>CM061232.1:102303840-103503840 GCA_030844895.1 Ambrosia x helenae | reverse complement strand
TTCTTCTTTTATCATTTTTTTTATCATTTTTATTAAATCATATTAAATTTTTCAACCCCGGGAACTTCCCGGGGTAATCAGCTAGTAATATATATAAAAGGATTGAACATTGCTGACGTGGCGTGCAATGGTGTCTTCAACCTCTCCATAAAACTGCCACGTGGCATCATAATTGAAAAAGTTTAGTGTTTTTGAATTATTTCATTTTTTAATTAAATTGAGTTATTTTAGGAAAAAATAATTTAAAAATAAATTTAAAATTTTCTCTCTCATATTTTCTCCCATAATTTTTAAACGTTTATATCTTTTATATACGAGATTTTTTAAAGAAAAAAATCACACCAAATTAACGAGCGTTTTATTATCTTTCCAACGAGTACCATAGTGCTATATAAAAAACGGAGAAAAAATCGACTATTTTTTTGTGGGGTTTCGTTCATACAGGAAAAAAAAACACAAACTGTTCATGTTATTCATTAATCATGTTTTTTCTTTTAAACTAGATTCTTATCTACGATATTGAAAATCAGCCCAATCGCCATGTTATCATTGGAATTTTACTAGGTATACTTCATCAAGAGAAGCTAGAACAAAGAATTGCGCAACACTGCAACACATGGTGTCAGCTTATAGCAAGGTTATTTTTTTTATTTATTTAATTATTAATTACAAGAGTAATAATTATTACTATTAATATTAGTATTATTAGAATGGTTATATTTTTCAACCCTGGGACGCTACCGGGAAGAATTGATAGTTGCTGACATGGCGTTCAATGGTGGCTTCAACCATCTCTTGATTATGTCACGTGGCATAATGAGATGCAATGGTTACAACTTTCAACTTAAGTGTTTGTTTAGTTCATTAGGTTAGGAATTATAAGAGCCATTAGAATGTGAGAAATTAGAGAGATGTGATAAGTTTTTGAATAGTTGCAGCTTACATAAGTGATTCTTTAGATGATTACTGATAAGGTTTTAGATTAGGGAATATAAGTTATTACTGATTAAAATACTATGAACATGTTATGATTGAGAGATTTTGTGGTTAGTTAACTTGAGCCATTTGCAATAGGTTATCACGTAAAATTAGATTTTTCAACCCCGGGACCCTCCCGGGGTAATCAGCTAGTTATTATTATTTATTTTTATCGTTATTATTATCATTATTTATTTTCTTTGAATGATCGGTTTAGTCATTAGTGTGGTCGCTAAGTATATCAATAGGCACAAGGCTATTCGATCAGATGAAAACGAGTAGAGCCGCTTGACTGTGTTTGAGCTCGGCTCGTCATGCTTTTATGAAATTCAAGTTCGAGCTCGGCTAGATTCGAACCTAATACTTTGACTTCGAACTCGGCTCGAAAGTAAAACGCAAGTCTCGAGCTCGGGTCGATTCGGATCGAAATAATTACAGAACAATCTAAAATGAGCTAAAAGTTCGGCTCGAACTCGCTTTGAAAGCTTAATCGAGCCAAAGCTCAACTTGAGATCGACTCGTCAATGTTAAATAGTAGGTATACTAAATATAAAATAATAATATAAAATTTGTTTGAACTCGTTTAGGCTCGCGAGCCTAAAAGGTCTTTGTATAAGAAGCTCGAGCTCGGGCTCGATAACTAAATGAGTCATGTTTCAAGCTCGGGCTCGGCTCGTTTGAACTTTTTACCGATCTGATCCCGAGTAGCTGTTGAAACATTGCGCATCATTTACACCACTAAGATAGTGTTACGTGCCTTACCAATAGCAATTCTAAGGGAAAATCACGTCTCGAATGTCCGTTTTGTTAAATTTTTTGACTCGCGCATTGTGATGAGTTCGGTATGGATCTTATTGAACCGATCCCAATTTTTGTCAAAACTTGGTACCAAACCGATACAGAGTAAAAAATATCGATTTCATCAAAACTTAGTACCGAAAATGAAACGATATCAAAATGCTCATCCTTACTCATATATGACATTCCATTACCTAGAGAAAGTAACCAATAATACTAGGGATGGGCATGGTACCAATCCGGTACCAAAAATACCGGTACCGAATTTCTCCAAAAATAGGTACAGGTACCGAAAACAACCGGTACGATACTGGTATTGGCACCGGTATTTGAATGTAAAATTCGGTAAATACCGGTACTGAAAAACAAAAAATGTAGGTACCGGTAGTGGTAACGAAATTGATTCGGTACCGGTAGCCGGTACTATTTGCTCATCCCTAGATAATACTGCCCTTTTGATATTATCATTTTTATTTATTATTATTATTATTATTATTATTATTTTAATTGCCAGCTTAGTAACAGTTGAAAATAATCGTGGGACCCGTTTATTTCTTGCCAACCGGTTATTGACAACTCAGCAATGTCCTGTATAACGAGAGTATCTACGTGGTGTAATGGGTGCAATAATCGTGTGTGGTTGATTGGTGGCCGGTAACCCCACCTCTACTCCTGACCGTTAGATTGTGGGCCGGCTATGGTATCCAATATTCTGTTGTATAGTTTCCTTTAATCTTGTAAATTCACTAATAACTGTTTCTACAAAAAAAATATAAAAGTTTTGTGCCTATTCTTCTTTTTTTTTTTTGAACGGCCAAACAACTTTTATTCATAGAATAGCTAGCAAGAAACTAGCAAAAGCAATCCGGAAAATACAAAGAAACCGAGATCCGAAATTATGTAAGCCGTAACAAAAAACAAGAAATTATCCCATATTTTGTGCTTCAAACCGGCACCAAGCGTCCCACGTCATAGTCGTCATTTTTCCCCGATTTGTCACCCATAAGAAGCTCATGATCTTTATCTCCTCCATTATCTTTTGAATCGAAACCTGTTTTTGATTGAACATTAAGTCATTTCGTGCCCGCCAGATACTCCAAAAAGCCGTCAAAATAACCGCATAGAATGCCTTCCGAGGTCGACCGGCCTGCTTTGCAGTCAAGTGGTACGATAATATGTCTCTAACATGAAAAGCGAAGAAGCCCGGAACGTGACACCAGTCAAAAACGAGCTGCCAGACGGTAGTGAAAACCGGGCAGCCCGTAAATAAATGTTCAGTTGTTTCAGAAATAAGCTGGCACGCCTTACACAATTGAGACTCCACCTGCACATTTCTGCGACTTAAAGCTGCCAACGTAGGTAGACGATCTAGGTACACCCGCCACGCGACAATCGCCACCTTCTTTGGAACCCAGCTACACCACTGAAAAGAGGTAACTGGGAGATCGTTCACTGCCGAAAATAACCACTTCTTGATTGCTTTGACTGAGAAACCAGCTTCTCCTCCTATCGACCAATCCCACGAATCACTTTCCGATGTCAAAATAACACCATTCAGCAGCGATATTAATTCTGCAAGCTGCTGAATTTCTTCCATTACATTAAGCGGCCGCTTCCAGTCCCAAGTAAACACATTCCCAGGCTGATCTGCAGCAGTCACACGGTCAGCCACTCGACAGGTCTTCGTTTTTTCAAGGCCAAATAACAGCGGGAACCGTAACTTAAGAGGCTCATCCACTAACCATACATCCAACCAAAACAGGATCAAATTCCCAGCGCCAACCTTGCCACGAACAAAATTTAGCGAGCCATTATTACGTGTTGCAAGTAAATCCGGAATAGATGCAATTTGTTTCCATGTTCCACCAAGTGAAAGCTTCATCGGAATATAATTCCAATCCCTAGCGTTGCCATGTAGCGACCACACTACCTTTCGCCAAAGGGCCGAATGTTCCATTTTAAACCGAAACCACCATTTAGACAATAGGCTCACATTCGCGTCTCTAAGTGAACCCAAACCCACCCCACCATATTTAATAGGCGCAATAACTTTATCCCACGCAATCCAACTCATTTTGTCATCCGTATCAACCCCCCCCCCCCCAAAAGAAACGCCTTCGTATCCTTTCAAGCGAATTAATCACTTGAATGGGAGCACGAAATAATGAAAAGAAATATAAAGGGAGGGAACTCAAAACCGACGTGAGTAAAGTAATCCGAGCACCATATGAAAGAGTCTTAGACTTCCACAATGACAACCGCTTCTTAAATTTTTCAATAATGGGATCCCAACTTCGTACTAAATTCATATTCGAGCCAACCGGAACCCCTAAATGTGAGAAAGGAAAACAACTCCTTGCACACCTTAACGCTCGGGCCATATTCACCGCTTCAACTTCTGAAACTCCGACCCCAAAAACGCTGCTCTTCTTGGGACTAATTTTCAGCCCCGATATCAAAAAGAAACCCCTTAAAAGCCTTCTTAAATTAAGAGCATTCGCCATGGACCATTCCCCACAGAAAACGACATCATCCGCGTACATAAAATGGGATATAAGTGGTCCGGAGCCCCCAACTCTAATACCACTAAATACTCCCAACATAGTAGCCCGCCTTATAATCCGAGAAAGGCCTTCCATAGCTATAATAAATAAATATGGCGAAAGAGGATCACCTTGTCGAAGACCACGTGAGCACGAAAACTCCCAAGTAGGCGACCCATTGACTAATACAGAAGCCCGAGAATGATGTACTATTGACATAATCCATCCACGCCACTTTGGAGAAAAATTCATTTGCGCCAATATTTCCTCCAAATAATCCCACCGCAACGAATCATAAGCCTTCTCAATATCCACTTTAAGAAACATACCACTTAACCGCGACCTCTTTAACCAAGACACGGTTTCATTGAGAATCAACGGGCCATCAAGGATATTCCGGTCCGTCAGAAAAGCCGTTTGCTCCTCAGATATAAGACGAGATATAAACGGTTTTAGCCGAATGACTAAAACCTTAGATAATACCTTATTTAGAATGCCCACCAGGCTAATCGGCCGATAGTCAGATAAAGACGCCTGGGATCGGCCTTTTGGAATTAGCGCAATAAAAGCCGAGAAACAACCCGCTCTAATAAAGCCGTTCGCATGAAACTCCTCAAATAATTTCATAAAATCATGTTTTAATACCGACCAGAACTTCCGAATAAACATAAAATTAAACCCGTCTGGTCCAGGCGCCTTCCCCCCGTCACAATCCCACACCGCAACTGATATCTCTTCCAACGAGAATGGGGCTTCCAAAACACCCACTTCTTCCGGCAATAATGTAGGCAGATCAGGCACAACGAATTCTGGTAAAACACCACTATGTTGGCGAAATTTATTTTTAAAGAAATCAACCACACTTTCTTTGATCTGTAACGGGTCCGTAACCCACAAGTCACCATTTCTCACCCCATGAATACGATTAGAGGCCAGGTTCATTTTAATGATACTGTGAAAATAACTTGAATTCTCGTCACCATCCATGGCCCATTTAACTCTAGATTTTTGGTGCGCATCTTGAACTTTTAGTCTTTCTTCTTCAAAAAGCAACTTCCGCGTATTACTTCTCAGCTCCAATTCAGCAGGAGAAAGAGCCGCAGACTCCGCTTTTGATTCAATACCTGCAAGGACATTTTTGTATTCCAAACTCTTTTCTTCTTTTCTCTTCCTTTCAGCGTTAATCCATAACCGGACACGCCCCTTTAACCATTTTAATTTTGCAGCTAACGCCAAATCAGGAGGACCAGAAAACTGAAAATTACCTGCAATAGAGTTAACATAATCGACAAAACCCGGCCACTCGAGCCAAGAGTTATAGAACCGGAATGGAGCGTGTCCAAAATCCGAACTCTTAACCGAAAGAACCAGAGGAGAATGATCCGAAAGAAACCGAGACAAGGCCGTAAGACTTGCACCCGGCCAAGCATCCATAAAATCCTTGCAAACAAGGAACCGATCCAACTTGCTCAACTTTTCTCCTGACCCAGACATATAAGTAAATTTAAGACCTCCCATGTTATATTCAACCAAATCCGCTTCCTGAATAAAATCATTAAACACCACAGCATTTTGAGAAGAAAATTCTGAATTCACTCGTTCATCCGGGCTTCTGACCTCATTAAAATCCCCCAAGAAGACCCAAAGACCCAATAACGATCTCTTGAAAAACAACAATTCAGCCCAGAACTCCCTTCTACGTGCTGAATCATTGGGCGCGTGAACATTCGCAATATTAATATAAATTCCCGAGTGACGCAAATAACCAGACACAATAAGCACATGATGCGATCTCCATGAACCTGTCTGAGAAAACACAGTAGGATCCCACCAACATATTAACCCACCCGCCGTCCCTTCCGCATCCACACAATCAAATTCAAATACCGAGTTACCCCAAAAAGCAGACAACACCCGCATACTAGGACCCGAAATTTTAGACTCTTGCACAGCCACAAAATCAAGACCACTAGACGACTTCAGGCTTTTCACCCAAGCCGCCTTCCCTTGTGTTCTAATCCCACGGATATTCAATGACATAAAGTTCATTGATCACCCAACAAGTCATTATCCGCAATAACCTCATCAGCCACTCTACCACAAGAATTAGCCAAATTGACACCAACAAGGGAACATACCTGTACCGTATTACGAACTTCCGAATTAATAATAACCGCCTCATCAATAACCTCAGAAGCAACATCCGGTAGCACCTCACCAGTAGCCGCATCATCCTGCTGAACAACAGGGGCAACTGCCACATCCGGCGGACCTGCTTCCCCTCCCAAATTCACATCCTCAACACTAGTATTAAGATCAAAGGTAAGTTGTCTAGCAACCGTCGCTGAGAAGGATCCATCCTCAGGAGAATTATGAAACTCCATTCGTGTTCTCTTCCGACTAGTAAATTTAGATGACCTATTAATAATGGGCTCCTGCTCACTAAAATTAGTAGGCGCATGTTTAGTAGGAGTCAAAAAGGCTGAGCAGCCCACTGGATCCGGCCCAACCTGAATGTTATCTCCATGACCCATATTCATATTTGAAACAAAAACTTGGCCCACAATATTTGTATTAATACCCGATTGGTCAACAGTATTAATACCCGATTGGTCAACAGTATTAATATTTGGAAACATACCATCCCCATGCAAGTTACCATTTTCCATTCCCTGATTATCCGCTGGCATTGAATGGCAATAATTAACCTCCGTTTCCATGGCCGGAGACACAATCTCCGGTGTAGGTTCCCGGATTTCACCTTCTTCCATGTCATCAATAGGATCATCACCACAATCGGCCGATTCAAACTCCGGTACCCACGATGAATTTTCCTCAGTAACCCAAACATTGAAACCTTTCTTGCGCCAGTAAAGCGTCACCTCTTCATCAATCTTAGAAACATAATTCGTTAAAACATGCGCATAACCACAAGCATTATCAACGCCCGTCCACGAGAAATCAGACGGCCAAACTACTTTCCCAAACAAGCGACCAATATCATCAAACGTTGAACTTTCACGAGCCAGGACCGGCACCCCAACAATTTTAAGAACCGCAATTCTTTCAAACGGTAAGTCTTGACCCGTCCAAGGTTGCACCTCCACTAACATTTCCTTCCAAACCTCCTTCTTATCCGTCATGAACCGATTCATCTCAACACTATCTCTAAAGGAGATTAGTATGGATAAACCACCGAGATATGATACCGCCGCTTCATTGAACCCGGCCCTTGCAAGCATCTTCTTAATCGAATGAAGGTTAGCAATGGAATCAGCAAATCCCACTACTGCCCTCCCCATACAATGAAGTGGATAGACAGCACCATTACCATCCACGTTCAGGCTCTTCTTAGTCCCAGAAGACCCGCCATAAACAACCGTCATCTCCGGAAAATCATTCGCGTCAAAATTCTTTTCTTTTGGAACCCAAGCCTTTTGTTGAGGCATCCCAAAATCATAGGATATTCTCCGATGAGACCGATCAAACATAGCCAAAGACACCGAGATTCGAGAATCGTCAAAAACAATATCATTAAGAGCCGGAAGTATCGAATAAGGATCTTTGAGTTTAACACAACGAACAAACCCAAACACCCTACCTTTGATCGTTCTCCTCCTTGGAACCCAAGCATTAGTAACAGTAACGAATCCCTTAAACGCCTCCTTAAGTTTTAGTCCCGTGATACGGTCCGAGAAGTTCGTAACATAGAATGTTGTCCGTGTGGCTGGATCATCTGAATCTTGAAACCCATTTGAACTCTGCCGCCGATCGCCGGTATTTCGCCTATTAGGGTTGCCCATCCAACTTACATCTAAATATAAAAGCAACAATTGATAGTAGCACTGTTTTAAAAATGTTGGAAGTGAAAATTATTGTGCCTATTCAATCACATAATTTTTTTTAATCTTCAAAATTCACTCGTTATGCTATAAATAACGTAATTTAATTTTTTTCCTTAAATATTTACATTTATTTTTATTGAACAGCGGAATATATTAAAAATAAAACGCAAGGAGCCAGCAGGAAACTAGAGAACAAAAAGTACAACTGAAACAATAACATAAACTCATTAATGTTAAATTCTCTCCACCAATCCCAATTCAAACTATCGAAAAGGAATCTAATCTTAAGCCAAAATAAACGAATCCTCTTTAATGGTCTTCACCGTGTTTACAATTGAAATAGACCTTGTCGTGCAACAAGTTTGAAGGTGCTGCTAGATTTAATTTTTTTACCTGGATGTTCCGGTTATAATTTTTATTGAAAACATAGTTGTATTTTAAATAGAGTATTTTTTATACCAAGTTATACTAGTGTGAGTATTTTACATGTATCGTGACGTATCGAATCGAATCGACTCTGATCAAACAATATTAGGACAATATCAATATTATCGGAACCATTATTCATTTTTATGGCTTTTGTTTGAAGTGAAACATGTGCAGATATACTTTTGGCCATATTACAACTTTATTTTTTGTATTTTTTTTTTTTTTTTTGGTTTGGTTGCTATAGTGATTGACAATACCGTAACAAACTGATACTCTCGTCATGTAGTGGGAAGGACTCCCACTAATTTCTAGATAATTCTACTTAAAAAAAAAAAATAGAGGTTAAAATGAATTTATGAGATGATCACCTAATGGGATGAAGTGCTTTGGTGTATGTTATGGTGATGATTAGATAAAAACGGTATTGTTTCAACATTTTTGTATTAAAGGTGATAAGAAAACCTGTATCTTAGATGTTAAAAAAGTAATATTTGTGTGTCCTAATAATGAGTTTTGTTGTATGAGATGGCTCATAAACGTTTATTTTACTTTAAAATTGTTATATAAATTTTTTTCTTGTATTTATGAAGTTCTATGTCTTGAAATTTTATATAACTGGGCCCAAATAACTTTTTTTTTCTTGTATTTATGAAGTTTAATTTCCCTTCGTTATATTTAAATTTAGGGGAATTGGATTTTAATAATCCAAACTTTGCCTCGTTGGCCAAAAATAATCTATACTTAAGAAATTGCCCACAACAGTCCCAACTTTCAAATTATTGGCCGGCAATGAACTTTTGTTAAACGAAAACTATCCCATTTTCAAAACTGAAAGAGTTTGAAAGTTAAAAAGTTCATTGTCGGCCAATAAGTTGAAAGTTGAGACTGTTGTAGGGAATTTATTAAGTACAGATTATTGTCGGCCAATAAGACAAAGTATGGATTATTAAAATCCAATTCCCCTTAAATTTATATCTTTCAACACTATTTTAGTTAACAACATTCTAAACCTTAAATGCATGACTTTGTTTTTGTAAATACTTATATCAAAGTCACAATTATTGTTTGAAACTAAAATACTAAATACTAATATTATCCAAATTCAAAGCCAAAACATAAATTCGTTATCTTTATTTTGGTTAAATCAATACTCTTATAGTCTTATATTCAGTAAATTGTTTTGATCAAAAGAAGTAGTACATGTACATCCAGATGTTTCGAGCTCTGTGGGAATTTGTTGTATAAGAGGTGGCATTTCTAGTTAAAAATTTTAGATACAACAAATCAGGTTAGCGTCTAGTTGCGTTAAGCTAGTAGCCAATAATTAGTTAAGCGCGTATGTACAATAATTTCTTCCCAAACAAAGATTGACCATAGCCATAAGCATGTAAAAAAAAAACTATCCTTGAAATTAAGGGACTAAATAGTGTTATTAAATATTCTGTAAGGAGGACTTATAAATCTTGCAGGGCGTATGTCGCCACGATATACGCAAATTATACCGGTCTAATGATTGAGTTATTACATATTTGGACCAACAGATGTTTTCTAAAAATTGTTAGATTACAATTATTAATTATGGGTTGTTGAATATTTCTTATATTTTTTTATACCTAACAAGATTATATATATATGATTCCATATGCCAACCTATCACCTATGTTTTAGATTACAACAAGTTTTTATAGGTTGGCGAATCTTTGTTGAATACTTTTTACACCTTACATAATATATACCTCTGTTCATATACATAGTATATACTGCCATACTGGGACAGGCCAACGGGCTACCTGGGTTGGGTTATTCTACAAAGGCTACAAAAAATAAGAAGGGTGAGAAGGATACAAAAAACACAATAGATCATCAAATATGACACAATTAGCTACAAAATATAACACAGTGCCAAAAAATATAACACAATGCTGAAGAAAAAAGACACAATGAATTGAAAAAATGACACAACGATGAAAATAAGAAAAAGACACAATGGTACATTAAAGACACAATGATATAACGCATATTCTAAAAACTACAAGCTAAAACCCCAAAAAAAACGAAGACCTAAAAACTAACGACGTAGGGTTCGATAAGACGATTCTAATGCCGCTTGAATGAGTTCAATCGGAGTCCGTTTGATACCCTTCCTACGACTTCCTATTTTTCTTTCATTGTGTATTTGATCCTAACCCCGGGCTACCTTTGCCCCTTATATTTGGTTCAGTAGTGAAAGTTTGTGATTTTAGTGGGTAATTTTTTATATGAACTGAGTCTGGTCACATCGATAAAAAAAATCAGGTCTCGTGATTTTTGACCCCATCAATATTTTGCTCAAGCTTCACCACTATACAGGGACATTCAAGTTTTCAATACATGTGATAAGGGTTCGATAGTTCGAACTATAAATTGTTTGTGTCTTTGTGGAGTGGTGGGAATATAGAAGAAGCGTAAAAAAATACCCATAACTCACAAAATAATCAATAGAACTCTTTTATTTAATCGTCTTTTATTATATTATTAGTTTTTTATTTATTTTAATTGACCGAATTTAATGTCTCATGCTTTCTATTAAGGTGGTGTTTGTTTTTGAAGAGGTAAAATGTGTGCAGTCTATGGACCACATCTGCAGAAGAAGAGGTAGACCAAAGGTCTGCAGTCTGTAAGAAGAAGACTGTTTGTTTGTTAACGTCTCTAGCGTAACCTAAAACCATAACCCACCATAACCATAACCATAACCTACACAACCTTTAATTGTAGAGAGAGATAAGAAGAGAGAGCCTTTCACTTAGGGATGAGCATACAAGGCCGAATACTGATCTCGTCCCGATCCCGATACCGTACCGAACCGATGGGTTTCAGGATTAGTATCGGTACCCATATTTATGGATTTTCGGTTTCGGTATTATCAGTATCGGTACGGGATCGGTATTTTAAGGCAAAATACCGATACCGAACCGATACCGTACCGTATGTGTTCGGTATCGGTATTGGTTTTTTGGACTTTTCGGTATCGATATTGTCGGGATCGGTATCGGTTCGGTACCGATACCATCCCGAGCTCTTCCATACTTTCACTAAACAATAATAATAATAGTCCCATTTCATTTCATTTCAGTTTCATAAACATTTGGATCTTATTAGTTTCTCAAACATTTGAATCTTATAAACAAACTCGTCATAACCAACTCACAATCGGTTCTCAACTCGCTTGAGCAAGACTCCCCCAGTCTACCGAGTTATTAACTCACTCAAATCAGCCATCCCATGGAGAACTCTCTTCCTAGACGACCTTTGTTCCTCCGCCCCAAACGGGCGTCATAACCGAATTTGACCCTGGAACCGTAAACATCCTAGAACTGTAGAGAAACAGAGAGAGAGAGAGAGAGAGTTATAGAGAGAGAGAGAAGACGGAGGAGGGGACGGTGGGGAGGAGGGCGGTGGTCGTCGGTAAGGAGGAGGAGAGTTGCTAGGGTTTGATAGAGAAGAGAGTGTGTGTAGAAGAAGGTTTGGGAAGAAGATTGGAGAAGAGGTTTGAGGAGCCTAGAAGTGGTTTTGATATGTCTATCAGCGTCTGCAATTAAAGGGTTATGTCTTCTAAAAAAACAAACGGTTTTTAAGGGTTATGTCTTCTAAAAAAACAAACGGTTTGCGAAACCTCAATGTCTATCAGCGTCTGCACGACGCACACAAAAGTGATCAGGAAGCATTTCTACCAAAAAACAAACACCACCTAAGAGTCCAGTCAATGTTTCGATTAGTTTGACCAAACTTAATTAGGGGCCAGTAAAGGCTCAATTGTACTGTTTTGGACAATTTTTGATATTATAACAAATTTTATCTTATTTGGGTTTTCTCTAAACTTTTTAGACAGGATTACACATTGTGTCATTTATGTATAACATAAATTATGAAACGTGTCCTTTAAATTATTTTTCATTTGATGTCCAATTTGTCTTTCTTCTTGCATATGATGTCATTTCTCACTAACTGGGTTATTCTAATTAGTTAGCTTTATTAAGGTGAGGGGTAATATTGTCCATTCACTCTCCTTTCCCCCTTATAAGGGGGGACGGGGCGCCACAAAAATTGGTCACGGGTACCCCACTACCAGCACGGTAACATCGCCGTCACCCGTGCTGGTAGTGGTCCCGTGGACCAAATTCTGGTTCTAGTTAACGGATGTGAACCCGTGAATGTGAATAAAATATTATTTCTTTCTATACCACCGTCCCTTGCCAGGCTGTCGATCTCATATTTAAATGAGTACATATTATCGACCATATCAAAACTAAACAATGGAATTTAACATACCAGAACACGGAAATGAACGACGGGCTGGACAGGTATGGTCCGACTATTCAAGCGACAAACAGAGTGATGGAAAACAGAGCGAACAGGTTAGATTTCCGGTAGCAGGATACGACTAGGAACAGATTTGGTTTATCCGCAATGAACAGAGGAAATTTATTTTGACTTTGCGATGGAAGATGAACAGAATATGAGGGAACTTTTCAAAAAAAAAAAGAGTATGTGGGAGGTTAATTTGAAAAGAGGTGAGTTTAATGTCGGTCAAAAATTAAGAAACGGTTTCCTTTATTAAATTTAAATGAAAATAAATAAAAGAATGAGTGAAGTGTTGCCTCCAAAACTGTGTTTCAGTAAAGTGATGTGGCAGTACAAGATTGGTTGAAAATCAGTGAACTTGAAAAAAATGTTATGGTAGTGCCCCATCCCTCCTAATACACTTGTAATTATTTTCAAGCCCTAATCGACAATAACTTTCCTCAATCATCATCCTCTTCATGAAATCAAATTAGGGCTTTTCAAAATCAACCACTTTCTTATTCTAATTCGTCTTGATCTTCTCCAATGGTTCAATGTTGGGGTGGCGAAGAGGCTGGAATTCGAACATCATGGACCTCTAGAAATCCAGGCTGTCGGTTCTTTGGTTGCAACGGAAGGGTAAATTTGAATCCCTAAATTATTTGAGTTCTTCATCTAAAGTCGTTTTTTTTTGTGGGTTAAATTAAAAAAAGTGTCAAACATGTGGGGACATCATACCTAGTTTGTTGGAGTCTAAGAAAAAGGTGGAAGAAAGATTGAAACTCGGTGAAGACCAAAAAAAACATATTGAAGATAAATTAAGTCGTTTGAAGACTTACCTTATTCTAAGCTGGTATTTTTATGTTAATTTATATGTGCTTTATGTAGATGCATAGCATAGCATCAGAATGTATGATGTGGAACGTGGTTGTAGCTCGGAAGTTTGTGTAGGGGTGTAGCCAAAGGTAGCAAAGACGTCTAAACGGTTTTAGTTTGGAGTAGGTAAGAGTGACTTTGAACAATATGTCGTAGGGGTGATTTGTTGTTTAACACAATATAATATTATTTCCTTCCCCCCCCCTCTTCCCCCCTTCCACTCCCCACAATTTTTTCCCTCTCACATGGGTCCCACAAGTGCCACATGGCGCTTCATCCCCTTCTTCCTCCCCCCACTCCTTATAGTCTAAAAGTGTATTTATTGTTATAAATAATGGGATAAATATATTTAATAAAACAATGTTTTAATTAAATATTCCTTATTTAATTATAAATCTTAAAAATAAATACATTTAATAAAATAATGAGTTAATTACATGGTTAGTACCTGTGGTTTTTCTAAAGTTTTATGTTTGGGTACTAAGGGTTTTGTAAATGAAGTTTATTACATAATGGCCCCTCTAGTTTATAAAAAGACATTTTTATCACTTTAACTAAAGTTAACAGAAAATTTAACGATAGTTAGTATTAGTACGCAACATTGTTACAAAAACAAACCTTAATGCCCATTTTCGTTACAAAAACTAAACCATGGGCCCTAAAGAAGTTAAAAAAGTTGCTTAGTACCTTAAGGCGTTATTACATGAAGACCACAGACACCATCCGTGTAATTTTGTCATAAAAATATAAAAGTTTTGTGCCTATTCTTCAATCACACAATTTTTTTAATCTTCAAAATTCAATCGTTATGCTATAAATAACATAATTTAATTTTTTTTCCTTAAATATTTACATTTATTTTTTTGAACAACAGAATATATTAAAAATAAAACGCAAGGGGCCAGCAGGAAACTGGAGAACAAAAGGTACAACCGAAACAATTACATAAACTCATTAATGTTAAATTCTCTCCACCGATCCCAATTCAAACTATCCAAAGGGAATCTAATCTTAAGCCAAAATAAACGAATCCTCTTTAATGTTCTCTACCGTGTTTACAATTGAAATAGATTTGTTGTTAAAGACCTTGTCGTGCAACATGTTTGAAGGTGCTACTAGATTTAATTTTTTTACCAGGATGTTCCGGTTATAATTTTTTATTGAAAACATAGTTGTATTTTAAACGGAGTATTTTTTATACCAAGTTATACTAGTGTGAGTATTTTACATGTATCGTGACGAATCGAATCGACTCTGATCGAACAATATTAGTATTATCGGAACCATTATTCATTTTATGGCTTTCGTTTGAAGTGAAACATGTGCAGATATACTTTTGGCCATGTTACAACTTTATTTTTTGTATTTTTTTTTATTTCGGTTGCTATAGTGATTGGCAATACCATAACAAACTGATACTCTCGTCATGTAGTGAGAAGGACTCCCACTAATTTCTAGATAATTCTACTTAAAAAATAGAGGTTAAAATGAATTTATGAGATGATTACTTAATGGGATGAAGTGCTTTGGTGTATGTTATGGTGATGATTAGATAAAAACGGTATTGTTTCAATGTTTTTGTATTAAATGTGATAAGAAAACCTGTATCTTAGATGTTAAAAATGTAATATTTGTGTGTCCTAATAATGCGTTTTGTTGTATGAGATGGCTCATAAACGTTTATTTTACTTTAAAATTATTAATATAATTTTTTTTCTTGTATTTATGAAGTTCTATGTCTTGAAATTTTATATAACTGGGCCCAAATTACTTTCTTTATGACACGTTTAATTTCCCTTCGTTATATTTAAATTTATATCTTTCAACACTATTTTCTTTAACCTACTAATATTTTCAAGTTCTTTATTTTTAGTTAACAACAGTCTAAACCTTAAATGCATGACTTTGCTTTTTGTAAATATTTATATCAAAGTCACAATTATTGTTTGAAACTAAAATACTAAATACTAATATTATCCAAATTCAAACCAAAACATAAATTTGTTATCTTTATTTTGGTTAAATCAATAACTCTTATATTCAGTAAATTGTTTTGATCAAAAGAAGTAGTACATCCATATGTTTCGAGCTCTGTAGGAATATGTTGTATAAGAGGTTGCATTTCTAGTATAAATGTGTAGATACAACAAATCGGGTTAGCATCTAGTTGCGTTAAGCTAGTAGCCAATAATTAGTTAAGCGCGTATGTACAATAATTTCTTCCCAAACAAAGATTTACCATAGCCATAAGCATGTAAAAAAAAACTATCCTTGAAATTAAGGGACTAAATAGTGTTATTAATATTCTGTAAGGAGGACTTATATAATTTACTCGGTTAAGAAATCTTGCAGGCAGGCGTATGTCGCCACGATATACGCAAATTATACCGGTCTGATGATTGAGTTATTACATATTTGGACCAACATTTGTTTTCTAAAAATTGTTAGATTACAACTATTAATTATGGGTTGTTGAATATTTCTTGTATTTTTTTTTATACCTAACAAGATTATATATATGATTCCATATGCCAACCTATCACCTATGTTTTAGATTACAACAAGTTATTATAGGTTGGCGAATCTTTGTTGAATACTTTTTACACCTTACATAATATATACCTCGGGTGTGGATAATATGGAAACCCTATCTTTTGGAAAAACCTTGCAAACTCTTTTATGACCATTGATCAAGCTTGATCAATGGTCCATGATTATTTGAATATAATAATCATAAAGCATGTGGGCCAATCTAATAAAAAATATAATTAAGGGCACTAAGGTAATTTTAAACATGAGATTTGACACTTCTGAATCCTAGGTTTTAAAAGGTTGATTTGACACTTGTCAAGTCACCTCTCTCCTACTTTATGACACTTTTTCCAGCACCAATATTAACATACGTTAGTGTTGTGATACAAAATTCTGACCTCGTGTGAGACATCGCTAACATGTGTTACCAGGCATATACTAAAAGAACATATTAAAAGAACACATAAAATGTGTATTTATTTAAGAAATGATAAAAACGATCATAACAATAAACACTAAAACATATCAAAAACCGTTTAATACAAACATAATTATTTGTGAATTTTCAAAAAGAAAAAAACTATCATAACAACATAGAAAAAATCTAGCTATTCTTCGTTCTTGATCCTCATCATCATCTTTAACTCAAAAACATCTTTTCACCTACAAAAAAAGTAAACACGTGTTAGCTGGGCTCTATAAAACACATAATGGGACATCAATGACATGTGTTAGTGTATTCTAAAATATATGTTTTACTGAAATAACGTATGTTATACAAACCGTAACACATGTTAGTTGAGTATATACTAACATGTGTTAGCATCACTAACATGTGAAAGGGCGTATACTTACATGTGTTAGTTGGGCTCCCAACTAATATGAACCCTAACACCTGTTAGTTAGGCATATACTAGCACGTGTTAGCATCACTAACATGTGAAAGGGCGTATACTTACATGTGTTAGTTGGGCTCCCCAACTAATATGAACCCTAACACCTGCTAGTTAGGCATATACTAGCACGTGTTAGCATCACTAACATGTGTATAAAAAAAATAGACATATACCCTATACGAGTTCATAACAATTTCACTTGCCAAAAATTTATTTAATAGAATATAAAAATTATTTAAACACCCTATTCACCAAAAGATTAAAAATTTATAATCTTTATAAAAAAAACATCACTTACCACAGCCACATCACCAACGCCGCCTTCTTCCAATAGCCTACTCGTGAAAACCCACACTGAAAACAGATACACATGTTAGTTTGGGATCCTTAAAAACATAATGGGACATCACTAACCTGTGTTAGCATGTACTAACATAAAAAGACTAAAAATTTATAATCTTTATAAAAAAACATCACTTACCACAGCCACATCACCAACGCCGCCTTCTTCCAATAGCCTACTCGTGAAAACCCACACTGAAACAGATACACATGTTAGTTTGGGATCCTTAAAAACATAATGGGACATCACTAACCTGTGTTAGCATGTACTAACATAAAAAGACTACAAATTTATTCATCAATCACATGTGATCCATCAACCTCATGTCCCCAATCCAATAAAAATATAACACAAACAAAATAATAATAATAAAAAAAAATAAAAATGGTTAACATAAGTTTTTTTTTTTCATTCAAGCATTTGATCAAACACTTGGTGTGCAACCAAAAACTATCCCCAAAAAAAATTATTATTATTCTAGCAAAACCCAAAACCTATTTCACTAAACCCAAAACATAAACAACTGTTATTATTATTCTAAAAAATCAAAATATAACAACAACAAAAGTTTGAAAAACATAACAAATCAAAAACATAAGTGTAATCTCGAACAGATCTACGAAAAAAAAAAACAAAATGTATACTTTTTAAGTTTTAACCATTTTAAAACCCAACTGTGATTAAACTTCTTATTTAAAACATTTATTAAAGCACTCAGATTCATATATAAGCAAAAGCAAAAGAAAAAAAATTACTCACTTTTTTGGGACATCATATTCTTCCACCTTCTAAGGCATCTCTACTGATGAAGATCCACCTTCTGAACGTAAAAGAGACAGTGAACATAAACAGATCTGTTTTCTGACCCCTTTATATACCTCCACATCTTTATCACCTTCGATGTGAGAGAACAGAAGGTTTTAACCAAGGGATAACAGAAGTGGTTGGCCGGAGAAGAAGAAGTTGTTGTGGTGGTGGTGGTGGTGGCGGTGGTGGTTCTAGAGAGAGACAGAGAGAAGGGAAGGTATAGAGAGTATCATTTGGATTTGAATTTGAAAAAAAGAAAATGAAGAGAGAGAGAGGGGGAAACAATATATATAGGGGGAGAGAGAATGGGTAGAGTTGAATTGTCAATTATACCCTTTTTAATATAATATAGAGTGAGATTAGCTTTGATGATGTGGCACAATATGGGCCAAGAGATGAGTTTCTTAGAGTTTTTCCATTTGAGGAGGTTTTCTCCCTATACTTCCACTATATACCTCTCCTTCATATATATATATATATATACATCTAATATTTTAAAGCCCCTTTGTACACTTGTCAATCTCTCACACCCCTAGCAATCCCCTCTCCTCCTATCATTAAGCCACATGGCACCTTGTGGGTTTTTATAAAATTTTCGTTTTATTTTAAATCAAAAATCATTAATTATATTAAATTAGGTAATTAATTATGATTATTATTTTGGTCAAAGCTTCTCATTCACGCCATCAACATTTAAACCATATTGAGAGCTCATTACAATCTCTACAATTTTTCTGTATCTTTTTTATTTGTATTTCTCTTCAATTGCTCTCTGCCACTCATCCATCCCCTTCATAACACTCTAAATCGCATCCCTCAATAACATAAGTAATCATCAAGTTCTTCTTCTCCAATCTGCATGCAAAATTGCTAATCAACGATTCAGGTAAGCTATCATTTTTCTCTTTCATGATTTCATCATAATCCGTTGAAAGTGTAGGAACAATTTTATTTTAGGTTTTTTTTCCTAAGATTCTAATGTGTTTGTAAGTTATCTTCTTCTCCGGTCCAAGACCTGTCATCTCTTCTGAAGGTATGTTCATCTCGCCAATAATATTTTTTAGGTTATTTTTGTTATTAATTGTAGATCTTATTCGTGAATCGTTGTATTTGTTACTTTTCCACACTCCGATTGTATTTAATCATTAATCTGTTTAGTACTTTGTTTTATTTCTTTTCAGGTTGAGACCCTCAATGTTCTCTTACACTCTCTCCCGTTCTTTCTCTTTGGGATCGTAATATTCGTAAAATGAGGTATTCGTTCAGACCCGAGTGGGTGTAGCGGTGGGAAAAAGAGTAACCTTTACATTTGATTAGTCTTTCAGTTCACAATACTAGATAGCAAAAGAAATAAGAAAATTGAAAACAGTCATGATTCATAGCAATTTTTTAATTTTTAGTGAGTTTTAGATTTGAGTATTTAAAAAAGTTTTAGCTTTTCTATATAAGATTAAGATATAATGGAGTGTGGTAAGGCATCATCTGGAGTTAGGAAAGTTAGGAAGAAGCAAGGGAAGGATGAATTGGATCATATTAAATAGGCTGAGAAGAAAAAAAAGGCATTTGTTTTCCGTTTGTTTTCTTTGTAGGGGGTTTTGTGGTCAATGCAGAGCCAATCGCGCGCGTGTTCGTTGCAAGCGTCTTCGTCACGTCCCTACGTCGAATCAGGTAATCAACTGTTTAGTTTTCATGTTCGTAATATAATTTCGTTTTTATGCGTTTTCCGTTGGTTTATTAATAGTAAAGATACTTAACTACTGTTTATGCGTCTGCAACCGGACGCCTTTTCCTGTTCAAATTTGAGCTTCCTCTAGGGAAAGAAGCAAATCAGAGGCAGAAATGGATTCGCTGTACCCTGCGGCGTTTGGTATACTATGTAGTTTTAGTTTTGTAAATTATTATTTTTTTCCATGTAAGGTGTCATCTCGATTCATTGTGATGATTTGATCACTTTTAGTAGAAAAATAGAATCAGGTTAGTATAAGACCATACATTATTTTAATTTCATTTACTTAAAATTTTCACTAAATGGGTTATATTTGCTAGCAAGGCAACATCATTAATGTATGTTAGTTTCTTAACTTTTTAGTTTTGAATTTAGTTGTGCTATAGATTGCTAAGCTTTGTTTATACACTTTTCTTTTCTTATAGCTTGCGTTTGTGCATTAGTATTTGTAGTGTTATCTTTTCAAATGTCCAGTTCCTTTCAGCTAAGATGTTGAGTCAATAGAGGAGACGCACTTCAAATAATCTATTAAAGGTATGTTTTTTATTTTAATAATAAAACTTATTATTATTATTATTATTATTATTAATTGAGACTGTTTTGTTTATTAATTCAGATGTGAATTGTGATACAGTTTTTGATTGTTTGTTAATAGCTTTGATTCCATGTCTGGACCACTCGATCATGGCAGTTATATTCATTTTAACATAAATCATGATTATCGAAACTATATTATTACAACAATTATGCAATTAAGAAGGTTGAATGAATCGACAGTCTTAGATGGACTTCGGCCTGTTTTGACGCATTCAATCTATTTCCCTTTTATTTAGTTCTTTTTCTTGTGACCCATATGGATGCATTTTAAATATGTGACCATTGTTTCTGGTTTTCATTATGTTAGCATCTTCTTTTTATGTGCTACAGAAGATCATGTGAGATAGCTCTTAAAGAAAAAGATCTGCATATTGAAGATGGTGCTAATGAAGTTACTGATTCGACATCAGAACAATTAGCAGCTCTGAAATTAATATTCAGCAAAGCTACAGAAGATGACAAACCAATAGAGTTGTGTTTTTCTGTTTCCTTTTTGAATTCTCATAAGCAAAATGCAATTTTCCTTTTAGTGGCATGTGTAATTTCAGGTGCCAGATTATCTTTGCTGCAAAATAACACTTGATATATTTCGTGACCCTGTCATCACTCCAAGCGGTTTAACATACGAAAGGGATGTCATTCTTGATCATCTAGAAAAGGTACTGTTTTTTTACGCTTTTTCTTTTTCATAGCATGTGATCCGTTGCACGCCGTTATTGATGTAAAGCTTTTGACTTTTGGAGATCTATCTAATTATCTTCCCAAAAGCCAACAATTGCTAGGTTTGGGTTACATGTTTCTGATCGTTCAAATGTTGTATGCAGGATGCTTTTTTTCTGCTTTTGATCAGCCGTGGAGTGACTACAAGGCTGCATATATATTCCATGATTGTGGAGATCTGATTGATTCAAGGTAAGTTTTTGTATGTAAGATTCTTTAGTTGATATTAAAAAAAAAATCTGATTTCTTTTAGTTTTTTATCATTCAAGGTAAGTCTTTCTGCATGTTTTCAGAGTTCATTTATCGATTCTTTCCATTGGGTGGATGTAGCGGCGAGACCTGACTGTTGAACCTTGATCACGCACTAGACAAATAAAATGTGATGAAATTGTTGTTTGTTTCAGGGAACCAGGAGTTGAACAGAAGTTCAAGGATATTACTAATGCTTATAAGGTACAACATCCTACCTCTATATTAGTAAAAATTGGCATGTCACCGGTTACTAATAAGTTCCTTTTTTTGTTATCAAGATTTTTATGTATAAGTTGGTATTCAGGTTTTATCAGATGATGAAAAGCAATCCATATATGACAAAAAAAATGTTTGGTTGCAGATGTGGATCACATAGTGCTAATAAGAAGAAAGGCTTTATAAGAAAAAAAATGTTTTTGCTTTAGGCCTTAGAGCATTATGCATTTTCATGCTAAAACGGTCCCCTACTTTATTAGTCCTCTAACAATACGTTTATAGATTCTTTCTTTACTTCTGATTCATAACTTAATTTTCAATGTTGTCTTAATTTGAAGATTAAAATCTATTTGAATTGATGTGTTGAGTGGAATGCTTGCATGAATCTATCTATATGTTTTTTTTCCTGATGGGCTTTAATAGTTTATAGAATTCATTCGGAGTTTTCTATCCATATTACTCTTTTGTACCTCACATACAGACATTACAAAACAGGTGGGTCGGGTCAATATGAATGTTTGTGCAAATCATATTTTGAGGATTTTATTACGTAATATTAAATTTTTCATACCATTAACATATCACTAAATATACTTATACTTGATGTGATGGGAATGTCAAGACGGAAATATTTAGTGATATTTGAATAAAATGCATATTGCTTGCTTTTGAATTTTAATAAAATATTTCTACTATATTTTTTATACGTTTTACCGCTCTAAATAATTGTACGTTGGTGAACCGCGTGTAAACGCGAGCAAAAGTCTAGTACATTAATACATAGTATACTGGGACAGGCCAACGGGCTACTTGACCCCCCTTATATTTGGTTCAGTAGTGAAAGTTTATGATTTTAGTAGGTAATTTTTTATATGAACCGAGTCTGGCCTCACCGATAAAAAAAAAAAAAAATTCAGGTCTCATGATTTTCGACCTCACCAATATTTTTTTCAAGCTTCACCACTGTACAGGGACATTCAAGTTTTCAATACATGTGATAGGGGTTCGATAGTTCGAACTATAAATTGTTTGTGTCTTTGTGGAGCAGTGGGTATAAACAATAGGATTTGTATTTTGTAATGTTTTTGTGTGTCTATCAACAATACATCAAGGCCTTTATATAGGCTTACATATGACTAACTCTAGCTAAGATTATGGAGTCAATGATTGACTAAGTATAATGTACAATATAATGCAATGGCTAAAATCATGGAGTCAATGGTTGACTTAGAGACTTGACTTGACTTGATTTATGTTATAGAGTCAATGGTTGATTAAGAGATTTGACTTGACTTGATTTATGTTGTTAATACGCCCCCGCAAGATGGAGGATCCGTTGGGGACACTACTAGAAAAATACCCCTATCTTGACACACATTTAATGACACGCGAGAATTCATGACACGCAAAAGCTTGTGTCATTAAAAAATCGTCGTCTTTTAAAAAAATTGGTCAAACAATGACACTTTTTTTTGCGTGTCAACAATCTAATGTCAAGATTTTAAAAAACATGACACTATAAGAAGTGAGTGTCATGGTTGGTGTCAAATATTTCACATTTTCCTTTTCCCTCCACTCGCACCCTCTCTCTCTCTCTTCCTCTATTATTGTGCAAACACTTGATCATCAAACACCCAACCCTCTGCTAAAAAAAACCCAACCCTTCTCTGCTAAAAAAACCTCTTCGTAACCCAACCCTCTGCAGATAATATTATCCTTTTAAGTATGAAGCAAGTAGCAAGCCCTTCGTAACCTCTGCATATTATCCATCATTGCTCGTAACCTCTGAATATTATCCAACAACCGACAGAATCCGATGGAGAAAAAACCAAGAGACCCAGATCGGATCCGGGTCAACCCACCTCATCCACTATAAATTTCCAACAACCGACAGAATCCGATGAAACAGATTCCGAGGTTGTTAAACAGATGAAGGAGATGATATACAGAGCAGCAACTTTCCGTCCAGTTAGTTTCACCGACGATGACGTGGCAGAGAAACCAAGAAGAAGAAACGTGAGGATATCGAACGACCCACAGACAGTGGCGGCTAGAAAGAGGAGAGAGAAGATAAGTGAAAGAATTAGGGTTTTGCAGAAACTGGTACCAGGTGGTGATAAAATGGATACAGCTTCAATGCTGGATGAAGCTGCTAATTATTTGAGGTTTTTGAGATCACAAGTGATACTAATCAGGTTAGGGTTTATCTTATTATGTATTGTTTTTTAGTTATTATGGTTTATTGTTGAAATGTGATACTAATCAGGTTAGGGTTTATGTTATTATGTATTGTTTTTTAGTTATTATGTATTGTTCTATAGAATTCCTAAGTGAATAACTAAAACATTTGTAAGAAAGAAATTAGAAAACCAAAAACTCGTTCATAGTTGTTATGTAGAAAATCTGTAAGAAATTAAAAAAAAGTACGAAACAAAGTAACAAATGAATTTTCTTTGCAATCGCCAAAACTATATTAGTTTTGGCGTTTCTTTGGAATCGCCTAAACTATATAGTTTAGGCGATTCTTTTGAAACGCCTCAACTATGTTAGTTTGGGCGTTTCTTTGGAATCACCAAAACTATATTAGTTTTGGCGTTTCTTTTGGAATCGCCTAAACTAATATAGTTTAGGCGATTCTTTTGAAACGCCTCAACTATGTTAGTTTGGGCGTTTCTTTGGAATCGCCAAAACTATATTAGTTTTGGCGTTTCTTTGGAATCGCCTAAACTATATATAGTTTATGCGATTCTTTTGAATCGCCTAAACTAATATAGTTTAGGCGATTCTTTTGAAACGCCTCAACTATGTTAGTTTGGGCGTTTCTTTGTTGTTGATCTTTGACTTCTTATTTTGAATCAACTTTGATTTTCGATTTCATTGGATTAAGTTATGTACTTATGTTTAAATGAGGAAGCTTATACATTTAAGGTATGTGATATATTGGATTGTTATTTTCATACTGATTAGGATTTCGGATTGCATTTGGTTTAAGGAAGATTGCTTCCACACTGTCATTTATGTGCAACTTCTGGCCAATTTTTTAAGGTAATTTTTTTTTTCTCTTATGTTTAGTCATTTGGAGATTTTGGGCTTTTCATTACGATTTTTGGGCATGTCTTTGTCTAAATGGTAGCTCAATTTACACATACAATATTTTTTTGTGTGTACTGAAACAAAATGGATTCATTTTATTGATTGCTTGAGGTTTGTGACCATGAATGTATACATGTTCCTGTTTCCGACTCAAGTCAAGATGGTTTTTGTTATGATGGGAATTCGAGGCGGTATTTTGTGGCAAAGAAACATCAAGAAAGATGGTCTTAAGCTGCCAACGTAGTGCAGCAAAGAAAACAGCAGCTCAGCCATTTCAGTTGTAGTTTTCCATCTACTTTTGCCGTACGGGGTAGCCATTGTCTGGAATGTTTGATGGCAGCTTAGGAAGTCTTAGGGGCTGAAACTAATGGTAAAACGGTACCATATAGTAATGATTGTGGGCTGCAAAAGTCGACTACAAATGGAGAGCAACATCAAACTTTTGGGCTAGATTTTAAGACCAAAATGTGTCGTGAAATGTATCAGCGCATTGTAGTCTTTTGCAGCTGTTTGAGAGGTACTTTAGGGAAGAAAACGGTGTACAAATAATCTTGAAAAATGTCTATAAGGGCTGCGCAAAATAGATCAAGCGTTAGATGATGATATCGTGTTTTCCGGAGCACTGTTTCAAGACACCATTCAAGAACACCTCAGGTACCTTAAGATGTAAATGTAATGACAAGAGTCAACCCACACCCTTTTTAAACCGTGGCGAAAAGACGTAGTATAATATACTAGGATGCTCTGTTAATATAGTCTTCTTTTTAATACGAAGAGTATCTAAATAGGAAGAGATCTTTAGGTAAACGTTTTGTGTTACATTTTTTTTCCACATCCACCAAGTGCAGGCGCAACGCGCCGTGTCGATACACCTAGTTATTTTGATGCGCTTGTTCGCTTGTATCTTCTTTGAAAACACGAATTATGGTATCCCTAAATCTGCTCTTTCTTTGTTTTTTCTACATGTGCCAAGAAAGCAACCAAAGCTCCGAGTTGCAGACTTTGTTCATGGGGTAGATGGGCTTGGAAACCAGAACTTCCCTCAGCCAAAGTCAAAACCAATAGAAAAGTCAGCAGCGGAATATTTGGTTGAGCAAGCTAATCTTTACCCTGGAGAAATCACTGTGATGGCATTGGGTCCGCTTACCAACATCGCCTTGGTCTTGTTCATAACCTTATTTATTTATTCATTACGTGTACACACAAGTACTATCTCATGGAAGCCTCTATAAATTTTTTATTTTTTTAATTGATGTAGGCCATTAAACTTGATCCTGCATTCACCAAAAACATTGGACAGATCGTTCTTCTTGGTGGTGCTTTTGCAGTAAACGAGAATGTGAATCTAGCTACTGAGGCCAATGTAAGCAACTCACTTTGAAAGTCAAATACGCTCTCCTCTGTAAGAACTCGTGGAGATGGGAATTGTTTCTTTCGGAGTTTTATGTTCTCTTATCTCGTAGGTTATCTTCATTTTATTTCTTGTCCTAATATCTGCAACCACTTTTTGGTATGAAGTTTCATAATGTGGTTCTATGCATAAAAGGACCATATTCTTGAATCACAAGACCATGCAGAGGTCGAGCGCGTCAAACAGTTGTTTATCGAGCAGCTGGACCTTAACCTTTCATCTTATTAATTTAATTGTGTCTCAGGTTGGGGGAGGAGTGGAGGCTTACTCGGATGCGGATATTGATTATGTTCGTGAAGAATGGTCGGGTTATGCCTCGACCTTCATTTTCAAGTTATGATCCGTATGTTTAGGCTTACTCATCGACTAATGTAATGTATTGATACAATGTTTTTGTAACCCTTTGTGGTAGAATTCGACATAATTGTAATGGGTTTTTTGGTGGTATAATATATGCAGCTTTATTATTAAATTTATTGTTTTTGTAATTATAAATAAAAAATAATTCCAGGATATTATTCGTTTTACAGAAAAAAAATTTAGGTAAAAAAACATGACACGCAAAATGACTGTCATAAAGGTGTGTCATAAATTCATGTGTGTCATAAATGCATGTAAAAAAAATTCGTAAATGAGTGTCAAGAATGTTTGTCATTAAAGAGTGTGTCATAAATGCGTGTCAAAAAAGTGTGTCATAAACGCGTGTCATTAAAAGATGACACGCGCCTGCATGTCATAAAAATTTAATGACATGTTCTTCCTTGACACTTTGCTGTGTGTCATAAACACCCTTTTATGACGCGCAATGCGCGTCAAGATAGGGGTATTTTTTTAGTAGTGGGACTCCAATCTTGGACAGAAAATATAGGAAGGGTGCACGTGCAAGCGGTTTGGTGAGCACATCCGCGAGTTGATCCTTGGAGCTGACATGAAGAACTTTCAGTTGCCCGTAATTGACTTGTTCCCGCACAAAGTGATAGTCCAGAGTGATGTGTTTCATGCGAGAATGGTAAACAGGATTTGCACATACATAAGTAGCTCCAGTGTTGTCACAGTAAAGCGATGGGGTGCTCTTAATTGGGAGCCCGAGTTCACCAAGTAAATTTTTAACTCATGAGAGTTCAGTCGCAGCATTAGCGAGTGCTTTGTACTCAGCTTCGGTAGATGATCTAGAGACAGTTTTTTGTCTAGCAGATTCCAAGAGATGATATTGGACCCAAGATATATGAGATATGCTGTACTGGACTGTCCCCCATCATTAATACTGCCCCAGTCTGAGTCCGAAAAAGCCTGCAAGTTTAGGTTAGTATTGCGTTTCAAGAACAACCCATGATGGACCGTTCATTTCAAATAGCGGAGTACCCGTTTGAGAGCTTGCCAATGTGATTGTTTAGGTGAGTGCATGAATTGATATAATTTATTGACGGCAAAGGAGATGTTGGGACGTGTGAAGGCAAGATACTGCAAAGTGCCTACAAGTTGACGGTAGGGAGTGGGATCGACTGGGGGAGTGGAGTCAAAGGAAGAAAGAGAGTCGGAAGTGCTTAACGGAGTGAGAACCTCTTTTGCACCATCCATTTTAAAGGTGGTAAGAATATCTTGAATGTGACGATGTTGGGAAAGAAATAGACCATGAGGTGTAGGAATGACTTTGATTCCTAGAAAATGATGGAGATGGCCTAAGTCTTTGATAGAGAATTGGTTGCTTAGGGCTTGAACAAAGGAATCCATAAATGGATTGTGATTGCCAGTGAGGACAATGTCGTAACGTACACAAGGAGGTAGCAAGTGATGTTGAGATTGTATACAAAGAGAGAGGGTCAGAAATGCATTTTTTAAAGCCAAAACGAGTGAGAAAGTTGGTCAGTTCGATGTACCAAGCACGCAGTGCTTGCTTAAGCCCATAGAGGGATTTTTTGAGTTTGCAAATGTGACGTGGGAATTCCGTATTGGTGAACCCGGGAGGTTGCACCATAAAGACATCTTCGTGAAGAGCCCCATGAAGAAACGCATTATTAATGTCTAGTTGACGTAAAGACCATCCTTTTGAAAGAGCAAAAGAGAGAACGGTGCGAATGGTAACGAGTTTAGTAACGGACTAAATGTTTCATGATAGTCTTTTCCATATTGTTGGTGAAACCCTTTGGCAACTAGACGGGCTTTGTACTTGTCAATAGTGCCATCGGGTTTTGCGTTTGATTCGGAATACCCATTTGCAACCGATGGGAGTTTGGGTTGTGTGAGGGACAAGTTCCCAAGTGTTGTTATGAAGGAGAGCATTATACTCAAGATCCATGGCATGATGCCAATCCGGATCTTTCAAGGCTTGAGTATAAGTGGATGGTTCAAGAGAAACGGGTAGAGGGTGAATGGTGGTAGAGTTGACAAAGTTGGGGTTGTAATACTTTGAGTTGGGTTTTGGTTTTCGACGAGGTGGTTGAGGGTTATGTGGAGGTGAGTTCGTGGGATTATCGGATGTGTTGGATGAAGACATTAGTGAACTGGGGTCGGTGGAGTGGGAAGCGGTTGGGGTAGGGGTAGGGGTGGTGCTATCGGGTGGAGTTGGTGGGCCGGTTGGTGAGGGTGTCTCGGTGGGCTGGGGTGGAGGGCCTGTTGTGTGGGAGGTTGGGTTGTTTGGGCCTGTTGTGTGGGAGGGTGGGCTATGTGCAGGAGGTAGAGGAGGTGGGTCGTGGGTTTGTGGAGTAGGGGTTTGGGCTTCGGGTGATGTGGGCTGTGGAGTAGGGGTTGGATGAGGCAAGATGTTTGGGTCGGGAATGGGTTGGGTAGAAGACGAGGTTGATTGGGCCGATTGGTATGTGGATAGGAAGGAGTCAAATGACATGTGTTTGGGTTGGGGGTTGGTGGTTTGAGATGGAAACATATGTGGGATAAATTCAACGTGGCGAGAGTAGTATAGTTTGTGACTAGTAGGGTCATAGCATTTGAATGCCGATTTGGAGGATGAGTACCCAAGAAATATGCACGCCGTTGAACGGGAGTGGAGTTTGGAAGTAGCATAGGGTCGTAACCATGAGTAGCTGACGGGTGGTTCAACGAACACCCTTTAATAGTGTTAAAACGTGTAGTTTATCCACATTTATTCGTGTTATTGCTTGGAATTGGGTAACTATGGTTGCTTTGGTTGCAGGTGTAATAAGGAGTTAAAAATGACGGAATACGGGCTTGGGAATGGACCGGAACGCATCAGAACGAGATGGAACAAAAGAAAGAAGAAATGCAGAATTCTAAAGACCCACCGTACCCTTACGGCCCAGCCGTAGGGTTACGGTGGCCTCAGGCCACAAATTCCCACCGTATGGCAGGCCCAAACAACCGTCAACATTTGAAACCCACCGTACTCTTACGGTGGGACCGTAGGGGTACGGTGGCCCTGCAGATTTTTTGTAACTCCTTGCTTTAAAGTGCACTTTATGGTGACTTATCATTATCACTTCCACTTGCAACGTTTCTAACACACTTTGGGCGATTTTTGGCTGAAAGGAGACATTGGAAACTTATCACAAACATTGGTTTTAGCTTTTGATTCATATGAACATTTCTATGGTTGTTATGATGATCAATCAAGTCATGCTTGGCTAGAACTTTAGATGATCATCTTTGGTGAAGTTTTTCTTGAACTCTTTTATGTTTGTTCCTTTCATTTCTAGAACGATAATTTAGTACATGTGCTTGATTATTGTGGTGTTTGAACAATTGCTTGTAGTAGTTAATCAATTTCTCAATTTCTAGTCTTAATCGTACGTTCTTGGTGTTGTTAACAATCGGGATATTGCGGGAAGGATTTGGGTTGGATAATTGATTAATCGGTCATCGGGAAACAACCTCGCATTGCTATAATCCGAGTACTTTGTTCCCTTTTATCACAATAATTGTTTAAACACGAGTTATGTCTATGTAACTCTTTCTAGTGGAACTTTTGCATAAAGGTTTAAGGAAAATGGATCCAAGGATGGTCATTGTTTGTTAATTGGAAGAACAAAACCCATTTCAAATCATTAATTTAGTTTTCTTTTTATTAAAGTCTAAACCCAAAGCAATCAACAAATCTTTGATCTTTAATCTTGTTAGTAGTTAAATATTAGTTAATTCACAAAGTTATTAGTTTACACACATTCCACAAACTCCCTGTGTTCGATACCTACTTGCCACTATTCAATAGTTGTAATTGGGAAATTTTACGTGTACCACGACAAGCACGTCAAATTTTGGCGCCGTTGCCGGGGAGTAGTGCGCAACGTGTGTTAAGCTTTTAGTTTTGTTTGTTATTTTCGGGTTTACACGGGTTGTGTTTAGTGTGCAGGTACTTCAAGTGTATGCATACTAGGGGCTCTCATGAGTCATCACCACTTTTGTTTGATCCGGAGATTGAAAGAACATTGAGAAAGAACCGAGTTTTGATTCGAAGAAACAAAGTCATTGATTCACCTACTTCACCGTTCACCCCAAGAAACATAATGCAAGACTCTCACATACCAACAACGGGTCAAACGACCTCGTCATTCATGCCTACTTCCTCACACATTTCACCCAACACCACATTACCTAACCTTTCCACCAGTCCTGAAACACCAATCCATACCACCCAACCAAATTCCACTCAAATTGATCCAAACCTTAACTTTAATCCATCATGTACCATACCACCATTTTCCCATTTTTTTCCAACTACGGGTCAATCATCTTCTACCATTCCACACCCACAAGGACAAGGTTCAACAATTGTCCACACCACATCTTCTTATCAACCACCTAATCAATCGGGTTTTTACCATTCATCTTTCCAAGGTGGTCAAAATTCGAGATTTCAAAGAGATGTGTATGACGAGGGGTATGATGATGAGGAGTTTAGTGGGTACAATGACGAAGGTTACTACTATGGAGGAGAAGGTGCATATGTGGGTTCTCAAGCTCAAACGGGTCAAGTAAGTCAACCACTTTTACAATTTCAAGACCAGGGAAGACTACCGGTTGGTGTGCAACATGTTAGACCGCAAGGATTGCATTTGCAACGTCCCACGCCACTCAATCAAATGCGGCCTCCAAATATGCAAGCTCAACATCAAAGGCCGAATCACCAACAACAACCTATGCATCCGAATCAACATCAACAACAATTTGCACCACAAGGTGCAATGCAAGGACAAATGGGTCAACCAAGAGCGCCATTGGGAGCACCTAGAGGACTCCACCGTGATGTTGTACGGGGAATTGAAGCACATTTTCGGCCTATTATCACTAATAATCCATCACCAATAGTGATTCCGCAAAATGCAAATGGAAGAACTTTTGATGTTAGAACAACCGCACTTCAAAGTCTACCAAAATTCAAGGGGCTAGCAACGGAAGAGCCTTACTTTCATTTGGAAACTTATGATTCAATTTGCAACACTATTGGGGGCCAAGGATTTACTCCGGATGATGTCAAGTTGGTACTCTTCCAATTTTCATTGGAAGATAAAGCAAAAAGATGGTTTCACACTCTACCATCCGCATCAATTTTCACATGGGCCGATATGCAACAAATCTTTTTGGATGAATTCTATAGTTCGCAAAAGACCAATGATGCAAGGAGGGGGTTGAGAAGCTTTCAACAACAGTCGGGAGAGATGTTCCATGAAGCATTTGAGAGGTTCAACATGATGCTACGAAATTGCCCTCACCATGGTATCCAACTATGGGAATTGTTAAATGCTTTTCATGAAGGTTTGACATCGGAGAATGCACGGGATCTTATGTCCATCACAAATGGTACTTTTGGTACAAATTTTGAACAAGATGATTGGGCATATTTAGAGCAAATGGCGGTGACTTCAAAAAGGAAGGCCCAATCTTCAAGAAGGGCAAGACATGTGATTCAAAGACCACAGGTGCATGCGGTCGAAGGTTACCATGTGCAGAATACTAATCAATTGTATAATGTTTGCAGCACTTGTCAAGAGATAGGCCACACGGCTGAGGTTTGTGGAGTGGGTGTGCAAGAAACACCAAGTGAAGAAGTGAATGCTATTCAAGGGGGTGGGAGAAATTATGACATGAACTCCAACACTTACCACCCCGGGTTACGAAATCATCCCAACTTTAGATATGGGAGTGCTTCTAATCAAGCCAACCCGAATTTTCAAGCTGCTCAAGGTAATTATGTGCCTCGTCAACAATACAATCAAGGTAATTATAGGGGCGGATACAATAGTGGCTATCAAGGTCAAGCTCAAACTGGTCAACGAAATTTGGGTCATGATTCGTCAAGCGGAAATGAAGTTATGGAGATGCTTAAAGCTATGCAACAAGACATGCAAAGGCGAAACCAACTTGATGAAGCACGAATACAAAAGGATGAAGTTCGTGATAAAAGCATTCAAGCATTAACAACTCAAATGGGGCAATTAGCAACTGATGTGGCGGAATTGAAGAAAGGTAAAGGCAAGCTTCCTAGTGATACTCAGGTAAATCCGTCACATGGCTCTTCACGAGGTAACAATGTTAATGTTAAATAAGTAAGTGTTTTAAGGAGCGGGAAAGAATTTAAAGCGGATTTGTCACCAGGTTTTGTCGAGGGGGTGGTTGAGGATGTCACGGGTGAGGAAAGTGAAAATGATGAAGTTTCACCGGTTTTACAAAAAGAAATAAATGTTAAAAAACCGGAAGTGAGGGAGAGTGAAAAAACTGAAAATGAGCCGAATCAAGTTCCATTTCCATCGGCTCTACTTGACTCGGGTAAGAAAAATTTTATTCAATCAAGAGGTCCCCAAAAAGAAGAAATGTGGGACATGTTTAAACAAGTAAAAATAAATCTTCCTTTACTTGATGCAATAAAACAAGTACCCGCATATGCTAAATTTTTGAAAGAATTGTGTACGCAAAAGAGGCAACAAAAGAAAAAAATGCCTAAGCGGGTAAATGTTACGGGTCAAGTGAGTGCAGTTTTAAATGGGGAGCTTCCTCCTAAGCTTCAAGATCCGGGCACGCCATTAATAAACATTCAAGTTGGTAATTTTCAAATGGCAAAGGCGTTGCTAGATCTTGGAGCCGGGGTGAGTATTTTACCGGGTGGGTTGTATGATCAATATGACTTTGGTCCATTAGCTAGAGTGGAGACAACGGTTGTTTTAGCCGATTTGTCCCATAAGTTACCCCGGGGGATGGTTCAAAATGTCATTGTAAAAATTGATGAATTTTATTACCCGGTTGACTTTTTGGTATTGGATTACTCATCCGCCGATTCAAAACAGCAACAAAATGTCATATTGGGTCGACCATTTTTGAATACCGCGCATGCGGTAATTGATTGTAGATTTGGCACGGTCGACATGACATTTGGAAACTGGAAAATGCGTTTAAATGTTTTTACTAACAATACTAATGATTCCGGTGTTGAAGAATGTTTTATGGCAGATGTCATCGAGGGATGCAATCCATGTGAGTATGAGAAAGATGGAATGGAACTGTGTGCTTGTAATTTTTCTGAACAGGTACATGCTTTTGATTTGGAGAGTGAAGAAGAAAAGCAAGATGTGCTAGCGTTGAAGGAGGGTCGACCACCATGGTCCCACCATTTTGATAGTTTGCCAGTGGAGATTGATTCGGGCACCAAACCCTCATTAGAAGTACCACCAAAGTTGGAGCTGAAAGACTTGCCGAGCCATTTGAAGTATGCTTTTCTTGGGGATAATGACACATTACCGGTCATTATTGCCTCTAATTTGGAGATGGCTCAAGAGCAAGCTTTGTTGGAAGTGTTGAAAGAGAACAAAGGGGCTATTGGGTGGACGATTTCCGATCTCAAAGGAATTAGTCCATCCATTGTGATGCACAAGATTATCACCAATGAAGATGCAAAGCCCACAAGAGAAGCACAGAGACGGTTGAATCCTAACTTAAGGGAGGTAGTTAAAAAGGAGGTAATTAAGTGGTTAGATGCGGGAATTATTTATCCAATTTCGGATAGCTCTTGGGTAAGTCCTACTCAAGTGGTACCTAAGAAGTCCGGCATTCAAGTAGTCAAAGATGAAAGTGGTGAACAAATAGCCACTCGACCCGTAACCGGGTGGCGAGTGTGTATTGACTACCGCAAATTAAATGCCGCCACTTCTAAGGATCATTTCCCACTTCCTTTTATTGACCAAATTATTGAAAAATTATCGGGTCAAAAATACTATTGTTTTTTAGATGGGTATTCGGGGTACAACCAAATTGCAATTCACCCGGATGACCAACACAAGACCACCTTCACTTGTCCCTATGGTACTTTTGCCTTTAGGCGGATGCCATTTGGCTTGTGTAATGCACCGGCTACTTTCCAACAATGTATGATGAGTATTTTCTCGGACATGGTTGGAGAGTCGCTTGAAGTGTTTATGGATGATTTCTCAATATTTGGCACTAGTTTTGAATCTTGTCTCAACGAATTACAAAAAGTTTTAAAAAGATGTGTTGAGAAAAATTTAGTGCTTAGTTGGGAGAAAAGCCATTTCATGGTGCAAGAGGGAATTGTGTTAGGTCACGTGATTTCGGAGAGAGGTATGGAGGTGGACAAGGCAAAAATTCGGGTTATTTCATCGTTGCCACCACCAAAGAATGTGAAAGGGGTAAGGTCATTTTTGGGACATGCGGGTTTTTATAGACGGTTTATTAAAGGTTTTAGTGTCATTACCAAACCTTTATGTAATTTGCTTTTGAAAGATGTTCCATTTGACTTTACTAATGAATGTTTGCAAGCTTTCACTGTTTTGAAGGAACACTTGGTCAAGGCTCCTATTTTGCAACCACCGGATTGGTCGAAGCCATTTGAGATTATGTGTGATGCTAGTGAAACTACAATTGGAGCGGTTTTGGGCCAAAGAGTTGATAAAAAGCCGGTGGTGATTTACTATGCGAGCAAAACTTTATCCGAAGCGTAACTGAATTACACCACAACCGAAAAAGAATTATTAGCGGTGGTGTATGCTTTGGATAAGTTTCGTTCGTATATTTGGGGGAGCAAAGTGGTGGTATACTCGGATCATAGTGCGGTTCGTTATTTGATGGAAAAGAAAGATGCCAAGCCACGCTTGATTCGGTGGGTTCTATTGTTGCAAGAGTTTGATGTGGAAATTCGGGACAAGAAAGGAAGCGAAAATGTAGTGGCGGATCATTTATCTCGGATTCCGGTGGATAAAAATGATGATTTTGGAGAAATAAATGAGAGGTTTCCCGATGAGCAATTGATGGCGACATCTACTAGTCATGCACCGTGGTTTGCTCATTATGTTAACTATTTAGCCACGGGGGTCATTCCGGATCATTGGACCAAGAAACGAAGACAACAATTTATGGTCCAAGTGAAACAATACATTTGGGATGAACCGGATCTTTTCAAGATTGGACCCGATCAAGTGATTAGAAGATGTGTGCCCGAATCGGAAGTGAAAGATATTCTTACACATGCTCATTCATCCGCTTGTGGGGGGCATTTTAGTGGACACAAGACGGCTACCGGGTTCTATCATGTGGGTTCTATTGGCCCACCATATTTAAAGATGCTTGTGAATTTGCCCGGAATTGTATAAATTGTCAAAGGATGGGAAGTATCTCCAAGAGGGATGAAATGCCCCTACAACCAATCTTGATTGTAGAAATATTCGATGTTTAGGGCATTGACTTCATGGGTCCCTTTCCAAATTCTAATGGGTTTTTGTATATCTTAGTAGCGGTTGATTATGTTTCGAAGTGGATCGAAGCGATTGCTACGAGGACTAATGATCATTCGGTGGTTTGCAAGTTCGTGCAATCCAACATTTTCTCTCGTTTTGGTATTCCTAGAGTGATCATTAGTGATGGTGGGTCCCATTTTAAGAATTTCAATTTTGGCAAGTTGTTGAAGAGATATGGAGTAAATCACCGGATTGCCACCCCGTACCATCCACAAACAAGTGGACAAGTTGAAGTTTCTAACCGTCAAATTAAAGAAATTCTCATGAAGACGGTTCGAGTTGATAGGAAAGATTGGTCGGGAAAGTTGGATGATGCTTTGTGGGCATATCGTACGGCTTATAAAACTCCGATTGGCACGACACCGTATCGAATGGTGTATGGGAAAGGTTGTCACTTGCCAATGGAGTTGGCACACCGAGCACATTGGGCAATCACCACGGTAAATGCCAATTATGATGAAGCGGGTCGAACGAGAAAATTGCAATTAAGTGAATTGGAGGAAATAAGGGATGAGGCTTATGAAAGTGCATCGGCGTACAAAGACAAGTTGAAGAAAGTGCATGATGCAAAGTTGAGAAGGAAGACCTTTGAAGTGGGTCAAAAGGTGTGGTTGTACAACTCGAGATTAAAGATGTTTGCGGGTAAGCTGAAAAGTAAATGGATGGGTCCATACATCGTTTGCAGGATTGGTAAATTCGGTGAAGTCGAAATATTAGATGAAAGCACCAATAAGCAACAAACGGTGAATGGACACCGCTTGAAGCCATACTTGGATGGAAGTGACATAAATACTTTGGAGATGGATAAAGCGGGCTATTTCTTAAGCCCGGTGGAAGAGGTGCAACCATGAGAGGCCAGGTTTGGTAGTGTAAATAGTTAGCGTTTATTTTATTTTATTTTTCGTTTGTGTGTGTTCGAAATCCGTGTTTGAAACAAGTGTGGGGACTTTCCGGTCACGAAACGGTTCTAGCATTGTGTTGAGGACAACACGGGTTTTTCGAGGGGGTAGGGTAATTTTCATGTTTGTAAAAATACTAATTTATAAAAAAAAAAAAAAAAAATTGCCCAGGACCAACCGTACCCCTACGGTCCCACCGTAAGGCTACGGTGGGAGTAGAAACCTTACGGCCAATCAAGCCTGCCTTACGGTGACATTTTGATCATTTAACCCACCGTAATGGTACGGTGGCACCGTAACCCTACGGTGGGTCTGAGAGCAGCAGCGTTTTTATAAAAAAAAAAAAAAAAATTTCCTTTGACTCGTGCAACATAAACCGCCGGGCCCTTTCACTTATCTTTTCCATCTAACATTTTTAGTCTTCTTCTTCTTCTTCACAACCCCACAAGGACCCCATTGTTCCCAACCTTCAAACACCCATACAAGCTTCAATCCTCCATCAAATCCAACGATTTTTGGGTCTAACTTGACTAGATTTTCGTCTAGTTTTTGATTTTGGGGAGTAAATTGGAAGATAAACACATTTTTGGGGGCGGATTTCAAACCCTAAAAATCGCAAAATTGGGATTTTTCTTGTTTTCTTGTTTTCTTGTGTTCTAGCATCTTCTAATCCAAGGTATGTATCCTATTTGTTAATTTTGATGCTACATTGTAAGATTTTTAGGTTTTTGTTTTTGCCTAGTTTTTACCCACTTGCTTGTTAATAATGTAGTATGTGAATAGCTTTGTGTGATAATAATGTGGTAGTAGATGTGTTGTTGAGATGAAAATTGTGAGTTTTTGGTAATGTTATGATTGTAGAGGCGTCATGCCCAAATTTTGTCAAATCAAAGAGGACGTGTATGTTTAATAACATCTACTACCATAGTAACAAGCAAGTGTGGGGATGTTTTGTCATGTTGGCTAATGGTTTTGTTTTGTTTGTTTTTGGTTTCTTTGTTTGTTGTGCATTGTATAGGAAATGGCACGCACGGGTGAAGCCGCTGGGTCAAGTTCATCTGCTGCAAAGGCTAAGGGAAAGCAACCGGCTCAGCAGTACAAACGAAGGAAGTATGTTTCTCACAATACTGAGTCGGATGTAGAGATGGAACAAGCAGCGGAGCCACCAAGGTTAGACCCGGCTGATAAGCCGGAATGGAAGACTGGCCCGTTGAATGCAAAACCAAGGATCTGGCAAGCTACTTTATTTCATGATCAACTTAAAAAGTTGTCAGATCGGCCAGGGGCATTTATTTATGAAAGAGAGGTGAGCAGAAAAGATTTCGAACCATTTGGGGTTTTTGATAGATTTAAGGCGCTAGGATGGGAAGCTGCACTTTACTGCTATGATCAAGAAGAGAGGAGGGTATATTTGGATGAGGTAGAGGAATGGATGGCAACATTAAGATGTCCGAGATATGATTCACCCTCAAAGATGAATCTAATCGGTGAAGTAAATGGGATAGAGGTGGAAATGTCTTACGAGACATTACGAAGGCTTGCAAAGTTTGACAGTTTACCGGCGAAAGAATATAAGAATCCGAGCATTGACGAGTTGTTAATTAATCCGGACAAGCATCCACGTTGGATGGACATGTTGAGTGATTTATTTTTGCCGGGTACTTATCATGGTACTTTATATCGAAAAAATTTGAAGATAGAGCCTAAACTGTTGCTGAATTTCACCATCTTGAATGTATTACCGAGACGTGCTGATAAGGAACAAGTGCGTTTTTCCGAGGTTCCTATTTTATATGCTTTGACGCACGGTGGTCCGAAATTCTCTTTTCGGTACTTGGTCTTGAATCATGTGTGGATATGTAGAAATTCACCGGAGAGGACAATCATTCCTTACTGTCGAATAATTACTGGGTTGTTGAAGCAGCAAGGTGCAATCACTGATAAAGATGAAGGAAGAAAGAGGAAAAAGTTTAAACCTATTGATCTGGCAATAATGGGTTCTGGTTGGGTGTATTCTGAGTCCGAAAGGTATCATAAATTGAAAAGTGGAGGTCAAAAGTGGAGAATGTTAAAGAAAGATGCACGGGCACTTTTTCCCGGTGAGGAGGATGAACCCGAGAGTGGAGGTGAAGCGCCATCAAGTGATGATGAAGAGTACGAAGACAATCCGGCGGGAGGACATTTGGATATAGGCCAAGGGAGTTCGAGTGGATATCATGGTGGAGGATTTTATGATTTTACCGAGAGGGCATATGTGGATGGTTGGGCCTTTGGGGGATCGATGCAGGAGGTAATTGAAAGTCAACGCCCCAACCTCGGTATTTGATACTTGGTCGGGTTCGAAACGAACATTATTTGATCATCAAACGATGATGGGAGCTAGCATGGAGCGAAGGATGCAACAAGGTTTTGATCGTCAAGAATTATGGAACCGTGGACACGCTTACGCTCAGCAAGTGGAGATTAATCACAGATACATTGATGATCAGAATAGGAGAATGAATGATGATTGGCATGCGGGGAGGCCCGTAGTCGCAAATCCACCACCGGTGGATTACGGGTCCCTACCGCAGTATGATGGAAGCATCTCCTATCCGACCCCACCAATCCACCACTCCCAATGGGTCAACCCTCAGCAGCAACAGCAACCCACAGATCAAGGAGGAAGCAGTGATGGAGCATTCGGCTTTGGCGAATGGAATGATTTGTTCACTTCGGTGTTCGGGCCGCCTCAGCCGCGCTACTACTAATCAGGTCGTGCTTCTTGTACATAGTTTTATATTTTGTTTGTTTATATTTGTGTTTTTACCTTTGAGTTTCGGGTGGTTGGGTGGTGTATTGAATCATGTTGAATTGTTGATGAGTTCGGGTTGTGGTAGTAGGATGTGTGTTTTTGTTTGAAAAATGAAAAAAATCTAAAAAAAAAATTACAAAATGAAAAAATACAAAAAGAAATTTGTGGTTTGAGTATATGAGCGTTTCTTTCCAAAGCCATGCATTGGGACAATGCATCCCAAGTGTGGGGATGGGAGGAAATTTAAATTTTTGGAGATTTTTAAAAAATTTTTGAGGCCAAGTGCAATGTTGTAAAAATTGGAACACCTTGATTTAACCCCCATTAGACACACCGGCAACCCTTAATACCCGTTTCTTTTTCTTGGTGAGAGTTGAAGCCGCATATGTAAATAAATAAATTCTTCCTTTGTGAGAGTGGCAACGGGTGGGGGTGCACTAGAACTTGTGCCTGAATACAGCTTGAATCCTTGATTGGGCATGGGTGTAAAAATGATAAGGGCATTAGGTAGCCTCATCATGTGAGTGCGAGTGTGGGTTTTTTGGGGGTTGGACCTCATACATTACAAATATGAGCAAGGTAGCGAGAGGGGCGGGGGTTTGGACATTTAGTTGCCCATTTTTGAGCCTTAAAGCCTATTGTTTGATAACCCTCAAACTAGCTCCTAAATTTTACCCAACTTGACCCGGTCTTTTGTGTTTGGTTTATGTTTATATTAATAATGTTATTGAAGTGTTGAGTTTAGTATGTGTTAGTATGTTTATGTAATTTGTTTGGCATGAGAAAAGAAAAGGAGAAAAAAAAATAGAAAGAAAAAAAAATGATGAAAAAAAGAAATGAGAAAAAGAAAAGAAAAGAAAGAGCAAGTTAAGTTATGTTATGTGTTGTATATAGTAGTGTTTCTTTGTTCGCGTGTGTTTGTGTTATAATAAAAAGACCGGGTAAAGTTTGCGCTACTTATATATATATCCTATTCCCTACCTTCACACCTAGCCAAGTTACAACCGTTAAGTCCCTTTGATTTATACTCATGTTCATGTTAGGAGGACTATTGATTTAGGTACAAGCTTATGGTTGTGCAACCACCCGTTTGCCTTTTGTGTGTCTAGCTTATCTTTGCTAGAGCTTACTTGATACCGAGAGGAGAGATATTGTGAGGGGTGTGTTGATTGGGGTGTTGAGGATGGGTTAGTACGAGGATTGCACATTTAACTTGACTTTGAATGATCGCTTATTTGTGGAAAGAAGTTGTAGTAGATTGCTTGGGACAAGCAATGGGTAAGTGTGGGGATGTGACGGGTGGTTCAACGAACACCCTTTAATAGTGTTAAAACGTGTAGTTTATCCACATTTATTCGTGTTATTGCTTGGAATTGGGTAACTACGGTTGCTTTGGTTGCATGTGTAATAAGGAGTTAAAAATGACGGAATACGGGCTTGGGAATGGACCGGAACGCATCGGAACGAGATGGAACAAAAGAAAGAAGAAATGCAGAATTCTAAAGACCCACCGTACCCTTACGGCCCAGCCGTAGGGTTACGGTGGCCTCAGGCCACAAATTCCCACCGTATGGCAGGCCCAAACAACCGTCAACATTTGAAACCCACCGTACTCTTACGGTGGGACCGTAGGGGTACGGTGGCCCTGCAGATTTTTTGTAACTCCTTGCTTTAAAGTGCACTTTATGGTGACTTATCATTATCACTTCCACTTGCAACGTTTCTAGACACACTTTGGGCGATTTTTGGCTGAAAGGAGACATTGGAAACTTATCACAAACATTGGTTTTAGCTTTTGATTCATATGAACATTTCTATGGTTGTTATGATGATCAATCAAGTCATGCTTGGCTAGAACTTTAGATGATCATCTTTGGTGAAGTTTTTCTTGAACTCTTTTATGTTTGTTCCTTTCATTTCTAGAACGATAATTTAGTACATCTGTGCTTGATTATTGTGGTGTTTGAACAATTGCTTGTAGTAGTTAATCAATTTCTCAATTTCTAGTCTTAATCGTACGTTCTTGGTGTTGTTAACAATCGGGATATTGCGAGAAGGATTCGGGTTGGATAATTGATTAATCGGTCATCGGGAAACAACCTCGCATTGCTATAATCCGAGTACTTTGTTCCCTTTTATCACAATAATTGTTTAAACACGAGTTATGTCTATGTAACTCTTTCTAGTGGAACTTTTGCATAAAGGTTTAAGGAAAATGGATCCAAGGATGGTCATTGTTTGTTAATTGGAAGAACAAAACCCATTTCAAATCATTAATTTAGTTTTCTTTTTATTAAAGTCTAAACCCAAAGCAATCAACAAATCTTTGATCTTTAATCTTGTTAGTAGTTAAATATTAGTTAATTCACAAAGTTATTAGTTTACACACATTCCACAAACTCCCTGTGTTCGATACCTTCTTGCCACTATTCAATAGTTGTAATTGGGAAATTTTACGTGTACCACGACAATCACGTCAGTAGCAAAGACAACCAAACTGTTTGAGTTTGGAATAAGTAGGAGCGGTTTTGAACAACATATCGTATGGAGATTTGTTGTTAAGGATGGGTGTAGGCAAACGATTGATTAGGTGGGTTGCGGTTTGAAAGGCATGGGACCAAAAATGTTATGGTAAGTGGGAGTATTGGAATAATGCGAGGCCGGTTTCCGCAACATGTCGGTGACGTCGTTTGGAAATACCGTTTTGTTCCGGTGTGTGAGGTGGTGTCGTGTAATGGGAGATACCTTGAGAGGCAAGATAAGGTGAAAGACCCACATATTCACCCCCATTATCAGTGAACAATGCAACAATGTTGGTTTTGAAAAAAAAATTCAACAAGAGATTTAAATTGTGGAAAAAGAATTTTGACATCGGATTTTTGTTTGATTGGGTATAACCAAATGTATTTGGAAAAATAGTCAACAAAAATGGCATAGTATTTAAAGCCATCGATTAACGTTTTTACGGGACCCCATACGTCGGAGTAGAGAAGTTGTAAAGGTTGATTGGCAACAAAAGAGTTTATGCCAAAAGGTAGTTTGTGGCTTTTATTTAGGGAACATGAAGTACAATGAAAAGACTCATGGGTCACCTTATTAAAACGAAGTCCCAATCTAGAAATTAAAGACTTGAATACTTGAAGCGATGGATGTCCAAGTATGTGGTGCCACATGAGAAGAGAGTTTGTTTGGGTGTTGTTGACTTGAGGAGACAAGGAGATTGGTCCATAGTAGACATCATTGACGTTCACTCCCGCATGAGGCGCGCCCCCGTGCGTAGATCCTTGACAAAAAAATGATAGGGAAAAAATTCAACGGAAACACGATTAGTGCGACAAACTTTTGCAACGGAAATAAGATTATTTCGAAGATTAGGAGCAATTAAAATGTTATTTAAAAGAAGTGGGCGAGATTTTGTTGGAATAGTTGTTTGAGCAATATGAGTTATAGAGAGAGTTTTACCATCACCTAGCATGATCTTATTGGGTCCTCCATATTCGGAAAGAACGGAAAATTGTTGGTTGTTGTTCGCGGTGTTGTTGGACGCACCGGTGTCCCACATCCAAGATGGGGTTGTAGCCGTTCGGTGCGGGGTGGTGTAGTTAACCACCGGGGTGGTGGTATTTTGAGGCGAGACATTGTGTTCTCGTAGGAAGCGACTAAGTTTGCGATAATTTTTAGTGTCATGTCCGGGAATGTTACAATAGTAGCAATATGTGTTATTGTTGCGAGTCGGACGAGTGTTGGTATTGGTAGTTTGAGGTGACCCTTGGTTTCGGGTTGTGGCGGCGGTAATGTGGGTGATTTGTTTGGTCATGGTGAATCGAAAGAAAAAAAAAAGCAGAATGCGGACAGAAGGTGTCTGTCGAGTAGGTTGGGATCGAAGATGGCTCAAGGGAGCTTTTAGGCTCTTGATACCATATAAACAATAGGATTTGTATTTTGTAATGTTTTTGTGTGTCTATCAACAATACATCAAGGCCTTTATATAGGCTTACATATGACTAACTCTAGCTAAGATTATGGTGTCAATGGTTGACTAAGTATAATGTACAATATAATACAATGGCTAAAATCATAGAGTCAATGATTGACTTAGAAACTTGACTTGACTTGAATTGATTTATGTTATGGAGTCAATGGTTGACTAAGAGATTTGACTTGACTTGATTTATGTTGTTAATAGTGGGAATATAGAAGAAGAGTAAAACAAAATACCCATAACTCACAAAATAATCAATAGAACTCTTTTATTTAATCGTCTTTTATTATATTATTAGTTTTTTATTTATTTTAATTGACTGAATTTAATGTCTCATGCTTTCTACTAAGGTGGTGTTTGTTTTTGAAGAGGAAAAATGTCTGCAGTTTACAGACCACATCTGCAGAAGAAGAGGTGGACCAAAAGTCTGCAGTCTGTAAGAAGAAGACTGTTTGTTTGTTAACGTCTGCAACGTAACCTGAAACCATAACCCACCATAACCATAACCATAACCATAACCTACACAACCTTTAATTGTAGAGAGATAAGAAGAGACGGCCTTTCACTAAACAATAATAATAATAATCCCATTTCATTTCAGTTTCATAAACATTTGGATCTTATTAGTTTCTCAAACATTTGAATCTTATAAACAAACTCGTCATAACCAACTCACAATCGGTTCTCAACTCGCTTGAGCAAGATTCCCCCAGTCTACCGAGTTCTTAACTCACTCAAATCAGCCATCCCATGGAGAACTCTCTTCCTAGACGACCTTTGTTCCTCCACCCCAAACGGGCGTCGTAACCGAATCTGACCCTAGAACCGTAAACATCCTAGAACTATAGAGAAACAGAGAGAGAGAGAGAGAGAGAGAGAGAGGGGGAGAGGGGGAGAGAGAGAGAGAGAGCTGTAGAGAGAGAGAGAAGATGGAGGGGACAGTGGGGAGGAGGGCGGTGGTCGTCGGTAGGGAGGAGGAGAGTTGCTAGGGTTTGAGAGAGAAAAGAGTGTGTGTAGAATAAGGTTGGGGAAGAAGAATGGATAAGAGGTTTGAGTAGCCTAGAAGTGGTTTTGATATGTCTGCCCCAGGAAGAGAATATGCAGACATATTTAAGGGTTATGTCTTCTAAAAAACAAACGGTCTGCGAAACCTCAACATCTATCCGCGTCTGCGCGACGCAAACAAAAGTGATCAGGAAGCATTTCTACCAAAAAAACAAACACCACCTAAGAGTTCAGTCAATGTTTCAATTAGTTTGACCAAACTTAATTAGAGGCCAGTAAAGGCTCAATTGTAATGTTTTGGACAATTTTTGATATTATAACAAATTTTATCTTATTTGGGTTTTCTCTAAACTTTTTAGACAAGATTACACATTGTGTCATTTATGTATAACATAAATTATGAAACGTGTCCTTTAAATTATTTTTCATTTGATGTCCAATTTGTCTTTCTTCGTGCATATTATGTCATTTCTCACTAACTGGGTTATTCTAATTAGTTAGCTTTATTAAGGTGAGGGGTAATACTGTCCATTCACTCTCCTTTCCCCCTTATAAGGGGGGACGGGGCGCCACAAAAATTGGTCACGGGTACCCCACTACCAGCATGGTAACATCGCCGTCACCCGTGCTGGTAGTGGTCCCGTGGACCAAATTCTGGTTCTAGTTAACGGATGTGAACCCGTGAATGTGAATAAAATATTATTTCTTTCTATACCACCGTCACTTTCCAGGCTGTCGTTCTCATATTTAAACGAGTACATATTATCGACCATAGCAAAACTAAACAATGGAATTTAACATACCAGAACACGGAAATGAACGACGAGCTGGACAGGTATGGTCCGACTATTCAAGCGACGAACAGAGTGATGGATACAGAGCGAACATGTTAGATTTCCGGTAGCAGGAGACGACTAGGAATAGATTTGGTTTATCCGCAATGAACTGAGGAAATTTATTTTGACTTTGCGATGGAGGATGAACAGGATATGAGGGAACTTTTCAAAAAAAAAAAAGAGTATGAGGGAGGTTAATTTGAAAAGAGGTGAGTTTAATGTCGGTCAAAAATTAAGCAACGGTTTCCTTTATTAAATTTAAATGAAAATAAATAAAAGAATGACTAAAGTGTTGCCTCCAAAACTGTGTTTCAGTGTAGTGATGTGGCAGTACAAGATTGGTTGAAATCAGTGAACTTGAAAAAATGTTATGGTAGTGCCCCGTCCCCCCTAATACACTTGTAATTATTTTCAAGCCCTAATCGACAATAACTTTCCTCAATCATCATCCTCTTCATGAAATCAAATTAGGGCTTTTCAAAATCAACCACTTTCTTATTCTAATTCGTCTTCATCTTCTCCAATGGTTCAATGTTGGGGTGGCAAAGAGGTTGGAATTCGAACATCATGGACCTTTAGAAATCCAGGCTGTCGGTTCTTTGGTTGCAACGGAAGGGTAAATTTGAATCCCTAAATTATTTGAGTTCTTCATCTAAAGTCGTTTTTTTTTGTGGGTTAAATAAAAGAAGTGTCAAACATGTGGGGACATCGTACCTAGTCTGTTGGAGTCTAAGAACAAGGTGGAAGAAAGATTGAAACTCGGTGAAGACCAAAAAATACATATTGAAGATAAATTAAGTCGTTTGAAGACTTACCTTATTCTAAGTTGGTATTTTTATGTTAATTTATATGTGCTTTATGTAGATGCATAGCATAGCATCAGAATGTATGATGTGGAACGTGGTTGTAGCTCAGAAGTTTGTGTATGGATGTAGCCAAAGGTAGCAAAGACGTCTAAACGGTTTTAGTTTAGAGTAGGTAGGAGTGACTTTGAACAATATGTCGTAGGGTGATTTGTTGTTTACAATAAAATAGGTGTTATCGAGATAAATATGGAGAGTCAAATATGAGATGTTTCTAAAAATCAGTTGAAGATTAGGGAAAAAAAACAATTTTTTAGTTAAATTATATAGACGTAGTGTGATACCCGTCGAAATCACAGGTCATGACCATACATTTACTTACACGTATAATTGTGCATGGTATTACATTTCATCCGTTGCATCACAATTAGGCCATACAGGGTTCCAACAAGTCAATCCCGAGGCATGCATCTAGCAGTAGACACACTAATTAATATAAAGTCACAGTTAGTCGAATAATTCATGCTAGATTATAGGAAATCCATGCGAAACCCAAGTTGTGGGGATCCATGCAATTGAACACAAGGTTCCAAATTTGTTTCCCCGACAAGAACAAAAACAAACAATGTTCAGAAACAATAGATCACCCGACGTATTATCCATGGAAAACTAGTAAAAACCACGAACAACGTGCCCACATGTATCTCTAAAATTCGATCCATATAGACTTGTGTGATTAGTAGCATCAAACAAATACATCACCATTCACACATTCACACATACGACCATGTATACACACGTATGTGATTATACTTTAATAAACTAATGTCCTTATACTTTAATAAACTAATGTCCTATGTGCACATATGTATGCACATCGACACACAAGACACACACAAGGCCTATGCATGTATATATATATACATGGGTATACACACACATCAACATATGTTTAGAAATTGACTAACTATCATCTACACATACACACAAGTAATCGCATACACACACATGTCCACACACCTCTCAAACTTCACACCATAACACCCTATTTCCCAAGACTTACACCTAAATGACAACAATCTCATTATGTCAATCCTTTCACCATGTTTGGACAACCAAAACTAGCTTCTTTATTTCCCTAGAAATCGGCCAAGTCAACTCCTACACAAACAACCATGGAACACCTCACAAACACCAAGACTACTTCCTAAATTGGCAAGCCACTTTATGATCACTAGGATCCATGATGCTTGACTTCCAAAAGCTCTCCATGTCCATTCCCTAGGCCAAAGTTTCGGCCCTTACATTCCCAAGAAACCAAGTGTATTGTTTTGAACTCACTATCACCCTACCTTGCATACATACACCACACGCATACATACATACATATACATACATACACTCACCACCATCTCATCATTCTTATCCATTCATTGCCAATACCTAGGCCCTTACACTAACATAGTAACAACATAAAACACATGGTCATCCACACCTTGTTTACTTGCCAAAACAATCTTGCCCCTTCCCCATGTATTTCGGTCGAGAACCCCCCTACACAAACAAACAAGACACCAAAAGTCAACTAGTTTCACATAGATGGACATTAGACATTTTCACTCCATGAAAGCAAGACATTGACTTACCTTGTTTGTGAACCAATCAACCACACTCACCACCCTACCTCTCGGCTATATAAGGAGACACAACAGCCCAAGGAAGACACATCTTAACACTTACAATACTCACTTACACTTGGAAATCTCTCCCATCCTTTGTATAACCATCAGCCGAAGAATAATCAAGCCAAGGAACCCTTAGCCGATCAAAAAACCATCGACCATTGAGAGCCACGAGTCACCAACAACACCTAGGAGTCACATTGTGAGGAGAACTAGCTTATTTTCTTTGTTTCTTTCGGCTATACACACAAGGTACATGAACCGAGCCATATCTTTTTTTTTTCACTACATTTCGATTACATGTATAATCCACCCGAGCACCACACACTCGAACACAACATTATACATCAAGTGTGTCGGATAAAACTAACTAAAACACTCAAGTTTTATGTTAAGAGTTCAATATATAAACTTATGTATACACACACATACGTACGTAGATATATACACCCTAGAGCATGTATATGGACATATACGTACACACACACATACACGGGGATGTATGCGTGTATGTATGGGGTAAAGAACCGGCCCAAGCTAAGTAAATTTCACCTAATTTTATGACATACACCATTGCTAAATTTATAGACATGTGTTAAGGTCACTAAAAACATGTGTTAATAAGCTTAACACAAAAGATTTTGTGAAAACTAGGTTAAACACCAAAAATGGGTATGTTAACAAGACAAAATCCATAAACATGTCATTTTTATACAAAAACCATCGAAATGTATGTCCATGTCCCACTCTAAACATACATAACTGAGACATAAGTGTCACTTGGTAACATTAAGTAATTCGAGGCATTTGTTCTACCACAAAAGGTTAGACATAGCCACAATAACGACAAAAATGAACATTTCCCAACACGTACAGTGTGTGACATAAATGGATAAGTGGTACATAACCACACAGTCTATAGATGTTCAGATCGGGTGAACAAATGCATGGTAGATAGAACAAAACTGTAACATCTGGCCCCTCTCACCACCAATATTGTCCGCTTTGCCCCCGATTGGTTGCCCATCCAGAGCTCACGAATTTGTTTTTGGTTGCCCCGGTGGAGACTTCCCAGGAGGTCACCCATCCTGATACTACTCCCACCTAAGCATGCTTAATTGTGGAGTTCTCCTCTCATCCACTAACATTAAGCCCCAAAACGCGTTGGTGATTTAAGAGACAAGACATTACTTATGAACCAAGGATCTCTCCTGGCCATGACCGATGTGGGATTTTCCTGGGTGTCACATTCACCCCCTGTTAGAGTCTCATCGTCTCTGATGAGGTATGCACCCACCATCCCAAACGACAGAGGAGTGGCTCTGATACCATCTGTAACATCCGGCCCCTCTCACCACCAATATTGTCTGCTTTGCCCCGATGGGTTGCCCATCCAGAGCTCACGGATTTGTTTTTGGTTGCCCCGGTGGAGATTTCCCAGGAGATCACCCATCCTGATACTACTCCCACCTAAGCATGTTTAACCGTGGAGTTCTCCTCTCATCCACTAACATTAAGCCCCAAAACGCGTTGGTGATTTAAGAGGCAAGACATTACTTATGAATCAAGGATCTCTCCTGGCCACGGCCGATGTGGGATTTTCCTGGGTGTCACAACAACATAGACATAAGTAGCCTTTAAATTGAATTTAGGGCATCCCAGATGAATTTAGGGCATCCCAGACCAGACATTCCACGTCAGGTTCAGTCCAGTCTAACATTCAGATATCAGGTGAGTTTTACACAACTCCTTTTTACAGTTTTTACATTTTCTAGGGGAAAAACATGCGTACAGTTTTCAATTACATTCATGACTATTATGTGAACATGAGACATTAAGGTTCAGGATTCATTAAGCCCTTGTGTCATACATCACACCGTAACCATTAGCTATGGACTTAGTCATGAAACACCGGAATAGATTTATTGGGTTAACACCCCCAGTCTTGGTCAGTCGCTCTGACCGGATGACAGATATCAAAAGAGTGCTTGTATTTCACATTTATTCATTGTTTTAAGTGTACAATGGGCAAGGCACAACATGTCAAGGTTTGGTTATGGGCTCATGTCAGATCACATATTAATTATTGCCTTACCTAGGCAGTAATTTAGTCGGTTTTGGATTACATGTCCATCATATACAAACCCGTGAACTCACCAACTTTATGTATGTTTTTCAGAAAATTAGCATGGAGCATGGAACTTGGGAAGGTCGCGTGCGAGCATTATGGGATACTACCTTTTGAACCATTGTTGTGTCGTTTTAATCTAAACATTTTCATACAATGGTTTTTAATTTAAGACAATTAACGTTATGTTTGTGAAACTTGGTTGTCTAATAGAAGTTCCTAATTTATCTTAATCAATGCTCGTGTGACTTTTGTGCTTGGAAATCATTCGAAGTCGCATCCCGTGTTTTCGTCTTGGTGGGGTGTGACACGTAGATAGAGGCTCCATATTAAGGGTATGTTTGGCAATGAGCTTTTAGGAGCTTCAAGCTTCAAGCTTTTAAGAAAAAGTTTCTACTCAATAAAATGTCTTGTTTGGTTTAAGAACTAGATGCTTTTAGGTTAGGAGAAAAACCTCTATAGTGAAAAGTTACTAGTACTAGCTTTTAAGAAAAAACTCTACTAGTTATAAGCTTTTTATTAGTAAATGACACAAATACCTATTCTATTTTAAAAATAAAATAAAAACTTTCTTTACAAGCCTTTAATTATACCCATTTTGATCATTTTATACATTTTATTAAAAGCTCCAGCTACTCTATCAAACACCAAAATATATTTAAAAAACTTCCAGCTATCAGCCATCAGCTAGTTTTGCCAAACATACCCTAATTGTTTAACATGATTTATGGCGGTTGGTTTTGTATGCCATGGGGTAAATTTTCGTGTTTTTAATTGTTTTTAACTTGTGGTGTCGTTTTGATGTTTCTAGCTCTGGCTAGTTTTTAGTGGAAAGAAATGTTCTTTGCCGTTTTTTTACTACTAACCTATAATTAAATTATTATTAATCATATAAGTTGTGAGATATACACTTAAGTTAATATTTTTGCCACGAAGAAAAATCAAGAGCTTTATAATTTCATCTTACACGTGGAAGAATGATGACAAGTAAGTGCCAAAAGCAAAACTAGTCGTTAAATTTTATTTCATGTTTTAAAAATGATTAAATTAATCATAGGTTGTGATTAAGTTCGTGCTAAAAGCAAAATTGGGGATAAGTTAGTGGAATAATGGATGAATTAATTAATCAACGACGGAGTTAAAGTGGTATGAATTATGAATTTGTGAGTTTATCCGGCTTTAAAATATAAAATATCGGAAACAAGAGTTATGAATAATTTTTTTAAGTCTTTTATTTATACCACTAATAACAATACAACTACATATGGCAAAATACAAGGGAGGAGAATGTTTTTTCGTTGTAAAGCATCATCAAAATGGAACTTGTCTAAAAGAATAAATGTCACACTCTCAGAATAAATGGAACTTTGAACGGCCAACGAATCAATTCCGAGCACTCTCGGGCACCCTTTTGGCGAATCAGGTACTCGAGAGTACCCGGGCCACCAATTGCCACCAATTCTTGGAAAAACCCGACCACTCACCCACCCAAAGGCACGACGGTGAAATAATCGTCACTAAAATTTGAAAATCTCTACTTAACGTGAGTTAGATCGTATATAAATTGTAATATATTTTTGTTAGCTTTTATTCTTTTATTCTGGTTCAAATATTTGATTTATACACATTATAAAATGTTATCACTCTTTACTTTATGTGAGGGCAAGTGCATCCATCGCTTATGTAATATAATTATGGTAAGATACCGAGATCGTCCAATGATATTTGAGCCTTATAGTATCGAGTCTTCGTCAACGTCTAGTCAATCCAAAAGGTAGAATAATTTTCTGGCTCATAAAATAAAACTAAAAAGATAGTGTTATAATCAATGATAAAACAAGATGTGTTTAGGATACACATACCTCTTGATGATTCTTTAACTAAAAGTTATCATGGTACACAAGAGTTCGTTTTCTTAGGCGAGAAGTTGTATTCTGTTAACGCCTTAAAGTTGTGAAGTTCTTTTTAAGGACCCTCACACACTCGACCCTATTGGCTCGAATGAGCAAGGAAACTCTCTGCAAAGTCGTGTCAAACCACAACGATACTGCCGAATCAGCAGAGAAACTATATACCCTTGTGCTTTAGTATTAAGTAAGAATGTAATAGAAAAGATTTATCTCACACAACTTGTTAACAGAATCAGCAGGAAAACTATTCAAACGCTGAGTTTTAGTATAAAAAAATGTAATAGTTTTTAATCCATAATAAATCAAGTCCTTTGGTGTGTCGATCTTATCTCCACACCAAGGCAAGAGCTTCCAAACCCAAAGTCCAATACAAAACCTCTAATCCCTTTCAAGACATTAACATATTAGACTCGATATACACATAGAAAACATGAATGTTCTTCGCTAGCGGCAACACGATATTTATATTTAGATTTTAAGGGTTATAAATGAAACACCAATGTCTCGTGTTACCAATAACACCAATGTTTCACTAAATTTCAATATGAAACTTCTTACTTAAAGTCATTACCCCCCCCCCCCCTCCCTCGATGATCTATGACTTGTTTTAGTTAACTCCCATCAAGGGGTTTATTTCCCTAAACACCCACATGACCCTTAGCCAAGAATGGCCATGAAGATAGTTTTCACCAAACTTGAAAAGATTATATAAATCAACACAAAAGGAGTAATATATAATTAAGTAGGTTCTTACAGACTTTTCAAGAATATAAAGCTAAAAGAATTGGGTAGAAGTAAAGTGTGTCATTGTAGGTAAGAAAATAATTTAGCAAATTGAAATGGAGGTAGAGGAGGCTATTTCTAGAGTTGGGCACAAGGCACGGGACGTGGTCCACTTTGTCGGCACCACTAGATCTTCAACTCTTCTTAAAATCTAGTCTGCTTAGTGGTCGAGTGCCACACCCTCAAATTTCACGTGCGGGGTTTTACTGCGAGGCGCGTGACATACCAGGATCCAAATCAACGGTCACAATAAACGGCAACTATATGTAAAAGATACGCAAACCAAAACCACAATGTTACATAACGAAAACCATTAGCGGAAGCTTGAATATGTATACAACCCAAATAAAATAACGTAGTCTGAAAATGTCTGAAAACATGCAACTAAAACCCTAAACGTCGTGCAAGACTCCATGCGCCTAATCCATGTGTTGCTACCTTAGCGACCTGAGAAAACATGCCAAAAATGTCAATATATAATGTTGGTGAGTTCACAGGTTTTTTATATATTCGTTTCCATAAGTTTTAAAGATCATTCCCATTACTACTATGTTATAACAACGTTAGCTAGACGTTAAGTATGAATACTACTACGGTTGGGAACCCATTACTAGACATGTACCAATGTGTAAACCGCCCAGACTGTTGGGCTACCGTCATCCTCGGTAGGCCCGATGCTAGAGACAATATGCACCCGTCTGGCTCCCAGCCAACCCGGGCGGGGTTTGTAAGGCCCAATAGATCTATCCACATTTCCCTCGTTGTGCTACACCACACATTCATGGTTTACCACTGGGACTTAAGATGAAACGCCTTATAGTAAACAAAAGATAACCATAGTATAACATGATCTTTATAAATCCAAGTACGTAGCATGTTTCTCCCCCGAAAGTAAAATCAGTAAAAGTGGGGCTGCGACGCCCACCTTAGATTGCGTATTCTAAACAACAGAATAACCGACACGAGCTGATAGTCCCAACTATTGGCGACCAATCATAAAGTTTGTATAAGTGTTTTGACTAATAACTCGTAGGTTAACTAGTCCCCGATTGTCCAGATCATGACTACGTGTGTTTGAAAATGCCTTTGAACGTTGACCCGACACACTGGACAAACCCGACATCCTGTTGGTGACCCGTTACACTAATGGATCAAGTACATGTAGTTTACACACAAGAATTACACATAAAACACTTAGTTTGCATCAAAAAATCACATTTTTGCAGTCGTGGGGTCGAACCAGGATAATTCCCATTTAGTTCGACCTTTATAAGGGTCGAATGGGCTTCAAAGTGTTTGGTTCGACCTCAGAGTAGTTGGTTCGACCCAACAGTCGGCTGCATCAATTTAATGAGTTAAATCTCATCAAAACGATCCAAAAACATCACGAAACATCACAAATCACAGCAGTTGAGTATGTTTATTCTATCCACATGTAATCATACTATTTTTACATACAAATACGTTCATTTCACATAGAACTCACAAACTTTCCCAAAATGGCATATTATGGAGATGTCACATCATTGTATGAAATCTTTACCTAAAATGAAAACTTATCAATATAACCTTATGAACATATTATTATGCACGAATTAGACATGTATAGCAAACCCCCAACCATATCATTATTAACACCAACAAGAATAAAGATCTAACATAATAACCCCCAAAATGGGTGAAAATCCACCAATCATCAATCACACCTTATAATAACAATAAATCAGCATGTAAAATAGCCCTAGATCATTAACATAACATCTATTCATCATTTCATGTCACATGAGACACAAACACATCATTTATCATCATCAACATAGGGGTTTTTGTATGAAAACTCATTAGTAATGAATAGATTTGGTTTAGAAAGATGTTAGAAAGGTTTTTATTCATAAATAAAAACTTGTTTGAATCAGATATGGACACTTTGGGTTTGATAAAAACGAATGAAACTTGATTAAAAAGGTTTTAGATGGAGAACACACCTTGAATCTTATCTTGTTTATGTTATGGAACTTGTTTTTAGGTTAGGATCTGAAAAACGAGATAAAAAACTCCACCCTACAGGTTTGGGGTTGAGAGAGAGCACTTGGAGGCGAATTAGGGTTGTGAAATGATGAAAAAGTTGCAAAGTATGGTATTTATAGTCAGCGTTGGTTCGCACCCTCGCAGGGTCGAACCAGGCTTCATTCGACCCTGTTGAAGGTCGAATCAACACCAAGGATCTTGGTTCGACCCTCCCCTAGGTCGAACCAGTTTCTGGTTGTGCAACTTTTTATGATTTTGCCATTTTAACCCATTTTAACACATGTTAACACATTCTAACACATGAACATGCAATTCTAACATATGTTAATTATATCTAATCATATAAACATGTATTTACAAGTTGTATATCATATATAGAACAATTTCATGCCTAGTACTTAATCCAATCATGTAATTTCACCAACAACGAGACTCAAGACTCGTGTGTGCGTATGTTACCCCCCAATGATCCTCTGAATCATTGAACCCTGGACAATACGTAAGTGTAAATCAACTCCCGATGATTCCCCGAATCATCAACCCTACTCAACCGATCCAGTTAAGCGTAACGTATGCATGACTCGCTAAGGTAGGCTTACTAGTTGATAAAAGTTACTAACCTGGGTTTGCCGGGCGTCACATCGAGGCACAGGGTGTGTCTCCTCTTCAGGTCAGCCAGATCTTTGTTTTTTCTTTGGTTTTCCCTCGTTTGTTCGTTCTAGGCCCAATTCAAAAAATAAAAAATAAACTAAATTAAGCATATTTCAAATAAATTCCAAGAAAAACGTTTAAAAGTGGGTTCATTTTAATATAAATAATATATATACTTTGATACATATCATCACCCTTAGTTATTTAGAAAAAAAAATTAGGATTATAAATGAGTTAGAAATTTAGTAATTTACAATACCTCCCTAAAGAATATATATAGAGTTAGGATCCGTTGAGAACTCGATAAGTTGTGAGAACTCGACGTAAAATACGAATTTTTTTGCACACTGCTGTAAAAATACGTAAACCCCGCTGTAAAAAAATAAAAAAAATACATTAATTTACGTCAAATTACACCGGTGCAAGAGATTTTTACCTCCATGTAAGTATATTAATATTTTATTCATTATTTTATTGTTGTTTTATTCTAAACCACATATTCATTTTTTTATTAAAATAAGTGTGTGATTATAAAGTGGGTTCCTGAGTTTTTTAGAATTATCGAACTTTAATTTAAAAAGTGTGATGTGTTGTTAGAAGTCTCTTTCTCGCGGTCTTTATTATGATCTCAAAGAAATGAGCAGAATGCTAGATGTTGTACTTTCGAAAGATATTCAACTAGACCATGTAAAAAATAAATCGTTAACTAATGGAGAATTGAATTTTAGTGACCAAAATTATTCAAAATTGGTCGTTGGATTCCAAACTAAAAAATTGGCCATATATAACCTGTACTATTAACTTATAGGATTATGGCACCCAATTTAGATTAAGTCACTAACCCTGTTAGATTGAGGGTGCCACGTCAGCTAAAACACTAACTGGGTTAGTGACTTAACCCAAATTCGGTGCCAAAATCGATAAGTTAATAGTACAGGTTATAAATGACCATTTTTTTCTTTGAGATGCCAACGACCAATTTCAAATAGTATAGATTATTAAAATCCAATTCCCTTTAACTATTTCATAACTTCTATAGTTGTCTAGGTATATAGTCTATTAGTATATAAAAGACAACTAACAATGATTATATATGTTATTTAAAATCTTGTAACATGTCTATGGAGTTGATTTTTTGTAACTATATGAATTCGAAATTATTATTATTTTATTGATAGTTATTATAAACTTCAACAAGGTGGATTTCATTTAAAAATAAAGTTATGTGTGATAGTTTAATCAAGACAGGCTGTCACGCAACCCTTTGGTTGTTCCAAAACCTCAATTTCTAGTTGTCACAATCCCCAGTAGTATCAGCCGGCTTCTTCCAATATCCACCGTATCTTCTACAACATAGTTATACCCCTCAAACGTTTACCAACTTGCTAAGTACTGTCCCTACTCCCTACACTTTGAAGAAAGGCCACACACATCCTTGTTTAAAGACTTCAAATTAGCATTTAGGTTTAGGCTGCAAACGAACTGAACGAACACGAACAAGCCTTGTTCGTGTTCGTTTGTTAAAGAAATTGTGTGTTCACGAACATACAATTACCGAACGGGTTTTTTTTGTCCGTGTTCGTTTGTTAAAAGAACACTTGTGTTCGTTTGTTAAGTTTGTTCACGAACGCACACGAACGTTAATGAACACAAACAAGTGTTTATAAACACAAACGAACACAAAGAAGTGTACATGAACGGAAACAAACATAAACAAATCTTTATTAACTTTCGATAAGAACGAAACATATACTTAGCAGTGAGCGTGAAGACTAAAAGTAGGGTTATTGATCTCATATAGTCATATATTACCTGCATAAATTATTTGTTTATTTATTTAGGTAAAATAAATAAAAATAAAAGAATATAAAAATATAAAAATTAAAAACCCTATTAAACTATTGAACACAAACGAACACGTTACCGAACGTTCACGAACATTAACGGACGAACGCGGCCTCTGTTCGTGTTCGTTCATTTAACTAAACAAACGAACACAAACGAACTTCCCGCCGAACGGTTAATGAACTGTTTGCTGAAAGTTCAGTTCGTTTGCAGCCCTATTTAGGTTTGTATATTAAGCTTATGGTTTGACTAAGCCCATGTGTACAGGACTTTAAATTTAAGGCATCTTTTAATGATTGGGATATGTGACACATTAGTCAGCATGAGGCCTTAATTGAAAATATGATGTAGTGGGGGGCCTTAAATTTAAGGCCTCAATTATTATTTTATTAAAAAAAACTAATGAAAAATCACAGCCACAAACTCTCCACCAACAACCTTCTTTCTTATTTATCTCTCTCACACAAACAACCTTCTTCTTCTTCTTCTTTTCTTTATCTTCTTCTTCTATCCTTTCTCACACGTACACACCGATCACCATCAGTCCATCACCACCACCGTACATCACCACCACGTACACCATCATCACCACTGTACACCATCACCACCACCGATCACCTTCTTCTCTCTCTCTATCTGCTTGTGGTGTTGTGTGTGTGTGTATATATATTGAAGTTGGGGGAGAGGGAGACGTTGAGGGTGATGAGTTGTCAAGGGTTGATTGGTTGTGGGTTATAAGCTTCCAGCGCTAAATTTTTAAAGCCCGTGCCATTTTTTGATGTTTAGCGCCCGGGTGTTTTGGTGTTGGGGGCGTTTTTGAGTGCTAAAATTTGATTACCGCCCCAATTAGCGCCAGACTACGGGTAGTCTAATAATAAAATGAATTCTACATAACCTTACTTTTTTCAATTATTCATCTTTTTTCTTTAGATCTTGTTCATATCATATTTTTTTTTATTATTCTTGTAGGCAACGTCATAAAACCTTACACTTAGGTGTAAATCTAATAGAGTATTAATAAGTCCAGACGGTGAAACAATTGAAAAAAAAAACGAAGACGAGATATTGAGGAGACAAACCGTAACTTTTTCTATTCAATAGAATGAACTTATGAAATTACAAGGAGAATAGACAAATAAAAACAATAACCTAAACACCTATTTATACTTCTACTAAACTTTATCTCTAAGATATTTAAACCTTCCCTGGACCTATCACACTTTAAACTAAAATAAATCAAAATTTAATAAAACATATTAAAATAAACTCTTAACGGTTAACTTTCAATAAGACAATAACCTCCCATTCCTTAAAGCAAAGACCGATTTACTATGTCTCTTCAGTATGGATTTACTTGCTCCAACGACATACCCTAAACACGAGGCACATGATTTGCATCACAAAATAGTTAAACCGAAACTTTAATATCATGGAGAGAGGCTATTGTAAAAGAAATTATGTGAAATAATACATATAATGAAAAATTATATACTATTCAATTTGTTATATTTTCCTTACATTTTGGAGTGTACACAAATAACAACTACACGGAGAGCTATCATAAACTTTTGGTAAATTGGTTCATTTCCGCCTGAAATGCTATAGTTTGAAAATTTTGGGTTGAAATATTCATTTTCTATAGCATTGAAAGGGAAACTTATACTATTTTAAATGGAAAATTTTAACAAAACCCTAATTTTCAAAATTTGTATAAATAAGACTTTTAAGCTTTGGGAAAGTATAAATTGAAAACTCCCTTGAGTTAACAAAACTTAGAAAACCCATTTAAAACCATTAAATTTTTTTTGAAAAAATAACATACATGTATTTAAGCGTTTTGGGCCAAAAAATAAAAAAAACACCGATGGGATATTTTTTAAAAAAATAAACAAAGTTTGCGCTGTTACATATGTTAAAAATCTGAAAACATATGTTAACAGCTAGCTCTGTTACATATGTTAAAAAGCTGAAAACGTATGTTAACAAGCAAACCTTGTTTATTTATTTTGTTAAATATCCCATCAGCGTTTTTTTTTTGTTTTTTTAGCCCAAAATGCTTAAAAACATGTATGTTATCTTGTGTATTTTTTTCAAAAAAAATATTTTTACATGGGTTTTCTAAGTTTTCTCAACTCAAGAGGGTTTTCAGTTTATTCTTCCCCTTTAACCTTTTCTCTATATATGATTACAATTTATATTATTAAACTTGTTCTAGAGGATACTAATTTTACCCTAAATCGGGTTGCAGGTTACCCGAATATATTTTTCTTTAACAAACAAAATATAAAAAATCCTAGAAATTTCGGTCTTTTGCGCAGATAAGCATCTATACCTTTATATCATCTACAACAATGAAACAGGCTGTAGAAGAAACCGCCTATGTGAATACTTATCACACAATATATCAAAAAAGAATATACATTGTCTCATCTATTGACTTTATGGAAAATAACATGGCATAACCTAAAAAAGGACTTAAATACTTGATTGTTGTGTTGTAAGTTGAGGGTGGGCCTTCATTGAAGAGGGAAAGCAATCCAAAGTGTATTAGAGGTGGTGGCCTTGTCTTTCTTTGCTGTCCCTTTCTTTATTGAAATTGAAATTGATATTATCTAAATATCTCATGCGTGTCCAACTTGACAATAACGGCTATCTTAATTTGTCAATAATCCTAAAGTTAAATATATCTAGCCAATTTATATTAATCACATTATGTTATATAATATTATCAAAAGTGATACTCATACTACAACCATAATGTTTTAACCGCGATGTCAGTGTGTCACACTACATATAGTTTACATTCGGTTTAACAACTCTACGGGTGATAATTTAAAAGTTAGCCATAATAAGAAAACAATAAAGTTGTTAATAAAAAAAATATTATTCAGCTGGATACGTTACCCAAATAACAAGTTATACATTTCATAACCCTGGGACTATTTTATCTTTATAATCTGTGGGCGTCTTAATTGTCTGAGAGTGATGTTAAACCAATGACACATCTATTTCAATGTCCATAAAAATGTAAGGATCAAATTTGGACAACTATGCTAATATTTTATTTGTCATAGTTATTACTTTTCTAACTTAGATATAGAATCAACTATGTAATTTAATAAAAGTAGAGAATGTATCCTTCTAGTTCTCTCAGATATGTTTTTAAAAGTACTTTTAGATTTGTTGAGATTACTTCCAAGTTGCCTAGAAAAAATAACTCAAAGTATTTCTATATATTTTTGAAGATAATTTTTAGTAATTCTAAGGTTTCATCACACATATGATGTTAGATAACTATTTAAGAATAGAAAGTAGGTTGAGATTCTTAGACTGGCGTTGTGGAGCGGCGAGCGACCGAGCGCGAGCCACCAACTTGACTCTCAAGTAACCCGATCATTTGACCCCGTTGTGGCTGGAGGTGAGCATCGGCGCGACCAAATGTCACTTTCTCTTGTTAACCCACGCGACCACCATCGCTTGTGCTCACTCGCGCCGAGGTTCGCGTGGGGCTGTTGTGGCTAGAGGTGAACACCGGTGCAAAAACTCCGGTCGCTCGCGGCTCCACAACGGACGGCCTTAATAGTGATGTAGATCACATAGATTATCATTAAAACTTTCTCCTTTTATCATGAAGGGTGATGTTGTCACACTCGTGAGGATGCGATTACTCTTGATAGATGACATGCTTGTTTCAACCTTTATCGTTTAGACGGAGGGGTGTGGGACGGTATGGAGGTTCGGTGAGCTGATGTGGACGGGTCCCCGTCAGTGTACACCCCCCCCCCCGATTTTAGCTCGGCACACTCGGTGGAATTGCACCGATCACACCGACAACTTTTCCAAGAAAAAAAAAGAACGTTGGGATTGGAACGTTGTGATTTCTGACCGTTTGAAAAAAAGTTTTATCTATATTATCTTATTAAGAAAGAGTGATGGCTAAGATAGTCATTTTCATTTCCGTACAACTTAACAAACAAGATGTACAACATGTTTAAGCAAAAAAAATTAAGGGTATTATTGGCATACTTGTGACTATTAAGACACTTAGGAGGGTAGATTAGTAAATTTAACATAATCCAATACCTCACATCCTAAAATTTTATCCCAATTATGCCCTTATGTCCAACTTTTAAAACACAAAATACAACCTAACCTATGATGCATCTTAAATGTGAGACCTTTCAACCCCCCTCTATATTATTATATATACTTCATTATAATCACTTTCTTGAATGCTAATAGTCTTTTCATAACCCCAAACAAAATCTTAGAGCTAATTTCATGTTTTGAAACATTGTTTTGTCTAAAAAAACTATGTCTTCATTAGATGAGAAGAGAAAAAAATCAATGAGAAGTTAAGACGCTTGCAAGATATGGTTCCCGGATGCTACAAGGTATAAAGATATGAGTTAATCTTTATATACATATATACATTTTTTTTTCTACTTGTTCATATGTTCTTTGACAATTACAAAAATTTATCTTTATAATATATCGTTGTTTTGCTCCATTTAAATTTAGTTATTTTCTATAGACAATGAGAATGCCAGTGATGTTGGATGTAATAATCAACTATGTTGGATCGTTGCAGAATCAAATTGAGGTAATTTAATTGTGCAACTAACAATTAAAACAATAAACAAACAATATTATGAATTATTGATGAGAAAATATTTTTCAAAATTAATTAGTGCAGTTTTTTCTCTTCTTTGTGCATTTTTAGTTTCTCTCCATGAAGCTTTTCAGAAGCAAGCATGTTCTATGACCTATTGACCTCAACTCTACTGAATTGGATGATATGGCCCCTATGAAGGGGACATATGGCTTTCCCAACTATCCTTGTTAAGAAGTTGTGTATCTTGAATCATATATATTGTTAACTAAATAAAACGGACAAAATTATAAATATAACATTCTAGATTTGCTAATATGTTTCTAAAATATTATAAATATTACTTCCACTTACTGCGCGAGATGAAAACTGATGTTGCAGGGAACAAATGGACATGAAGGATAGATGATGGAGAGGATGGTTGGAGAAGGGTATGTAGACTTTCCTCAATTTCAATCAACATGGTCTCCTTGAACGCCATGAAATAGTTAACTCGATCTATACGTAAACTATATTTGTTCCAATACTTTTAAGGTATTTGTTGATCTATTTAATGTTCTTGTTAAACGTTGTATGTAGTGTGGTTCGCAATATTATTTTGCTTTCGACAATTGTATATTGTTTAAATTCTAATTCTAATTAATAAAATAAATTAAACACTAGCATAAAGAGAAAACATAAACTTAACTATGTGTTAATTACTTATGTTATTTGTGTTAAGAAATAAGAAATCAAAAAGCTATAAATTCATGCTCACGCTAATGAATCAACCTGAATTTTTATCTTCTATACTATATTATAAAGCATCAGTGAAGGATACCTGAAAAATTTAAGTTTGATGTGACACTTTTGCACACAAATGAATATGTAGGCTTGAAGTTTGCCAACACACCCAACCCATGACACGCTTCAATCCATTAAAGTGAGCGATATATGTAGGCTTGACGTTTATACAAGCAAATATGGTATAAATACTTTATGAGCAACGTCATCATCTTCCTCGATGGTTTTTTGTTTTCTCTGCTACTATAAGCTTCTAGGAATAGAATTTAAGTTTCTGATCTCACGAAGTCACCAATTGTTTACATATCCAAAAGAAGACAAGTTCTTATCAGTCGATTTGGTAGTTTTAACTATATTGATTACTAATTTGTTTGGTCAATTATATTTGTTACGACGCTTGTCAAACTAACATAAAACGAGAGTATCTATGCAAATCATTGACTCCGCTGCATCTCGCGGGTGCCCTAAAATAATAGAAATATGCTGGACACTACAAACTGCATTTTAGTAATTACATCACTTCCACTACAATCTTATGGTCATTAAGAGATACAACGCCACTTCACTACGCTAAGCACCGCTCTACGATGACATACTTATCTGCCTTCAAGATACATAAAAGGGTCCCACCAAAGGACGTGGGCCAATTTAAGGGTGTTGCAAGGAATAGTACGGCCTATTGTTATGTACCCATTTAAAATTTTTAGAAGATATACTTATGAGTTTCAGTATTTAATAACATATATTTTATACATCGTTGTTTTCTACTTCATCATAACGAATAACCAACAAACGCGATGCACGAGGGGCAAAACAGATGCACCCGCCGCAACGTGCGGACATTTCTACTAGTATATATATATATATATATATATATATATATATATATATATATAACTTCAAATTTTATACCACACCACAATCAATTTCAAACCTTTTCCACACAACTACACCCTATATTTTATAAACTTTATACTCTAAATTTTATAAAACCACACAAAAATTTCAAGCCTTTTCACCTCTATATTTTTATATAATCATGAGTTTGTCGTCAGAAGATGCAAATGTTGACAATTTTTTCGCGGGCACAATGGTGGAAACGGCAAAAATTCTGTTGGAGTTTGTAGACAATGACAACGAAACAACTTCGGAACCAAGAACAAGGAGCGCCGCATTAAACAGAGATCGTGAGGCTATATTTTATTTCTTATACTTTTTAAATTTGTTACTGTTATATGTTATATTTCTTATATTTTTTTTTGTTAAATTTCTTAATGTTATTATATTTCATGCCTTATATTTTTAATATTTATTTAAGTTATTATATTATATTTCTTATACTTTTTATTTTAATTTAAGGTGCACATGAGCGTTTGGTGGCTGACTACTTTGCTGAGGACTGCGATTGTTCCAACGAATTGCCAATGACTTGGCTAATTATGATGAGTTTTTCACACTACGATATGATGCTAGAGAAAAACGAGGCTTTACGACGCTACAAAAATGCACTTTTGCACTTCGTCAGTTGGCATACGGGACTGCTAGTGATTCATGGGATGAATACTTAAGGATGTCTGCTAGAATGAGTCGGGAGTGCTTGTATCGGTTTTGCGAAGATGTCGTCAAGTTATATAGCAAAGTTTACTTGCGTAGGCCAACGAAGAAGGACATTGAAAAGATCTACGCACACCATGCAGAGAGACACGGATTTCCTGGCATGCTTGTAAGCATCGATTGCACGCATTGGCCATGGCGTAATTGCTGCACTGCATAGAAAGGGCAGTTTACGCGGGGTGACGTGGGAGAGCCGTCAATTATTCTAGAATCTGTTTGCTCACAAGACCTTTGGATTTGGCATGCATTCTTCGAAGTTGCCGGTTCATGTAACGATTTAAATGTTCTAGCAAGATCCATGGTTTTCGACCCCATTATTAGAGGTACCGGTCCCATGATTCTTTCGTGCTCAACGGGGTAGAATATAAGCACGGGTATTATCTAGCGGACGGTATATACCCAAGTTATGCATCTCATGTGAAAACGATACAAATTCCCACGGATGAGAAAAGGAAAAGGTTTGCGAAGTGCCAAGAATCGGTGAGAAAAGACGTCGAATGGTTATTCGGTGTTTTAAAGGGGAAACGGCATGTAATTGGGCGACCCGCACGTGCATGGCATCTAGAAAACTTGAGATATATTATGTACGCTTGTACGATACTACATAATCTATATCTATACTACATTATAAAGGAGGAGATATGGCTAAAATAGTCACTTCATGTCAATTTTAAGATGACATACAAAATGTCATAAGGTAAACAACTATCTTTTTGCCAAATCCTTCCCTTTATGCCCCTATGTGCAAAATTTGATTACAATTGTACAAATGACTAATGCAAGTCATCTCTTTTATTATTTGCTTCAACTTTTGATTTTCTCATCTTTAATAAATTCAATTTGAGATTCAATGCCTCACATTTTCCTTTTCTCATCTTCAATGATGAATTAAAATCAACATCACTCAAGTTAATCTCTAAAACCCCTCATACCATTGCCTTATCACACCATTTTCTTTATTTCTCTTGAAAGTTGTCATCGAATGATATTGTTCAACACTTGTATTCTTGCACTATCGATTATTATGTTGGTAAGCCAACACTTGTAATCTTGTATATTCTTTATGTATATTTATTTATTTTATTTATTTAGTTTTTAAGCTTTTTGTTAGTTCTTATATATGTTTTTTCATTATTTTGTCCGTGTTTTCTTTTACATATTTTCTAAGAACTTTATACAATAAGTCGACCAATACGAACCAAACTTTAAGGAATACATGTTTGTCGACAGGATTTACCCGCTGCAATGCACAATGGGAAAACTGCTAACGTATTACAAGTTATTTTGGATCTCGCCGCAACGCGCGGGTAAACCCACTAGTATGATAATCGAAGATGAAGGCCGCAACGCGCGGGTAAACCCACTAGTATCATGGTGTGGTATGCTCTTTTTTGTAGGTATTCATTATTCAAGTTAAGTGAATAATATACTAGATCCATTGTTACCCAAGTTACTTAAAACTGGTTTTCGCTTTTGTTTTTTTGAACGATCAACAAAATTTTTATTCAAACCAAACGGCTAGCAGGGGGCTAGTCAGTCACCAAAATACAAGTATACACCAAGAGCTTTAACAGAAATACAAACACAAAACCAATCCTACCAACCTATTTTATATAGATGGAAACCTCTCCACATCGGCCAATTCAGATTTTGTTGTCTCGCGCGTGATCTGATTCACAAAAAGCTGAGTGTCTTCACCTCACCAAGTAGTTGACTGATTGAACATTGAAGTTGATTAAATACTAGATTGTTCCTTGCCCTCCATAAGCACCATAAAATAGCAAGGCATATCGTGTGAATAATCTTCCTTCGCTTTGTTGACCCATCTTCATAATCAGCAAGTTCCAGAACATCTTTAATCCCAAGTGTAAAAAAAGGTTTAAGGCTGCACTGCACCACTGCGTGACTAAGTTCCAAACTATTTGAGCAAATTGGCAGGCAACGAATATATGATCGTCGATCTCTTGATAATCTGCACAAAACGGAAAAAGTGTTGATCTGACATTGACATTCCTTCTGACCAAGGCTGTGAGAGTTGGAATTCGATTCAAAGACGCTCTCCAAGCTAAAATCTCCACTTTCTTTGGAACCCATGTGTTCCTTTTACATATATTATTCAGCACCATATGGTTTTTCGCTTTTGTATAAGGTGAAATTGAAAAAGGAATTAATTTAGCCTTTACTTTCATATATGTATGATTTTAATGGAATAACCTTGTAGTGCTAGTATAATCTTTTCATTGGGTAATTTGGAAAACGCAAATACAAATTTCACTATACGAGTAACCGAATACAAATAACCTAAATATACGTTTATTTGTATGAGTGACCCAATGATGTGATAACGTTCCAATTTCACATTATGTGGAGCAACATTCTCCAACCCTATGGGCTATGAGCCTGGACTATTACACACAAATCCCTAATATAGGACTCAACTAGGGTTTTGAATCCACCTCCCAATTCACTAAGGGGGCCTCACATGCATTACTATCTCTGAAACTACGACTTCAAACCATAACCATTGTGACAAGACTTATGGCTCTAGTATAACACTGGTTTTAATGAATCATTCAAAGCGAAAGATATTGATAATAAAAGGTATAGTGTGTGGCCTGACATTACCTTCGGGTACCAATGTTCCTCGGTTTTGTCTCATGATGATCACTTAAATGCGCCATGGTTACCACTTAATTGTGTAAGACGTGGCCCAGAAAAAAAGTACCCCACTAGCACATTGGCTCGAGGGTTACACTATGAATGCTGATAATCAACATGCCACATTACTTCTATATATATATATATATATATATATAAAAGTAGAAATATCAACTCTCGCCAACAAAGGAATGCTAGATTGTATTAATCCACTTACTTACATTAAGACAAAAACCTATACTTATCCTCATGTTCGATTATGGTCGTAGGACCATTGTTCTCGACAAGCGTATCACCAGATATCCACACATCATTAAGCCAAAGACTCGAGCGACGGGTGTTGCTTCAGCACCTAGAAAGAACAACTGTATTGGTCTACGTTGGTATTTCTCTAATTAGATTATCCATCAACAATAACAACAATTGTGTCCAGTGACTTCCACAAATAACTAAACTATTGGTAAAGTCTGAGGGAGTAGGAATGTAAACAAACCTTATATTCATCCATGAGGAACAAATATATTAAATATATAAAAAAAATATACCAATAACAAAACAGTGGAGAAATATAATAAGAATAGGAACACCCATAACAAATAAATTAAGTATATAAAAATAAAATAAACTAATAACAAGAAAGTGGAGAAAGATAATAAGAATAGGAACACGTACAACATCTGTATATACTACTATATAGTGGGTTCTGTACAGGCAAAATAGTTATTTAACATTCATTTATAAGGGCAAAATTGTAATCTTATTAAATTGTCAAGACACATTTAATAAAACAATTAAGTCTCTATTAATTAATAGTAGATTAATAATATGACTACTTGACCAAGATTATATTAATTGAAACACCATATCGCTTCATTTCTACAATATTATATTTTTTATTTGAATTGAAAGACCAACCGAACCGAAACGTTTAAGATAATTCATTGAATTTAAATAAAAAAAACTATATATGGCCAATTCTTCAAAGACTCTCTTGCATATCGACAAGAAGAAAAAACGGATAAAACGGCCACCTTCATAACCACCTACTCAGATTCGACACAATTATTACAATTGAATCATCGTTAAATCCACACCACAAAACAACCTTCGTACCTCTCGGCTCTCTCTCTCTATTTCTCTGCAACTTCTGACGGAAATTTGGCAAGACGAAACATACCATAAAAACCTCCGACCATACTTTAAGTCACCATGGTCCTCGAAAAATACGGTCTACGGTGGCAGTCGAAGGTGTGGAAACGCCTGGTTTAGATCGTGGACCATGGCTCATACCAATCCGATCCAATGGACATGATCGCTTTTGCAGGGGATCAGCTGAAATCGTCTGGTTTACAATTCGACAAGAAGACAGTAGCTAGAAACCTAATTTGGCTTTTGTGCTTATTAATAATAAACCCGTATAGATGAATGTTTAATAATATAATTAACACTATATTAATCTACGTAAAAAAATATATCTCATATATTGGTTGCTGTCGATTTGGGATAGAAGATGCTAATTAATTTTGGGGATGTTGTGTTTTCCTGTCACAACTTTTAAAAACACGATGTTCTATAAACACGAAGCATACTGCTTCGATGTGCTTAATTTTATCTATATCTCTATTTAAATTTTACTCAAAACTGAGTTGTGATTAGTATTAGAATGCTACAGATATTTACAGTCCCGCCACGTAGCACGGCTTTCCCACTAGTAATACATAACATATGGATATGCAAATTCTACCAAGACATAACAAGAAAACACTCACATCATCACATGCAAAGCCCACCTAAAACGTAATGACATATGAGTCCCTAAGGCTCTTGGGTATGGAGACAACTCTAATGGATTGTCTTTCATGCCACATAAGCAGCCACGTAAGCAAAGTGGGTTGCCCTCCTTTTTAGGACAACCCAACAGTATGGAGACAACCCTCCCCCTCTTTTTTATTAATTGACCTCCTTTTTATTATTTTCATCACCAGAAAAAAAAAATTTAAAATAATTGAAGTTGCCCCGTCCTGATCGTCCTAGGAAGAACGTTTGAGACAGGGACAACCCTAGGGGGGCAGTGTGTCTCGTCCTTAACAGGCCAAGACAGACCAGGGACGATTCCCATACCCAACAACCTAATCTAATCTGATTTGATTATCCCATATATTTGAAATTCCACTTACCTTGCTTCTATTTAGTTTTTTTTTTTCTTCCAATTAACTTAAAAGTAATAGTTAAACGATGAATAAAAAAATTCATTAAACAATAACCAAATTTCATAACTCTTCAATTTGACCGGAAATAAAAAATAATTACTAAATTTTAAACAAGATTCATATATGTTTCACCTAATTTTTTTTAATTATTTATAAAAAAAATTTATGACAATGGAACACCAAGTTAAAGTTTTGGACTTTAAACAAACAAAAAACTTTAAAACTTTGAGTGTATTTAATATTAGATTTGGAAAATTTAGTTTTTATTTTACATATACACGTTTATCATGTAAATCTTTCATAACTTCATCATCTATTTGAGTGGTGCACACACAATTTACTAAAATCCACCTAATATTAGAACTCGAACCTGCACTAATTTTGATGGTACTGATAGACACTTAGGGCTGTTTGATAGCTTATTAATAATTCTAGGGTAAATTACACGTTATGTCCTTTACGTTTATCTGAAATTTCACCGTTTGTTCTTTATCTTTAATAATTACACAGTGTGTCCTTTACACTAACTCCATCCAATATTTTGGTTATCTTCTCTAACTCCATCCAATATCTTGGTTATCTTTAACTATGTATTATTCATTTAATGGTTATTACAACTCCACAAATTCTATAAATTTTATAGAAGCTTATTTACATCCCAAATTGTATTTTTACTGTAGGAAAATATAATTTTAAATATATTTGACATAATTTCATTTTTAATTCATAATTAATTCATTAAAAATCCGATTTAAGTGATTCAAAAGCCCAAAATTTTTATAAATTTTTTCTAACATATTGGCACTTATACAAATTATTATTTCAGAAAATACTATATTTTAATATTTTTAAGCATTTTAAATCAAGTTATTCATTATTAAGTAAAACAAATCAATTTTATATTAAATGAAACATAAAATACTTTAAAAAATTATTTCTCAACTTTATACATCAGTATAGGGTAAACGGTAATAATTTTGATTCAATTATTATAAAATTTATAAAAATACAATTTTATTAGAAATTAATTATTACTGATGTATAAGTAACATATATTTATAATAATTAAATCAAAATTATTACCGCTTACCTATATACTTATGTATAAAATTTGAAAATAATTTTATAAATTATTTTTTGTTTCATTTAATATAAAACTGCTTTATTTACCTTATTACTGAATAACTTGATTTAAAATGCTTAAAAATATTAAAATATAGTATTTTCTGAAATCATAATTTTTACAGGTGCTAAATATGATAGAAAATTTTTTATAAAAATTTTGGGCTTTTGAATCACTCAAATCGGATTTTTAATGAATGAATTATGATTTAAAATATAAAATATATTAAATAGATTTAAAAACATATTTTCCTAAAGTAAAATACAAATAATGAAATTTGGGATGTAAATAAGCTTCTGTAAAATTTATAGAATTTTTGGAGTTGTAAATAACCATTAAATGAATAATACATAGTTAAAGATAACCAAGATATTGGACGGAGTTGGAGAAGATAACCAAGATATTGGATGGAGTTAGTGTAAAGGACACACGATGTGCAAAAGTTTTAAATAAAGGATAAAGGTGAAATTTAAAGTAAACTTAAAGGACACACGGTGTAATTATTAAAGATAAAGGACACACGGTGAAATTCCAGGTAAACGTAAAGGACATAACGTGTAATTTACCCATAATTCTATTAAAGAGATTGCATTTAAATCACACAACATTAAGTTTTAAAATCATGTTAAATGGAAAGTTTACCACTATGTCTCTTCACAGGTATTCATAACTCTCATTGGCCACTCACGCCCACCTCCTAGGCCCACCACCACTTCTTCCACCACCGCATCAACATACAATTACTAGTTCAAAACACTTACTGGTTCATAGTCTCTTATTCAGTTAGACTTCTTATTAGCTTGGCACTTAGGGTATGTTTGGCAATGAGTTTTTAAGAGCTTTTATGAGATTCAAGCTTTTAAAAAAAGCTCATACTCAATAAAAGCCTTGTTTGGTTGAAGAAGCTTGAAGCTTCTACGTTAAGAGAAAAAACTCTATATTGAAACACTACAAATATTAACGTTTAAGAAAAAACTCCTACTAGCAACAAACTTTTGATGAGTAAATGACACAAATACTCATTCTATTATAAAAAAAAATAAAAAACATGCATACAAGCTTTTAGTTAATGCTCATTTTGGTCATTTTATTAAAAACTTCAGCTACTCTGCCAAATACCAAAATATATTTAAAAAAGGGAAAATGGATTTTAATACTCCCAACTATAGCCTATTGGTGGATAATACTCCAAACTTTCACTTTGGCCAATAGCACTCTAAACTTCCAACTTATTGTCTTTCATCACCCCCAGACTTAACGACGTTAGTTTTTATCATACATGGCTAACAGAAGCTGACATGGCATTGTTTAGGTGTAAAATCAAAACTTCTATGTGGCCAAAATATAAAACCAAAAGTTAAGGGCATTTTTGAAAGTTTTTTTTTTTTTTTTTTTTTTTTTTTTTTTTTTTTTTATAAAACCCAACCTGTAACGCCCAGCGTTCTCGAATAATATAATAATAATAATATTTTATACTTATAAAACGATTCGTTAATTCGTTAACAAATTATCTCATTAACAAAGAATACTTCGTTTATTAATATAACAACCTAAATTCGCCATATACCACGTCGTAAGTAATAACATACTAGTAAACGCCACTTATTCTTACAAATTTAATCGCGACTAAAAATATATTTATAACTAATACATAGTCCAAATGCTCATTTTAATTCAGTCTACATTTATATATAACTTATGTAATAATTATGTTATTGATAACGGGTCCAGTTCATAAACGAGACCCGAGTCGGTGACGAGTAGTATACGCGGTGTCCACCTAACCCACCTCTCAAAACCTTAGCTATATAAACATCATCACATCTTCTTCTTCTTCATTCCACCACTAACCCTAGCCTACACCTCTTCATCTTCATCCTCCTAACTAAAACCCTAACCCCCAACCCTTTTCCTCTCCAATTCCTTTGAAAAGCAGCGGCCAGGAACAACCAACACACACTCGAGCTCCTCCCTCCCTCTCCCTCATTAACTGGTCAGCGACCCCCTGACCCTCCGCTCCGGCCACCGCCACGCAGACAACCACCACTTCCCTCTTCCTTCTCTCACTCTAAGGTAGCTCCCTCGTCTCTCCCTCGTCTCCCTCTGTTCTCTTTTTTTTTTCTGCAGCAGAGCCGGCCGACCACCACTCCTATGGTGGCGGCGGCGTGATGTTCCGGAAGCCCAAAAAGGGGGAGGGGGCAGAAGTATGGCGGCGGTGGTGTTGAGACATGGTGCAGACACGGACAGACCAGACCAGACCAGATTTGATACAGATCTGGTACAGCTCAGAATGATGGTTCGTGACCGAAGATGGTTGTGAATGGTGGTGACGGGTTCGTGGGTTTTTGGTCCGATGATGGTGGTTGTTTCGATTTTGGTCCGGGTTTGGTTTTGGGCTCGCTTCAGATAGGGTACAGATCGAGTAAGGTTGGTTCAAGTCAGATCTGATCAGATTCAATTCAGTCAACATCAGTCAACCGTGGTCAACCTTCGGTCAAACATTCCAGACCTGGTCAACACGTATTTCAAGACAGGAACGTGTCGGTTCGCGAGACTTTAACAAGAAGGTATAACACGCCTTAAGTTATTTTTTTTCTCCTTTCAATTATATCGTATATGTATATGACTCATAAAAGCTAGCGAACCGAACCTACTTGTGACGAATCATTAAGTTGTAAAAATATTTGTTCAAATATATATTTGGATATATAAACTTTTTTTAGCGAAACATATATTTCTTAACTTTAAGAAGTTGGTTAGTTGGTGTCGCGTGTTATAGAAATAGACAAGTAATATGTTAGTAATATATGGGACATTGGAATAGCCGAAGTGTATAATACCTACGTGTATATAGTTATAATTATAAAAAAAAACGACTATTCAAGTTTTAAAACTAATCGAATTATTATTTTGTTTTCGGACTATCGATTTATGACTAACTTATAGTTATGCGTATTATTATGACGACTATCAAATGTTGGACTATATATTTATTTTACTTGTCGAAAAGTTTAGTTCCTCGTCTGTTTTATAATGAGTAAACACTTGTCGTGTCAAAGAGCTTAGTCAAATTATGTGTCGTCAAATTGAACAATTGATTTTTGGGAAAATATAGACAACTTGAGTTGTCTGGTTTCTTACAAAAACAGAGGAGACTCTGCCCAAATTTTTACAAAATATAACTATAACTTTGTACAAAAGAAACTATGTTTTACAAATAAACGCTATTCAAACTTTATTTCGTCATAAAAGCGTACATAAATAAACATAATGCATATATCATCCGGTCTTCGAAACAAACTAAACGTGAGTCATGTTACATGTACATTATCTTCACTATCCTAAGTACCCTTTTACAAATAGTCTCAAGTCGCGAAATCCTAAATATATCATAATAAGGTATATATTTTATATAACTATACATTCACATATTTTCGAGAAATCAAAACCAAATCCTATCGGTTCGTTAAGTTATAAATACTTTAAGACGAGTATTGTTTACAATACGAGTCTAGGTAGTTAAATCAACTATCTTTACAACCAAGAAACGAAACAAGCGTATTTGCATTAGAATTTAAGGCATCGTTTATTTGTAATAGGATACAAGAGTTCAATTTATCCAAGTTCAGATTTGTTGCTACTTGCTAGTACTTGCACAGTGAATTTTCAGGTGAGTTTACGTAACCATGTTTATGCGATTCTTTATACTTGCAACAATTATTTAAGCAATCACCCACGTGACCTATGTAGGAGGTACACGTATCCGGGTGGGGTTGTCAATCCAATAGATCTATTATTGAGTATCGCCGGCTTGGCCATAGCTAATGATTATGTAAATGTTGAAACTCGTTGAAACTCGTTGAAACTGTTGACTAATACATGAGGCAATAAAGTTTACTACTAGACATATATGTTGAATTGCTTAAAATTGTTGCAAGTATAAAGAATCGCATAAACAGGATTACGTAAACTCACCTTGGTATAGTTTTTGGTATTGAGAAATAGTATAAGTGTAGCCCAATAGTTTGCCAAGTGTTACCCTATGTATAAGGCAACAAATAAGTCTAAGTCTAACTAGTTTATAAGTATATCCTAGGGTTTCGATTTGGGGATAACCAATTGTTGAATTTAAAATAAAATGTTTAATTAAATAAAGGGAAATATGATAATTAAATAAAAGAAAGTCTTTTTATAAAATTTGAATTTAGAATGTTCTCAATAATGTGTTTGAAGTATAAAAATTATTTCCTTTAAAATAGATTTTTAAATCTATTTATTACAATTTGCCAAGATTCAACCTTAATATTCAAAAATACTAAAATTAAAGAATTATTATTTTAAAAATCATATTTCTGTTCTAAATATTTAAAAATAAATTGTATAAAATTTTGGTGCAAAAATAATAAGAATTGAATTTATTATGATTTAATTATGATTAAATCTAACAAAAATTGATTAAAAATATAAAATAAATGATTTTTCTGAATTAAAAATTATTTCAGTAAAGTTTAACATTGTACAAACATAGGATAATTTTTGTAGAATTTAATAAAATTGTTTTGATATTTTAATGAATTTTTATAAATATAATAGCATAAAATTGATTTAATTATTATAAATATTAAATCAATTAATTTTAGAAAACCAAAAATTGTAAATAAAACCTTTAACTCAGATTTGAAAAATATAATTTTTTTAGAATTTATAAAAAGGTTTTAATATTTAAAAATGAATTTATAAGTTTTAAATGAAATATATATATATAATTGGTTTGTAAAAAGAAATGAATTTAAGGAAAAAGGGGGTGTCCAAGCCGGGTCTCGAACCCTGGTGGTCCCGGTTACAAGCAACAATCACAACCACTTGGCCTAGGCCTGTGGTTGTGATGAATCCTGTTCTAAAATAAATATAAACATACGCGAAATCAGTTTTTATCCCCAAATCAATACTCACGAACCCTAGCTTCTGCAATAACACGATTCACACATCGTTGGCCCAATTGATGTTAGGGCTTTTGATGTGTGAACGCCGGTGATCAAAACCCACAAAAAAAGTTTAACTTACAACGTTGATTCGTGTTTGATTGTCGGGTCAAAGATAAAAGTCAACTGATGATCGTATGATGATGCACAGATTGATTTGAAGAAGATTGAGGTTTGAGAAGAGATTATGAGCGAGTTGTTATGCCTTGGGGACGATCAATTTATAGTGTGGATGTATCAATAATCAAATTGGCATGTTTGACCAAGCATTGAAGTCATACGCGTATTATAATTAATTGGTGGTCAATTGATTTGTAATTGACGTGTATCATAGTCAGATGAGGCCGATAATCAAATAAGTTTGCCAAATTTGGATCAATCATGAATTGATCTTGATTGATTAACAAACGCGTCCACACAGTTGACTTTCCTAAGTCAATTGTGCAGGTTCAAAAACGCGTATAAGTTTAATTTGTGCCGGGGTTTAATCAGAGTTGATGGCCAGCCCAGTTGGTTTGATTTGTTGGTGAGGCTGACCCGGTCTTGGGCGCGGGTTCGAATCCCGGCCAAGACATATTATTTTTTTGATATTTTCAAGGTTATTCCTTATAACAATTATAATATATATGGTATTAGGGTTCCACAAGCGCGACAAAAATAATTATTGTATACGAGAATAACGAAACTTGACGTTTTATTAATGATGCTCGTGTAACGTACAAAAATAAATGCGAAATGTTACAGTCTCCCCTACTTTTAGGAACTTCGTCCCGAAGTTGGAGTTGGAGAGTCTGGTGGAAAAAGATGTGGATACTTCGACTTCATTTGGTCTTTACGTTCCCAAGTGAACTCTGGGCCTCGTTTAGATTCCCAACGAACCTTAACGATCGGAATGCGACTGCGCTTGAGTTTCTTGACTCCAGTATCAACAATCTCGATGGGTTTCTCGATAATATGCATGCTTTCATCAATTTGCACATCCTCAAGAGGAACATGAAGGTTCTCATCCGCTAAGCATTTCTTGAGATTCGAAACATGGAAGGTCGGGTGAACATTGCTTAGCTCAGGTGGAAGATCAAGTTTGTAAGCCACTTTTCCAACTCTGTCAAGAATTTTGAAGGGGCCTACGTATCGAGGAGCTAGCTTTCCCTTTCTACCGAAACGAATTACTCCTTTCCAAGGGGATACCTTAAGTAGTACAAGGTCCCCAACTTGAAATTCCAAGGGTTTACGACGTCTATCAGCATAACTCTTCTGGCGACTTCTAGCCTTGAGAAGATTATCCTGAATAAGCTGAATCTTGTCTGTGGTTTCCTGGATTAGTTCGGGCCCGGTAATACGAGCTTCACCAACCTCAGTCCAACAGACAGGTGAACGACATTTCCGACCATAGAGTGCTTCGAAAGGAGCCATGTTAATGCTGGCTTGATAACTGTTGTTGTATGAAAACTCAACCAAAGGAAGATGAGAATCCCATGCGCCACCAAAATCGATGATACATGCCCTGAGCATATCCTCAAGTGTTTGGATGGTCCGTTCAGTCTGACCATCTGTTTGAGGGTGATAAGCAGTACTCAGGTTCAACTTGGTACCTAAAGCATCTTGTAGAGACTCCCAAAAGTGAGAGGTGAAACGACCATCGCGATCAGAAATAATGTCCAAAGGTATACCGTGACGACATACGATTTCACTTACGTACATCTTTGCCAATCTTTCCACAGAATACTTCTCACGAATAGGTAGGAAGTGAGCTGACTTGGTCAAACGATCGACGATTACCCAAATACTGTCAAAACCTTTGGGTGTACGAGGGAGTTTGGTGATGAAATCCATAGCTATGCTCTCCCATTTCCAGACAGGAATCTTTGGTTGTTCAAGCATACCAGATGGTCGTTGATGTTCAGCCTTGACCTTGGAACAAGTGAGGCATTTGGCAACGAAAAGAGCAATATCTTTCTTCATACCAGGCCACCAATAAGAATAACGAAGATCTTGGTACATCTTGTCAGCTCCAGGATGAATAGAATAACGAGACTTATGAGCCTCGTTCATGAGAAAAGTACGAAGATCATCACGGTCGGGAATCCACAGTCGATTAAGGAAATAAAGAAGACCATCGGGTTTGGTTTCAAGTTGAGTTTCAGCACCACAAGACATTTCATCGTACATGTTACCTTGGGTGACTGATGTGTGTTGAGCCTGGAGAATGCGATCTTGAAGGTCAGTACGAACTCTCGCACATTGGAGTTTGACACGCTCTTTACGACTAAGTGCGTCAGCCACAACATTCGCCTTGCCAGGATGGTAGCGAATTTCGCAATCATAGTCGTTAAGTAATTCAACCCAACGTCGTTGCCTCATGTTAAGATTCTTTTGGTCGAAGACATGTTGGAGACTTTTGTGGTCCGTGAACACCACACATTTGGTCCCATAAAGGTAATGTCTCCAAATCTTGAGAGCAAAGACAACAGCGCCCAATTCAAGATCATGGGTAGTATAATTCTTTTCATGAGTCTTGAGTTGTCGAGACGCATAAGCAATAACCTTTCCTCGTTGCATGAGAACACAACCAAGACCTTGGTTCGATGCATCACAGTAGACCACGAAATCATCATTACCATCAGGTAGAGACAAGATAGGAGCTTCACAGAGTTTCAGCTTAAGAGTTTCAAATGCTTCCTCTTGCTTTGGTCCCCACTCATAGGGTTTACCCTTGTGAGTTAAGGTAGTGAGAGGAACAGCGATCTTGGAGAAATTGGCGATGAATCGACGATAATAACCAGCCAAACCAAGGAAAGAACGGACTTCGGTTGGAGTTTTAGGAACACTCCAATTTTTCACAGCTTCGATCTTTGCGGGATCAACATGAATCCCGTTCATATCAATGACGTGTCCCAAAAATTGAACTTCCTTAAGCCAAAATTCACATTTCGAGAACTTGGCGTACAGTTGTTCTTTCTTTAGGAGACCCAAGATGGAGTGAAGATGTTGCTCGTGATCGGATTTTGATTTAGAGTAAATCAAAATATCATCGATGAAGACGATCACGAATTTGTCGAGATAGGGTCTACAAACCCGATTCATCAAATCCATAAACACTGCGGGAGCATTGGGCAATCCAAAAGGCATAACCATGAATTCATAGTGACCGTAGCGTGTGCGAAAAGCTGTCTTGGGAATATCTTCATCGTGGACTCTAAGCTGATGATAACCAGAACGGAGATCAATCTTCGAGAAGTGGGTTGCTCCTTGAAGTTGATCGAAGAGATCGTCAATCCTAGGAAGTGGATAACGATTCTTGATGGTGAGTTTGTTGAGTTCACGGTAGTCAATACACATTCTAAGAGAACCATCCTTCTTTTTAACGAACAAGACAGGAGCTCCCCATGGAGAAGAACTAGGGCGAATGAACCCTTTATCAGAAAGTTCCTGTAATTGACTGGCAAGTTCTTGCATCTCAGAGGGTGCAAGACGATAAGGAGCTTTAGCGACAGGATTAGCACCAGGAACAAGATCAATACGGAATTCAACTTGTCGAGCAGGAGGCAAACCAGGTAAATCCTCTGGGAAAACTTCAGGATAGTCTCGAATAATAGGAATGTCTTGGATACCTTTGCCTTTGTCCTTCTTCTCTATCACGTTAGCTAAGAAGGCTGTATACCCCTTTCGTAAGTACTTTTGGGCAGTAGTACAAGACATAAGTTTAAGCTCGCCACAGGGTTTCTCACCATAGATCTTCAAAATCTCACCAGATTCGAGAGGAATGCGTATGACTTTCTCGAAGCATAGAATTTCGGCACGATGAGTTGACAACCAGTCCATGCCTATTATAACATCAAAACTACCAAGATGCATGGGGATGAGATCGATAGAGAAGGTATGATCGTCGAGGTTCAACAAGCAGTTACGAATAATAGAGTCGATCGAAATAGACTTCCCGTTAGCTACTTCTACCACTAAAGGTTCCTCTAGATTAGTGTGGGGTAAGTTAAGTAAAGGTTCAAACTTCAGTGACACAAATGACTTATCAGCTCCCGAATCAAATAATATGGATGCATAGTGGTTATTAATGAGGAACGTACCATTCACCACTTCGTTGTTGTCACGAGCCTGGTTAGCGTTGAGATTGTAGGCACGACCTCGAGCACCTTGGTTTTGGTTGCGGTTCTGGTTTTGGTTTTGGTTTCGGTTTTGGTTCTGGTTACGATTAGGGCAGTTGTTGATGTAGTGATCAGGGCTGCCACACTCGTAGCATTGACCACGAGTAGGCCTGTTGTTTTGTTGGTTGGGAGCAGGGTTGTTTCTGGCAGGGTTGTTTTGGTTGTTTTGGGCAGCAGGGGCTTGACAGGCATTGGTGTAGTGTCCATACCGTTTACAGTTATTACACTGGCGGCATGGTCTACCAGGAAGATGATGGAACTGGCAGGTGTTGCAAAGAGGGTGTGTTCCACCATAGGGTTTCTTGGCTGGGTTTTGGGTAGCAGGTGGAGTAGCAGCAACCATATAGTTTCTAGCTTTGCGCTTTTTGTTGCTTGAGGTCTCAGGCTTGACTTCAATTGCAGGCTGTGGAGTGTCTTTGGCAACCGTCTTCTTAGTGCCTTTGCGGAAGAGAGTACCGTTCTTCACGTGATTATCAGTAAGAGTGGCCGCTAGACGCTTGGCCTCTTCCAAAGTTGCAGGGTTCCTACCCCAAACGGTGTCCTGTATTTGCATGGGCAGACCACCGATGTACTTCTCGATGGCTACCGGCAGAGGAGTAACTTTGTGAGGCAACAATAAGCTAAGCTCATGAAAGCGGGTGTTGTAGGCAAGGTTTTCCCCACTATCTTGAGCTAAGGTGTGGAACTCATCCTCAAGCTTTTTAACTTCATTGCGAGGACAAAACTCTTCCTTCATGACCTCCTTGACTTGGTCCCATGTCATAGCAAGAGCAACTTCGGCCCCACGAGTACGCTTTTCTTCATTCCACCAAGTGAGTGCTCGTTTATGGAGAACACTCATGGCGTAACGAACCTTGAAGTTGTCGGGGCACTCACTGTTGATGAAGGTATTCTCAATACCCTCAAACCATTGGAGGAGTCCTGTAGCTCCTTCTTCACCACTAAACTTTGGAGGGTTACAAGAGTTGAAATGCTTAAGGGTGCAGGCTGGGGGTCCATTTCCATTACCATTGCCGTTCCCGTTCCCGTTCCCGTTGCCGTGACCGTTCCCGTTGCCGTTCATTTGGATGACCTGAGCGAGTAAATTGGGAACTAGAGTTGCGATTTGCTGCGCCATTTGTTGAGAAATGATCGCAGCCAGTTGAGCATCGACACCATTGTTGTTGTGGTTAGGAACTTGGTCATGATTATGGTTGTCACCACCTTCTTCGTGGTTCTCACCATTGCTGTTGCGAGTGCTGCGACGAGGAGGCATGATCTGTAATAGACACAATGAAATGAATGAGAGTTTATATAAGGAATGTAATCATTTATTCATTAATTAAAACGAATAAACGAAAACGTGGACTTATCAAAGATTCTAAATTTTAATAACATATGAAGACATGCTTTAGCCTATAAGTGAACACTCATCCCGAGAATTCCCAGGTAGGCATCCGGGTCCCTCGTCTGATTAGGATATATGCGCAATGCCAGCCTAGACAGAAGACTCAGAATACAGGCGTTCACCCTTCCAGATTGCACGTGTTCGTTATTAAAATCTAGAACTGCGACGAGATCTCAAGGGGGTTCAGGTTAAACCTGAGGATTTTGTCCTATTAATCTAATGGTGGATCAGGATTGCAGCAGACGAATAAGAGTAGTCACATGTAGGTTTAGGGTTATATAAGGCATAGGATAAGGATAGGATTAGGGAAGCAATTAGGGTTACAAGTAAGAGAAGCAAGTACTGTTTAAGTCCCTAAGGTTATAGTCTAGATTATTTCTAATAACCTAATTCCCTATAACCAAGGCTCTGATACCAATCTGTAACACCCCAACCGATGACGGAAACATCGAGGTGTCACGTATTGATGAGTATACAGTAGCACATGGTAATCCAAATTTTAATTGAAATAAATATTAAATTGCAAATATCCAAGAATTGAAATACATAAGAGTTTTGAATGTGGAATTCTATAACATCACACAAGAATCAAGCATGCATAGACTCCTTATTTTCTTCATAAATACTCTAATCTTCAAGCATCATTATCACCTGTTGAGTTGTAAAAATGGGGGGGGGGGTCAACTAGAAGTTGGTGAGAATACATAATCCATGTTAAGCATGTAGTTTAAGTATAAAAGTCTAGCAATTCGTATGTCTATCGTAAATTTAAGTCTACATGAATAGTATAATATGTTGACATAATCAAACCTCCGACTAGTTTAGGTCCATCCCGTCATCTACGGTTCACCTTAGTAATATGTTGAACGATAACAATCACCCACGTGACCTATGTAGGAGGTACACGTATCCGGGTGGGGTTGTCAATCCAATAGATCTATTATTGAGTATCGCCGGCTTGGCCATAGCTAATGATTATGTAAATGTTGAAACTCGTTGAAACTCGTTGAAACTGTTGACTAATACATGAGGCAATAAAGTTTACTACTAGACATATATGTTGAATTGCTTAAAATTGATGCAAGTATAAAGAATCGCATAAACAGGATTACGTAAACTCACCTTGGTATAGTTTTTGGTATTGAGAAATAGTATAAGTGTAGCCCAATAGTTTGCCAAGTGTTACCCTATGTATAAGGCAACAAATAAGTCTAAGTCTAACTAGTTTATAAGTATATCCTAGGGTTTCGATTTGGGGATAACCAATTGTTGAATTTAAAATAAAATGTTTAATTAAATAAAGGGAAATATGATAATTAAATAAAAGAAAGTCTTTTTATAAAATTTGAATTTAGAATGTTCTCAATAATGTGTTTGAAGTATAAAAATTATTTCCTTTAAAATAGATTTTTAAATCTATTTATTACAATTTGCCAAGATTCAACCTTAATATTCAAAAATACTAAAATTAAAGAATTATTATTTTAAAAATCATATTTCTGTTCTAAATATTTAAAAATAAATTGTATAAAATTTTGGTGCAAAAATAATAAGAATTGAATTTATTATGATTTAATTATGATGAAATCAAACAAAAATTGATTAAAAATATAAAATAAATGATTTTTCTGAATTAAAAATTATTTCAGTAAAGTTTAACATTGTACAAACATAGGATAATTTTTGTAGAATTTAATAAAATTGTTTTGATATTTTAATGAATTTTTATAAATATAATAGCATAAAATTGATTTAATTATTATAAATATTAAATCAATTAATTTTAGAAAACCAAAAATTGTAAATAAAACCTTTAACTCAGATTTGAAAAATATAATTTTTTTAGAATTTATAAAAAGGTTTTAATATTTAAAAATGAATTTATAAGTTTTAAATGAAATATATATATAATTGGTTTGTAAAAAGAAATGAATTTAAGGAAAAAGGGGGTGTCCAAGCCGGGTCTCGAACCCTGGTGGTCCCGGTTACAAGCAACAATCACAACCACTTGGCCTAGGCCTGTGGTTGTGATGAATCCTGTTCTAAAATAAATATAAACATACGCGAAATCAGTTTTTATCCCCAAATCAATACTCACGAACCCTAGCTTATGCAATAACACGATTCACACATCGTTGGCCCAATTGATGTTAGGGCTTTTGATGTGTGAACGCCGGTGATCAAAACCCACAAAAAAAGTTTAACTTACAACGTTGATTCGTGTTTGATTGTCGGGTCAAAGATAAAAGTCAACTGATGATCGTATGATGATGCACAGATTGATTTGAAGAAGATTGAGGTTTGAGAAGAGATTATGAGCGAGTTGTTATGCCTTGGGGACGATCAATTTATAGTGTGGATGTATCAATAATCAAATTGGCATGTTTGACCAAGCATTGAAGTCATACGCGTATTATAATTAATTGGTGGTCAATTGATTTGTAATTGACGTGTATCATAGTCAGATGAGGCCGATAATCAAATAAGTTTGCCAAATTTGGATCAATCATGAATTGATCTTGATTGATTAACAAATGCGTCCACACAGTTGACTTTCCTAAGTCAATTGTGCAGGTTCAAAAACGCGTATAAGTTTAATTTGTGCCGGGGTTTAATCAGAGTTGATGGCCAGCCCAGTTGGTTTGATTTGTTGGTGAGGCTGACCCGGTCTTGGGCGCGGGTTCGAATCCCGGCCAAGACATATTATTTTTTTGATATTTTCAAGGTTATTCCTTATAACAATTATAATATATATGGTATTAGGGTTCCACAAGCGCGACAAAAATAATTATTGTATACGAGAATAACGAAACTTGACGTTTTATTAATGATGCTCGTGTAACGTACAAAAATAAATGTGAAATGTTATAGTCTCCCCTACTTTTAGGAACTTCGTCCCGAAGTTGGAGTTGGAGAGTCTGGTGGAAAAAGATGTGGATACTTCGACTTCATTTGGTCTTTACGTTCCCAAGTGAACTCTGGGCCTCGTTTAGATTCCCAACGAACCTTAACGATCGGAATGCGACTGCGCTTGAGTTTCTTGACTCCAGTATCAACAATCTCGATGGGTTTCTCGATAATATGCATGCTTTCATCAATTTGCACATCCTCAAGAGGAACATGAAGGTTCTCATCCGCTAAGCATTTCTTGAGATTCGAAACATGGAAGGTCGGGTGAACATTGCTTAGCTCAGGTGGAAGATCAAGTTTGTAAGCCACTTTTCCAACTCTGTCAAGAATTTTAAAGGGACCTACGTATCGAGGAGCTAGCTTTCCCTTTCTACCGAAACGAATTACTCCTTTCCAAGGGGATACCTTAAGTAGTACAAGGTCCCCAACTTGAAATTCCAAGGGTTTACGACGTCTATCAGCATAACTCTTCTGGCGACTTCTAGCCTTGAGAAGATTATCCTGAATAAGCTGAATCTTGTCTGTGGTTTCCTGGATTAGTTCGGGCCCGGTAATACGAGCTTCACCAACCTCAGTCCAACAGACAGGTGAACGACATTTCCGACCATAGAGTGCTTCGAAAGGAGCCATGTTAATGCTGGCTTGATAACTGTTGTTGTATGAAAACTCAACCAAAGGAAGATGAGAATCCCATGCGCCACCAAAATCGATGATACATGCCCTGAGCATATCCTCAAGTGTTTGGATGGTCCGTTCAGTCTGACCATCTGTTTGAGGGTGATAAGCAGTACTCAGGTTCAACTTGGTACCCAAAGCATCTTGTAGAGACTCCCAAAAGTGAGAGGTGAAACGACCATCGCGATCAGAAATAATGTCCAAAGGTATACCGTGACGACATACGATTTCACTTACGTACATCTTTGCCAATCTTTCCACAGAATACTTCTCACGAATAGGTAGGAAGTGAGCTGACTTGGTCAAACGATCGACGATTACCCAAATACTGTCAAAACCTTTGGGTGTACGAGGGAGTTTGGTGATGAAATCCATAGCTATGCTCTCCCATTTCCAGACAGGAATCTTTGGTTGTTCAAGCATACCAGATGGTCGTTGATGTTCAGCCTTGACCTTGGAACAAGTGAGGCATTTGGCAACGAAAAGAGCAATATCTTTCTTCATACCAGGCCACCAATAAGAATAACGAAGATCTTGGTACATCTTGTCAGCTCCAGGATGAATAGAATAACGAGACTTATGAGCCTCGTTCATGAGAAAAGTACGAAGATCATCACGGTCGGGAATCCACAGTCGATTAAGGAAATAAAGAAGACCATCGGGTTTGGTTTCAAGTTGAGTTTCAGCACCACAAGACATTTCATCGTACATGTTACCTTGGGTGACTGATGTGTGTTGAGCCTGGAGAATGCGATCTTGAAGGTCAGTACGAACTCTCGCACATTGGAGTTTGACACGCTCTTTACGACTAAGTGCGTCAGCCACAACATTCACCTTGCCAGGATGGTAGCGAATTTCGCAATCATAGTCGTTAAGTAATTCAACCCAACGTCGTTGCCTCATGTTAAGATTCTTTTGGTCGAAGACATGTTGGAGACTTTTGTGGTCCGTGAACACCACACATTTGGTCCCATAAAGGTAATGTCTCCAAATCTTGAGAGCAAAGACAACAGCGCCCAATTCAAGATCATGGGTAGTATAATTCTTTTCATGAGTCTTGAGTTGTCGAGACGCATAAGCAATAACCTTTCCTCGTTGCATGAGAACACAACCAAGACCTTGGTTCGATGCATCACAGTAGACCACGAAATCATCATTACCATCAGGTAGAGACAAGATAGGAGCTTCACAGAGTTTCAGCTTAAGAGTTTCAAATGCTTCCTCTTGCTTTGGTCCCCACTCATAGGGTTTACCCTTGTGAGTTAAGGTAGTGAGAGGAACAGCGATCTTGGAGAAATTGGCGATGAATCGACGATAATAACCAGCCAAACCAAGGAAAGAACGGACTTCGGTTGGAGTTTTAGGAACACTCCAATTTTTCACAGCTTCGATCTTTGCGGGATCAACATGAATCCCGTTCATATCAATGACGTGTCCCAAAAATTGAACTTCCTTAAGCCAAAATTCACATTTCGAGAACTTGGCGTACAGTTGTTCTTTCTTTAGGAGACCCAAGATGGAGTGAAGATGTTGCTCGTGATCGGATTTTGATTTAGAGTAAATCAAAATATCATCGATGAAGACGATCACGAATTTGTCGAGATAGGGTCTACAAACCCGATTCATCAAATCCATAAACACTGCGGGAGCATTGGTCAATCCAAAAGGCATAACCATGAATTCATAGTGACCGTAGCGTGTGCGAAAAGCTGTCTTGGGAATATCTTCATCGTGGACTCTAAGCTGATGATAACCAGAACGGAGATCAATCTTCGAGAAGTGGGTTGCTCCTTGAAGTTGATCGAAGAGATCGTCAATCCTAGGAAGTGGATAACGATTCTTGATGGTGAGTTTGTTGAGTTCACGGTAGTCAATACACATTCTAAGAGAACCATCCTTCTTTTTAACGAACAAGACAGGAGCTCCCCATGGAGAAGAACTAGGGCGAATGAACCCTTTATCAGAAAGTTCCTGTAATTGACTGGCAAGTTCTTGCATCTCAGAGGGTGCAAGACGATAAGGAGCTTTAGCGACAGGATTAGCACCAGGAACAAGATCAATACGGAATTCAACTTGTCGAGCAGGAGGCAAACCAGGTAAATCCTCTGGGAAAACTTCAGGATAGTCTCGAATAATAGGAATGTCTTGGATACCTTTGCCTTTGTCCTTCTTCTCTATCACGTTAGCTAAGAAGGCTGTATACCCCTTTCGTAAGTACTTTTGGGCAGTAGTACAAGACATAAGTTTAAGCTCGCCACAGGGTTTCTCACCATAGATCTTCAAAATCTCACCAGATTCGAGAGGAATGCGTATGACTTTCTCGAAGCATAGAATTTCGGCACGATGAGTTGACAACCAGTCCATGCCTATTATAACATCAAAACTACCAAGATGCATGGGGATGAGATCGATAGAGAAGGTATGATCGTCGAGGTTCAACAAGCAGTTACGAATAATAGAGTCGATCGAAATAGACTTCCCGTTAGCTACTTCTACCACTAAAGGTTCCTCTAGATTAGTGTGGGGTAAGTTAAGTAAAGGTTCAAACTTCAGTGACACAAATGACTTATCAGCTCCCGAATCAAATAATATGGATGCATAGTGGTTATTAATGAGGAACGTACCATTCACCACTTCGTTGTTGTCACGAGCCTGGTTAGCGTTGAGATTGTAGGCGCGACCTCGAGCACCTTGGTTTTGGTTGCGGTTCTGGTTTTGGTTTTGGTTTCGGTTTTGGTTCTGGTTACGATTAGGGCAGTTGTTGATGTAGTGATCAGGGCTGCCACACTCGTAGCATTGACCACGAGTAGGCCTGTTGTTTTGTTGGTTGGGAGCAGGGTTGTTTCTGGCAGGGTTGTTTTGGTTGTTTTGGGCAGCAGGGGCTTGACAGGCATTGGTGTAGTGTCCATACCGTTTACAGTTATTACACTGGCGGCATGGTCTACCAGGAAGATGATGGAACTGGCAGGTGTTGCAAAGAGGGTGTGTTCCACCATAGGGTTTCTTGGCTGGGTTTTGGGTAGCAGGTGGAGTAGCAGCAACCATATAGTTTCTAGCTTTGCGCTTTTTGTTGCTTGAGGTCTCAGGCTTGACTTCAATTGCAGGCTGTGGAGTGTCTTTGGCAACCGTCTTCTTAGTGCCTTTGCGGAAGAGAGTACCGTTCTTCACGTGATTATCAGTAAGAGTGGCCGCTAGACGCTTGGCCTCTTCCAAAGTTGCAGGGTTCCTACCCCAAACGGTGTCCTGTATTTGCATGGGCAGACCACCGATGTACTTCTCGATGGCTACCGGCAGAGGAGTAACTTTGTGAGGCAACAATAAGCTAAGCTCATGAAAGCGGGTGTTGTAGGCAAGGTTTTCCCCACTATCTTGAGCTAAGGTGTGGAACTCATCCTCAAGCTTTTTAACTTCATTGCGAGGACAAAACTCTTCCTTCATGACCTCCTTGACTTGGTCCCATGTCATAGCAAGAGCAACTTCGGCCCCACGAGTACGCTTTTCTTCATTCCACCAAGTGAGTGCTCGTTTATGGAGAACACTCATGGCGTAACGAACCTTGAAGTTGTCGGGGCACTCACTGTTGATGAAGGTATTCTCAATACCCTCAAACCATTGGAGGAGTCCTGTAGCTCCTTCTTCACCACTAAACTTTGGAGGGTTACAAGAGTTGAAATGCTTAAGGGTGCAGGCTGGGGGTCCATTTCCATTACCATTGCCGTTCCCGTTCCCGTTCCCGTTGCCGTGACCGTTCCCGTTGCCGTTCATTTGGATGACCTGAGCGAGTAAATTGGGAACTAGAGTTGCGATTTGCTGCGCCATTTGTTGAGAAATGATCGCAGCCAGTTGAGCATCGACACCATTGTTGTTGTGGTTAGGAACTTGGTCATGATTATGGTTGTCACCACCTTCTTCGTGGTTCTCACCATTGCTGTTGCGAGTGCTGCGACGAGGAGGCATGATCTGTAATAGACACAATGAAATGAATGAGAGTTTATAAAAGGAATGTAATCATTTATTCATTAATTAAAACGAATAAACGAAAACGTGGACATATCAAAGATTCTAAATTTTAATAACATATGAAGACATGCTTTAGCCTATAAGTGAACACTCATCCCGAGAATTCCCAGGTAGGCATCCGGGTCCCTCGTCTGATTGGGATATATGCGCAATGCCAGCCTAGACAGAAGACTCAGAATACAGGCGTTCACCCTTCCAGATTGCACGTGTTCGTTATTAAAATCTAGAACTTCGACGAGATCTCAAGGGGGTTCAGGTTAAACCTGAGGATTTTGTCCTATTAATCTAATGGTGGATCAGGATTGCAGCAGACGAATAAGAGTAGTCACATGTAGGTTTAGGGTTATATAAGGCATAGGATAAGGATAGGATTAGGGAAGCAATTAGGGTTACAAGTAAGAGAAGCAAGTACTGTTTAAGTCCCTAAGGTTATAGTCTAGATTATTTCTAATAACCTAATTCCCTATAACCAAGGCTCTGATACCAATCTGTAACACCCCAACCGATGGCGGAAACATCGAGGTGTCACGTATTGATGAGTATACAGTAGCACATGGTAATCCAAATTTTAATTGAAATAAATATTAAATTGCAAATATCCAAGAATTGAAATACATAAGAGTTTTGAATGTGGAATTCTATAACATCACACAAGAATCAAGCATGCATAGACTCCTTATTTTCTTCATAAATACTCTAATCTTCAAGCATCATTATCACCTGTTGAGTTGTAAAAATGGGGGGGGGGGGGGGTCAACTAGAAGTTGGTGAGAATACATAATCCATGTTAAGCATGTAGTTTAAGTTTAAAAGTCTAGCAATTCGTATGTCTATCGTAAATTTAAGTCTACATGAATAGTATAATATGTTGACATAATCAAACCTCCGACTAGTTTAGGTCAATCGCGTCATCTACGGTTCACCTTAGTAATATGTTGAACGATAACAATCACCCACGTGACCTATGTAGGAGGTACACGTATCCGGGTGGGGTTGTCAATCCAATAGATCTATTATTGAGTATCGCCGGCTTGGCCATAGCTAATGATTATGTAAATGTTGAAACTCGTTGAAACTGTTGACTAATACATGAGGCAATAAAGTTTACTACTAGACATATATGTTGAATTGCTTAAAATTGTTGCAAGTATAAAGAATCGCATAAACAGGATTACGTAAACTCACCTTGGTATAGTTTTTGGTATTGAGAAATAGTATAAGTGTAGCCCAATAGTTTGCCAAGTGTTACCCTATGTATAAGGCAACAAATAAGTCTAAGTCTAACTAGTTTATAAGTATATCCTAGGGTTTCGATTTGGGGATAACCAATTGTTGAATTTAAAATAAAATGTTTAATTAAATAAAGGGAAATATGATAATTAAATAAAAGAAAGTCTTTTTATAAAATTTGAATTTAGAATGTTCTCAATAATGTGTTTGAAGTATAAAAATTATTTCCTTTAAAATAGATTTTTAAATCTATTTATTACAATTTGCCAAGATTCAACCTTAATATTCAAAAATACTAAAATTAAAGAATTATTATTTTAAAAATCATATTTCTGTTCTAAATATTTAAAAATAAATTGTATAAAATTTTGGTGCAAAAATAATAAGAATTGAATTTATTATGATTTAATTATGATTAAATCTAACAAAAATTGATTAAAAATATAAAATAAATGATTTTTCTGAATTAAAAATTATTTCAGTAAAGTTTAACATTGTACAAACATAGGATAATTTTTGTAGAATTTAATAAAATTGTTTTGATATTTTAATGAATTTTTATAAATATAATAGCATAAAATTGATTTAATTATTATAAATATTAAATCAATTAATTTTAGAAAACCAAAAATTGTAAATAAAACCTTTAACTCAGATTTGAAAAATATAATTTTTTTAGAATTTATAAAAAGGTTTTAATATTTAAAAATGAATTTATAAGTTTTAAATGAAATATATATATATATATATAATTGGTTTGTAAAAAGAAATGAATTTAAGGAAAAAGGGGGTGTCCAAGCCGGGTCTCGAACCCTGGTGGTCCCGGTTACAAGCAACAATCACAACCACTTGGCCTAGGCCTGTGGTTGTGATGAATCCTGTTCTAAAATAAATATAAACATACGCGAAATCAGTTTTTATCCCCAAATCAATACTCACGAACCCTAGCTTCTGCAATAACACGATTCACACATCGTTGGCCCAATTGATGTTAGGGCTTTTGATGTGTGAACGCCGGTGATCAAAACCCACAAAAAAAGTTTAACTTACAACGTTGATTCGTGTTTGATTGTCGGGTCAAAGATAAAAGTCAACTGATGATCGTATGATGATGCACAGATTGATTTGAAGAAGATTGAGGTTTGAGAAGAGATTATGAGCGAGTTGTTATGCCTTGGGGACGATCAATTTATAGTGTGGATGTATCAATAATCAAATTGGCATGTTTGACCAAGCATTGAAGTCATACGCGTATTATAATTAATTGGTGGTCAATTGATTTGTAATTGACGTGTATCATAGTCAGATGAGGCCGATAATCAAATAAGTTTGCCAAATTTGGATCAATCATGAATTGATCTTGATTGATTAACAAACGCGTCCACACAGTTGACTTTCCTAAGTCAATTGTGCAGGTTCAAAAACGCGTATAAGTTTAATTTGTGGCGGGGTTTAATCAGAGTTGATGGCCAGCCCAGTTGGTTTGATTTGTTGGTGAGGCTGACCCGGTCTTGGGCGCGGGTTCGAATCCCGGCCAAGACATATTATTTTTTTGATATTTTCAAGGTTATTCCTTATAACAATTATAATATATATGGTATTAGGGTTCCACAAGCGCGACAAAAATAATTATTGTATACGAGAATAACGAAACTTGACGTTTTATTAATGATGCTCGTGTAACGTACAAAAATAAATGCGAAATGTTACAGTCTCCCCTACTTTTAGGAACTTCGTCCCGAAGTTGGAGTTGGAGAGTCTGGTGGAAAAAGATGTGGATACTTCGACTTCATTTGGTCTTTACGTTCCCAAGTGAACTCTGGGCCTCGTTTAGATTCCCAACGAACCTTAACGATCGGAATGCGACTGCGCTTGAGTTTCTTGACTCCAGTATCAACAATCTCGATGGGTTTCTCGATAATATGCATGCTTTCATCAATTTGCACATCCTCAAGAGGAACATGAAGGTTCTCATCCGCTAAGCATTTCTTGAGATTCGAAACATGGAAGGTCGGGTGAACATTGCTTAGCTCAGGTGGAAGATCAAGTTTGTAAGCCACTTTTCCAACTCTGTCAAGAATTTTGAAGGGGCCTACGTATCGAGGAGCTAGCTTTCCCTTTCTACCGAAACGAATTACTCCTTTCCAAGGGGATACCTTAAGTAGTACAAGGTCCCCAACTTGAAATTCCAAGGGTTTACGACGTCTATCAGCATAACTCTTCTGGCGACTTCTAGCCTTGAGAAGATTATCCTGAATAAGCTGAATCTTGTCTGTGGTTTCCTGGATTAGTTCGGGCCCGGTAATACGAGCTTCACCAACCTCAGTCCAACAGACAGGTGAACGACATTTCCGACCATAGAGTGCTTCGAAAGGAGCCATGTTAATGCTGGCTTGATAACTGTTGTTGTATGAAAACTCAACCAAAGGAAGATGAGAATCCCATGCGCCACCAAAATCGATGATACATGCCCTGAGCATATCCTCAAGTGTTTGGATGGTCCGTTCAGTCTGACCATCTGTTTGAGGGTGATAAGCAGTACTCAGGTTCAACTTGGTACCCAAAGCATCTTGTAGAGACTCCCAAAAGTGAGAGGTGAAACGACCATCGCGATCAGAAATAATGTCCAAAGGTATACCGTGACGACATACGATTTCACTTACGTACATCTTTGCCAATCTTTCCACAGAATACTTCTCACGAATAGGTAGGAAGTGAGCTGACTTGGTCAAACGATCGACGATTACCCAAATACTGTCAAAACCTTTGGGTGTACGAGGGAGTTTGGTGATGAAATCCATAGCTATGCTCTCCCATTTCCAGACAGGAATCTCTGGTTGTTCAAGCATACCAGATGGTCGTTGATGTTCAGCCTTGACCTTGGAACAAGTGAGGCATTTGGCAACGAAAAGAGCAATATCTTTCTTCATACCAGGCCACCAATAAGAATAACGAAGATCTTGGTACATCTTGTCAGCTCCAGGATGAATAGAATAACGAGACTTATGAGCCTCGTTCATGAGAAAAGTACGAAGATCATCACGGTCGGGAATCCACAGTCGATTAAGGAAATAAAGAAGACCATCGGGTTTGGTTTCAAGTTGAGTTTCAGCACCACAAGACATTTCATCGTACATGTTACCTTGGGTGACTGATGTGTGTTGAGCCTGGAGAATGCGATCTTGAAGGTCAGTACGAACTCTCGCACATTGGAGTTTGACACGCTCTTTACGACTAAGTGCGTCAGCCACAACATTCGCCTTGCCAGGATGGTAGCGAATTTCGCAATCATAGTCGTTAAGTAATTCAACCCAACGTCGTTGCCTCATGTTAAGATTCTTTTGGTCGAAGACATGTTGGAGACTTTTGTGGTCCGTGAACACCAAAAGGCATAACCATGAATTCATAGTGACCGTAGCGTGTGCGAAAAAGCTGTCTTGGGAATATCTTCATCGTGGACTCTAAGCTGATGATAACCAGAACGGAGATCAATCTTCGAGAAGTGGGTTGCTCCTTGAAGTTGATCGAAGAGATCGTCAATCCTAGGAAGTGGATAACGATTCTTGATGGTGAGTTTGTTGAGTTCACGGTAGTCAATACACATTCTAAGAGAACCATCCTTCTTTTTAACGAACAAGACAGGAGCTCCCCATGGAGAAGAACTAGGGCGAATGAACCCTTTATCAGAAAGTTCCTGTAATTGACTGGCAAGTTCTTGCATCTCAGAGGGTGCAAGACGATAAGGAGCTTTAGCGACAGGATTAGCACCAGGAACAAGATCAATACGGAATTCAACTTGTCGAGCAGGAGGCAAACCAGGTAAATCCTCTGGGAAAACTTCAGGATAGTCTCGAATAATAGGAATGTCTTGGATACCTTTGCCTTTGTCCTTCTTCTCTATCACGTTAGCTAAGAAGGCTGTATACCCCTTTCGTAAGTACTTTTGGGCAGTAGTACAAGACATAAGTTTAAGCTCGCCACAGGGTTTCTCACCATAGATCTTCAAAATCTCACCAGATTCGAAAGGAATGCGTATGACTTTCTCGAAGCATAGAATTTCGGCACGATGAGTTGACAACCAGTCCATGCCTATTATAACATCAAAACTACCAAGATGCATGGGGATGAGATCGATAGAGAAGGTATGATTGTCGAGGTTCAACAAGCAGTTACGAATAATAGAGTCGATCGAAATAGACTTCCCGTTAGCTACTTCTACCACTAAAGGTTCCTCTAGATTAGTGTGGGGTAAGTTAAGTAAAGGTTCAAACTTCAGTGACACAAATGACTTATCAGCTCCCGAATCAAATAATATGGATGCATAGTGGTTATTAATGAGGAACGTACCATTCACCACTTCGTTGTTGTCACGAGCCTGGTTAGCGTTGAGATTGTAGGCGCGACCTCGAGCACCTTGGTTTTGGTTGCGGTTCTGGTTTTGGTTTTGGTTTCGGTTTTGGTTCTGGTTACGATTAGGGCAGTTGTTGATGTAGTGATCAGGGCTGCCACACTCGTAGCATTGACCACGAGTAGGCCTGTTGTTTTGTTGGTTGGGAGCAGGGTTGTTTCTGGCAGGGTTGTTTTGGTTGTTTTGGGCAGCAGGGGCTTGACAGGCATTGGTGTAGTGTCCATACCGTTTACAGTTATTACACTGGCGGCATGGTCTACCAGGAAGATGATGGAACTGGCAGGTGTTGCAAAGAGGGTGTGTTCCACCATAGGGTTTCTTGGCTGGGTTTTGGGTAGCAGGTGGAGTAGCAGCAACCATATAGTTTCTAGCTTTGCGCTTTTTGTTGCTTGAGGTCTCAGGCTTGACTTCAATTGCAGGCTGTGGAGTGTCTTTGGCAACCGTCTTCTTAGTGCCTTTGCGGAAGAGAGTACCGTTCTTCACGTGATTATCAGTAAGAGTGGCCGCTAGACGCTTGGCCTCTTCCAAAGTTGCAGGGTTCCTACCCCAAACGGTGTCCTGTATTTGCATGGGCAGACCACCGATGTACTTCTCGATGGCTACCGGCAGAGGAGTACGGTCATAGAACCCTTGGTACCGCTTGATTTCATGAAAGCTCTACTATTGTTATAACCGTTTGCTTGTTAGCTGGTTGGGATAACAGGGACAGTGGGAGCTTGGCATAGTTGACTTGTTGGGGCTGCATAGTGATGTGGACATTTGTTAGAGTCGATGTCATGTATATGAAATTCTGCTTCTGAGAATGTGTCTGGTTTGATGCATTGGGACTCAGTGGAAGGCAGTGAGACTCTTGGGTCATGGATTCTGGTGCTTCATTTCACGCTACCCACAGCAGTGAAGCATTGCAGAATCTGAAAAAAGGTGACTTTGGTAAGGTAAGACTGGCGAACGATGAGGTTCTTGATGTTACGGGCATGGGTGACTTAGATTTGAAGACTTCGGCCGGTTCATGGTGTTAGGGTCATTCCAAGTTTGAAGAAGAGATTAATTTCTATCGAGCAGTTGGATGATCAGGGGCATGAGGTTAAGTTCGGAAATGGGCAGTGGAAAGTTGTCAGTGGAAATCTTGTCATAGCTCGAGGAAGAGAACAAGGTTCGCTTTACATGGTCAGTTTACCGTCTGAGGGAGTGATCGTCCCAGTTCAGAGGAAAAACAAAGTCGGGTTCACAGAATCTCGTGGGCAGAAGAAGGTTGTCTTTGCAAGTGAGAAACCTAGAGTCACAGGTCAGATTCAGGATGAACGAGCGAGGAAAGGTTCAGGTAGACCAGTCAGAGGTTTTCGTGGCAGTGGGAGCACTGGTTGTGCTTCAGTCGGAATTCCTAGACGACATTGGGTCAGGAGAACCAGTATTCCAGCTGATTAAATCTCTCCAGTGGATTACTTGCTGAATATGGAGAGTGTTGATTCTCAGGGTGTTTCAGGTTCCGGCAGTTCGTGTTAGTGGGAGCCGGTAGAGACAGAGAATGGGTCAGTGGTAGACACAACCATGACTGATGTGTTGGAGCTCGGGAAAGCTTCAGCTGGTCTCCAGGAATAATGTTGAGGAGATCGGGGTAACTGGAGGTGCATTGAAGATCTAGGGGAGATCTTATCTACAGAAGTACAGAAGAGATGGTGCAGTTCGTGGTCCGAAGACACCAAGTGGGAGATTGTTGGAGATGTTGCCTTCAGCCCACTTATAGGCCCAGTCGTTTGAAGCCCAGTATGATTAACTTGTTGAGCAAGATTAGCATAGGGTTTAACCCTAATTTAGGCCTATAAATAATCTCTTGTACTTGTAGCTTTTTGTATCACTCAATAAAACAATACCCCAGTTGCCCCCGTGGACGTAGGTCAGTTTAGACCGAACCACGTAAATACTTGTGTTCGTGTTCGTGTGCGTGTGTGTTCTACGATCCTAACAGTATTATCAATTTGCAACTTATGTGTTAAGCCAAAAACAATTGTTACACTTAATCAAACAACTGGTAGAGGATGAAGTACTTGCTCAACAGTTAGTAGAGTACCTAATAACCTGCTCAACGATTGGTAGAGGTCATCATGCCTGCTCAACATTCGGTAGAGGTTCTAATAACCTGCTCAACGACTGGTAGAGGCTATCGCACCTGCTCAACAATCGGTAGAGGTTCTTACTCACTGACTGGTAGAAGCCTTTTTCCTACTCAACAGTTGGACTCATTTTTGGATACATTGTAAACGATTCAATCACAAGGTTATTTTGCATTAATTACATGTGTGTTTAGATTCATAGAAGGACACAAAACCCTAATGTAAGGTAAATTGGTGATTGCGGTCCGGAACGTAATCATGAATTTACAGGTACGTTAAGGTAGTGTGAAATTCTATCAAGGTTTTCGGTAGATAATCAATTATAAACGCTAGTTACCTAGTAATTCATTTAGTCTTTCCATAGTCAATCAACTCACGCATTTCTTTTAGAATTCCTAAAACTTAAGCTTAGTGTCTTGTTGGATTCTTATTCTCCTTGCTATTTTAGACGAACTTAATCCAACCCTTAAAACTCACACATATCAAACCTCTTACCCAAATTATTTAGAAACATACTATTCTATTACTTATAAATTCATGTCGTGCCCTAACCCAAATTTTTCCAAACCACAGTTGTCTTAATTTCTACCCAATCACACTCAACCCTATGTTTTTAACAACTTCGGGACGAAGTTTCCTAAAGTAGGGGAGACTGTAACGCCCAGCGTTCTCAAATAATATAATAATAATAATATTTTATACTTATAAAACGATTCGTTAATTCGTTAACAAATTATCTCATTAACAAAGAATACTTCGTTTATTAATATAACAACCTAAATTCGCCATATACCACGTCGTAAGTAATAACATACTAGTAAACGCCACTTATTCTTACAAATTTAATTGCGACTAAAAATATATTTATAACTAATACATAGTCCAAATGCTCATTTTAATTCAGTCTACATTTATATATAACTTATGTAATAATTATGTTATTGATAATGGGTCCAGTTCATAAACGAGACCCGAGTCGGTGACGAGTAGTATACGCGGTGTCCACCTAACCCACCTCTCAAAACCTTAGCTATATAAACATCATCACATCTTCTTCTTCTTCATTCCACCACTAACCCTAGCCTACACCTCTTCATCTTCATCCTCCTAACTAAAACCCTAACCCCCAACCCTTTTCCTCTCCAATTCCTTTGAAAAGCAGCGGCCAGGAACAACCAACACGCACTCGAGCTCCTCCCTCCCTCTCCCTCATTAACTGGTCAGCGACCCCCCTGACCCTCCGCTCCGGCCACCGCCACGCAGACAACCACCACTTCCCTCTTCCTTCTCTCACTCTAAGGTAGCTCCCTCGTCTCTCCCTCGTCTCCCTCTGTTCTCTTTTTTTTTTCTACAGCAGAGCCGGCCGACCACCACTCCTATGGTGGCGGCGGCGTGATGTTCCGGAAGCCCAAAAAGGGGGAGGGGGCAGAAGTATGGCGGCGGTGGTGTTGAGACATGGTGCAGACACGGACAGACCAGACCAGACCAGATTTGATACAGATCTGGTACAGCTCAGAATGATGGTTCGTGACCGAAGATGGTTGTGAATGGTGGTGACGGGGTCGTGGGTTTTTGGTCCGATGATGGTGGTTGTTTCGATTTTGGTCCGGGTTTGGTTTTGGGCTCGCTTCAGATAGGGTACAGATCGAGTAAGGTTGGTTCAAGTCAGATCTGATCAGATTCAATTCAGTCAACATCAGTCAACCGTGGTCAACCTTCGGTCAAACATTCCAGACCTGGTCAACACGTATTTCAAGACAGGAACGTGTCGGTTCGCGAGACTTTAACAAGAAGGTATAACACGCCTTAAGTTATTTTTTTTTCTCCTTTCAATTATATCGTATATGTATATGACTCATAAAAGCTAGCGAACCGAACCTACTTGTGACGAATCATTAAGTTGTAAAAATATTTGTTCAAATATATATTTGGATATATAAACTTTTTTTAGCGAAACATATATTTCTTAACTTTAAGAAGTTGGTTAGTTGGTGTCGCGTGTTATAGAAATAGACAAGTAATATGTTAGTAATATATGGGACATTGGAATAGCCGAAGTGTATAATACCTACGTGTATATAGTTATAATTATAAAAAAAACGACTATTCAAGTTTTAAAACTAATCGAATTATTATTTTGTTTTCGGACTATCGATTTATGACTAATTTATAGTTATGCGTATTATTATGACGACTATCAAATGTTGGACTATATATTTATTTTACTTGTCGAAAAGTTTAGTTCCTCGTCTGTTTTATAATGAGTAAACACTTGTCGTGTCAAAGAGCTTAGTCAAATTATGTGTCGTCAAATTGAACAATTGATTTTTGGGAAAATATAGACAACTTGAGTTGTCTGGTTTCTTACAAAAACAGAGGAGACTCTGCCCAAATTTTTACAAAATATAACTATAACTTTGTACAAAAGAAACTATGTTTTACAAATAAACGCTATTCAAACTTTATTTCGTCATAAAAGCGTACATAAATAAACATAATGCATATATCATCCGGTCTTCGAAACAAACTAAACGTGAGTCATGTTACATGTACATTATCTTCACTATCCTAAGTACCCTTTTACAAATAGTCTCAAGTCGCGAAATCCTAAATATATCATAATAAGGTATATATTTTATATAACTATACATTCACATATTTTCGAGAAATCAAAACCAAATCCTATCGGTTCGTTAAGTTATAAATACTTTAAGACGAGTATTGTTTACAATACGAGTCTAGGTAGTTAAATCAACTATCTTTACAACCAAGAAACGAAACAAGCGTATTTGCATTAGAATTTAAGGCATCGTTTATTTGTAATAGGATACAAGAGTTCAATTTATCCAAGTTCAGATTTGTTGCTACTTGCTAGTACTTGCACAGTGAATTTTCAGGTGAGTTTACGTAACCATGTTTATGCGATTCTTTATACTTGCAACAATTATTTAAGCAATTCAACATGCATGTCTAGTAGTAAACTTTATTGCCTCATGAATTAGTCAACAGTTTCAACGAGTTTCAACGAGTTTCAACATTTACATAATCATTAGCTATGGCCAAGCCGGCGATACTCAATAATAGATCTATTGGATTGACAACCCCACCCGGATACGTGTACCTCCTACATAGGTAACGTGGGTGATTGTTATCGTTCCAACATATTACTAAGGTGAACCGTAGATGACGGGATGGACCTAAACTAGTCGGAGGTTTGATTATGTCAACATATTATACTATTCATGTAGACTTAAATTTACGATAGACATACGAATTGCTAAACTTTTATACTTAAACTATTTGCTTAACATGGCTTATGTATTCTCACCAACTTCTAGTTGACCCCCCCCCCCCATTTTTCCAAACTCAACAGGAAATACTGATGCTTGAAGTCTAGAGCTAGCATGAGGAGATATTTGAAGCTTTGTTGATTACTTGATGTAGACTTTAATGTAATTCAATATTGTAATGTATTAAAGGATTATTTAAACTTGTGTACTACCATGAGCTACTGAACAATCATCAATACGTGACATCCCGATGTTTCCGCCATCGGTTGGGGTGTTACACAACCCCCCCTCTTTCTCTCTCTAAACCACAACCACCCTTCACCAGCCACCACCGCCACCACAACCATGACCATCTCCAAAAACCACCATCACCACACCAACCCCTTCCCATCTCTCTGCCTTCCCCAATTCACCACCACCCCACCCCCAATGATAACACCCAACCCTACCTAGACCACCGTACACCAGCCACCATAGTCACCACCATACATTGGCCACCACAGTCACCACCATACAACCACCAGCTCATGTATACCTTACTGCTTAATTAACAATAATATTGATTGTCTCATTTAGTTGCCCCCAAACTGGACAAATCTGCCAAGATCTTCGTAGCCGGCCACCGCGGTTTGGTCGGGTCTGTTGTTGTCCGCCGCTTGCACATCCTCGGCTACACCAACCTCATCCTCCGCAACCACTCTGAGTTAGACCTCACCAACCAGTCTGCCGTCAAAACCTTCTTCTCTCTTGTAACATCGCGAATTTTTCCCCAAATTTTGAGTTAATAAAATCACCATTTTGCCCATCGTATACTTTTTGGTACCATCCTTATATGATTTCGAAACAATATATTTTAAACTCTTTATATATATATATATATATAATACATTTTATGCTAAAAAAAATATTGTTTTGGCCGGGACTCGAACCCGAGACCCAACCCGAGTCAAGATTTATACCACACAAAGTAACCACTCCGCCAAGAATTTTGTTTGTGTCTAAACTTCAAAATAAATAAACTTAACCCCTCCTTCAAATCGTGGTCAACCAGCCCAAAAGTCAACACCATCAACAAGAATCTTTGAAGCTCAAATTCACGCGTTTTTGGAAACAAACCCGGCTGATTAATGACTGACACCACCATTTCAGTCAATTACATCTATCAATTTCATCTAATTATTCCTTAATTGAGCATACTAATCGCGTTTTTAAAACCTTCCAAAAAGAATGAGTCAATCACCTTCAATTCAGAGTTATTATCATCAATTCGAGCCCTATATAAATCCATACCATCTCTGCGACCAAAACACACAAAAAATCATGCTCTCACACGCTTTAAAACTCTGCAAATTGTAGCTTTTGTGATCGGCTCTTTAAGCTCGTTTATACACCTCTCTGGTACGTGATAATCAAATTAGATTTGGCTTTGTGGTCGATTTTTAGTGCAGACTAAAAGCCCCATATAATCGTTTATAATCTGCAACGTTTTGATGTTCAATTGAAAGGATTAGGAGGCTAGGGTTTATAAGCTTAATTTAGGGGTTTTTGTTGTTTCAGGTTTAATTTTAAATAAATATTGAATCTGATTTAATTAACAAACACACACCCAGACCAGTTGGTCTAGGCGTGGCCTTACACACTTCTGGTCAGGTGTTCGAGCCCAGCAGTGGCCGAGTTTTTGTCATTTTTTTCTAAAATCAATTATAAACATGAAACAGATAAGCTATATAACTAATTGCAATCCAGGTTTATTCGTTCTTAGGGTGTGGCTCAGTTGGTGAGCCACACTTGTGATAAAACTTTGGACCGACCCAGACCCGGGTTCGATCCCCACCAACAGCAACTATTTTTTTAAAGCCTCTTTTCTTTTATCTATTTGTTATAAACTTTAAAAATGGTTTTAAAATACTAATTCTACTTTATAAATTCTATAAAAATTATTTTATGATATTCTGATAATAAAGTTTATCATACAATTTTTAGTTTTTCAAAAATCATTTATTTATTATATATAATAAATAATACAAATTTATTCCTTAAAAATTTTAAAATTCTATAAAAATATCAAAACGACTTTATAAAATTCCACAAAATTATTCTAAACTTATAAATCAATAAACATTTCTGAAAAATTTTATTTCAGAAAAATCATTTATTTAATATTTTTAATCGATTTTTGTTATTTTAATCATAATTAAATCATAATAAATTCATTTTTCATTATTTTTACATCAAAATTTCACATAAATTATTATTAATTATTTAGATCAGAAATATAATTTTTTGATTCGAAATTTATAAATTTTAATATTTTTAAATATTAAGTTTATATTTTGTCAAATAAGTATTAATATATATTAATATTCATTAATTAAGAAAATAATTTTATAAAAATTATTTTGACGTTTATTACATTATAATTCAGTTACCTTTAGTTAATATTGGTCAGAAATATTTTTATTAATTATTTCTTTATTTATTGAGTTATTAACAATTATTCGAATTTAATCATAAATCAAGTATTCATCCCCAAATTAGGAACCCTAGCATATTTTAGACTAGAAAACTTAGACTTATTAAGTTTTCCCCAACACTTATTTATTACCTTGAAATAGGGTGATATTTGGATATACACGAGCCACATTTGTTTATATATCAAGGGTCTCCATTCTAACACTAAGGTGAGTTTACATAGCCCCTTTTTTTGTTTTACATTTTGGGGTGAAACATGTTTAACATTTTATACACTATCATTGTTGAAACTTGTGATTCAATTATAAACATTTTATACACTATCATTTACTCATTCTATCATTTGACTGTAACAAAAAAGACACAGTACAATCATTAACATTGATCAAGCCGCCTGTTTAGATTATAGCGCTATAGGTCTGACAAACCCATCCCCCCGCATAAATTCAGGGATGATCGAAAACAGTTACACTTTTACTAACTTGCGAGTTAGGTCTCAGTCGACACAAGGTTTGATTGTACAAAAGACGCATTGTTACATGTCAGACTCATATTCTATCATTACTCATTATTATACTTCAACTATGATTGTTACACAACATATTGTTTTCAACTATATGCAAAACCTATGTATTCTCACCAACTATTTATAGTTGACTCCCCCATCTTTCCAACTTAACAAGTTTCAGGTTTATTTGCTATTGGAAGTTGTACAAGTCTTGGAATACGTAGGAGCTTGGACCTAGTTTATATAAGTCAACCTTTGTAATCTTTACTTGTAAGATAAATTGTAAATTGTTTAATATTATTCAACTTTCATTTAGTACCATGAGCTATTGAACAATCATTAATATGTGACACCTCGATGTTTCCGCCATCGGTTGGGGTGTTACATCTCTCAAACAGGTTAGTTAGTTTTGTTGTTTATTTTGGTTTTTGATTCTTTTGATGGGTGTTTTGATATAAGTAATGATAAGGGTTTGTTTTATGCTTTGGGGTAGGTTTCAGGGGAGTGTGGAGGAGGTTGAAGATGGTGGTGGGAGTTAGGTGGGTTTTGAAGGATGGATGGGTTTTGGGGGTTTATTGCTCGGAAGGTGGTGGAAGGTGTGGTGGTTTGTGGTGGAAGGTGTGGTGATTTAGAAAGAGAAAGGAGGGGGGTTGTCTGTCAACATAAGGGGTTTTAAAAATAATATTAATAATCATTTTTAATAATAATAATAATAATAATAATAATAATAATAATAATAATAAAAAGTTTCATAAATGTCTCAAAGTTTAGGTTTTTACATTTTGGCCACGAAGACTAACCAGGTTAGACCTTCGTTAGTTTAGGGGTGATGAAAGAAAATAAGTTGCAAGTTGGGAGTGCTATTGACCAAATTGAAAGTTGGGAGTATTATCCGCCAATAGACGATAGTTTAGAGTAATTAAATCCATTTTACCTTTAAAAAACTATAACTACTAGCTTCAAGCTACAGTTACCAGCTTTTAGCTATCAGCTACTAGCTTTCAGCCACCAACCTACCAGTTAAGTTTGCCAAACATACCCTTAATTACTCAGAGGTTGCCAAACCACCAATGTCACTTGGCCAAGAGGCTATCCACAATTATAGGTGTATTAAAAAGTAAAGTTAACATACTATAAATAATCATGTAACTAATATGTTTACCAACGCATAGTAATATAAATGGTTAATCTTTATGTCCATGTATGTAAACTTCCAAAAAAGTAATAATAGATAGGGCTGCAAACTAGGGGTGTTCAACGAATCGAATAACGAATTTTCGAATTATTCGAATCGAATTTTTTGAATTTTTAATATTTTTATCGGAATTCGTATTCGATTCGTATTCGCTTAAAATTCAATTTATTCGATTCGTATTCGATTCGAATAAGAAACTCGAATTCGAATCGAATTCGAATAAATTCGATTTAGTTCAAATTCACCACAAATAATAAATTGTTTTACTTTTTTTTTAGTTTTAAAACTTATACAAACTCATTATTTTTAACAGATAAAATACAAATCTACAAAATTGATAAACAACAATTTGTAAAATACAGGAATAGTAAAAATAGTAGAGACTATATAGTTTGTTAGAGTTTTGTGATGTATAAGGTAAATATGTAAAATATGGTTATGGTATAAGTTGTAGAGACTATGGATTCTTAGAGTTTAACCAAAATTTAAAAATTCTTTTCTTCAATGTGTATATTTGTGTATGTAATAATGTGTATGTGTGTATATATATTTTAAAAAAATATACATTTATAGTTTTTATTCGAATTTCGAATCGAATCGAATTTAAAATCATAAATTCGTATTCGATTTACTGGACTCGAATTCGAATTGAATCGAATTCGAATTCTTAATAATCGAATCGAATTTTTGTTAATCGAATCGAACTAAGTCGAATTTCGAATTTTTCGAATCCGAATCGAATTCTGAACACCTCTACTGCAAACGAACCGAACAAACACGAACAAGGTTTTGTTCGTGTTCGTTTGTTAAGAAAATTATGTGTTCACGAACAGTTCATGAACACTTACCAAACGAGATTTTCTGTTCGTGTTCGTTTGTTAAGAAAACATTCATGTTCGTGTTCGTTTGTTAATTTTGTTCATGAACGCACATGAACATAAACAGACATTAATGAACACGAACAAGTGTTCATGAACACAAAGAAGTGTTCATGAACACAAAGAAGTGTTCATGAACAGAACCAAACACAAAAGGACATATATTAACTTTTAAATAACAGCGAATTCACATACATTAAGATAAATAAAAATAAAAGAATATAAAAAAGTATAAAAAGTAAAAACCTTACTAAACTATAGAACACAAACGAACACGTTACCGAATGTTCACGAACATAAACGAATGAACTTGACACCTGTTCATGTTCGTTCGTTTAACTAAACGAACGGAATTTTTTGTTCGTGTTCGTTCATTTATTAAACGAACGGACACGAACAAACTTCCCGCCAAACAGTTAATGAACTGTTCGCTGAAAGTTTAGTTCGTTTGCACTCCTAATAATAGATAAAAAAAATAAGGGTGAAAAATAAGCCATCCAAAAAGACAAACATGTAATTTTCATTGACAATTATGCAAATTACGTGTACCAAAAGAATGCTGCAAACAATCAAACATGGTTAAGATAAAACAATATTATCATATTAATGTGTCAAATCGACGATATAAAGACGTATATTTTTACTTTTTAATAATTTCTATTCTAATATTTAAAAGTGTTGTAATATTATTTTATATCATCAAGATTGAAATGCAGTTGTATTCATTGGTATGGACACGTGAAGAAGAAGTCAACGACGACATCAGTTAGAGTAGTGAAAACTTTCACTGTAGAGGGAAAGACGTGTAGAGGGAGACCCAAATTGATTTGGGATGAGTGGATTATGCATGACTTAGTAGAGATGTACCTTTCTGAGGACATGGTAGAGGACAGGGGTTCGTGGAGACATAAGATTAAGGTTTAGGATTATTAGGGGTGGATTTTGGTTGTATCGTAGTCTAGTTCTAAGAGCTTAGACTCTCTCTTACACTGGAAGGATGCTTGTAAGGGTGATTTCTATGTGAGTATTTATAGTTTATGTTGTTCTTTGATGACATATATACCTTGTTTTACATACGTGACGGTCTCACTGTTTCTCTATAGTGTTGTTTGCTTGTCGATTGTGTGTTATGGAGCCGATGGTCTCTTTGGTAGCAGTCTCTCTATCTGTAAGGATATGGGGTAAGGTTTTTCTACATCTCACCCTTCCCAGACCCTACTCTTAGCTATGCTAATTGTGGGATTTACTGGGTAAAGTTGTTGCTGTAAAATCTTTAATTGCACCTTCCATTGTCTAGCAGAAGACAACTGTTTATTTAATTAAAAAAAAAAAGATTACAAAGGCAGAAAGTTTGTCTAATACTACGGTTATCTCGAGTCGACATAGTCTATCTCGAGTCGACATAGTCTATCTCGGTTTCAGACATGGTCAACAAGGTTAAAACAGGGTATGACAACACTTGGTTCGGGTATTAAACTAGGTTTTGGAGAGGAAGCGATCAGATTTTCTTGGTTCCGGTTGCATGTTTTGACAAGTTTGGGTTGGGTACAGCGTTGGAACCAATTTCAAATTATAGGGCATGGAAGTATGGAACCCATATATACCCGATGGGTAGGGTCAGGTATGGAACCTAGTACGCCATACACAATTTTTAAGTGCTGGTTATGGGTTTTTTTTGTTGGGTTGGGCTCTCTACTTGGTGAGAGTTTGAGACCATTAAAATTTAAAAGTATTTAAAACTAATAGGCCTAAGCCCAGTGAAGAGCACAAGAGTGTAGCCCATTTAAATAGACCCATCAGAAAGAAACAAGGTCCATACAAAAATAACATCAAACTTTATATTTGACTTATAAAAATCAAAATTATGAATTAAACCGTATATTTTTTTTTATATTATGTCATGATCTTTAAAACAACATGTATTTGGATATGCTCACATAGCAAATATATAAGCACACATGAAGTTTCAATTGAAACTAAATACAAAAGCAGAGCTAGTAGCCCAATAGGCCAATATACACACATGTGTCATGTACTCATGTGTGTGTATACATCACAAGTTATCCTATCAGAACACTAAATTTTTACAAAAATACGCGGAATACAGCAGAAAGTTTTACGATAAGCACACGGATTAACTGTACGTCGATGAAAATGAATCTTTGAAAAAACTGTCAAGTTATCCGAGGCATTTCATATATACAATCAATAAAATACAGTTATAAATATACACAACGATTATGCTGTTATATAACTACCAACCGTTACATAGTCATAACCTAGCAGCATATCTTTTGCAGCATACTTATGCTGCAGTTCAGAACATATCTTCACGGTGTCATCATTTATAACATCACATGGATCTTCTTCTTATATTATAGACATACGCATTCGCTGCATACAAATATATCACAAATGCGGCCGCACTAATCCCAGCAAGAAGGTAGTAAAAATAATCAATATGTCCTTGATTCATATTGTCTGATATCCAACCATCTTTGCCATCTCGACTTGTGACTTTCTCAACGGCCGAGATCAGAAAACTGCTGAAAAAGTTACCAACGCCCGAGACACTAAGGTAAAGAGCTAGACCGACGCTCCTTAGCTCGCTTGGAACTTGGTCATAAAAGAATTCTTGCATACCCACAACTGTAAAAACATCAGCAGTTCCAGCCAACACATATTGAGGTAATAACCACCATATCTTCATTGGGATTATTGCCTCTGGATCATCTAGTAACCCATACTCTTTTGCGGTTCTAAGTCTTTTTGACTCAACAAGCGCTGCAACCACCGTTAAAGCGATAGATATGAATATCCCAATTCCAATTCTTTGCAGCATTGTTATACCGAACGGTTTCTTTGTAACTGACCTTGTTAGAGGCACTAGTATTTTATCATAGATGGGAATGAGGATGATAATCGAGAGCCCGATGAATGATTGAAGTGTTGCAGCTGGAATTTCAAAGTTTGGCCCGATTGATCGGTCCAGGGTAGATCCTTGTTTAGTGAATAAAGTGGTAGTTTGAGATAACACAGTTGAGTAAGCTAAACAACTGGCCCATATTGGAACTAGTCTAAGAACCGCCTTCGCTTCTTCCACCTCATCAACGCTGCAAATGGGCCCGCTTTCGTTTAATCCGTCAGGTGAAAGCAGGGCTTTGTTGAGAAACCTGAACTGCTGAGAACCTTGATGAATGAATGTTTCACAGTCCTGTTCTTCTAGAAATCCTGCTGACTGTGTGGTTCGCCAGTTTCGCGCTGCTTCAACAAACACTTGACCAATCCTCACAAAAGCACTTTTATCCTCGGTTTTCTTTGGAAACCGATACGTCATGGTCCCAAGCAAGAACATGATTAGTGCCAAACCCATGACAACACAAGGAATCCCAAAGCCAAGACCCCAACTAAGGTTGTCTTGAATGTAACTAAGGACAAAGATGCCAACCATAGGACCAGAACACATACCAAAATACCACCAGTTGAAGAATGAACTTTTGGCTTTACATTCATGTGGGTCACTTGCATCAAACTGGTCAGCACCAAATGCCAGGACACAGGGCTTGTGACAGCCTTGAGCAAATGCAACAAGATAGAGTGATAGGAAGAACATGATGACTTGGAGGTGTTGAGAACATGATGTGGCACTACCAAGAGTTTGGCAGTTTGATGGGACCAATGTTGAAAGGGCCAACATGCCAAGTGCCTATCAATCATGTTGTATCAAAAGTTATTGCAAACAATAAATGTAGTTTTAAACGAACCGAACGAAAATAAACACTTTTTTTTTGTTCATGGTCGTTAATTTTTAAATAAACCAAACGAGCATGAGCACTAAAAAGAACAAGTTTTTTGTTCAGATTCTTAATGAACATAAATGAACACAAACAAATGCCGTATCACCGAATGATTATTGCCAAGCAAGTGATGCCATCACTAGATAGGGATGTAAATGAGCTTGGTATGGTTAATCCTGGTCACATGCTGGATTGTAAAATCTAAGGTTAGCTCAACCATTTTAGAGGCCCAAAGCGAATAAAAAATCCAAGGCCCTTTTATAAAAACAATTGGATTCTTATTTTCGGTTCAATTTGATTATTCAATGAACTTAATAGCATCCAACCATTTTATAAACTAGGTAAATATTTTTTTTACAAAATAAAGTTGGTAACCAACTTATAAACTACACTATGCTAGTTTCAACACCTTTAGAGTAGCTTTTTATACAACAATAACTTGTATTTATATAGATGAAAACTACTTGAAAATTGAAAATTAGTTTTTTATATGCATTATTTTTTTCTTAACACAGTAAAAGTTAAGAACACTACAAAGAAAATTGGAACACTATAATGTTTCAAAAATCAAGAAAAAGATAAAAAATGGCTCCGGTGATATTTGAACCTGGATTGTTAGCAATCACCACTGTAATATTTTGAATCCTACTAGTGAGCCAACGCAAGAATCTTTGCTAAAGACTTAAAAGTAGATATAATATATATCAATTATCTATATTTTTCTAAAAGGGCCCCAAAAAATTTGGGGTCCCATTCATAATCAAGTTGGGCAGGTCCTTGTAAAATGGACATACCTGACTCGATACCCGTGAGATATGGGCAAACCATATGTTATTGTGATACCATTATTGTTTAAAAAAATATTCATTTGGATTTTTAAGTATATCTTATTGTTCTTTCTTTTATAATTTTTGTTTTGAAAAATATAAATTAAGTTAGAGGAGATAAATAGCGTACGTATCAAATATATGAAATATATAAAATTGTAAATATCATGATAATATAAATCTCAAAGGACAATTTCATATTTTGTAGCATGTAAATATAACTATATAATAAAAATATATGACCTGGAGAAAAGTTTATATTCCAAGTAGTGAAGCAACTAGAATGAAAATTACTAAACATGATTTAGTAAAGTTTCAAATGAAAGTTAAAAAACTTCAAAGTAAATGTTTTGGGTAAACGCATATATAGTTTCGGGTAATTAAACCAGGTATCACGTAATTCAATACTTGTCCCATACCTGTGGAATTTTTGTCCCAATCCTATACCTGTCCCAGAGTGAAAACTGTTACTCAAACAACTCAGTCGGTAATTATCGAGGGATTTCTAACATATATCTTAATCGTGGTCAAAATGACAATCATAAACGGGCATACCAAATAGAAAGACAGCATACCAAAATATAAAGCAGAGAAGCCATTATAATGGTTCGATATCGACCAAGAAAAGCATCAGCAATAAAACCACCAACTAGAGGAAGAAGCGAAGCCGTTCCGATCCAAACATTCACGTTTTCGGCCGCGGTAGCCGTAGACTGGCCCAATGGTCCAGTCAAGTACGTGATCAAGTTCGAACTAACACCATAATATGCAAATCTTTCCGCCACTTCAACACCTACATACATAACATAAACATCCAACTTAAAAACCTTTAAACAAACTAACTAAAAGTTAATAACTTAAGATCATGATTAACATTACTTATAATAAATATCGCGGAACGCCAGAAACCCGAGTTGGATCGGAGGACTTGATGGCCTTTGTAATCGACAGCACCTTCGACAAAGCTGTTGAGGAGTGGAATATCGACTCCGGTAGTGGTGTCCATGTCCATGTCAACGTCAACTACATTCGATTCTTTCATGTTTCATCAACATAGCATGTGAGAGTTTGTAGAATGGATAATATTGAAGGATTTAATAAACCATGCTGACATAACAAGATACCTTGTTGTGTGTTGTTTATTGTTGGGAAACTTGAGGATTAGGCAAACAAATATTTGAATTTGTCTAGTTGGCTCTTTGTCCTAGTCCCATACTCATAATAATATAATATGTTGGAGTTTATGTGTGAATGAGAGTCCCAATAATAAACACAAGGTTGCTCAAAAGAGGAATGTCATTCCCTGGGAATAGACCGTGAATCTGTTTAAGATAATTGTGTCAAACACAAGTCCGGTTCATATTTGTTTAATTTATTCTTACTGTTTCTTTATTTTCAGTTTCTTCTTCAAATTCACTGTAAGATCTCTAAGAAACTTAAGCATAATCTTATATTAACAGTTTTCTGCTTATCTTTCAGTGATGGAGAACTCTCAGCCCATGTTTATTGCTCCTCTCCCGAATTCTAGTGCGGCTGGAACCTCTGCGGCCTGTACGTTTGCTGTTGCTGTTACCACTGTTTTAGTGGCACCATTACCTAATGCAGTAACAACCCATACTGAGAAACCCGAAAAGTTCGTCGGTGTGAAGTTTAAACGCTGGCAGCAAAAGATGTTCTTTTACTTGACAAAGTTGAACCTTACAAGGTTCTTGACTAAAACTGCCCCTTAAGTTGCTGAAGAGGAAATGAATTCTCAAACTATGAGCACAGTTCATGCTTGGAATCATTCTGATTTCTTATGCCGAAACTATGTCCTTAATGGAATGGTGGATTCGCTTTACAATGTGTATTGTAAAGCGACGACTGCCAAAAGCAATATGAGATCGACGAAGGTGAAGTCCGAAGAAGTAAAAGGCAAAGGACTGAAAAATCATTTGGCCCTGATTTCCTCACCTACATGGTTGAGGAGGATCCGTAAACTTACCAACAAACGGTAAACTCCTCGGATGGGCCTTAATGGAAGGATGTCATCAAATGTGAAATAGACTCTATTTTACAGAACCACACTTGGGAGCTAGTGGAACTTCCTACGGGATGCAAAACACTATGACATCAATGGATCTTCAAGAAAAAGATGAAGCCAGATGACACCATTGATAAGTACAAGTCAAGGTTTGTAACACCCCACCTGATGGCGGAAACATTGGGATGTCACGTATTGATGATTGTTCAGTAGCTCATGGTAAATAATAAGTTTCAATAATTAATTAAATAAATTACATACATTGTTCTAAAAGAATTTGTACATCAAATGGAAAATACTAAATACAAATCTTCAAGCATTAACTCTAATCTTCAAGCAAAGCTATAACCTGAAACATGTTAAGTTTGAAAATATTTTGGGTCAACAAAAGTTGGTGAGAATTACATAGGTTTGAATATTGAATAAAATTTTTACAATTCGAGTGTCATGGAAAGTCTAGTCCATATGTGAAAACAATACTACCAGGTAAATCGTGTGCATAATCAAACCTTGTGACTAGAATATTGTGGTCCATCCCATACGCATATGGTTCACTCGTTTATGTTGCGATAACAATCACCCACGCTACCCACACTGGAGGTAATGTATCCGGGTGGGGTTGTCAGTCCAATAGATCTATCATTGTGTATCGTTGGCTTGTACGGAGTTAATGATTATGCTAGTCTAATTGTGCTTACCATAGTAATGTTTAAGACATAATGCAACATAGAATAACACATAGACACTTATATGTTGAATTGCAATTGAAAGTATAACATGTTTCACCCCAAAATAGTGAAAAGGGCTATGTAAACTCACATGAAATTCACTGTGTAAGTACTAGCAAGCAGCATTAAGTCTGAACTTGGATTAATTGAACTCTTGTATCCTATTACAAATAAACGATGCCTTAAATTCTAATGCAAATAAGCTTATTTCTTTTCTTGGTTGTAAAGATAGTTTATCAAACTACCTAGACTCGTATTGTAACCAATACGTGTCTTAATGTGTATGACTTAACGAACCGATAGTACTTGGTATAGTTTCATGAAGCTTACACGTATGCATAGTTATATATAAAGTATATGTATACTTTATATAATATTCAGATTCACGGCTTGAAACTAGTTAGAAAGGAATATTTAATATAGTGAAAATAATGTGTGTAACTTGATTCGCGTTTTAGTTTGTTTGAAGACCGGACATTATATGTATTATGTTTATTTATGTACGCTTTTACATCATGACGAAATAAAGTTTGAATAGCGTTTATTTGTAAAACATAGCTTCTTTTGTACAAAATTATAGTTATATTTTGTAAAAATCTGGGCAGAGTTTCCTCTGTTTTTGTATAAAATCGACAACTCAAGTCGTCTATATTTTTCCCAAAATCAATCAAATATACATATATACACGACGTGTGACTTAAGTTTCTAAAAACTAGGATAAGCGAGGAAAGTATGCATTTCGATAGTTAACATATATAGTCGCCACGGTGGTTTGAATAAATATAAGTTAGTCAATATTCGATTGTCCGATGAAAAAAAATAATAAGTTTACTAGCATTAAAACTTTGATAATCTTGTTGATGATATAAATATACACATAAGTATTATAAACCGCGACCATTCTATTGCCTCGTATATTGCTAGCATGTTAATCATCCATTTCCATAACTCGTGATAAAAACTAACTTAACTTTTATAACTAGAATAATATATGTTTCGAGTAAGCTTGTATATACACAACGTGTTTTTATATAATTACTTCGATAACTCAAAAGTTCGCAACATAATACATAGGCGCATGTATGTGAGTGTATATGTAATTCTTTTTAATTAACGACTCATTATTACTATAAGCAAAAAACAAGTCGGTTCGGTTCGTTTGGTCCCTTTTTTTAAAAAAAAAAATCAGTATTTGTATACTCAATATGAACGATAAAAATTTAAAACGAAGTCATAGCGTACGTATTATACCTTCCTGAGTCGCGCATTTGTCTCGTAATTCATGTAGACAGATCTGACCCGTTTGACCAATGTTGACCAGGTCTGGTCTGTTTGACCAAAACCAAACTTGACCAAATCTGACCGGGTCTAACCGGTTGACTAATGTTTGACCCGAAACGAAAACAAACAAGGATCGAGATTGTTGACTTCTCCAGCCATCGTGACCCTTCCCAGCCATCAACCAACCGAGTCAACCACCCAACAAGCTCGCGAGTGTTGCTGCACCATAACCGGAGCTAACCCGGTACCACTACCCTTCACCGCACCATAATCGACCAAGATTCACAAACCAACGTTGGACTGTTAACAAATCAACACCACGAAGATAACGGAAACGAGACCTGTTTCCAACTTCCAAACCTGACCCAAAACCTGTGTGGTGGTTGGTTATTAACCGGCCGGCTCCCAAGGTGGTCGCCGCCGCTGCTTATCTGAGAAGGAAGGGAGGGAGTCGTGAGGGAGAAGGAGATCTGATGAGTGAGAATGCGGGAGAGAAGAGGGCAGGGGGAAGAAAGGGAAGGTGTTGTTTGTTGTTGCGAGCCGACAGGTTCATTCGGAACCCAAGTCTGATGGCCGGACTAAAGAGAGGGAGGAGGAGGTAGGCGGTTCAGGTGGTGAGTGGGTTGTTTATACGAAGAGTTGTGAGGGATGGCGCCGCTGCGTCACGGTGGCCGCTGCACCACTGGTGACTAAAGGGGGGGGGGGGAGATTGGTGGTGGTTACATGTTGTTGTATCTGCTGCTCTTCAGGAAGAAAAGAAAGGGATTTTGGCTAGGGTTGTGTTTGTGAGGAATGAAGGAGAAGATGGAGGTAAGGTGATTAAATAGTTACGGTTTTTTTTTTTTTTTTTGTGTGTAGGTTAGGTGGACACCGTGTATGTGAACATGTTACCGTCTCGGGTCTCAATTAGATTTTACTCGATTAAATTACATAACTTGCTTAACTACTAAAATAGTTATTTTGCGAAATTTATTTATATATAAATCGATTTAAAACGAGTGTTTAGACGATATATTAAAATATTTATATATGTACGTTAGATCGAAAAGCGTCGTCTAAATGCCAGTTATCTAGTATGTTTGTTTGCTACGAGTCATTATTGTTTCTAATAATTATAACGACAAATATATATGTTTATAAGTGAATATCGCGTAAGAACGTATTATTTGCTAACGAGGTACGAATTAAAAAGTGTTACGCCAATACAATATATAATCTATTCATTTATTTTTTTTAAATAGTTGGGCGTTACAAGGTTGGTGATCAAAGGATACAAACAGCGAGAAGGCTTGGATTATTTTGATACATATTCGTCGGTAACGCAAATAACCTCCATCGGGTTGGTACTTGCCATTGTAGCCATCAAAAATTTAGAAGTTCACCAAATGAATGTGAAAGTACAGCTTTCTTGAATGGAAATCTAGAGGAAGAGATTTACATGGAACAACTCGAGGGCTTCATAGCCAAGGGACAAGAAAAGAAAGTATGCAAGCTTGTCAAATCCTTGTATGGTTTGAAACAAGATCCAAAACAATGGCATCAAAAGTTTGATCATGTCATGCTTGATTCTGTGTTCAAGATCAACGAATGTGACAAGTGTGTGTACGTGAAAGACATACTAAATGGATATGTCATTTTATGTCTGTATGTGGATGACATGCTCATTGCTGGAAGTAATGAGAAAATGATAAAGGCAACAAAGGACGTCCTAAGAGCAAGGTTTGACATGAAAGATATGGGATTAACGGATGTGATCTTGGGAGTACAAATCACACGAACCCATAATGGACTTGTTATAAGTAAAGTCCCACTATGTGGACAAAATTCTTGAGAATTTCAATGCAAATGACTCTAATGTGGCTAGAACTCCCATTGGCACGAGTCAACATCTAGCTATGAATCGAGGTGAGCCTATTAACCAATTAGAGTACTCAAGAATTGTTAGCAGCTTGATATATCTGATGAGTTGTACTAGACCAAACTTAGCATATGTTGTAAGCAAGCTAAGTAGATACACGAGCATCCCAAGTTCAATTCATTGGAGTTGTGTCACACAGGTGCTTCGGTACTTGAGATACACATAAGATTACGAACTGTATTATAATAGATATCCAGAAGTTATTGAAGGCTACTGTGATGCGAATTGGATATCTGACACGAAGGATTCTAGGGAAACAAGTGGGTATGTATTCACACTTGGAGGCGCAACGATATCGTGGAAATCTTCTAATCAAACGGTTATTGCTAGATCCACGATGGAATCACAATTCATCGCTTTAGATAAAGCAGGTGAAGAGGCAGAACGGCTACGTCATTTGTTGAGGATATACCAAAGTGGCCGAAGTCGACATTGGCCATATGCATACATTGTGATAGCCAATCGGCAAGTGGCAGAGCTCGTAGCACAATGTATAACAATAAGAATAGGCGTATAAGACGTAGGCATAACACGGTACGACAACTAATCTCTACAGGGGTTATCGCTGTTGACTGTGTGAGGTCAAAGGATAGCATCGCGGATCCGCTAACAAAAGGCTTAAGCAGAGAGTTAGTTCAGAAGTCGTCCATAGGAATGGGACTAAAGCCCTTGAAAAATAAATTCTTGCAAAGGAAACGTAACTCAGCTAATTAGAGATCCCAAGATTTAAGTTCAATAGAACAACCAAATAGTATGAACTAGTGAGGTCACTGTGGGGGGAAAGTTGTTAGAACCCCCGCGTTTTGAAAAAGGGAGTTTGCCATAGGAATTTGGTAAGCTTCCTAGTCCATTCCTAAAAGTGACAAGTTTTGAGGCTAAGTCTATGACTTTTAATGATTCGACTGAGGTAACCATTCCTAGTGAATCACATATGTGAGAGAGAAGTGGGTCGCTTCGAAGAGTATTGTTGGGCCATAATACTTAGTGGGTCTTGTAGAACCAGGCACGTGTCCATGAATATAACGGACACAACTATGAGGACTTGACGTTGTTAGGGAGAGTCTTGTGTGAAGCATAATGTCGTCCACACAAACAGAAGATGAGTTCAACACATCACTATCTACTCAGAGCTAGTGGACTTAGTGCATTTCATGAGCGAAGGTTCAAAGGGTCACACCTACCTATCGTATGCAAAACTCAACTGTTGAAATTTAATTGGAATACGGTTGTTTATGAGAATAACTCCCATTCATGTGGGGGTTTGTTGGAGTTTATGTGTGAATGAGAGTTTTCCTTGTCCTACATTGGTAGGGAAGGAAAGTTGGATGAGTTTATAAGTGGAAATCAATGGGAAGGAATTAAAATCTTAAATAACATTATAATTGGGAGCCTACCCGTGTGCATGGGGGGGGGGGGGGTGCAAAACGGGTTCTGGTTGAGGAAAAATTTCTGAACCAACGCGACCCCCGCACGACCTGCGGATACGATTGCCGCTCCAAAACTCTGGGTCCGCGTGACGCTGGGTTTTGCTACCCGTTTTAGTTTTTAATTTTGTGACGGGAAGAAGGTTCTAGAACCTTCTTTTGACAGTTTCATGTCTTTTAACATTCCACAAGCCTGGTCTTATGCTGCAATTAATCAACAGTAAAACCCATTTAGTCAGCAGGATTAATCGCTTTTAATTGAGATCATTATTTCAAATACTATAAGAACAAAAGCAATGTTCTGTCCTGAATTCACACAAATACGTAGAAAATAAACACAGAAGCAAACCGAAGTCCAATTATCTTTCAGGCCAGTGATCAAGTCCGACAATGAACCAGCATTGTTGAGAATCGGTGTACCCTAGGAACAGACCGCAAATCTGTTTAAGGGAATTGTGTCAAACACAAGCCCGTTTCATGTTTGTTTAATTTATTCTTAGTGTTTCTTTATTTTTCAGTTTTCTTCTTCGAATTCAATGTAAGATTTCTAACATAATATATAGTTCTTTATTGGTTTGTTCTGAAAGCGATGTAGTGATGAAGGTTTAAGTCTCATAAAGTAGGAATATGCGGATTTTAGAAGAAGATACTAGACTATTTGTTATGGAGCTTCATGGCTTTGTGGATAAATAATTGCTAGTCATGTTACGTGGCTGACATGTAAGTGCACTTTTTTTCATCATTTTACACCACTAAAAGAGTGTTATGTTGCCAAAGGCATTATAGTCCAACGGCATCTTGATGGTGGGATAAGACTCAGGTACTAATAGGTCATGGGTTCGAATCTCACAATGAGGTTTTTCTCATAATTATGAGTTTCCTTCTGAATTTGTGACTTGGTGGTGGAATATGATCGCGTGGTAACACTGGTGACACGATGATACTCCAGTGATCCGTGAGTGATTCCAATTAGCCGTTAAAAAAAAAGTGTTATGTAGAGGCTTGATTGAGGCTTTATTAAACATTGTTTGATCACTACTTTTTTTAACCTATATTTATTTAATAGTTTAGAATGTAATTACATAATAATCAAACTAAATGAATAGTGCTTAAAATGAATAGTAAAAATATTAATATTTTATTTATATTATTATTTTATTTAAAAACTTTATTATATTATATACTATTAATAATATATTATATTATATACTATTAATATATTATACCAATCCCGACAGGACTGATACAGAACGGTACGGTATCGATACGGTACCGGTATGGTATCGGTATTTTACCTTAAAATACCGATACCATACCGATCCCGTACCGACACCGATAACATCGAAACCGAAAATCCATATTCGGCCTTCGGCCTTATATGGGTACCGATACCGATCCCGAAACCACTCGGTTCGGTACGGTATCGGGATCGAGACGGGACGGGATCGGTATTCGGCCTTATATGCTCATCCCTAATTAATATATTATATACTATTATTTTATTCAAAAACTTTTTATACCGATCCCGACAATACCGATACCGAACGGTACGGTATCGGTTCGGTATCGGTACGGTACCGATATGGTATCTGTATTTTACCTTAAAATACTGATACCATACCGATCCAGTACCGATACCGATAATACCGAAACCGAAAATCCATAAATATGGGTACTGATACTGATCCCGAAACCACTTGGTTCGGTATCGGTTTGGTACGGTATCGGGATCGGGATGGGATCGGTATTCGGCCTTGTATGCTCATCCCTAATTAATATATTATATACTATTATTTTATTCATATTATTTTATTAAAAAAATTTATTATATTATATACTATTAATATAAATAACATAATTTTATGTAATTTCGTTACCAATTTCATGTGTTACCTTTTTTTTTGGAAGGTGTACTTCAGCAGTGAAACCAATCGACAGACAACCCCTCAACCCGAGTTCGAATCACTATCCACGCACCGGTGTCCACTTTGAAGTTATCTCAAACCGTTACAGGGAATTTTTTCGTGGTGTGCAGGATTCGAACTCAAGACCAAGCCCGGGCGGGAACCCTCCAAAGAGGTAAACCCTCCCACCTCTCCCCAGCTGGGCTGGAGGTCATTGGCATTTCATGTGTTACCTTATGTGTAGATTTCTTTATTTTTTTAATGTTTACAACTAAAATGGAATCTCGATTGTATAATTCATTGATTGATTAACACTTCATCTAAATCTCGACTGTAAAACGTGCAACACGCGTGGTTTTATACAACTAGTTAGCTATTAAAAAATTCTAAAATTTGATTAATATTAAAAAGTGTTACGATAATTAAAAAAACCCACAAAAAATTAAAATAACATTGTTTTAATTAAACAAATCAATTCTTTTGTTTATTTCGGTACTTCTCAGGGATTAGACTATGTACCGGTTTGTTTTTTCTTGTGGAATCTTTTTCTTGAAGCCGGCCTTGGTGGTGTTTTGGGTATGCGATTGGGATTGGGTAATAGTTGTGTTTCGGGGGACCCGTTGTGTTTGAGTTGATATTTCCCTCCTGCCACGACCCAATTTTTTTTTTGAAAATCACGGAAATGACCATTGACCGGGTCAATTTACGAAAATAGCCAGCGGAAGCGTCTCGGGTGAGACGCTTCTCACTTCCCGAGGCCCTGAGCCGACTCCAAAGACGTCTGTCAAAAAGAACCACTTAATGGTTGCCACGTGTCCGATACTCTTCCGAAACGTCTTTTGAGACGACATGACCACTCCGAAGTCATGGGAGACGGTTCCAGCTCTTCCCGGCTCATGGCTCGAGCCGGCTACATTTTCTCCTTCGGCTTATCTATAGCCGTCTCAATGACGGCTCCTAACCTGCAAAAGACGGTTTCGCAAGAGACTTCGTGAGCTCTCAAGACTTCTGACGTGAACCTGCTGAAAGACGACTTAGTCACCCCAAAATGTCAGTCCATGTCTCATGCCCCGTCTCCTTGACGGCTCACCACCCTCCAAAAGACGGCTTCGCAAGAGATTTCGTGATCTCTCAAGATTTCTGATTTGAGCTGCTGAAAGACGACTTACTCACGCGCAGATGTCATCCGATGTAAAAATAGATTTTCCATAATTTTTCTCAACTTAATTGGCTTTTAAAACAGATTTAATGAATTTAAATAGTATTTTTATTGATTAAAAATGGTAAAAACAGCAAAAATAACTATTTTCTAAGAAAATAAATTTCATTACGGTTTATCATACTTAAAATTTTTTAATCAATTAGTTATCATGAAAATCATTTAAATTAAAAAAAATTACGAAAAAAAATCTATTTTCTAGAAATTGAAAGGGAATATGATAATTTTTCCGACACGTCATTAACACGTCAAAGTGACGGATCAACCTCTGTGACGTCTCTGACGTCTCAGATCTCTGACTCATTTACATTCCCGAAACGTCTAAATGTGACGTCTTAGACAAACTGAGACGACTTAGATTCCTTTAACTAAAATTACAAGTTATGATCCAAAAATAATATTTTGGTTAAAAATAATTATTTTCTGATTTAAAATAGTAAAAACAGATTTTCTATAATTTTTCTCAACTTAATTGGCTTTTAAAACAGATTTAATGAATTTAAATAGTATTTTTATTGATTAAAAATGGTAAAAACATCAAAAATAACTATTTTCTAAGAAAATAAATTTTATTACGGTTTATCATACTTAGAAATTTTTAATCAATTAGTTATCATGAAAATCATTTAAATTAAAAAAAAAATTCCGAAAAAAAAATCTATTTTCTAGAAATTGAAAGGGAATATGATAATTTTTCCGACATGTCATTAACACGTCAAAGTGACGGATCAACCTCTGTGACGTCTCTGACGTCTCAGATCTCTGACTCATTGTGCTTCCCAAGACGTCTATTTGCCTTCCCGAAACGACTAAATTTGACGTCTTAGACAAAATGAGACGACTTAGATTCCCGAGCAGTCGTCCAGTCCTCCATTTGACCAACACGTCTAATTGCTTCCCGAGATGAGTTACACCACATTGAACTTCCAAGTGAATTTCATATAAATGTACGACCGAGTCCAATCTCCGTAACACACTCCACTGAAGTTCTTGTGACCATCAGAAGAACACAACACTAATGGCACCAACTCGTTGGACTGAAGAAGAAGAAATCGCACTTGTAGTGGGCTGGCAACTCGTTGAAGTTAGCAATCATGATACTAACAAGTGGTATCGAATCCTAAACGAGTTCAATCGCTTGGTAGGGGGTTCAAACAGAACAATCGATTCAATCAACCGTAAATGGACTGATTTGAATGCCAAGTGTCAAATCTTCAACGCCTACCACAATCAAACACTGCGCGACTTTGCGGACACACCAGAAGACGTGGCCATCGGAATAACCCAAATCGAGTATGAGTGCAAGAAAAGGAAAGAGTTTAAACACATCTCTGCTTGGCAAATGATGAGGGCTAGGCTTAACGAGTCGCTTGCGCAGGTGTTCGTTTTCATGGGGGTGGTATTTTGCTTTGATGCATGTGGTGCTGATGCTTTGTGGTGTAATTTTTTTTAATGGAATGAAAAGTTAATCTTAATTATATAAATTATATTTTATTGTTTTTGTTTCTATTGTTTTACCCCCTATGTTTTCGTGTTTTTTTTTATTTATTTTAAAGGTCTGTTTTATATGTATAACGTTTATTTATTTAGGGTTTTGTATTAACCGTATGTTTATAATGTAAAGTAAATAAAAAAAAAATCTTGCATTAATAAATACTAAAAAAATACATTAAAAACAAAGAAAAACACTTAAACTTTGCACAACATTCGCCATGCCTCGACATGGTCGAAAGCGTTTCCGTATCGAACCTCATACTCATATTGAACGAATTCGATAGCCAACTCCTCGTCAAGCTCCGGATCGTCCTTCACTTATTGCTCGTATAGGGTGGTCCACATCTCACATTTGATGTTGAGGTCGCCCCACTTGAACTGGAGGTCGCAGACATTCTTGGTTGTGTTGTGGCCAACGTGTTCAACGAAGTCGCTAAACACTCGAGCCCAAAACCCCTGGGGGGGGGGAGGAGTTGAATTTCGGGGTCGTTCGACGCATCCTTGTGGCAAACCACAAGGGTAATTTCTTCTTTTTCGGTCCACGGGTTCATTTTTGTGTGTGTTTGGGTTTTTAAAGCGTGGTAAATTGTGGCTTTTAACCCTACGGTTTGATCACTTTATATACAACGATGGTGACGCTGTTAAGAATTAATTCGCTGACCGTTTAGGTGAGTTAATTCAATTTACTCGACGGTTTCCAAGATAAAACTTAAATTTGGCTGACCGTTTGGTGGAACGGTTGAAATAGTAATTAAATGTTAAAATCGTGTAAAAATGTAAAAAAATAAAAAGTTTGGATATGTAAATGAAAATAAATAAGTGAGGTGATGTGGGAAAGCAGAATTGGTTAGAATCAGTTAAGGATAAATACTCAGTATCGTTACAGACACATAGACAAAAAAAAATAAATACTCAGTATCGTTACAGACACAGACAAAAATAAATAAATACATTTGATGTGGTTCTAAATGTATGGCTCGTTTGTACTCCAAGCCCCCTATATCGGATAGCTTAGTTATTGCAAGGGAGTTCGAAACAAGCACACCCGTGGAAATATCCTATCAACAACAATAAAGGGCTCCTCCTTGCCCTACGTCCGTCCCTAGAACTCGTCGGCATCCACCACTACTACCGCATCGACCGACGTCCTTTCTGCCCAACAGAAAAATGTTCCACTAGCAACATGACGTAGATTTGGGAGGTGGATGTTCACGCGCATATCATAAAATACCAAACAGAAATTACATTTTACACGTGTTACAACGTGTAGATGTAACAACTATCCGAGTATTTCTACGCAGATGTAACAACGATCCAAACTTTTGATAACTTTATAAAAAAAATGTAACGGAGATGTGAGTGAGGACATAATGATATAAAAAAAATAAAAAAAATTCATACATACTTTGAATACTTCCCAAAACAACCCAGATTTATACCAAAAAGAATGTAAAAGAAACGGTGGGTGGAGCTCATATTTATACCCAAACTTTGAAAGGTAAAAAAAATGTAAACAAATTTTTTTTTTTGATAGGCTAAAGCCGTCTCCGACAAAGTAAACCGAGCCGATTGGTAGCCGCTCGAGCCATGAGCCGGGAAGAGCTGGAACCGTCTCCCACGACTTCGGAGTGGTCATGTCGTCTCAAAAGACGTTTCGGAAGAGTATCGGACACATGGCAACCATTCAGCGGTTCTTTTTGACCAAAGTCTTTGGAGTCGGCTCAGGGCCTCGGGAAGTGGGAAGCGTCTCACCCGAGACGCTTCCGCTGGCTATTTTCGTAAATTGACCCGGTCAATGGCTATTTCCGTGATTTTCCCATTTTTTTTTGTTGTTGTTGTATAGGTCAAGCTTCATTACGGGTTGGTAATCTCCTCTTTGGTACATAATTGTTTAATATTCTAAAATATATTGCAAGAGATTGAGAGATTTAAAAATATAAAGAAGACAATGAAAGAGATGCGAGGTATAATTTCAAAAATCGTGCTGTTTAAATACGTTAAAAATTGGTTCTTTATATATTTTAAAGCCAAATTTTAGCCGCGCATGATAATTCCCAAGCATCAATGGCTCTTTGAGCCTCCCTCTCGTCTGTGAGCCCACACATCACACCTCGATTAGAGCCAATATGTGGTGTTGTGCCCCTTCTGGTGATGATGCGGCACTAGCATGTCCCCTGGAGCCCCATGACGCATTGTGTTAGAGGGTGTGTGTTTTCCGTACTTTTTTTTGATTTTTTTTTGTTTTGTTTTTTTGAAAGACTACGTCTTTGAATGTTTGAAACAAACTTCGTTTTTTTGTCTCCATAAGATTGCAATTGTAAGGTGAGACAACACCTAGGATAGGTCGATCTTATGATTATAAGATTGAACAATCCCACCACTAGGATTGTATTTCTTGTTAAAGATCAATTAAACTACGAATTTACCAAATACATAATGTTAAATACCGATATCGATAGTAACGTGTGTTATGACTATTGACCTTAAATGACTTCATAAAAGTAACTCTTGTTGAACCATCTTAGCATACCGAGTCACACACATTGTAATTCCATTTCAAAAGTTAGCCCATCTAAAATCTTTTAATTCAATGATTCATGTTGAGTAAGAACTGATTAGATAAAAATGTTTCGATGGTACGATTAAGAACGTTTTATTGTACATAATCCAAATCATAAGATCTAAGAATTAGAATCTTATCAAACAGGAAGTAAACAATATTGTTTAAGCAGGAGGAATGCTTATTTAATAATTAATAAACACAACTACCCTATCCATAATCCACCGGTTTTAACAAGTTTCACTGACTTAGCCCTGGAAACCCAATCCGTCACTCCAAATTCAATCCACTTGTTGAATTTATATAGATTTTATTAGAAATACAATTTCTGATATGTAATTTGTATTATTAATTGACTTTAATTAACTAGTTTAGAAAATAGATAATTTGAGAAGTTACTCAAATTGATTTAATACAAAACAACGCGTAATAAAAGTGATTTATCCAAATCATATTCACTACTAATGAATAAGTAGGAATGCCCGCGCGTTGCAGCGGGTGCATCTGTTTTGCCCCTCGTGCATCGTGTTTGTTCGTTATTCGTTATGCTGAAGTAGAAAACAACGATGTATAAAATATATGTTACTAAAAACTGAAACTCGTAAGTATATCTTCTGAAAATTTTAAATGGGTACATAACAATAGGCCGTACAATTCCTTGCAACACCCTTAAATTGGCCCACGTCCTATGGTGGGACCCTTTTATGTATCTCGAAGGCAGATAAGTATGCCATCGTAGAGCGGTGCTTAGCGTAGTGAAGTGACGTTGTATCTCATGACCATAAGATTGTAGTGGAAGTGATGTAATTACTAAAATGCAGTTTGTAGTGTGCAACATATTTCGATTATTTTAGGGCACCCGCGAGATGCAGCGGAGTCAATGATTTGCATAGATACTCTCGTTTTATGTTAGTTTGACAAGCGTCGTAACAAATATAATTGACCAAACAAATTAGTAATCAATATAGTTAAAACTACCAAATCGACTGATAAGAACTTGTATTCTTTTGGATATGTAAACAATTGGTGACTTCGTGAGATCAGAAACTTAAATTCTATTCCTAGAAGCTTATAGTAGCAGAGAAAACAAAAAACCATCGAGGAAGATGATGACGTTGCTCATGAAGTATTTATACCATATTTGCTTGTATAAACGTCAAACCTACATATATCGCTCACTTTAATGGGTTGAAACGTGTCATGGGTTGGGTGTGTTGGCAAACTTCAAGCCTACATATTCATTTGTGTGCAAAAGTGTCACATCATACCATCCTGCAATCACATAAATTTAAAAAGAATATATAAATACATAATATATGATGTAATTTATTTACTATAAACATTGAAAGATATGTAAGTTATGTATGTGAAGAGTCATCACATTATTTATATGCCAAATACATTACCACTATTTATAAGACTATAACATTGATACAAACATAATAAAGACATGGAGGTTATGAATGTAAAGAGTCACCATTGTTAATTTCCTCATCAATTTTATAATTATGTTTAAATTAATTTCTTCAACAATTTAATATTTAACATTGATACAAACATAATAAAGGTTGTATTTACTTAAATTTTGCAGTTATCCTTCACTGATGCTTTATAATATAGTATAGAAGATAAAAATTCGGGTTGATTCATTAGCGTGAGCATGAATTTATAGCTTTTTGATTTCTTATTTCTTAACACAAATAACATAAGTAATTAACACATAGTTAAGTTTTTGTTTTTTCTTTTTGCTAGTGTTTAATTTATTTTATTAATTAGAATTAGAACTTAAACAATATACAATTGCCGAAAGCAAAATAATATTGCGAACCACACTACATACAACGTTTAACAAGAACATTAAATAGATCAACAAATACCTTAAAAGTCTTAGAACAAATATAGTTTACGTATAGATCGAGTTAACTATTTCATGGCGTTCAAGAAGACCATGTTGATTGAAATTGAGGAAAGTCTCCATACTCTTCTCCAACCATCCTCTCCATCATCTATCCTTCATGTCCATTTGTTCCCTGCAACATCAGTTTTCATCCCATGCAGTAAGTGGAAGTAATATTTATAATATTTTAGAAACATATTAGCAAATCTAGAATGTTATATTTATAATTTTGTCCGTTTTATTTAGTTAACAATATATATGATTCAAGATACACAACTTCTTAACAAGGATAGTTGGGAAAGCCATATGTCCCCTTCATAGGGGCCATATCATCCAATTCAGTAGAGTTGAGGTCAATAGGTCATAGAACATGCTTGCTTCTGAAAAGCTTCATGGAGAGAAACTAAAAATGCACAAAGAAGAGAAAAAACTGCATTAATTAATTTTGAAAAATATTTTCTCATCAATAATTCATAATATTGTTTGTTTATTGTTTTAATTGTTAGTTGCACAATTAAATTACCTCAATTTGATTCTGCAACGATCCAACATAGTTGATTATTACATCCAACATCACTGGCATTCCCATTGTCTATAGAAAATAACTAAATTTAAATGGAGCAAAACAATAATATATTATAAAGATAAATTTTTGTAATTGTCAAAGAACATATGAACAAGTAGAAAAAAAAATGTATATATGTATATAAAGATTAACTCATATCTTTATACCTTGTAGCATCCGGGAACCATATCTTGCAAGCGTCTTAACTTCTCATTGATTTTTTTCTCTTCTCATCTAATGAAGACATAGTTTTTTTTGGACAAAACAATGTTTCAAAACATGAAATTAGCTCTAAGATTTTGTTTGGGGTTATGAAAAGACTATTAGCATTCAAGAAATTGATTATAATGAAGTATATATAATAATATAGAGGGGGGGGGGTTGAAAGGTCTCACATTTAAGATGCATCATAGGTTAGGTTGTATTTGTGTTTTAAAAGTTGGACATAAAGGCATAATTGGGATAAGATTTTAGGATGTGAGGTATTGGATTATGTTAAATTTACTAATCTACCCTCCTAAGTGTCTTAATAGTCATAAATATGCCAATAATACCCTTAATTTTTTTTGCTTAAACATGTTGTACATCTTGTTTGTTAAGTTGTACGGAAATGAAAATGACTATCTTAGCCATCACTCCTCCTTAATAAGATAACTAGTGGGAATGCCCGCGCGTTGCGGCGGGTGCGTCTATTTTATCGCTTCATAGTTGTTGAGGTTTGTGGTGTGTGTACAACGTTTGTGGGTGATTCGTTTCATGGACGTGATGTAAGAGGCAACAACAAGTTGCAGCTGGGTGTAACTAATAAATACTTATTAAAATTTGAATCTAAATAATGTAGGTTATATATATATATATTTTTGTAAATTTAGGTTTCATTACTCGTTACTATGTTTAGTAAAAGTAAATAAGACCATAGTATTAGTTATGCATGTGGTTTGGTAATAACCATATACACCACATGGGCTTGTTTCAATCAATGGGACCCACTACGATATCTACCAAAAATGAAAATGCATTAACCTAAAAATGTTATGCAGTTTAGAAATATTTGTAATAACATACACCAAATGGTCGTTGTTACATGGGTCTCACTTGATCCGTGTTAATCAAATGGAAACCACTACAAAATGATCATGAAATATCAAAGATGAAAATGAAACACCTTGAGTATAGAAAGGCGCAAAAGCGCCTGAACCAGAAAACAAAAATACGGAAAAACCACCTTGAACCGGACAAAACTACTTTCATACGATTTGAACCGGCGAAAACAATTCTAAACAAGCCAAAAATAGTTATAAAAAAGTCTAAAACGGCCAAAAATCACCTGGACCAAACGCTCACCTTGATTATCTTGGGTGTGTGCTTTTTTGTGCGCCTTTCAACTTGAGCCTTCAAACTAAGTTGAAACATATTCCGAAATACTCATTTGGTCCCAGAACCATTGTGAGCGGAAAGGGACTATTGGAGAACTTGGCTGACCACCTTGCTGACCCTGTTGTAAACAACGCATGGTCATATGCTACAAACTTTGTACCTGGAAAGTGAGCTTGAAATGAGTGTGTGATTTGAAACTTGATTGATGTCAAAATGTTTGTGAATGGTTAATTAGTAGTATATGGTTTAATTTTGAGCAGCTTGTGTTTGTTTAGCTTCATTTTCCACATTTCATTGGATTAAATGATTACAGAACACTAATAAAAAAAATATATACACACATACATTTCATCTTGGATTTAATATATATAAAAACAATCTATGGATTTGTCTTACAAGATTCCAACCCAAGTTCTTTATGTCATTAGGGATATAAAGCAATTGGTACACCATTAATTCAAGTAGCAGAGGAGCTTAATCCTGCCATGTAAACAGGGCCTCTTAACCGTCTTGCATAAGCCTGTATGAGTCAACCCTCAAAAATCCTGTATGTTTCTTGATCTTGGATTTGTTGAATACCGTATATGTATAGGTGGTTCACCAGGGACGAAGGATAAGAAGGGCCAGGGGTGGCCCTGGCCCCCCGTTTTCTGGCGCAGTGGTAGAAATTTGCGATTTTCATAGGTAAATTGAGTCCGGGTTGAGTTCGGCCCCACCGGTTTGCCACTACCGATAAAAAAAATTGAGTTCGGCCCCCACTGATTCCGAAACCAGGCTTCGCCACTGTGGTTCACTCTCTATCAGTTCGGCTCTGCATAAGGTCTGAAAGTGATATCTTTCCGGAGTTACCTGCGTCGAGCTGATCAAAGATTGCGCATATTTGTAATATATCTTTATCTGTAACCTTTCCCATCTCCTTCATCTTGCATATTACACTCTGCTTTACTGAAATCACATTTGTAACAAGTAATTAGCATTCTTTTGTAAGTTTTCATTAAGCATAAGCATTAAATTCAATGAACACAAAGCTTACTACACATACTATAGACAATTTCAATGAACATTAATTAATAACGAAACGAATAATTACCTTACAGAAGAATTGTTATCAATATCAGCAGCAAGAAACTGCGCAATAGTGAGATCTTGACCAAGAACCTATGCCTCTTATCAACTCTAGCTTCTGCCAAATACAAAAAGGCCTGAGAAACCGCAAGTGTAGACACAAGCAAAGGCCCGTCCATCCGCAGATGAAAAAGCTATATCAGCATACCCAACAGTAGTCATAGACATAACCGAAAGATAAAAACAATCAAGCCAATCAAGATTCTCCGCAAAATGCATAACACCAACACCCAAACCAATACAAAGAACCACAACCCCTAAAGCCAGCCCAACTTTCATCCTAATCCTCATCCTCCCTTTTTTTTTGATATCAATTATATACGAAGGATGATACCGCTTCTTCTCGTTCTTTAAATGACTCAACAAGTAATTCTCTTGTAAATCAAGAACATAACTCACCATTGAACTAAGCAAGATATCAATAAACCCGAAACCAATCAACACAAACATAACCGAAAACACCTTCGCTACCACACTATTCGGAAGTATATCACCTTAACCAATAGTACACATTGTCACAATACAAAAATACAAAGCATCAACAACCACATATGTCTTAGTAACATGGGCCATACACACAAAGAAAAATTAGAACATATATTAATAAATAATAGCTAATACTTTTACTTGGCATAAGATGGGCTTCCAAATACCTCAAGCATACATAAGGCAAACTGCCAAGATTTTGTGGACTCAAAATTAGTGATAAAGAATACCTACAATACATTGGGGCATACCCTTTAATTGTTGATCTCACATAAGAAAAACATAAAGGAATTCGAAAAAATTTGATGGTACCTTCCCAGATATGATGTCTTATTCCTTTAACATGAGATAATCTGAGGGTATTTTCGATAAAAATTCCATTCATTCTCCAACAAAACATGTTTTGGTTCATGTACCTCCATCGCTCCATCTTCATCTTCAACAAAAACAATCCCGAATTTGGTAAAGTTCAAAATGTTTCACAATTGTACAATCAATGCAATCAAATATTCATCCAACGATGAAAATATAATCTTTTAACAAATCTTAAATACAATAATTAAAACAAAACATAACAACTCACAATTCTACCATCTGTGATATGCTTATCTCTCACAACTCTTCCAGCAACCATCAAGTCAGCGAAAACAACAAACCCGAAACCACGAGCAACCTGGATGACGATTGAAACACTGATAAGCACTCAATAATCAATTCTACTTTGAACTACATAACTATAAAATGATACACAACAATCACAATTCGAATGATTTTAACAAAATTGCAGCGCACGCTATTAACATAACCCTAAGAGATGCCATGATTACGGTAATTAAAATAAAAAAAACACATGGAACCCTATGCTATTAACATTACCGAGCACAAAATATATTGTACAATCATTACAGAGGAAACGATTAGTAGATCGACAAAGTGTAAAGAAGCAACCAAGAACAGGGAAAGGCATACCTGGTGTGGGCTGTTAAATTAGGGCAAGGGTGAAGATGGAGGTCGTGAATGAGAAGTGGGTAGTATAAATGGGTGACATTTGAAACTGATTTTACCTTCAATTGGAGATTCCAGTAGATAAATCAGAATCAATGACTAATTCAGTTGGGAGAGTTGTATCGTCCATGAGGGAAAGGTGAAAGGATTGAGGGGTAGTAAGGGAATGAGATTTTACTTTGTACCTCAAAACAAAACACAAAATTACTATAATAACCTTCTAAGTGTTTTAATTGTCACACCTATTCCTATAATGCCCTTAAATTTCTTGCTTAAATGTATTGTACATGGTGCTTGTTAAGTTGTACGGAGGTGAAAATGACCATGTTGGCCATCACTCCTCCTTAATAAGATAATATAGATATAGATGATTAATTATATCTATATCTATATACGGGCAAAAATGTAATTTCATTAGATTATTAAGACAAATTTAATACGGAAATTTAATACAAGTCAAATTTCATTTATAATCTCTGTTTTTTTTTTTGGACGGCAAAACAAACTTTATTTAAAAAGCTAGCAAGCGGCTAACAAGAAAATCTGGGATACAAAAGTCCGAAAAACAAAAATCCGAATCAAACAATCTAACACCGACTATCCCATCTTTGTCGTATCAAATAAACACCAAGAATCCCACGACATGTCCGCTAACTTCCCACGATTGACAATCCACAAGTAACTCATAATCTTTATTTCTTCGAAAAGACTTCTCCCCGATACCGGTTTCTGGTTAAAAATGAGATCGTTTCTTGCACGCCACATACTCAAAAGAGTGGTTTGAATCACACCACAAAGCACCTTCTGTGCTCTTTTACCTGTCTTGGCCGATCGGTACATTTCAAGAAGATCCCGGACATGAAACGCATAAGCATTCGGAACAGTACACCACCGAAAAATTGCCTGCCACACATATACAAAAATAGGACACCCCGTAAACAGATGCTCGGTGGATTCCACTGCACTATCACATACCCTGCACTGCTGCGTTTCCAAATGGATTTGCCATTTTGACAGCGCCTCCGCTGTTGGTAGGCGATCCAATAAAACCCTCTATGCCACGATACCCACCTTCTTTGGCAGCCAACTGCACCATTCGAATTGAAGCGCACTTCCGGTAGCACATTAGTCGCCTGAAAAATAGTCCGCTTCATGTTCTTTACTGTAAAATCAGCGTTGCACCTGCAGTCCACGACCATAAATCAGCCCCAAACCCACATTGAACACCCTGCAGAATCCGAAGTAGAGCTGCCAATTCAGCCTGCTCTGCACTTGTGAGTGCAGGTCGTTTCCAGTCCCAAACGAACTAGTTTGGCTGCAGGTCAGAAACCACTCGATCAGCAACCAAAGCATACTTTTTCCTTTCCAAATTGAACAAAAGGGGGAATTTTTTTTAACAGAATATCGTCTGATATCCACCAGTCTTGCCAGAATAGAATACTCCTTCCATTGCGTAAGTTTGCTTTTATTAACAAAGACGTACCAACACCCATACGTTCTAATATGCCCGGGACGCTTGCCACCTGCTTCCACGTACCACTAAGAGATACTTTAACAGGGATTTGATTCCATCCACGACCGTTAGCATGAATCGACCAAATTACTTTACGGCACAGTGAATCTTGGTTTACTTTAAACCTCCACCACCATTTAGATAGTAAACTCAGATTTGCATCCCTAAGATATCCCAACCCGAGACCACCAAAAGTCACCGCCGCTGCCACTTTTTCCCAAGCGAGCCAACTCATCCTATCAACCGTATCCGTACCTCCCCAAAAGAAAGTGCGTCAAATTTTCTCCAAAGAATTTACAACTTGAACTGGGGCTCGGAAAAGCGAAAAATAATAAAGGGGTAAAGCACTTAGAACCGACTTCAAAAGAGTAATCCGCCCTCCGTAAGATAAGGTTTTTGCCTTCCATGATGATAACCGCTTCTGAAAATTTTCAATTATAGGATCCCAACTCCGAACTAGATTCATATTCGAACCCACAGGTACCCCTAAATGCACTAAGGGAAAGCGGTCCTGTGTAACATTAATGGATTTGGCTAAATCGGCTGCTTCAATATCCTCTACTCCCACGCCATATAATCGGCTTTTTTTCGAACTAATCTTCAGACCAGAGATTAAATAAAAACCCCGTAATTGCCTTCGCAAATTTAACGCATTCATAGACGACCACTCCCCACAAAAGACTACATCATCTGCAAACATAAAATGTGAGAGACTCGGTCCCGATCCCCCCACACGTATACCATGAAAAACTCCCAAAGCACACGCCCGTCTCATAAAACGAGTAAGCCCCTCCATAGCTATAATAAATAGAAATGGTGAAAGTGGGTCGCCTTGGCGTAGCCCCCGTTCACAAGCAAATTCCAGTGTCGGCGAACCATTTACCAAAACCGAAGCTCTTGCATTTCGAATTATTGACATTACCCATCCGCGCCATTTCGGAGAGAAATTCATTTGAGTCATAATATTCTCTAAGTAGTCCCAACTCAAGGTATCATACGCCTTTTCAATGTCAATCTTCAAGAACATGCCTTTCATTTTCACCCTTTTCAACCATGATATTGTTTCATTCAAGATTAGAGGACCGTCTAGTATATTTTGTTCACTCAAAAACGTGGATTGCTCTTCCGACACTAGTCTAGACATTACATTCTTCAATCTATGAACTAGCACTTTAGAGACCACTTTATTCAAAATCCCCACAAGGCTAATAGGCCGGTAATCCGCTAATGATTGTTTGGACCGCCCTTTAGGAACTAAGGCTATAAAAGCCGAGAAACACCCTTCAGACAAGTATCCCTTTTCATGGAAGTCCGAGAACAACATAAGGAAATCATGCTTCAAAATAGACCAAAACTTTTTAATAAATGTAAGATTAAACCCATCGGGTCCAGGCGCTTTATCCCCATCACAATCCCAAACAGCTTTCATAATTTCATCCATAGAAAACGGGGCTTCCAAATCAACCACCTCTTCATCAGTAAGTTTATGCACGTCCGGACAAATAAAAGAAGGCCGCGACATATTGTTACTGCTGAATTTTTCTTCAAAAAATTTTGCCACCACGTCCTTTACTTGAACCGGATTAGAGACCCAAACCCCATTCGTAGACACCCCATGAATTCGATTACTTGCTGAATTTAATTTAATGATACTATGAAAATACCTGGAATTCTCGTCCTCGTCTACAGCCCATTTCACCCGCGATTTTTGCTTTAATTCCAACGCCTTCAATCTCTCCTCTTCGAACATAACTTTTCTCGCATTAACTCTGTTTTGCACCTCAAAATCCGACAAACTTCTAAATTCAGCGATAGTTTCCGGTTCCTGAATAACCGTTTTACTCTGCATAAGTCTATCATTGCATTTCTTTTTTTCCGCCTCAACCCATAAACGAATACGCCCCTTTAGCCACTTTACATTAGCGGCTAACGCCTTGTCCGGCGGCCCCGAAATCACAAAATGCTCACATATAGAATTAACAAAAGCAACGAAACCTGGCAGTTCAAGCCAATAAATATAGAACCTGAATGGCGTATGACCAAAATCCGTATCTTTTAGTGTAAAAGACAACGGGCAGTGATCAGACAGAGACCGAGGAAGAGTGCAAACAAAAGCATCCGGTCATCTTGTCATAAACTCTTTACACACCAGGACTCTGTCCAACTTGCTCATCTTATCTCCATTTGCCGACATATACGTGTACTTGTGTCCAGAATAATTATACTCTACCAACTCCGCATCCCTCATTATAATCGCCCATCATAATCCATAGCCCCAATAAAGACCGTCTATACAATAATAGTCCAGCCCAAAACGCCCTTCGACTAGACGGATCATTAGGCGCATGAATGTTTGCTATGTTTACATGAACATCCGAATGAATCAACAAACCCAAAATAATTAGAATATGTTTTGCTTTAAGCACCACAGAGACCCGAAAACAAGATGGATCCCACCATGAAATGAGACCCCCTCCACAATACCATCCGAATTTACACATTCGCTATTAAAAATAGAATTACCCCAACAAGTTGACAGTAACCGCTGAGACGGATCCTTAGTATTAGATTCCTGTATGACCAAAAAATCAATCCCTTGTGACATTCTCAATCCTCTGATCCAACCCGATTTCCCCTTCCCTTTAATCCCACGAACATTAATCGATAAACAATTCATTAATCAATCAAAGCCCCCGCCTCCGAAATACCCGCCCCTGCAACTTGACCAGAGAAAGTACCCAGGTCCATCCCAACCAAATCACATACCTTGATAGTAGAATCGACCTCATTGTTTATCCTAACCGCCTTAGAAACGATCTGTTCATCACAAACAACCGCTGGAATAGAAGCTTGAATAGGGTCCAAAACCGAAGCTGGTATGGATTCCTGTACCTCCGACGAACCGCCTCCAACCAGACTTCGTTCAAGGTCCCCACCCTCCAAGCCACTAACATTAACAACCTCATCCGGTACCACTTCAACGTGTCTATCATTTAAATCCGGGCATCTCCGACGACAGAATTCCGCAAATTTCTCATAGCTTCTAGACCCACTTGAAACATCCTCGGGAGAATTATGATAAACTAACCGTGTTCTTTTCCTGCTCTTGAAAGAAGTAGATTTACCCATTTGAAAATCCAAAGGCCCATTTACATTAGGCCCAAAAGGAGACAAAGGTTCAACATGGGCCTCTAAACTAATAGCCCCATTATCAAAAGAGTCCTGGCCCACTTTTTTTGAATTTTGGTCAGCATGATCGTTATCAACTAAATTAGGCAAGTCAACATTGCCATGCATGCAATCCGCTGACCCCCGCTGATTTTCCGGCATAATATTTGCATCCTCACCAACGACCAGATTTGGCTACGGAACACTCGAACTACCAGACTTCGCCGGAGACGGCTCCTGAATTTCCCCTTCTTCCATATCGTCATCTTTTTCAGCAACGGACACCGATTCAAACTCCGGACACCAAGAGGACGATTCTTCAACTACCCATATATTATAACCCTTGTTCTTCCAAACGATATTAACTTCTTCATCAATCCGAGAACATTGTTTGGTGAGAATATGTGTGTGACCGAAAGCGTTATCCACCCCCAGCCATGAAAAATCCGACGGCCATACCACATCCTCGAACAAGCTACCAACTTTGTCGTAGACACTATTCTCTCGAACACCCACTGGCATACCCACAGTTCTTAACACAACAATCCTATCAAATGGAAGTTGTTGGCCTATCCAAGGAGAGACAGAAACCAAAGCCTCCTTCCAAATCTCTTCTTTACACCCCAAGGAACCATTCATTTGATCAGAATCATGGAAAGTGATAAGGACAGTTAAACCACCAAAATACGACACCGCCGCATCCGAAAACCCCGCTTTACTAAGCATCGTTGTAACCGAATGTAACCTTGCAATAGAATCCGACACTCCCACCACTGCCTTACCAATAGAGTGCTTAGGATACATAGAACCTTCTTCATTCAAGTGCAAGACCTTCCTAGACCCAGAAGATACCCCATAAGCCAAGTTCACCGATGGGAATTCAGAATCAATGACATTTTTCTCTCTCGGAACCCAGGCCTTCTTCACCTCCTTACCAAAATCATAGGAGATCTTCTTATGAGCCCTAACAAACATAGCAAGGGAAACCGAAATCTTCATCTCCATAATCACTATATCATTAAGAACCGGTAAAATCTCGTATGGTTCAACAAGTTTTTCACACCGAACAAACCCGAACACACTACCCCTTACCGACCGCTTCCAAGGAACCCAAGCATCAGTAACCGAAACAAATGGACGAAAAGCCTCCTTAAGCCTCAACCCAGTCACCCTATCCGTAATATTAGTAACATAGAACGTAGTTCTAGAGTTCGGATCATCACTGTCTCGATGATACGGCGGCAGAGCACCTCTCCTGTTAGGGTTGCCCATATGTTAAAAAGCTACAGACTTACGTTTACTTTGTATTATAACTATTTTTGTTTTATTATGTGGGGTTGGTTGACAGCTTTCATAGTGGCTGCAAATTATGTCTCCATTTTCTCTACGGTTACGAGGGACAACTCTAATTTTGGTACGGTACCTGAGGGAGCACTTTTATAATCTCTTTTTTTATTAATTTTGTTTTTGTTTTTGATATATTATATATCATTGATGCATTTTTTAAGATGATTGTTTTTTTTTAATTTGACGAAATTACAAAAGTCGTATTTATGTTTATAGCGAATTGCAAACCATGTCCTTTAGTAACACAAATTACAGAAAACGTACTTTGTGTTTACAAATCTTTACACGTTATGTCATTTGACACTAACTCAGTTAACTTTTCTTGTTAAATATGGCCAAGTGGACCCCATGTTAGGGTAGATCATTCTTTTTACCCGTTTATTATAAAAATAATCTTTTAATACATAAAACTATATACACACATACAACTCTCTCTTTTCTCACCTTTAAGTTTAACATTTTCCTCACTCTTTGCCAACCGACAATATCGCCCACTACCACTATACCCTCACATGAGGTCCCCTTGGTCGCATTTTAACAAGAAAAAAATAATTGGGCCAGGGTAAAATGACGTAACATGTAAGGGCTTGTAAATACAATGTACATTTTCTATAATTTATATTTTAAAGGACGTCTATGTCGGTTCACCTCATTTCCAGTGCCTCCCCATTGCAGAAACAACTATTCACCTCCTTTCCATCAACACACCCTTTAAACCACCATTGGGTGCGGCTAATCACATCTTCAATCACTGTGCTTCTTTCGATATCCCTAATCAGTTTTAACCGGAATTTATTTTTCCCTTCCATGTACCAATTGAATCCTACTTTATACCCTTCGCAATAGCATCATGGTTTATATATGGACGGAGTTGAGAAGAAGACAAGCCGAATCACATGTGATGTTCGTGTGTCCACAGCCGGTGGTTGAATTTGGAGGTCCTACGAACCAAATATTTAGAGTGCAATAAGAGCACATTAACCGTGCGGTAATTGCTTTGATTTAGCTACTGTTTCATGAAATCTTCTCTGTTTAGGGGTTTGTTTCTTTGTTACAACACATATAACATATACCTTTTTAAATAAAAAGAAGGTAATAGACAAGATATGAAGCAACATATTGATTATAAGTTTCTTAGTTAATTTATATAAGATGGTTTGTTATTGTTAGTTATTGATGTTATCAACCATTTATATTATTGGGATATTAACAGTTGAGTTTGGTTAGGTAGAGGAATCAAATCTGAAATCTGTATTTAACACATCATAAAACATGTTTACAACTAAACAGAATTGTTTAAATTCAGATACATAGCCTAAGTGAAGATGTTCCTTCGGCAATTACTAAGTTAAGGCTAGGCAAATTCTTGATAGTAGAGGAATTCTTACTATTGAAGTTGATTTTTATACGAATAAAGGAATTTTTAGCAAACTTGGTTAAAAATTGAGAATTCGTTTCTGGATCGTAATCACGAACCGTGATCTCACGAATATCAACCGTAGGGTGCAGAATCCCCTCCGATCGTGCAAAATGATTCATAAATAAACCGTAACGATCGTGATGAAAACAGATAATGAATCACAGAGAAATTTCCATAACTTTACTCTTGTATGAGATCAAATATCAATGATTACAATGAAATCCTAGACCTAATACAGAGAATATCACACACACACAAACTAGGGAAAAGCTCCAAATGATAACTCTACCCACAAAATAACTAACTTTTCCTTTTATATAGGCATCCACCTTCGCCCCTTTCAAGAGGTTGAAAGTGTTCATTCGACCCCTCGTGGGTTCAAATGAAACCTTCCATATACTTTCAATCTCATTCGACTTGTGTTGAGCTACATTTGACCCCCCGTGGGTTCGAATGTGTCTACTAATACTCAACATCTTCATAATCTTGGTTGTTTTCTGATTATCTGAACCTTCGACATTATGTACTGGATCACTAGCTGGGGACATACATGAATAATGCACTTACAATCTCCCCTTGGACCTAGTTAGTGATGTACCAAATCAGAAAGTTATCAATTCTTCAAGTCTTGATCTCATCGTCTTGAACGACTTGAAAACTATCCATCTTCTTGCACATTTGTGTCGAGGTTCTTGTCTATCTCTGCAGTAAGCTTCAAAATCTTAGACAGACTAAAGAAATCTTGGCTTTGTCATTTGTTGGTCCAAAGATGAAGACAGACATCAAATCTTGAATTCTTCAATCTTCAGTCATTTCTTTTTCAACCTCTGACTAAATTATGTTGTTCTGGTGATCATGTTATTCAGGTGTGGGTCTTGTTCAATTTCACGCTTTGTTGATGAGTATTGAGAAGTGCACCTGTTGTGTTTGATTCTACAGAAAAATTTACTAAAAACTGCACAAACTACAACCAGCGTTAGACACGACAAAAACTCGGAAGTACTCTTCACATTCCTTTTGACCCTCAATAGTTCTCCCCCCTGAACTATTAAAGATTTTTAATATGCACCAGAAACTTGAAAATCTGTAGTCTTTTTCAACTTTTAAGTATCTGAGCATTCACATTAAGTATCCCATCATCGGTTATCAAAAATAAAGTAGAAACAAAGCATTTTGATTTTTCAAAGTTTATGCTAAAACACACCAAAAATCTTTTTGAATTTTGAAATGGAATTGCATAAAAGTAAACTAAACATATTTTTGCGAATTTTCCGGTAAGAGAATCATATTAGTATTGGAACAGTCAGTCAAAACTCTATTTGACCAATTTTTTGTTTTTGTCATTGAGCATCCTACAACCATTACCAGTATGTTTGTCCATTTAAATTCAAAATCATCATTCATTATTCAACATTTCAGATACGTTATGGTAATATTAGATACTGAAAAATCTATGGTCCCCGCACACGTGACACATTCCCGTATCAAGAATTGCGCAAAGTTTCATCGTAACACGTGATTATATTGTAGTTATCCGTTAGTTACAAGGTATGAGGCACAGCGGTGACAGGTCAGCAAATTAATGCTTCAAAGCGACTTATGCACTCAACCAGAGTGAGGACTAATATCATACATGATTTTCATCATAGTATTGATACGATGCATTAGATAATCTTTGATTATCATCACACATGTTAAGTTCCACATTCGGTAACTTAAGGATTTGTCATTAAAGATCTTTTGTTAAGATACCCTGATTGATCTAGGTCCGTAAATCAATACGACAAAAAATCAGTTAGGCTATCCCCAGATAACTAACAATATAACGACCCGTAACCTCCGATTTTGGCAATCTATCAAACGAAATTTCGGTACTAAGACCATATGCCAACGAGACGTTGATCCACATGATTATCAGTTAATGTTTTTAAGTTTATATCACCATGCTGAACTTTAACCTTTGATTTCAAGCCTACCAATATATAATTGTAGTGGCAACTCAATGTTTATCAATTCATTTTGTTTTCAGAGTACTTTGACAGTCCACTGATGTACTATCATCTCCTCTTTTTCTCCAGGAAAACTCATTTTGGATTTTCTAAATTTTTATTTTGATTTTTCTGAAATTTTCTCCCCCTAAAAATCTAAAAATAAGCATATTTTTGGATTTTTAAACTTTTGAAGAAAAACAAAATAAAATGATATCCGATGAGGTTTACTTATTGAGTTTTATAAACCATTTTCCCACTCAGATTACTTGACTCACTTTGTTCTTTCAAGTAGTAAAGCCATTAACAAAGATAAGAGAGATTAGAATAAACCGTTTTGTCGCATATGTTGTAAAAATCCAAAACCTGAGAGTAATTGCATGAAATTGCAACGTTTTCTGACTTCACAGGTAGGAAACAGACAACAAACACTCTCCTTTCTTTTGAAATCATGTTTTCCTTTTTCAAATCCCTTTCTTGACCTTCACCTCTCCAATAAATAGCTTGTATACAGATGCTCCACTATCAACTATCAAAAGATAACTAATAGGTCTGTCTGGAACAATCTGCACACTTGTTAAACAATTAGCACGAGAGAGGCACCCACCCCTTCACAATGATGGGTCGTCCAAGGTCATCAATCCTCGGAACATCAATCCATTCTCCATTTGAAAAATTTTAGTTTTTCAATGGATTGATTTGAAGTAGAAATTACTATTGATTTAGAAAGTGATTTGGGTTTCCAAACACGTTCAGAGTTTATTTTAGACTTTGTTGAAATCGTTTTGATTGTTGACTTTTCAGATTTCTTATCTGAAACCTGCTTCTGAACTTTGTTTGGAATCTTCTCAGACTTAACTGATGAAGATCCAGGTTTAGAGTTATTCTTAGACTTAGCCTTAGAACTCCCCCTTACCTTAGCAACCCTATCACAATCTCCATTTTTATTCAAGGCAATTTTGTTACGATTGTCATACACAACCTGTTTCCCCTTTTGTTTCTTTATTGGTTTTGAGAAAACAGGCTTTTTGACATTGCTTGATTTTTTAGCAAATTTCACTTCGGTCATTTTCTGTTTAACATACGGACAGGCAGCAACCAAATGCCCACACTCTCCGCAGTTAAAACAAGACCTGTACTCTACAAAATCATAATGATACCCATCATCCCAATACCAATAGGGACAATAAGCAGCAATATGTCCAACTTCACCACATTCAAAACAGTTTCTCCATTCAACATATTCATGAGAATACTGTGGTGAGTTGTTTCTTCAATAATCATCAAATCGAGAGTGAGTTGGATAATTATAAAAATCATGTGATCTAGATGAAAAACTTCTTGAATTCCATTGATGAGAATTTTTCATCTGATCAGTTCCTTTCGATTTGTTTGGTTTTGGTCCTTTTGCCCTAGGATTTTTCTTTTTGTTCCCAGGCTAATCCTTTTCATTCTCATGTTGGTTAGGACTGAGTTCAAAATGAAGATGACCAAATTGACTTCTAAATTGATTTATCAAATCATTGTTATCAACAAAGATACATTTAAGTAAAGATTGTTCGATATTATCAATTGGAAAATCTTTGTTGAAAATCAATTTGTCCCGTCCTACCAACATATAGGATCCTTTAACTCCTTCAGGAAACTTGAATATGAGTTTCTCTTCAGATTCAGGTTCTGAAGTTACTACCTCATTTTCAGTTTTCTCTTCAAACACTGGTTTCATCTCAGAATCAAGATCAACAACGCAAGATGTTGTGACATCTAACTCTGATGTGAAATTACTCTTTGAAATAGTTTCATGGAGTTCTGAAATCTAGACAAACATTTGTGAAAGGATTTTTGATAATAACCTCAAATTCAACTCCAATTCAATGAAAAACCATCTTTTTATGAAAAGCTTCAAAATTTCTAGGGTTTTGAACTTTTAAACCAGAATTCTAATCTGTTTTCATCAATTCAGATCAATTTGCAATCGTGAAATCGAGCCTATGCTCTGATACCAATTGAGAATTCGTTTCTGGATCGTAATCATGAACCGTGATCTCACGAATTCCAACCGTAGGGTGCGGAATTCCCTCTGATCGTGCAAAATGATTCATAAATAAACCGTAACGATCGTGATGAAAACAGATAATGAATCATAGAGCAATTTCCATAACTTTACTCTTGTATTAGATCAAATATCAATGATTACAGATGAAATCCTAGACCTAATACAGAGAATATCACACACACACAAACTAGGGAAAAGTCCAAATGATAACTCGACCTACAAAATAACTAACTTTTTCCTTTATATAGGCATCCACCTTCGCCCCTTTCAAGAGGTCGAAAGTGTTCATTCGACCCCTCGCGGGTTCGAATGAAACCTTCCATATACTTTCAATCTCATTTGACCTGTGTTGAGCTACATTCGAGCCCCCGTGGGTTCGAATGTGTCTACTAATACTCAACATCTTCATAATCTTGGTTGTTTTCTGATTATCTGAACCTTCGACATTAAGTACTGGATCACTAGCTGGGGACATACATGAATAATGCACTTACAAAAATTAAGAATTAGTAACTTTCGTTGAAATGTAAGATGATGGTGCTTTTATTATTTACTTAATTACTTGCAACATATATGGAGTTTCTTTGATAAACCAGTGGCCATAGATTTGACCAGATGTCAGACCATGTTAAAAAAACATAAGGTGATTTTTATTACATTTTATTTGATACTGCAGTTTATCTCCACCTAAAAAAAGCTAAAGTGCGAACTTCAATTAGATAGAATTAGAATGATCTTTGTTGTTTAACTTTTGTACATTGACAATTAGTTAATGGATTTTGATTGTTTAACAAGTAAGGAATATGTTTATATTGCGCTCACCAAAAGAGGATCGACAACACCCGCTGCTGTAAATTATAAATTGTCGACTCCACTGCAACGTGCAAGCTCACAATACAATATCTCGCCCGCATAAACAAATTTTGTACCAGAAACACACGTAGGGGCTCGAATGTAACATATTATTACTTAGGTGCTTTAACCAACCGGCATAGATTGTCACTTTACTTTCCTCACCGTTTAGACGACACTTCAAATCAAGCAGAAAACAAATAGCGAACCGATTAACCAAACAATCTGCAGTCCCGCTGCAACGCGTGGGCTCCTGCTAGTTACAAAACAGACGCGTAATAAAATTGATTTATCTTTTACGTGATGGGCTTAAACCGTGTTAACATATTTTGACCGGGTTACTAAATTCATAACAATATCTAGGGGGAGGGGCGCCCCCCCGAACTTCACTAAATTAACTTGATTTTCTCAAATCATGCATTGTCATATCGCTCCACTGATTTACTGCACTGAAACACAAATTTGAAGGCAACGCTATCCTAATCTAAATATTAATAAAAAATAAAAAACAACTCTCAAATTCATCTTCGTCAACCGTGAGGTAGAACCCATAAAACATACTCGGAACTCACTGCCTAGGACACTGACGACGGTGTTCCTATAGTAGTGAAGTACCCGGATGTACTTAGCCAAGCTGCCTCATGCGATTGGGATGAGACGCCCTTTAGTGCAACGATAGATATAGGTTATAAGTCAAAATCAATGTTATGAATGTCTCACAATATTTGATGATAAAAAAAATAGAATTTAGATTTATATCTTATAAAACAAGCATGGTTTATCCAAACCACCTACCACATGAAAGAGACACAATACCCATATGAAACAATCCAAGTCCAATCGTGTACCTCATCACCTTAGATGTGGTCAAATTTCACCAACTATCAACCACATTTAGAATGCCACATATTATTTATCAACCTATTTTATAACTTACACAATTTATATATTTAGTGATTTTATTTCACATTGACTAATGACGATTGAGTATGATGATAATTTGAAAATGAATATTTAAAAATAAGAAGTAAAAGCTTGTTTACATAAAAAACTGACATAACAAAAGTTTAAAAGAATCAGTACATGAAATATCTATTAATCTATTAATATATATAAAAGAATTGAACATTGCTGACGTGGCGCGTAATGGTGCTTTCAACCTTTCCATGAAACTGCCACGTGACATCATAATTGAAAGATTTTAATGTTTTTGAATTATTTCCTTTTTTTAATTAAATTGAGTTATTTTAGGAAAAAAGAATTTAAAAATAAATTTAAAATTTTCTCTCTCATATTTCCTCCCATAATTTTTAAACGTTTATATCTTTTATATACGAAATTTTTTAAAGAAAAAAATTACACCAAATTAACGAGCGTTTTATTATCTTTCCAACAAGTACCATAGTGCTATATAAAAAACGGAGAAAAAATCGACTATTTTTTGTGGGGTTTCGTTCATACAGGAAAAAAACACACAAAGTGTTCATGTTATTCATTAATCATGTTTTTTCTTTTAAACCAAGTTCTTATCCACGATGTTAAAAACCAGCCCAATCGCCATGTTATCATTGGAATTTTACTAGGTATACTTCATCAAGAGAAGCTAGGAGAAAGAATCGCGCAACACTGCAACACATGGTGTCAGCTTATAGCAAGGTTATTTTTTAATTCATTTAATTACAAGAGTAATAATTATTACTATTAATATTGGTATTATTAGAATGGTTATATTTTTCAACCCCAAGAAAAATTGATAGTTGCTGATGTGGCGTTCAATGGTGGCCTCAACCATCTCTTGATTATGCCACGTGGCATAATGAGATGCAATGGTTACAACTTCCAACTTAATTGCTTGTTTAGTTGATTAGGTTAGGAATTATAAGAACCATTAGAATGTGAGAAATTAGAGAGATGTGATGAGTTTTTGAATAGTTGCAGCTTACATAAGTGATTCTTTAGATGATTACTGATTAGGTTTTAGATTAGGGAATATGAGTTATTACTGATTAGAATACTATGAACATGCAATGATTGAAAGATTTTGTGGTTAGTTAACTTTAGCCATTTACAATAGGTTATCACGTAAAATTAGATTTTTCAACCCCGGGACCCTCCCGGGGTAATCAGCTAGTAAGATATGTTGGAATTAGTTTAAAAAAAATTGTTCTTAAACGAGATCTGTTATCTTAACTATTATTAAACCGTTTCTTTATTTAATTAAATTAGTTTTCCAAACAATTTTAATATCATTTATATAAGATATGATGATCAGTGCATGTGGATGAGGCGCCTGGGGATCAACCACGTAAGGAAATTAATATGCCGGTTGGTGAAAGTGGGGAGGTGGACCAGATAACTAATGGAGTTAAAAATGGTCAAATCTACCACTTCGGATCAATGGGGAACACAGGGTCAAAGGGGTGAGTCTATTCGTAAAAAATGGTGTAGGCGTATAAGAAACCAAGGCCATCAAGGCCAGGCTTCTGCGGAGAACGGTGAGGTGTCCAACAATCAGAAGAACGAGGGAGACAACGTAAAAAGATGAATATGGTGTATCCAATTGATGATGCTTTCGAACGAATGCTCTTCATGGGTGTCGCTGGGTACAAGCTTAGGGGAATGGTAAGCAATGCGAAGTGGGTGAAACAAGTCATTTTTATGACATATGGTAAAAAGAATTTTATTGTAATAGTAGTATCCACGGGTGTTTTTTGAGAGTGTTGCATTGTGTTAGTGTCTTGCTTTTACAATGTAATTAACATTTTGGGGAATAAAAGTTTTTTGCCGTAAAAAAAAAAAAATTGGAAAAAAATACAAGTCATTTCAGCCTATTAGTATCCACTATTACCAACCTATGACACCCTAATATTAGTTTATCTAATAATTTGAACTTTAACAAAAAGCATGGTTGATAGTTAATCTTAATCCGTATGTCGTTTAGCTTCTTATGACATTAACAATGATGTCATTATGTTGTATCTTATGAAAATAACTAATGTCGACATTTGTGAAAGATTGCTACATTGATTGACAATATTATAGACTTAAAGGGGTTTCTTTCAAAAACTTGGTGGGATTTTTAATTGAACCAAGCCATAAAAACTCATATTTGAACGTTTGAATAATAATCTTTAAATATATCATTTTGCAACACTAGTATTTCAAATTGAGCACAAGTTGTTGAATGGGTCAACCTATTGTGTTTTCCAACATATAATCTTAACTGAATATAAAATGAATGCAACTGAACAAATCAATTTAGTTTAAAACGACCATGTATTTCTTTAATCTCGATCGATAACTGGTCTAGATAACATAAAATCTTAACCGAATATAAAATGCATGCAATTGAACAAATCAATTCAGCTTAACATGGCCAAGTATTTCTTTAGTCTCGATGGATAACTAGCTTAGAAATATTTTTGGAAATGCAGATCTCATATTAGATATTTATAGCTCACTACATAATGACCCAATCATAACATAGTGAACACCAATATTCCTTACTATTCATCATCCACTTCATGTTACATCCCTTATTATAACGTTGATACTAATAATAATATGATATCATTGTTTTACACTTTGTACGCGTAGTCTAACAAACATTACATTACCTATTATTAAAAATCCGTAAACTAGTTTACTGGTCGACCCGATTTAACCTATGTTATTTTGTAGTGGAAGCTCACTTATTTTATCTCGTTATCTAACCCGACTATTTTACTGCTACAACTTCTGGTCAAAGCAGCTTTAGTAGATAGATTTTGAAAAAAGACAATGTTAGACTTAGACACTTGGCAATAAGACGTGTTCGTGAGTTGGCGGGTCCAACCCAACTGATCCGAGAATTTTACACGAACCTGAACTCGAAAATCAAGTTAGACATATGAATATGAACACAACCTGGTTAACCCTTTAAAAAAAGTTTGGATATGAATATTTATTAATCAAAATTTTATAGCAAAAGTACAAATGTATGTAAAATAATTACATTTTAATCGTAAAACCTTATGTTATTTTCTCTTTTAAGTTACAATTGTAATACCTAAAACTAATTTAATTTGTGACATAACACACATTTTGAAAAAATAAAATATTCAGTCAATCCGTCGGTTTAACACGAATCCGGCCGGTCAACTAAATGGGTACGCGGGTTGAACCTGAAACTGACCCCAACCCGTTTAAATTAAACCTAAACCTCGAATTACGTATTAGGTTTGTGTCGTATCAAAAATTCACACCCCAACAACATTTCATTAAATATAGAGAACTTAGGTAGACATAGTGGTTTCATAGTTTAGAAACCCCAAAGAGAGTTTGGATAAAAGAAAAACTACTTTCTTTAGTAAAAGGGTAGTAAAAAGCCCAGGGCATCCACTAATTTCAGCAACCATTACAACAACAATTACATTCTGCTGCATGTATGAGCAACAATTTACAACAAATCTACACCACTTACAACATAATTCAGCAACATTATGATATAGATACATAACTTAACACATATATGATTATCTTAGTTATAGAGCCCTTTTCTGACCCATTTGAATGTTGTTCAAAATGCGAGTAACTCTTGGATCACATGCCTCTTTCTCCATAATAAACATAAGATTTTGCAGAATATACAAACATCACAAGTGCACCTGCACTGATCCCAGCCAGAAGGTAGTAAAAATAATCAATATGTCCCTGATTCATGTTATCAGATATCCAACCATCTTGACCATTTCCACCCGTCGTTTTATCAACGACCGAGATTGTAAAACTGCTAAGAAAGCTACCAATTCCCAGAATACTGAGGTAAAGTGCTAAACCTATGCTCTTGAGATCACTTGGCATTTGGTCATAAAAGAATTCTTGCATACCCACAATTGCAAACACATCACCAGCTCCAGCCAATAGATATTGAGGTAATAACCACCATATCTTCATTGGGATCATTGCATTTGGATCGTCTAATAATCCATACTCGCGAGCAAATTTAAGTCTTTTTGTTTCAACAATTGCTGCAACAACCATTGAGACTGTAGATATGAAAATGCCGGTCCCAATTCTTTGAAGCTTTGTTATGCCCGAGTGTCTATTTGTAATGGCCCGGGTAAGAGGGACTAGAATGGTGTCATATATGGGAATGAGGATGATAACTGAGATGCCGATGAAAGACTGTAATGTGGCGGGTGGAATGTCAAAGTTTGACCCAATTGACCGGTCCATGGTAGCTCCTTGTTTGGTGAAGAATGTGGAGGTTTGAGCAAATACAATGCCATACCCTAAACAGCTGACCCATATTGGAATAAGTTTAAGAACCGCCTTTGCTTCTTCCACTTCATCAGCACTACAAACGGTTCCAAATTCACTTGACCCGTCACAGGAAACCAAAGCTTTGTTGAGAAAGCTGCCATTAATCCAATATCTACAAGATATTACAAACTTATTCCAAGCCACATAATATGAACGGCTCGGTTTGGCCTACTTTTGTTAGTTAACGGGTCAAAAGAGGGAAATTATGAACTTAAAAACTTAAAAGGAAACTGGTCATAGGACTTGAACGGGTCGAAAGTCACCCTAAAGTGTGCTTAAAATGCATACAAGCTTCTAAATCAATATTAATGGGTCAAAAGACTAAGACATCAAAATTTTGACCCGTTACCCAACTTGTCCGACACGCCTGTTTTTCTACCTCTAACCAAGATCAATAAAGCCTTTTACCTGGATTGTTGGGAATTTTGACGATGCATTATTCCAGAAGCTTCCTCTACTGTAGATGTGTCTAAAGACGTAACCCTCCAATTCCGAGCTGCAGTAAGAAACACGTGGCTAATTCGCGCAAACGCATTTTTTTCTTGTGTTTTCTCACCAAACCGATAAGTCACGGTTCCAAACAAGAACATTATCAGAGCAAAGCCCATGATAACACAGGGAATCCCAAAGCCAAGACCCCAATTAAGGTTATCTTGAATGTAACTAAGAACAAAGATCCCAACTGTAGGCCCTGCACACAATCCAAAGTACCACCAGTTGAAGAATGAGCTTTTGGATTTGAGTTCTTTTGGATCATTTGCGTCAAACTGGTCCGCCCCAAAAGCCTGCACACAAGGCTTGTGCCCACCTTGAGCAAATGCCACAAGATATAAAGATATGAAAAAGATAATAAGTTGCAGCTGAGGTGAACATAATGAGCCATCAATAGCATTTGTACAGTCAGATGGTATCAATGTTGAAAAGGCCAGCAATGCAAGTGCCTGTTTATCAGTCAAGGGAAAATCACGAAAATATTCATTTTGACGTATGAAATTAACAAAATAAAGTTGATTTTTTTGAAAATTGCCATCAATCTCTAACAGAGCATACCTTGACCAATATCTCTTGTACCGGTTTGAAATCTTCTGTGCCGCATTTTAATTTAAAAAATGGCTGTTTTTTTTTTTAACTCGTGGGGCCTTTAGCGCAGCACTATGGATCTATTGCAATATGTATGTATCTGACATGCCAAAAGCGCAAAATGATATAATCTGCTGCGCCAATGGCTCCAATCTCTGGCACAAATGACCAATGTATCCAATCTATCATGCCAGAGTGAAATCTGTAGCGCTAAAAGACCCTTTTCGCGCTCTGGCCCATATATGAATTGATAAAAAACCATCTACTTTGTTAATTTTCAAGATTAAAATGAATATTTTCTTAATTTTAAGTTTGGTTAATCTGGTAATCATTCAAATTTTTTTTAAGTGAACTTAAAAGATTCACAAACCAGGATATAGAGCAGAGAAGCAGCTATAACAGTTAGGTATCGACCGAGAAAAGCATCCGCAACAAAAGCTCCAACAAGGGGAAGAAGGTGCGCCGTTCCAGACCATATGTTAACATTCTCGGCCGCAGTAGCCGTGGACTGGCCCAATGGCCCTGTCAAGTATCTGATCAAATTTGAACTAACTCCATAATATGCAAATCTCTCTGCCACTTCCACACCTACATATGTACAACATTAGTATAATACTAATACTAATACTAGAGTATGCTTTTTTTTCTTACCAATGATGAAATATGCAGATCGCCAGCAACCGGATTTTGATCTAAGGACTGGACGGCCTTTGTAGTCGACGACACCATCAACGTAGTTGTTGATTAGCAGTGACTCGACTCCAGTGATGGTGTCATCCATGTGATCAGTCTTATGTTTATGAAAGTTTAGGATGCATAGTTGATTCTCCTAACATATTGACATATAAAATAACACTTTAGATTGATTATTAGAATATTATCGTGTACCTAATACATGTTCATAAGTCTTATCATATCGTGTGATTCATGTGCAACTTTTATATATTTTCTTGTCGGACTTTTGATTGCATAGTTGATTCTCCTAAACATCTATATCTATATATATCTATATATCTATAATCTATAATCTATAACTTATAATAAAAGAATTGAGTTTGTATGAGGTGACATTCAATGGAATGTGCCACGTGGCATCATGTGAAGCTTTCTTTTAAATTTATTTATTTTGTACTAGACTTTTGCCCGCGTTGACACGCGGTTCACCAACGTACAATTATTTTGAGCGGTAAGACGTAAAAAAATATAGTAGAAATATTTTATTAAAATTTAAAAGAAACCAACACACATTTTATTCAAATATCACTAAATATTTCTTTATACAGCACATTTTTTGTTTTAATCTTCACCTTCCCATCAGCATCAAGTATAAGTAACTTCACACTTGCCCTGCTTTTAACTCTTGAAAGTGCGACATAAAGCTGGCCATGTGAGAATACAGGGTGTCTTAAATAGAATCCAACCTTTGATAGAGACTGTCCATGGCTTTTATTGATGGTCATTGCAAAACAGGAAGGATTCGTCTAAAATCACCACCCAAAACCATATTTTAATTTTATAAATAAGTATAAATATGTTTAATTGAACCTAATTATAGCAACTTGATTATTTTAAGGAATAGTAATAAAAAAATTAAAAATTTGATAGTATATAAAATTTTAGACATAATAAAATTTTAATTTTATAAATGTATACTAAATCGAATTCAAAATTTTTCAATTTTATGTAATTCGAAATTTTTAAATTTCAAAATTTTTATTATAATTAGTATAAATATGTATAATTGATACTAATTATAACAACTTGGTTATTTTATGGTAATCACTTAACTTGGTTTTATTAATATTCTGTAAATCATAAAGTTATAATTTTAATTTAATTATAATTTTTTCAAAATTGTCTTATTAATATTATTGACTTTATTAAAAAATATTGTCATAAAAAATTTCTAATAATAATGTTACATCATAAAAATATATTGCATCATTAAAAAGTTTAACAAAGTAACAAAAAACAAAGATAAAATGCAAACACACAATTTATTTAAATGAAATATGTCCAAAAAACCAAACCAAGCATGAACGAAACGAAATTGTCACAAAAACCAAACCAAATCAGACAAATGTTTAAACAAATTGTTCATTGTTCCTATTTCTCAAGCTTAGGAACCAAAAGGGGGATATCAGGTGATTTCTTGGCAACTTTACTTGTAGATTCACTTGCATCATCGTCAATCTCATACACTTTGTTCAGGCTACGCTTCACTTCCTCATCATCACGTATAACACTAACTCTAGAAGATGACTCTGGAGTAGTGTTATCTCTAACAAAATCCTACAACATTAAATGAAATGTCAAAATTGTTGGAATAAACTAAATAAAAACTTAATTTGAATATATGATTAAATAAGTCAAAGAACAACCTTCAAAGACAATGCATTCTGTGTTGAAGATTCACCTAGATCGACGTTTTCAAAAACAGGTTGTTCTTGCTGAAAAAAAAAACATGTAATACTTCAAAGGAAACGTTTATACTATAAACAACTAACATTAATAAGAACAATAATAAACATGTAATAATGATTCATAAGAGTAATAATAAAGGAAGATTTCAATGATAATAATAACCTGAATGTCAGGGAACCTTTCTTCAAGATTCGCAACTATTGAAGAATCATTTGTAAGTTTGCGTATACCATAACCATCAAGATGTTTATCAATATTGAATTGCCCAATTTTAATCATGAAAGCAAACTTTTTCTCTTCAAAGGCATCAAACTCAGCAGGAGTTTTTTTTGTCTTCAACAGAAACCTAGACAAAAAATGACATAAGTAACATGAAGTACAATAAAATATATTGTTTAAGGCAGAAAAAAATAAATTACCTGTTTGGAGATTTCTAGCAGCTGCATTGCTAACATGCCCAACAATTTTTTGGCTTCTCGATCAAACAATGTAAGCGATGTTATTCCAGTACAACCTTGTACCCTTATTGGAATTCTAAACCTAAAGTAAGTAATAACAAAACATTATTTACTAAATAATATCGTAAAATTTTAACTTATGTATATGAAAAATTATTCTTACACCGGATCAGCAGATACAATATGCTTGGGACAGTCATTGTTTGTGCAAACCAAAACCTGTTTAAATGAATTAACATCTTTTTCATCTTCATCATCAGGTAACATCAGAGTTGGCTTAACCTTGCGGTTACACGCCTCGCAACCTAGGTAATACCAATCGTCATTGGCATCCAGACCCTTCACTGTACCAACAACAATGACTTATTTGTTGACCTGCAAAAGAAAATAATATTAATGTCAACATTTAATAAAAAAAATTCCAAACAAAATGATTATTAGTGTATACATTAAAATACATATTTAGATAATCTTTTGAATGGAATGTAAACATTCATATTAGAGTATTATAAATCAAAACTGATGTACCTCCGTTATCAACGGAAGATCACGAAATACTGCTGAAAGGTGTCTTGTTCAGAAATTCATCTACCAAATTCATGCTTCCAGAAGATCCGAGGGATCGTTGAACAGAAGATGATTCAAGAGAGATCAACTTGTAACACCCCAACCGATGGCGGAAACATCGAGGTGTCACGTAGTGACGATTGTTCAATAGCTCATGGACTAAAGTGTAAATTTGAATACATTGATTAAATAATTTATTACATTGAAATGAAATACAACGATTCTAACAGCCAACTAAATTGAAATACAATGAATCGAAATCTAAATATACATCCGAAAGCTTAAAGGACGCATCTCTAAACAACCTGAAACATGTACAAAATAATTTGGTCAATACAAAAATTGTATTGGTGAGCATACCCTGATTTGAATACATATAGTAAGAAAAATGTTTAGCAATTCATGTGCGGTACCATTTGCAATTATGTAATAAGTAATATCCGTTCAAAACCAAACCTGAGAATAATGACTAACACATGACTAACCAACTGAATAATGAATTAACAAGACAATGACCAAGATTCTCTCAACAGAGTCTCAAGGGGGTATACCATAGTACTATTCATTGAAAAGCTAGGCCGCCCAGCGGTTAATGATTTTGACAAGTCATAGACACACCAATTAACATAAAGCAAACCCACATGAGAATTGCATTTAGTAAAATAAACAGAAACTTGATAGTAAGTACATGAGTCACCCCAGAATAGTAAAACAGTAAAAAGGGGAAAGATATACTCACCTTTATTGTGATGATGAACTTGCAAGAAATCAACGAGTATCAATGAATTATGCTTGGACCTTAACAAAAGTAGATCGACTTGACAGGAATTTCTAACGTTGTACTCCGATTTTAAGACAACCTAAGTATAGATATATTCGAGATTAATTTCTTTATAGGATTCGTTGATAAATCATTGTCCGATGACAAAGATCTTTATAGCTCTTGCTTATTACCTTAGTGGGTTAAACAATTATATAAAGTCACTCGATATAGAGAACTACTTTGTATATGAAAGATAATTGTTTGGCAAAAATGAGTAATCTAATAATCTTCATTGTCGTCTTTGATAAAAAAAAAATATCATTGTCCACAAAACTCATATAAAACTCAATAATTTTAATTGATTAACAGAATACTTTAAACAATTAGTCCTCTTTATTAATTTCATGGTCAAATGAATTAAAGCCTTGCAATTTGATGAAACTAGTACTGTACGTGTAGTAGTATATATAAACAAGGCTTTGGTTATTTATTTACATATATTATCTAAAGTATGTTTATGGTTATAAAACTTATTTATATCAAAACTTACATGCCATGGGTTCACACTAACCCATCTAGATCTTAGTGTAAAACCTTAACATGACATGACTTTAACCATCCAACCACATGAACGAGGACTTAATATTGTTTGTATATTTCTATATTAACGGTTACTATCCCCGATAAATCAATCGATCAACAATCGCGGGGAACAGTGAGATAACAAGGTTTCAAGTTACCTTAATAATAGATGTCGTTGGTTGGCGAGTTACACAAAGGCGATAAGAAGACACAGGGCGATTGTGGTTGCTGTGCAGCGTTAGATTGGAGGATGCGAATGATGTCCCTAATGGACGGAGCTGGAACTAGAACGATAATGGTCTAAACCGCAGTGCATAGAAATGTGGTGGCGCAACGGCTTGTCACAACGGTTGTGGTTCACCATGACGAGCTGCTGCGGTAGATTACTCCGTAGAAAATGCTCAGGAGGATTTGGCAAAGTGTGTGTTTGTGTGTCATAAACTTGTGAGATCCCTCAAACTTATGAATATCAACATTTATCAGTTACTTACTCAAAATAATAACTCTTTTAATCATCATTTAAAAACAATAATTGTAGATTATGAAACTTAAATGGTATGACGTCGGTTTCGGAAAATTTTGATACGAGGAAGATGAGTTGTTGGGAACTTCAAATCTACATTTGATTTAATTGGAAATTTCTACTATAACCCCATAGATTAAAGACAATTTACACCTAAAACCACATCATTTTTTTTATAAAATATTTTGCGAATATGTTTCAACATACGCTTTTGATAAAAAAACTTATACCCAATCAATAATAAATATAAATGATAAAATTCTAGTTTGTTCAAAAATTAAATTTGAAAACGACGAAACTTACAGGGACTATAATGGAAATATTTGAAGGGCTGTTATTGTCAATTAGATGAAAGACAAGGGTGACGGTTGTCACAGTCTCCCCTACTTTAGAAAATTTCGTCTCGAAATTTCTTTCAAATGGAGGTTACTATGATACAAAAGGCGTTGTAAAAGTCAACTGGATTTTTAATAGAAGATTCCTTCATTTATGATTTGACAAAATTTAAAATAGTTGTCTAATATTCAAAGTAAAAGTTTCAAAATCTTTGGCAGTTAACTCAAAGTTAGAAAGTTGAGAGTTTAAATGAGAAAGGATTTGAGAATGTGTAACTAGTGAGGGGCAGAGATACTAATGAAGCAGTCTCCCCTACTTTAAATAATTTTTGACTAAATGTTATTAGAGTATACAGCAAGTATCCAAATAATCGAGTGTGTAAGAGTATACAAGGTTTTAGTTTTCTGTGTGGGTAGTCAAGAGAAGAACTCTAGGAAGACGAATTAAAGCTCGTGTAAGAATGTTCATATCAACAATGCTAGCTATTAGTTAACGATCTAATGAAGAGGTAACTATAAAGTAATGGGTAGGTTCTTGGTCAGACTCCTAGTCCGCTCTCGCAGTATCGTTTATGCTTATATATAGGGTGTACCGCAGCTGACCCACCACACTCTCGATACTTTGGACTCGTACTGATTGTCTACCAACGGCCTAAATAGAATTACACACCACCCTCATGTACCTGTAAACCCATGATTGCGTTCCGGACCGTAATCATCGATTTACCTTACACTAGGGTGTTATGCTTTTCCATAACCCTAACATGAAATAAATGCGTGCAACCAATATGTAATATCTACTGTAATGATATAATGTTCAATCATGACATGATTAGAGGTTCTTCCCTTCCGGGTTTTCCCTTTAACCGTAATGTGAATAACATGCAAGTATAAGACATGGTTAGAGGTTCTTCCCTTTCGGGTTCACCTTTAACCGGTAAATTTCTGTTCACATCGTTGGGCTCTAAACACCCATATTGATAAACTCCGAGATTTATACCGTTCTCCCCGGATTAAAGAAATACTTTAATTCGATTCGTACGTGGGCACTGGCTTAGATCTCATACGAGTTATCAACTAGTATGTTCATTGGCCATGATGATGAACAAAATAATGTAAAGTATAACAGGGTTTTGCTCAAAGTAGGAAAAAAAAATTCATACCAAATATGCGTTCATGTAAGTATATAAGTATAGCATCAAATTTCGATTGAAAGAATAGTATAACGTAAATCGAGTAAATCGTAAAATTTGCACAAAATGAAAGTAAACGAGTTGAACTCTTGCAAATAAGCAGTGTGAAAATAATCACAAATAACATATTAGAAATAACTATGAATAAAATGGTGCGAGAATAAAATAATAAAATTTACGGCAAGTGAGAGTACGTAGAACTGACGTATAGTCTACTGACATAAGGGTTTAAATTTAGTTAGTTTTACATATATGCATTATATGATAAAAGACAATTAGAAACATTCTAATAAGGATATGTCCAATATTTTGTTAAACCAAAAAGGTTTGCGACTGAAAGAGTGTGAGTGTAATAAGATAAATTTTCGTTTAAAAAACACATAGTTTGCTCAATCTTTGTGATATAGTTGAAAGAATATTAGTAATGCATGAGGCTAACGTTTTAGAAATCGAAGTGTGTTTTAGATTCAAAACAGGTTCATTTGAAAATTTTTCATAAATATACATTTTCATGTATTTACGAGAAGTCGAGTTAAAAAAAATGTTATAAGGTTTATTATTAGTTGCAAAGTTCTCCCGAAAACATATATTGGATACGTCATATGAAAACAAAAGGTTTACATTTAACTTATAAAATATGCAATACAAGTTTATAAAATGCAAGATGAAACCATTTCATGAAGTATGTGTAAATCTATTGTGTTTCAAAAGACCAAGATTTAAAATGGCGTGAAAGTTGTGAATGATCCCAGATGCCTTGACGAATTTTGGAAAAAATAGAATTTTCTGTATTTAAACATTTCTTTAACTTGTAGGTTGAAATCTCATTAAAGTTGAATTTTTTTTAATTATTATGAACTGTTGAGAAAATCTAAGTGTTATTTGGGCAACTTGATACCTTTTAATTGTCAAACTTCTACGAAAATTTATACATAGAAAGATCGTTTGTTTGTAAGGATCGTTAAGGCATCTCTTTAGGCTCATGGCGGCTACTTGTTTCAAGACACAAGGTGTATATAAAGTGGGTTCTAATTTGGCGAATAGGCTTTGTGAAAAAAAAACTTATAGGATAAGTTGTCAAATTAATCGTTTTAGAGATTTAAGGATATACTGTGACTTTGATCAAGTAAGTTTGTAAACGTGGAGATATAATGTAAGCTTTAATGTGAAAATAAAACGAACAAAAAGTTTTAATAATGATGATAAGGAATTCAAAAGCGAATGATCAATGAATAATGGCATATGAAACATTAAGTGATTAAATTGAGTCTTCAAATGATAAACAAATATAAATATTAATGATATAAAACATTGGAATTGTTTCCATAGGAAACTTTGACTAACTCAAGTATTTAAAATTTCCTAGTGACTTGTGGGGACGTACTTTAGCCTATAAGTGAATGCTCACCCTTCCAGATTGCACGTGCCCCATCACTAGTGAATTCCAAAGCCTTAGCGAGATGAAAAACGAGGTACAAAAATAGATCCTTGAGATATGGATTTCACTCCTAACTCAAAAATGTATTTCAAAATTGAAAACTATTGTAGAATGAAACCAATCACTAAGTTAAGGACATCACTCCCAGCTTAGTGGTTAAGTTTCTTTTTGAAGGAAATACTCGTTGAGGTGTGGATGTCACTCCTATCTCAAAATATATTCCAAAGATAAATAACATATAGAGGAGTGAAACTAACCACCAAGGTATGGATGTCACTCCTAACTTGGTGATATCGTTTCGTTTGTGAAATACGAATGTCTTCTACTCCAAGCAAAATAACAAAAGAAAAACGAGAAAGAATCATAGCTAAAATATCTTGAAAAAAATATATAAGAATAAGAGAAATATACACGAGAGGACTCGTGAAAGTAAGCTTAGTTATAGACTAGGCTAAAAGGCATTCTAATAACCTAATTCCCTATAACCATGGCTCTGATACCAATCTGTAACACCCCAACCGATGGCGGAAACATCGAGGTGTCACGTAGTGACGATTGTTCAATAGCTCATGGACTAAAGTGTAAATTTGAATACATTGATTAAATAATTTATTACATTGAAATGAAATACAACGATTCTAACAGCCAACTAAATTGAAATACAATGAATCGAAATCTAAATATACATCCGAAAGCTTAAAGGACGCATCTCAAAACAACCTGAAACATGTACAAAATAATTTGGTCAATACAAAAATTGTATTGGTGAGCATACCCTGATTTGAATACATATAGTAAGAAAAATGTTTAGCAATTCATGTGCGGTACCATTTGCAATTATGTAATAAGTAATATCCGTTCAAAACCAAACCTGAGAATAATGACTAACACATGACTAACCAACTGAATAATGAATTAACAAGACAATGACCAAGATTCTCTCAACAGAGTCTCAAGGGGGTATACCATAGTACTATTCATTGAAAAGCTAGGCCGCCCAGCGGTTAATGATTTTGACAAGTCATAGACACACCAATTAACATAAAGCAAACACACATGAGAATTGCATTTAGTAAAATAAACAGAAACTTGATAGTAAGTACATGAGTCACCCCAGAATAGTAAAACAGTAAAAAGGGGAAAGATATACTCACCTTTATTGTGATGATGAACTTGCAAGAAATCAACGAGTATCAATGAATTATGCTTGGACCTTAACAAAAGTAGATCGACTTGACAGGAATTTCTAACGTTGTACTCCGATTTTAAGACAACCTAAGTATAGATATATTCGAGATTAATTTCTTTATAGGATTCGTTGATAAATCATTGTCCGATGACAAAGATCTTTATAGCTCTTGCTTATTACCTTAGTGGGTTAAACAATTATATAAAGTCACTCGATATAGAGAACTACTTTGTATATGAAAGATAATTGTTTGTCAAAAATGAGTAATCTAATAATCTTCATTGTCGTCTTTGATAAAAAAAAATATCATTGTCCACAAAACTCATATAAAACTCAATAATTTTAATTGATTAACAGAATACTTTAAACAATTAGTCCTCTTTATTAATTTCATGGTCAAATGAATTAAAGCCTTGCAATTTGATGAAACTAGTACTGTACGTGTAGTAGTATATATAAACAAGGCTTTGGTTATTTATTTACATATATTATCTAAAGTATGTTTATGGTTATAAAACTTATTTATATCAAAACTTACATGCCATGGGTTCACACCAACCCATCTAGATCTTAGAGTAAAACCTTAACATGACAGGACTTTAACCATCCAACCACATGAATGAGGACTTAATATTGTTTGTATATTTATATATTAACGGTTACTATCCCCGATAAATCAATCGATCAACAATCGCGGGGAACAGTGAGATAACAAGGTTTCAAGTTACCTTAATAATAGATGTCGTTGGTTGGCGAGTTACACAAAGGCGATAAGAAGACACAGGGCGATTGTGGTTGCTGTGCAGCGTTAGATTGGAGGATGCGAATGATGTCCCTAATGGACGGAGCTGGAACTAGAACGATAATGGTCTAAACCGCAACGCATAGAAATGTGGTGGCGCAACGGCTTGTCACAACGGTTGTGGTTCACCATGACGAGCTGCTGCGGTAGATTACTCCGTAAAAAATGCTCAGGAGGATTTGGCAAAGTGTGTGTTTGTGTGTCATAAACTTGTGAGATCCCTCAAACTTATGAATATCAACATTTATCAGTTACTTACTCAAAATAATAACTCTTTTAATCATCATTTAAAAACAATAATTGTAGATTATGAAACTTAAATGGTATGACGTCGGTTTCGGAAAATTTTGATACGAGGAAGATGAGTTGTTGGGAACTTCAAATCTACATTTGATTTAATTGGAAATTTCTACTATAACCCCATAGATTAAAGACAATTTACACCTAAAACCACATCATTTTTTTTATAAAATATTTTGCGAATATGTTTCAACATACGCTTTTGATAAAAAAACTTATACCCAATCAATAATAAATATAAATGATAAAATTCTAGTTTGTTCAAAAATTAAATTTGAAAACGACGAAACTTACAGGGACTATAATGGAAATATTTGAAGGGCTGTTATTGTCAATTAGATGAAAGACAAGGGTGACGGTTGTCACACAACTTTTCAATATAACTGTAAATAAAAAAGAAATAAAAGATTTATATATTTTCAAACTAAATGACAATAAATACATAAAACAAATAACAACATAAGTATATTACCTTTTCTTAAAAGCCCGAATATCCTCAATGTCTTCATTAATAAAGAGTCGAGTGATATAGAAGCGATTTTGAACTCTCACATTGCTTTTAAAGATAAAAAAATACGTAACATGTAAAAATAATAAACAAAATTAAAAATATATAGTGTATTCAAAAAACTTAATATATCACAAACCTTTATAATTGTTAAAACTACCAAATTGAACAATCAGGACAACATGAATTTCATCTTCATTTTGCTTGATGTACCCAAACATCTGCTCACTATACTCATCCCACAAAGAACAACTGATTTTGATCCCTCTGCATATAAACCTAATGTTGGTTAAATGAAAGTATCTATTGTATAACAATTTATTGATCGTATAATATAAACGAATATAGCGGAAATCATTATCAAACAATAAAAGATGATTTGTAAAGATGAAACACATACTCTAAATCCCTCAAAATAAGGGTCATCTTGTTTTTCAAACTAACTTTTGTTTCGGTCGGTTCAGGTGGAGTCCATTCTTCAACATAGCCAATGAAATCTTAAATTTTTTTTTTATTAATTTATACAAATACATTATCAGAAAAGTTAAAGAGTAATACAAAAAATATTAAGTGTGATTAAACAAACCAATTCTTTGTTCCTAAGACAGGTTGCCACTCTTAATTTACTCAAAAGAAGAAAAATTAAAACCATACTGACTTCCTTCAAACCTGCTACATTCCGTAATGCTTGTTTCAAAAGTAAACGAAAGAATGTCGTTTTTATCAAAATGTTTAGTAGATTTGTTTTCAGCTAATTTGGAGTTATAGATATAGTAAGCTTCATTTTCACGCAAAAATTTTTCATGTTTCTTCATATATCTACTCCACACAATAGCTTGCAATTTGGAGCCCTGTTTAAAAAATTAAAATTAAAAAAATAAAGTAAATCAGAATTTTTATTAAAAATAATATGTTAACAACATAAATGAAAAAATGAATACGTTAAAAACTAACATGTTCATCCATCAAAACCATATCTAGACAAAGAGTTTCTCCCAGCATCTTTCGATTTGATCGCTTCCAAATCCTAAGTACCTTAACTTTGATTGTATATTGAGTCATCTTCCAAGTGATGTCATTCAAAAAGGTAATGTTGTTTGGATCCATAAACCTGCAACTTAATAGAATATAACTATTAAAAAATTACATGCAAAAAAAAAAATAAATAAAATAATTGAATTAAAATGTAAAATATGATAGACATACTTGATAGAGTTTTCCAGGAAATAGCTATACTAAAATTTACGAAACAAAATCTGTATTTATAATCTAAATTGCACGATTTATTTATGTTAAGCAATTAATAATATAAAAAAGGAAAATATAAAATGGAAATCAAAATTAATTTAGATTTAAATGTTGTTATAATTAAAAATTCGATTTTTTTTATTTAAATTATAGACGACTTTAAAATCTAAAGGTATAAAATGTAAAGATTTCAATCTACCTAAAATAAACGTAAACATATATAAAATTTCATTAACATGTTTCTATAATTAGGCTAAACGATTTTTTTAATATATATGATTTTTAAATTATTATATGTATAAAATCTACCAAAAAATAAGTTTATTGTTTGTTTATAAAATATAAAGGTTTCAAATCGTGTCAAACAATTATTTTTAGCGGTTTTAATTTGATTGTTTGTTACTATCTATTGAAAGTTGTTAACGCTGAAAAAATAAATTTTATGTTTGTTACGATGTATTGGCTAAAAAAAGTCAAACCGTGTAAAAAAATTAAATTTGTTAAAGAAGTCAAGCATTGTTAATATGAACCAAACACTTCAAATTAATGTTTAAAAAAGTTATTGAATGTTTTAATAGAAAATTTAAATGTTTGAAATTTACAAAAGAATTGTTTAATTGTTTGTTTTTAAAACTTGAATGATTGGTTCTAAAATTTACAGGTTTAAATCTACCAAATTTACCTTGATTGTTTGTTAAATTTGATTGATTTTTACTAATAAATGTATTTTGACTTTTGAAAAACAATCTAAAACAATTATATTTAATAAACAGTCAACAGTTGCCAAAATTAAAAAAAAACGAATCTGTTTTGTATTTATAAAATGTAAACCGTTTAATTTTATAGTTTTTCAATTTAACAAAAATTGAGTCAAATTCAAACATTCATTATTTAAAAAAAGTCAAACCTTTATTCTTTATTTCATAATATTAAAGTGTTTCAATTTACCAAAAATTGAATATTGATTGTTTGGTAAATGTTTTTGATTAAAACATAAATTATTTACATAATTACATAAATTGCAATTAATAAGAAATTATTATATTTTTACTAATAAAGTCAAACCATTTAATAACCGAAAATAACAAATTAAGGTTTAAAAAATAAAATTTGTATAAAAAATCCCTTAGCAACAAATGTATATTACTTCCTAAACTACAAAATAACATTCAAAGATATAACTAATTGTGTAACATAATATGCAAAATATAGTGTTTTTTACTAATAAACATAACCCAAAATATTAGTAACTGTAAACACCCCAAAATTCTCGAATTACTACATGAGTAGTAAACACACAAAACTTTGTGACTACAAACCATTAAACATGTTCAAAAGTTACTAGCTAGAGTTTTCATCAAACCTAAACAACGTCAACAACTAAAGCACCTAATTACGTCACCAACCATCCATTATGTTCAAAACTTACCCACCAAAAATATTATCAGTATACCAAAAAACAACCACCAATAACCAAACTAATTCCCATTACCCTTAACAACATTAGAAAGCTTGAACACACCTTGATTCTGGAAAAACAGGAAATGCATTTCGTCACCAGGCTGGAGTTCCTTATCATGGGCAAAAGCCGACATACCTCTTATGTAGTAACGGGGATATCTTGACTCATCTTCAATCCCAACCGACACTCCCCAAGTAAAGCCCTCCTCATCACGAATGGTCAAAGCCCTCTTCTTGTTCAAACGGTTCTCCTTTGTCCAATCCTTGTTCATACGCTACACAAATAATAAAGAATGGAACGTCATAAACTCAAGTTGGTAATTGTAATATATGACTCATTCTCTATGTTAGAGTCATAGCATAGCGAATAAAGTGCACTAAAGTCTAAACTATAAAGTCTAAACTAAAGTCTAAACTTAGCGAATCATGGTTAGTGAAATCATTCCATTTATGCATAATATTGTCTAACATGGTTATAATATTTTCTAACATGGTCTCTAAATTAGATCGGCTGCTGTTCAGTTATAATATTGTCAACAGCCACTACTGTGCACATAAGTTACTTTTCATCTAAGTTCGTATCACTATGTGCAACTAATATGGATAAAGTATAGTGTAAAAACTAAAGTCTAAAATAAAGTCTAAACATAGCGACTAATCTATTTTAAGTCTAAAAGTAGGGAATGCTATGCACATAAGTTATGTGCCATCTAAGTTTGTATCAGTTCGCGCAACTAATACAGATACACTAAAGTATAAACAAATTAATAAACATTAGCGACTACTGTCCACATAACGTATATATCTAATTGCGGAAATAATTATACTTACAAAGTGTTTATCAACTTTGAAAACCACCGGCACATCTACATCCTCGGCATCTTCAGACTCATCATCTTCCACCTCACAATCATCATCCATTGGATCCTCTTCACTGTCATCATTAGAAAGGACAACGACGTCTTCCTCATTATAATAATCATCATCATCCTCTTCACTGTCATCATCATCCTCCTCATTAACTTCAGCTTTCGAAACATGACCGGGAGGAAGAGTAAGCTTGTTTTTCAAAAAAAGCGACATATTGTAGGTGCTTTGTTAAATGAATAAAAAGAATTGTTAATAAAGTATAAAAAATTATAAAAAGTAAACAATAACAAAAATTATATAAAGATTTCAAAATCAATAAATAAAAACAGAGAAAACCTCAGTAATGATTTCGAACACAATTAGATGATCAACAGTAATTGAAAAAGCATCCTTAATCATTGGCCATCCTTGAGTCACATAAATAGTACCATCATCAACTGCTAGCTGTATCTGAAAGTGTGCACTTGAATGAGCAGTAACGTCAATTGGATCCAATGGAACTGTTCGGTTGAATAATCCATGAAGAACGAAACAACTGATAAGCTGGAAAAAAGACAAACAATGTTAACACAAATACGATGCTGTTTGTGTACAAAAATATTTTTATAATGTAAGATTTAATGGACTTGTTATAAAAAACATACCAAACGTTTATCAGTTGTAAGTGGATCGCCCAATCTGCAGTAGAAGAAGGTACCAAATGCACACACAACATCCTGATGGAAAGTAATCATTCTGAAAGACTTGAGATTTTCATCATACTGAAAAATAAAGTTACACCCAGATGGGTACTTTAATTCAGTAATCATAGTTCTCCAACCATTGTAGAAGAACCATTTGCCTGCAATGTTTAAAACTTTAATGTCATAGACGTTATCATCTGTAGAAGGATCGATTTAACAAAAACTATTGGTTTGATCAAACAAGTCTACTAATTCAGGTGCGGAATCCCTGAATCAGTTACAAAATGATAATAATATCAACAAAACACAGAAATCATCATTAAAGCTTTCATTTCATTCAATAACACATTCAATTACACGTTAAAAAGATGTTTATAATGATTAAATGACGTGTACAGACTTGACACAAAACCCTAGGGAGAACACAAACTGGAGGGAAAACAAAATGTCAAAAGTTACATTGCAAAAATCAACTTGACCTTATATAGGCCTGCACATTCGCCTATTTAGGTTGGTCGAATGTGCAGGTTCGACCAAACATAGTGGTCGAACCAAGCTATACATTAAAATCTAAACTACCTTTGACCTCCTGTTCTCCTTCGACCCTTTAAGCTTCCTTCGACCGTTCAGAAAACCTCATTCGACCAATAAGATACACCTTCGACCAAACGACTGAGAACAAAAACATATGTTAAATGCAATCCAAAGCATTAGTCGCACAATATGCATCTACAATATAACATTATGATATCCTCATGTGAACAATTGATCAACCACATCGAATCAAATATATGGATCTTCTTGAAGTCTTTCACACCATCCTTCAACACAATAACAGCCTCTGCAGTCTTCCAATCATAGTACCACCAGATGAAATCCTTAGAAAAGTGTTGAGGGATCTGCATCAAAGGAATGTGTTTCAACACTTTAGGTGGTTTGTACTTTAGCGTCACCTTGGACATACCAGTTATAGCATCAATATCCTTCTTATGAACAATCCGTTTAGGATACTGGGAGTAAATAGATTCCATCTCGTCCTGCTTTCTCTCGACATACGATCAGTAAAATAAGCAACATGATCGTTCACAGACCCAGTCATCTCATGCCTACAAACATCACGAATTGCCAGTATGGAAGTGTCTTCAGATCATGGAATCTTTCAAAATAAAGTATACCTTTCTCCCATTTAACAGCTACACATCTCAACTGTTTCACAAACTTCCATCCCAATGCTCTACCTTTGAACATCTCATTGTGTAACTTGTAGAAAATTCCCTGAATCTCTGTCTTAGGACGATTAGCCTCTTTCTCCTTCAGTTTCCTCAATAACTCCTTCAAACTATCAGATTGTTCTGTGCTCGGCTTATCATGATCTGGAAATACTTCTTCAATGAATCTCTTACTCTTTTCATGAGCAAGTTTCTCGGCCTCTTTTAAAAATTCATCAGTGAATTCATGAAATCCAGAATCTTTATTTTTCTTGTAGTATTCTGGATATTCTTCACTCGTTATGTCTTCAATCTCAACCTCCTCAAACACTTGCACATCTCTATCATCTGAATGGTTACCTGCTTCTTTCTCAGGTAAGTTAGGAATCTGGTTATCAATCAACAACTCTTCTAAAGTTTTCCCAACTTGTTTTGCCAGTCCTTCTAAGATCTCTTTCGACATAGCCGCAGAAACTTCTCCATCTTCCAAATCAGGATCGTTATATTCCAACTCAAACCTCATGTCACTGGATTCAAATATCTCAGGAAATCTTCCAGTCATTTCTATCGTCCAGACTCTGTCTGTCAACATCTGGCGATACATATTCTTATCATCTTCTGATAAAGATCTTATCTTCTCATTCCAAAAGACACTATCATCATCAACAGTTCCTCCAGGAGCCTTTGAGCTGGATTCTCCTGCACCTTTTCCAGATCCTCTCTTTTCACACTTATATTTGTCTGTATCATCATCATCATCTTCACCATCAAAACTCGCAGAGCTGTTACCTTCACCTGAATCATCATTTGAACCATCATTCCGAGTAGCATTGCCAGCATCATCATCTAACTCCTCATCATCTTCTTCTTCTTCATTATCAGATGGTTCGAAATCAACTTCTTCTTCATCACGCTCCTTATCCTCTTCACCAGCTTGCAATTGAGGAGCTCTAGAGTATAAGTCTTTAATCAAATTATCCATGTTCTTGTTACTCTCTTTCAGCTTCTTATTCTCCTCTTTTAAAGCAATAAATCTCCTGGTGTTTCTCTGTTCATGCTTTAACAACTTCTTGTTTTCTTTTCGAAGTTGTTTAATCTTGGCTTCAAGAGATTCCTGATTCTCATGAGATGTTTCCACAACGTCTAACATCTTCTTATCGTTGTTTCTCAATTGTTCTATATCTGCTTGTTGCTGATTAATTATTTTCATCATGTCAGCAAGCTTCTGGTTCACAGCATTCATAACATCACTATCTACTGTGACCTTGGGTGTAGAAGCTTTAGCAGCACGCAACTTTCCTTTCTTTATCTTCTTCAGCACTCTATCTAGTGCATCATTAAACTCATCAACCGGTAATTCAGTCTCTTTAACAGTCCCTGATGCTGTCTTTTGCTTCTTAGCAGTTGGAGATGTGATCGGTGATTTCAAGCTAGATGCTGGTGGCAGTTTCTTACCAGCAATCAATGTCTCAATGTCTCTAGCTCTCTTCTCCATTGGTCTCAAAACTTTCTCTTTATTATTAAACTGTGGTTTCTTTTGTTTCTCTCCTTGCTTTGGCGATCCAGGAAAATCTTCTGATCCCAAGCCTAAACCCTCATCAGTTTCATCCAAACGAATGGGACTTTTTGTACTTTGTTCCTCCAATGACTTGTTGAGACTGACAGACTCACCAGCCACAGTGGCCTTGGGCGTGGTGCTCTTCACTGTCTCACTATCAGAGTCCCATCTCTCATCCTCTTGTGTCTCTTCAGAATCCACAGACACCTCATCTACTAAGTGCAACCCTTTCTTCGCCATACTCTTCTTTCTTCTCGAAACTTTCTTCTTAGCTGGTTCAGCTTCATCTTCTTTTTCTTTACCCTTTCCAGACTTCGCACCAACATTAACCACTTGACGCTTTCTCTTAGCATCAGGGTCTACTGGATGTAAAGGATTGTCTTCATCTGATCCACTGTTATCATGTCTCACCTTATCGCGACCTGGGTCTTTATAATCTTTATTGATCAAATGACCAAAAAGATTCTTCATCGGTGGTCTTTCATTCATCGCCACACCCTTATAACCCTTCATCCTAGCAAGCGTATTCAGATTCATGTGATCCTGAACAATTATCTGTGTATCATCTCTCTTCAAATTCGTATACTTCATATCAAAGATCATTTGAAGAAATCAAGGATACATCAAAAACTTCCTGCTCTTTAATCCTTTCAATGGTTCTAACATATGTTATAACAGCACACCAGACACATTGAACGGTTTGTTCAATATAAGTGTGACGACCGGGAAAATTTTTCTTTTTATCGCTTCGTTCTCTTTGACTTCGGGAAATTTTCGGGACGAAAATTCTTTCAACAGGGGGATGATGTGACACCCGGCATGTTTGAGTCAACACTTTATGAACACATAAGTCTACCTTAGCGAAAAACGTTTATTAAACATACTTGGCAGGGTCAGTAGAGTCGGAACATAGTCCGTATTGTCCAAGGTACAATGATTCGGGAGATCATTGGGTTAGTCACACACACACACGATACGAGTCCCGTTGTTGGTGAACTACATAAACCTATTGAGTATGTATGAAGATTATGGGTCGTGTGGTGGATTATATACATAGGTGTGTTTAAATGATGTGTAGATAATTATACATGCTTAAATATGATAAACATAGACTAAGGTTGCATGCTCGTGTGTTAAGATGTGTTAGAATGCGTTAAACACGACAAACTGGAAAACTAGTTAAAAAGGGGCTCTGGTTCGACCACTTCGAATGGTCGAAGGAGATAAATTGCTTTGGTTCGACCCTTGTAAAGGGGCGAACCTGGGAACTGGATGGAAAGGATTTCCTTCGACCATAGAAGGACTCATTCGACCCTGAGAAGGGTCGAACGAGGGCTCATTCGCCCATTGAAAAGGGGCGAATGTGGACATAGTATAAATACCACACTTTGTCATTTTTCACCATTTCACAAACCCTAACCGTCTCAAAACACTCTCTAGCAACTCTAAACATTGGGGAAGGAGTTTTTACCCTTGTTTTCTATAATCCAACCTACAAACATCTTCTACACAAAGATCAAAGGTGTGTTCTTCATTCCAAATCATTTTTAAAGCATTTCAATTCGTTTTTATTAAACCCCAAGAGTCCAGATCTGATACAAACATGTTTTCATGGATAAAAACCTTCCTAATATCTTTCTAAACAAAACCTATTCATAAACAATGAGTTTTCATACAAAATAACATGTGTTAATGGTGTTTTATGCGATGTTATGCATTGTTTGATGATTGATTGCTGTATAGATGTTATGACAATGATCTAGGACTGTTATTGATAATGATTTATGATTGAGATAGGTTACAATTGATTATTGATGATGTTATGTTCATTTTGGGGATTTTGGGTTAAATCTAGGGCTTGTTCATGATGATAGTTGTGACACCCGGCAAATTCTGGTTAACAACGTTGTCTAGATGAAAGTCTACCTTAGCGAGTCACGCGTATATTGTACTTAACTGGGTTAGTTAAGTCGGGTTATAGTTCGGGAACTATTGGATGTTGGTCTAGAGGTTCATTAGATGTCGGTCCTTAACCAAGTGTACAAACGGTGACGATCGGTAGGATCGTCAGGGCATACGGAACATACGAGTCTCGAGTCCCGGGAATTGGTGAACGAGTGTGAAAATGTGTATTTACTTGTGTTATGTGTTTACAATCATTATGTGACTTGTCGGTACGTTAATATGTGTTAACATATGTTAAAACGGGGTTTAACGCGCAAAACACACGAGATTAACCCCTACAGGCGATTAGGAAGCCTAATCGCCCATAGGGGAGGCGAGTAGGCAACATATGGGGCGATTGGGTGGCTAATCGTGTGAAGGTATAGGCGATTAGGCCTAATCGTGTGAACCTTCATGCGATTAGCATTCCTAATCGCGTATAGGAGCTGCACAATCGCTAGTTACGGGCTGGACGACTAAAAACGACTATAAATACCATACTTAACCTCCTAAACTTCATTATACAAACCCTAGTCGTCCCATAACCCGCCCCAACACATAAACAACCTCTGGAAGGCGATTTTTGATCAAAACACAAGGTTTCAAGCTTGAATCATCATACTTTCATAATCCTAAGGTTTGATTTTCATCCATAACTCTTTATAAACGTTTTTAATCAATCCCTAAGGGTCCAGACCTGTTGTTAAACGAAAAAGCTTTCTGAAAATCGTCAATAAGGGTTGTTAATCGGATTATAACTAATATGCATGCATTATGAGTGTGTATGATTAGAAAGCTAGGGTTTTTATGATTCATGATGATGATTTGATATGTTATTATGATAGATCAGTATTGATATTGATATTATGATGATAGGAATCTCAGTAATTGATTATTAGGGTTATTGTTATGCATGTTAGTATGATGATTGCATGCTATGTGTATGGTGTTTGGATTACTTGAATGCATGCAGGACTGATTATACGAGGTTAAACGAAGGATTTTGGTTTAAACATGTTTAGAATAGTTATTGGGATGATATTGGGTAGTTACACACATTCTGGATCTGATTTGGAGCGTTAAACGCGCGAAAAAACCGGAACAACAAGGTTACAGGCGAGTAGCCTTGCTAATCGCCTGTGTTATAGGCGAGTAGGGTGCTAATCGCCTATAACTCACGCGATTAGCCCTACTCGTGTGACATTAAGGGCGAGTAGCCCTAGTCGTGTGATCATTCATGCGATTAGCCTCCCTAATCGCGTGTACTGCTGCTGTAAGTGTATATTAGCATTCCGAGACCCGATTTAACATGTAGTAACATGCTAGGAACCCCGTAACATGTCTAATAACTTGGTAACATATATTTGGATGTATTTCGGTGATACGTGAACTATGTGCTATAACTTGTTGTGCGTTAACGTATGTTAAGTGTACTTGCGTTATTGTATGTTTTGGAGCGTAAACATAACACGGGGAGTCTCGGGTCACCAATGGGATGTCGAGTCTTGTACTTTGGGTCGGTTAAACAGTCACGGTGTTTTCAAACGAACTTGGTTATGGTCTGGACATCTAGGGACTAATTAGCCTGCGGGTTATTAGTCTAAGTACTTGTAACTGTCGTATGTTAGGTCGCCGCTTACGGGACTAGCATAGCAGCTGGGTTTACTCGGGTTAAGGAGTAACGCAACTTAAGGTGAGTTTACGGCCCCTCTTTTAAACTGGTTTTATACTTTCGGGGGAGAAAACATGTGTTAAAACGATTATTTGGTAACTACTGTCATACTATGGGTTTCTATTGTGTACTACACGATCTTTGGAAGTCCCGGGGGGAACCATGAATGTGCGGGTTTGCACAACGGGGAAATGTGAATAGCGCTATTGGGAGTGACCAACCCTGCTCGTCGACTTGGAGGGTCGGCGGGTGCATATTGTCTCAAACAGGAACAACAGGAACAACAGGAACTACATCGGGCATACTTTTGGTATTCGCGTTAGTAATGGTTTTCCAATCGTGGTAGTAACAAAACGTACGCCTAGCTAGCGTATACTGGTTTTCGATTTGTTATAGTATGGACAGGTGGACTTGGTACTTGGATACAAAACCTGTAAACTCACCAGCATTTTTGTGCTGACGTAAACTTTTACATGTTTTCTCAGGTCGCTAAGGTAGCACGACTGGACTAGGGCGCACGTGTCTGCACGGCGTCTTACTAGGGTTGCATGGTCTTTTGAACGTTGAACTATTATTTCATTGTTGAGATACTGTTTTTGAATAAGCTTCCGCTGTAAACGGGATTTTAAACTATGTTTTGAAATTGCATTTATATTCATTTAGACTTGTTTATTGTGATCGTTGGTTTGGATCCTGGTTTGTCATGCGCCTCGCGGTAAAACTCCGCAAGTGGATTTTGAGGGTGTGACAGATTGGTATCAGAGCCAATGGTTATAGTGAACTAGGACTGCATGTAGAGTCTAGTCTATAGCCGAGTCGCACACACTAGACGATCACATGGTACTAAACGTTATAGTGGTTTACGTATGGTCTTGTCGGGGTGTCTCTAAATCATTGGTCTTTCTACGTTACATCATCCGTTCTATCTTAGGTTGGGTTACTTGTTTTCTAGGCAGTGTGGTCTATTGGGGTAACTCGTGTGCTCTTGAGATTTGTCCAAGGCTCGGACATCTCCCTTTCGCACTCCAATAGAAACACTTGTCATAAACTACCGTGGTATTACAGTGTGTAGCTAAGAGTCTATGTTCGGTGATTTGAACTTTGAGCTAGGAGAACACTTGGAGGACCATGTAGAGCGGTTTATCATTTTGGGTGCACACAAAATCATAAACCGAAATGCATGGAAGCCCTAGTGAGCTCTGGGTTTGAGGGGATAGTCCTGGATTGGATCTAGCTTTGATCTTGTGAACATTAGTGGTTATCTTTAACTGCGAAACTAATTTTTCTCGTTCTTTCTGCCAGAATCATGTCTGGAGTGCGTGGAGGACGTGGAGGTGGTCGCAATGGTGGACGTGGTGGTGGTCGCGGTGGTGCTGGTGGTCGTGGTGGAGGTATTAACCTATCGCAGGCTGATCTGAACAACTTGCTCCAAGCTGCCTTTCAGTTAGGGCACAACGGTGGTGGTAAGTTGATGTATCCATTTTCTTTGCCTCATTGGTGAACCTTGTTTACGTTATTCGTGGTTTCTCATACGTTTCATTTCAGGTGGTACTGTTGACCCACCCCCACCCATGTGCACCTACAAGATGTTCCGGGACTGTAAGCCCCAGGAATTCTCTGGCACTGAGGGTGCGGTGAGCTTGCTTAGGTGGTTGGAGAAAGTGGAGTCGGTATTTCTGATGTGTAACTGTCTCCCGGAAGATCGGGTAAAGTATTCTGCTGCGTTATTTCAGGACGTGGCATTGACTTGGTGGAATGGCATCACCCAGAATATGGGTATTGGGGAGGCATATGCTATGCCATGGGAGAACTTTGTGCAGTTGCTGAAGCGGGAGTATTGCCCGAGGGAAGAGGTACAGAAGCTGGAGCAGGAGGTGTGGAACCTCAAGATGACTGGGTCGGAAATTGAGAAGTATACTGTGAGGCGGAATGAGTTGGCAGTGCTGTGTCCCGATCTGCACGTGCCAGAATATCGTAGGATTGAACACTATGTCTCAGGGTTAGTACCGGAAATTGCAGGGTTAGTGGCTGCTGGAAATCATCCTACGTATGCAGAGGTAGTTCGATCGGCCCATAGGATGACCAACTTAAAAGTGAATGAGGGGATTTTGCCTGCGAAAGGTTCGACTGTTAAGGCTCCAGAGAACAACAAGCGCAAGTGGGAAAATGACGGGAAAGGACCTGGGTCTGCACAGCAGGGTAAAAGGTTTGATAATGGGGTTCATCTTCTTCGGGTAACAAGCAGGGTGGTTATGCGGGAAAACTGCCCAAATGCAACAAGTGTGGACGCCATCATCAAGGGAACTGCGACAGTAACCGTTGTCACCGCTGCCAGCGAACAGGCCACTATGCTAAAGATTGTCGGGCTACACTTCCATCGACTCAGGCTCCGACCAACAGCTCAGCTCCGACTACTCAGGGGACTACAGGGAAACAAGGATGCTACAACTGTGGTGACACTGGGCATTACAAGAAGGATTGCCCAAAACTGAAGCAGGGTGGGAACAACGGGAATGGGAACAACGGGGGCGGCGGCAGAAATGCACGTGCCTTCGTCATTGGAGCTGCTGAGGCTAGGCAGGACCCTGACACAGTCACCGGTACGTTTCTTCTCAATAATCGTTCTGTTAGCGTGTTATTTGATTCTGGAGCCGACAAGAGTTTTGTATCCATGGATGTTAGTCGACTGCTAGATGTAGTACCCGTACCATTAGAGACCAAGTATATTATTGAGTTGGCTGACGGTAAAACGATTGAAGCTACTAGTGTCCTACGGGAGTGTCAATTAGAGTTGTCGGGTATATCGTTCCCCATCGACCTTATGCCGGTACCTTTGGGTAGTTTTGACGTTGTGGTAGGGATGGATTGGTTATCTTTGTATCGCGCGGAGATCGTCTGTTACGATAAGGTTATTCGGATTCCTCTCCCTGATGGAGAATTTCTTTCTGTGTACGGTATCAAGGGTGGTGTTCCGCTAAACATCATCTCTAGCATGAAAGCCCTTAAGTGTCTTCGAAAGGGTTATCCAGCTGTTTTGGCGCTTTTATCTGTTTCCTCTAGTGATGAGAAGAAGATCGACGACATTCCGGTGGTACGCGAGTTTCCTGATGTTTTTCCCGATGATTTATCTGGTCTTCCTCCTCATCGTCAAGTCGAATTCGGTATTGATCTTGTACCAGGGGCTGCTCCTATTGCTCGGGCCCCCTACCGTCTTGCACCCCCCGAGATGCAGGAGTTGTCTAGTCAGTTACAGGAACTCTTGGACAAGGGCTTCATCCGACCAAGTTCTTCCCCTTGGGGAGCCCCGATTTTATTTGTTAAGAAGAAGGATGGAAGTTTCCGATTGTGTGTGGACTATAGAGAACTGAACAAATTGACCGTCAAGAACCGTTATCCTCTTCCACGTATTGATGATCTATTCGACCAGCTTCAGGGTTCTAGTTATTATTCCAAGATCGATTTGAGGTCCGGTTATCACCAGCTGCGCGTCAGGGAGGCTGACGTTGCAAAGACTGCTTTTCGAACACGTTATGGCCATTTCGAATTTTTGGTCATGCCTTTCGGTCTCACGAACGCACCGGCGGTTTTCATGGACTTGATGAACCGCGTCTGTAAACCATATCTGGACAAATTCGTCATTGTATTTATTGATGACATTCTGATCTACTCCAAGAACGAGACCGAACACGGGGAACATCTGCGGTTAGTTTTGGAACTCTTGCGACGGGAACAACTTTACGCCAAGTTCTCAAAGTGTGACTTTTGGTTACGCGAAGTTCAATTCCTAGGACATGTGGTTAATGAACTAGGGATTCATGTCGATCCAGCTAAAATCGAAGCGATCAAGGACTGGGGAGCACCAAAGACGCCAACTGAGGTGCGGCAATTCCTAGGCCTTGCGGGCTACTATCGTCGTTTCATTCAGGGGTTCTCGAAGATTGCTCAACCCCTCACCATTCTCACTCAGAAGGATAGGAAGTTCGACTGGGGTGAACCACAAGAGTCAGCGTTTGAAGAACTGAAGTCTAAACTATGTTCTGCTCCTATTTTGTCTTTACCTGAGGGCCCTGATGATTTCGTTGTCTACTGTGATGCTTCCATTCATGGACTCGGTTGCGTGTTGATGCAACGCGAGAAAGTGATCGCGTATGCTTCTCGTCAACTCAAGGTGCACGAGAAGAACTACACCACCCATGACTTGGAGTTGGGTGCCGTGATATTCGCGTTGAAAATTTGGAGACATTACTTGTACGGTACCAAATGCACCATCTACACCGATCACAAGAGTCTCCAACATATTTTCGACCAACAACATTTGAACATACGGCAGCGTCGTTGGATTGAACTTTTGAACGACTATGATTGTGCTATTAAGTACCATCCTGGCAAGGCGAATGTTGTAGCAGACGCCTTGAGCAGGAAGGAATCAACTAAACCTCGTCGCGTTCGGGCGTTGCAGCTCACTATTCATTCGTCGTTACCTGACCAACTCCGTTCTGCCCAGTTGGAAGCTTTGAAGGAGGAAAACCTTAAAGCTGAAACTATGCACGGTGCCGACAAGCACCTAGAGCGAAGGCCTGATGGCCTGCACTATTTCGCAGAACGTATATGGGTTCCTTTGTTCGGGGGACTACGGGAGCTTGTCCTTGATGAGGCTCATAAGTCCCGGTATTCTATTCATCCTGGTTCGGATAAGATGTACCAAGATCTGAAGGTGCTTTACTGGTGGCCAAACATGAGGTCGGACATAGCCTCATACGTGAGCAAATGCTTGACCTGTGCTAAGGTCAAGGTGGAGTACCAGAAACCGTCGGGTCTCTTGCAACAACCTGAAATTCCGGAATGGAAATGGGAACGGATTACTATGGATTTTGTCACACAACTTCCTAAGTCACCAAGCGGGAATGACAAGATATGGGTGATTGTCGATCGGTTGACGAAATCAGCTCATTTTCTTGCTATTAAGGAGACCGACACCATGGATCGTTTGGCTCGTCTTTACTTGAAAGAAGTTGTTTCTAAGCACGGGGTACCAGTTTCTATTATCTCGGATCGTGACTCCCATTTTACTTCTCACTTCTGGAAGTCTTTGCACCAGGCTTTGGGTACCCAACTAGACATGAGTACGGCTTATCATCCACAGACTGACGGTCAGAGTGAGCGCACGATTCAAACTTTAGAAGACATGCTGCGGGCATGTGTGATCGATTTTGGAAAGGGTTGGGAAGCTCATCTACCATTAGTAGAATTCTCGTACAATAACAGTTATCACACGAGCATCAAGGCTGCTCCGTTCGAAGCACTGTACGGACGGAAATGCCGTTCTCCTCTTTGTTGGGCTGAAGTGGGTGAGAGTCAACTCACTGGGCCTGAACTAGTGTACGAAACTTCGGAAAAGATCGTACAGATTCGAAATCGGTTGGCGGCGGCACGGGACCGGCAAAAGAGTTATGCTGATCAGCGTCGCAAACCACTGGAATTCCAAGTCAATGACAAGGTACTTCTAAAAGTCTCACCGTGGAAGGGCGTCATACGCTTTGGGAAGCGTGGCAAACTCAATCCGCGATATGTCGGCCCATTTACGATCCTGGAACGGATTGGGCCGGTGGCATATCGACTTGATCTACCGACGGAGCTCGGTAACGTACATAACGTCTTTCACGTGTCAAACTTGAAGAAGTGTCTGGCTGACGAGTCTCTCATCGTTCCACTAGAAGAGATCAAGGTTGATGATCGTCTTCGGATTGTGGAAGAACCTGTGGAGATCCTTGATTACAAGATTCGTAGCCTGCGTCACAGCAAGATTCGTATCGTTAAGGTTCGGTGGAACTCGAACCGGGGACCGGAATATACGTGGGAACGGGAGGATCAGATGAAGTCTAAGTATCATCATCTTTTTCCTAAGGAAGCGTTTGAGTCGAGACATGTCTCTTCGGCAGCTGAATGAATCTCGGGTCGAGATTCCTTTTAACGTGGGGATGATGTGACAACTCGGGTAAATCTCTCTTTTGGTTTCTATCTTTTTGTTTGTTTCCTTCGTTATTTCTTTTGTCCTTTTGGTACTTGTGCAATTTTCGGGACGAAAATTCTTTTAACGTGGGGATGATGTGACACCCGGCAAATTCTGGTTAACAACGTTGTCTAGATGAAAGTCTACCTTAGCGAGTCACGCGTATATTGTACTTAACTGGGTTAGTTAAGTCGGGTTATAGTTCGGGAACTATTGGATGTTGGTCTAGAGGTTCATTAGATGTCGGTCCTTAACCAAGTGTACAAACGGTGACGATCGGTAGGATCGTCAGGGCATACGGAACATACGAGTCTCGAGTCCCGGGAATTGGTGAACGAGTGTGAAAATGTGTATTTACTTGTGTTATGTGTTTACAATCATTATGTGACTTGTCGGTACGTTAATATGTGTTAACATATGTTAAAACGGGGTTTAACGCGCAAAACACACGAGATTAACCCCTACAGGCAATTAGGAAGCCTAATCGCCCATAGGGGAGGCGAGTAGGCAACATATGGGGCGATTGGGTGGCTAATCGTGTGAAGGTATAGGCGATTAGGCCTAATCGTGTGAACCTTCATGCGATTAGCATTCCTAATCGCGTATAGGAGCTGCACAATCGCTAGTTACGGGCTGGACGACTAAAAACGACTATAAATACCATACTTAACCTCCTAAACTTCATTATACAAACCCTAGTCGTCCCATAACCCGCCCCAACACATAAACAACCTCTGGAAGGCGATTTTTGATCAAAACACAAGGTTTCAAGCTTGAATCATCATACTTTCATAATCCTAAGGTTTGATTTTCATCCATAACTCTTTATAAACGTTTTTAATCAATCCCTAAGGGTCCAGACCTGTTGTTAAACGAAAAAGCTTTCTGAAAATCGTCAATAAGGGTTGTTAATCGGATTATAACTAATATGCATGCATTATGAGTGTGTATGATTAGAAAGCTAGGGTTTTTATGATTCATGATGATGATTTGATATGTTATTATGATAGATCAGTATTGATATTGATATTATGATGATAGGAATCTCAGTAATTGATTATTAGGGTTATTGTTATGCATGTTAGTATGATGATTGCATGCTATGTGTATGGTGTTTGGATTACTTGAATGCATGCAGGACTGATTATACGAGGTTAAACGAAGGATTTTGGTTTTAAACATGTTTAGAATAGTTATTGGGATGATATTGGGTAGTTACACACGTTCTGGATCTGATTTGGAGCGTTAAACGCGCGAAAAAACCGGAACAGCAAGGTTACAGGCGAGTAGCCTTGCTAATCGCCTGTGTTATAGGCGAGTAGGGTGCTAATCGCCTATAACTCACGCGATTAGCCCTACTCGTGTGACATCAAGTGCGAGTAGCCCTAGTCGCGTGACATCAGGGGCGATTAGCCCCAGTCGCGTGACATCAGGGGCGATTAGCCCTAGTCGTGTGATCATTCATGCGATTAGCCTCCCTAATCGCGTGTACTGCTGCTGTAAGTGTATATTAGCATTCCGAGACCCGATTTAACATGTAGTAACATGCTAGGAACCCCGTAACATGTCTAATAACTTGGTAACATATATTTGGATGTATTTCGGTGATACGTGAACTATGTGCTATAACTTGTTGTGCGTTAACGTATGTTAAGTGTACTTGCGTTATTGTATGTTTTGGAGCGTAAACATAACACGGGGAGTCTCGGGTCACCAATGGGATGTCGAGTCTTGTACTTTGGGTCGGTTAAACAGTCACGGTGTTTTCAAACGAACTTGGTTATGGTCTGGACATCTAGGGACTAATTAGCCTGCGGGTTATTAGTCTAAGTACTTGTAACTGTCGTATGTTAGGTCGCCGCTTACGGGACTAGCATAGCAGCTGGGTTTACTCGGGTTAAGGAGTAACGCAACTTAAGGTGAGTTTACGGCCCCTCTTTTAAACTGGGTTTTATACTTTCGGGGGAGAAAACATGTGTTAAAACGATTATTTGGTAACTACTGTCATACTATGGGTTTCTATTGTGTACTACACGATCTTTGGAAGTCCGGGGGGAACCATGAATGTGCGGGTTTGCACAACGGGGAAATGTGAATAGCGCTATTGGGAGTGACCAACCCCGCTCGTCGACTTGGAGGGTCGGCGGGTGCATATTGTCTCAAACAGGAACAACAGGAACAACAGGAACTACATCGGGCATACTTTTGGTATTCGCGTTAGTAATGGTTTTCCAATCGTGGTAGTAACAAAACGTACGCCTAGCTAGCGTATACTGGTTTTCGATTTGTTATAGTATGGACAGGTGGACTTGGTACTTGGATACAAAACCTGTAAACTCACCAGCATTTTTGTGCTGACGTAAACTTTTACATGTTTTCTCAGGTCGCTAAGGTAGCACGACTGGACTAGGGCGCACGCGTCTGCACGGCGTCTTACTAGGGTTGCATGGTCTTTTGAACGTTGAACTATTATTTCATTGTTGAGATACTGTTTTTGAATAAGCTTCCGCTGTAAACGGGATTTTAAACTATGTTTTGAAATTGCATTTATATTCATTTAGACTTGTTTATTGTGATCGTTGGTTTGGATCCTGGTTTGTCATGCGCCTCGCGGTAAAACTCCGCAAGTGGATTTTGAGGGTGTGACAATAGTGATAAGGATATGATTGGGGGGTTTATTGTTCATGATAATCTGAGTATATTAAATTGATTATTGATTGATTTCATAAAGTTTCCTAATTGGGTAAAAATTTCATGCATGATGATGTGACATCTCCATAATTTACTATTTTGGGAAACTTGTAAAACGACTAGATTTTGGTGTAAAATCGGTAGGGTTTTGTAGGGATAAGTTATCCATGCTTGACTGCTGTGTTTGATGATGTTTCGAGTCGTTTTGAATGTGTTTGAAGCGTTTTTAAGGAAAATTGCACAACAGGGGCGAACCTGGCCTCCTTCGACCGGTCGATGGTGCGAAGGAGGGACTCCAGGGTCGAACCTGGTTACTAAATGGTCGAACGTATTACAAATGGGCGAAGGAGGGAGAAATGGGGCGAAGGAAGCCACATTCGACCGTTCTAAGCCTCATTCGACCACTTAGGACTACATTCGACCCTACGATTTCTAAAATGAGATTTTTGATGCAAACTAAGTGTTTTATGCTTGAAACTTATGTGTTAAACTTATGTGCATGACTAATTGATGTAATGGGTCACCAACGGGGATGTCGGGTCGGTCTGGGATGTCCGGTTAATGTTTAAACACACTTTTTAACACACGTAGTCAAGATCTGGACAATCGGGGACTAGTTAGCCCTCGGGTTAGTAGTCATCACACTTATGTAAACTCATTAATAGGTTGTTATTAGTCGGGAGTATCGTACACGGGTTGGATCTCTAGTTATCAAGAAGACGCACTCTAAGGTGAGTTTCACGGCCCCACTCTTTTACTGGTTTTACATTTTCGGGGGAGAAAACATGCTGTGTTCTTTAAACGTGTCTCAACTATGTTTTCATAAAAGGCGTTTCAACTAAGTTTTCATGAAAGGTGTGTCAACTACGTTTTGGTATTCATGAATTCATTGGGTTTTGGAGTATTCATTATGTTTTCACGTATTCATTATGTTTTAGAGTATTCATTATATTACTATGCGATCTTTGGAAGTCCCGGGGAGAACCATGAATGTGCGGGGATGCACAACGGGGGAAATGTGGATAGCGCTATTTGGGCTTGACCCGCCCCACTCGTCGACTGGAGGTCGGACGGGTGCATATTGTCTCTTAGGTATTCAGTATTCAGTATTCAGTATGCAGTATTCAGTATTCAGTATTCATTCGGGCACGTATTCAGTATTCACAGTATTCGAGTCCAGTAATGGTTTTCCAATCGCAGTAGTAACAGGTATTCATATGATTTGCATGCATGTGGTCTGGATTGATCATGGGTATTCATTTGGGAGTTAGTATTCAGTTGGAGTCGATTTTCACTTGGAATTGGTATACATTTGGAGTCGGTATTCATTAAAAACCTGTGAACTCACCGGCATTATTTGCTGACGTATTTAGCATGTTTGTCTCAGGTCGCTAAGGTAGCAGCTGTCGATAGGCGCACGGAGTCTCACGGCGTCTAGGATTCATGTGCATCTCATTTAGTATTTTCAGACTTTCGTACTTTTGATTTCATGTTGTAATAAAGTTTTACGCTTCCGCAGCGTTGGATCATTATGAAAACTTAATGGTTTGATTATGTCATTTTTACGTATCATATAGTGTTGTTTATTGTGACCGTTGACTTGGATCCTGGTGTGTCACGCGCCTCGCGGTAAGACCCCGCATGTGGAAATTTGAGGGTGTGACAGATTGGTATCAGAGCCAATGGTTATAGTGAACTAGGACTGCATGTAGAGTCTAGTCTATAGCCGAGTATCACACACGTTAGACGGTCACGCATAGTTACGAGTCGTGTCATTTGGTAAACATACTAACCTTGTCGGGGTGTCAGTGTCCTCATCACACAGTATCACGTTATCCATCTTTTGTTATTCCTACCCTGGTTCTATCTTCTTCTTCGGGTTTGAAGTTGAAGGGACTATTCGCTTACATACTTGCTTACTCACACACTATCATGCGCTAGTACTTGTCATAGTACACTCCTGAATGACTGTTCACTTTGGGATTCTCGTGTGATAACAGTTTCTTTTAGGAATGTGTGTATCGGGTGATTTGAAGTTCTAGCTAGGAGCACGCCTAGAGGACCATGTAGAGCGATTTGTTATTTCGGGTGCACACGAAATCATAAATCGAAATGCATGAAAATCTTGGTGGACTTCGTGTTCGGACTAATGGTCATGCTGGAACCACGTTCTAAATTCGTTTGGTCACTTGTAGCTTGATCTGTTAGTGGTTTTGAGTATCTCGTCTCATGTTTGGCAGAACATGTCTGGTCGCGCTGGTGGACGTGCTGGTGGACGCCGTGGTGGCGGCGGGGGTCGCAATGGCGGTGGACGAGGTGGGGGGAACATCACCATGACTCAGGCGGAGTTGGAGCACATGTTGCAACAACAGTTGAACGTTGCGTTGGCTGCGTTCCAGGCTGCTCAGCAGACCCTGGGAAATACTAATCAGATGCAGACTGGGTGCACGTACAAGAAGTTCATGGACTGTAAGCCCCATTTCTTCAATGGGACTGAAGGGGCAGTGGGTCTGCTCTGTGGTTAGAGAAGATCAAGTCGGTGTTTGCTATGTGTAACTGTCCTGACGCTGATCGTGTCAAGTATGCTTCTGCTACTCTAGAGGGACACGCTTTGACCTGGTGGAACTCCACCACTGCGAACCTTGGTCTGGGTGAGGCCAATGCTATGCCGTGGTCCGAGTTTGTTCAAATGTTGAGGGCGGAGTATTGCCCAAGAGACGAGATTATGAAGTTGGAGCATGAGTTCTGGAATCTGAAGATGGTTGGGTCGGAGATCGAGGAGTTTACTGCTAGGCACAACGAGTTGGCTGTGATGTGCCCCGGGTTGGCTACACCGGAGTACCGGAGGATTGAGCACTACGTTGCTGGGTTAGTGCCAGAGATTGCTGGACTTGTTGCTGCTGCTGATCACACTACTATGTTGGCCACTGTTCGGGCAGCCCACAAGCTGACCAACATGAAGGTTGCGGAGGGCGTTCTACCTCCGAGGGGTGCTGCTGTGAAAGCCCCTGCGGACAACAAGAGAAAGTGGGAGAGTGCTGGAAAGAGCGCTGGGTCGTCCCAGCCGCAGACGAAGAAGCAAGAAGTTGTGGGAGCATCATCCGAGCAGAGGTCTGGGGGATATACTGGGAAAATCCCGAAGTGTGGTGAATGTGGGTTTCATCATACGGGTGATTGTGAGAGGTTTCGTTGTCGTCGGTGTCAGCGTTTTGGTCATCATGCTAAGGACTGTAGGACTACTCTTCAGCTACAACCGGCACAGGCCACTACTACTACTACCACTGCTACTGCTCCTCAGGGGAGGCAGGGATGTTATCACTGTGGGGATAATGGACACTTCAAGCGGGATTGTCCTAAGCTGAAGCAAGGGACTGCAGGTGGTGCTGGGAATGAAGGTGGCGGTCGAACTACCCGTGGTCATGTTTACGTCATTGGCGCTAGGGAGAACCAGGAGGATCCTGACACTGTTACTGGTGAGTATTCTTTTCTTGATTCTCGTTATGCTCGTATTCATTCTCGTTCACATTGTTTGGCGATTCGTATTCATTGTGTGCATTCAGTTTGGTATTTGGTCATCATTTTGCATTCATGAGTCTGATGTGGGTCCTTTGGAGATGTTACTTGGACGGTACCGGTGTATCATTTATACCGATCATAGTAAGTCTCTAGTAGGCCTTCGATCAGGGGGATTCACTGTTTTCTATTCACTTTGGGGAGGGCGGTTCCCCGGCATAGAGTATTCGTTGATATCATCTTTCGTTCGTGGTTATCATTTCGTTTGTGTTCTGGGAAACGTTACTTGGGTTAGGTCGACACTCATTACTGTCGAAGAGTGAATCTCGGGGCGAGATTCCTTTCAACAGGGGGATGATGTGACGACCGGGAAAATTTTTCTTTTTATCGCTTCGTTCTCTTTGACTTCGGGAAATTTTCGGGACGAAAATTCTTTCAACAGGGGGATGATGTGACACCCGGCATGTTTGAGTCAACACTTTATGAACACATAAGTCTACCTTAGCGAAAAACGTTTATTAAACATACTTGGCAGGGTCAGTAGAGTCGGAACACAGTCCGTATTGTCCAAGGTACAATGATTCGGGAGATCATTGGGTTAGTCACACACACACACACGATACGAGTCCCGTTGTTGGTGAACTACATAAACCTATTGAGTATGTATGAAGATTATGGGTCGTGTGGTGGATTATATACATAGGTGTGTTTAAATGATGTGTAGATAATTATACATGCTTAAATATGATAAACATAGACTAAGGTTGCATGCTCGTGAGTTAAGATGTGTTAGAATGCGTTAAACACGACAAACTGGAAAACTAGTTAAAAAGGGGCTCTGGTTCGACCACTTCGAATGGTCGAAGGAGATAAATTGCTTTGGTTCGACCCTTGTAAAGGGGCGAACCTGGGAACTGGATGGAAAGGATTTCCTTCGACCATAGAAGGACTCATTCGACCCTGAGAAGGGTCGAACGAGGGCTCATTCGCCCATTGAAAAGGGGCGAATGTGGACATAGTATAAATACCACACTTTGTCATTTTTCACCATTTCACAAACCCTAACCGTCTCAAAACACTCTCTAGCAACTCTAAACATTGGGGAAGGAGTTTTTACCCTTGTTTTCTATAATCCAACCTACAAACATCTTCTACACAAAGATCAAAGGTGTGTTCTTCATTCCAAATCATTTTTAAAGCATTTCAATTCGTTTTTATTAAACCCCAAGAGTCCAGATCTGATACAAACATGTTTTCATGGATAAAAACCTTCCTAATATCTTTCTAAACAAAACCTATTCATAAACAATGAGTTTTCATACAAAATAACATGTGTTAATGGTGTTTTATGCGATGTTATGCATTGTTTGATGATTGATTGCTGTATAGATGTTATGACAATGATCTAGGACCGTTATTGATGATGATTTATGATTGAGATAGGTTACAATTGATTATTGATGATGTTATGTTCATTTTGGGGATTTTGGGTTAAATCCAGGGCTTGTTCATGATGATAGTGATAAGGATATGATTGGGGGGTTTATTGTTCATGATAATCTGAGTATATTAAATTGATTATTGATTGATTTCATAAAGTTTCCTAATTGGGTAAAAATTTCATGCATGATGATGTGACATCTCCATAATTTACTATTTTGGGAAACTTGTAAAACGACTAGATTTTGGTGTGTAAAATCGGTAGGGTTTTGTAGGGATAAGTTATCCATGCTTGACTGCTGTGTTTGATGATGTTTCGAGTCGTTTTGAATGTGTTTGAAACGTTTTTAAGGAAAATTGCACAACAGGGGCGAACCTGGCCTCCTTCGACCGGTCGATGGTGCGAAGGAGGGACTCCAGGGTCGAACCTGGTTACTAAATGGTCGAACGTATTACAAATGGGCGAATGAGGGAGAAATGGGGCGAAGGAAGCCACATTCGACCGTTCTAAGCCTCATTCGACCACTTAGGACTACATTCGACCCTACGATTTCTAAAATGAGATTTTTGATGCAAACTAAGTGTTTTATGCTTGAAACTTATGTGTTAAACTTATGTGCATGACTAATTGATGTAATGGGTCACCAACGGGATGTCGGGTCGGTCTGGGATGTCCGGTTAATGTTTAAACACACTTTTTAACACACGTAGTCAAGATCTGGACAATCGGGGACTAGTTAGCCCTCGGGTTAGTAGTCATCACACTTATGTAAACTCATTAATAGGTTGTTATTAGTCGGGAGTATCGTACACGGGTTGGATCTCTAGTTATCAAGAAGACGCACTCTAAGGTGAGTTTCACGGCCCCACTCTTTTACTGGTTTTACATTTTCGGGGGAGAAAACATGCTGTGTTCTTTAAACGTGTCTCAACTATGTTTTCATAAAAAGGCGTTTCAACTAAGTTTTCATGAAAGGTGTGTCAACTACGTTTTGGTATTCATGAATTCATTGGGTTTTGGAGTATTCATTATGTTTTATACGTATTCATTATGTTTTAGAGTATTCATTATATTACTATGCTATCTTTGGAAGTCCCGGGGAGAACCATGAATGTGCGGGGATGCACAACGGGGGAAATGTGGATAGCGCTATTTGGGCTTGACCCGCCCCACTCGTCGACTGGAGGTCGGACGGGTGCATATTGTCTCTTAGGTATTCAGTATTCAGTATTCAGTATGCAGTATTCAGTATTCAGTATTCATTCGGGCACGTATTCAGTATTCACAGTATTCGAGTCCAGTAATGGTTTTCCAATCGCAGTAGTAACAGGTATTCATATGATTTGCATGCATGTGGTCTGGATTGATCATGGGTATTCATTTGGGAGTTAGTATTCAGTTGGAGTCGATTTTCACTTGGAATTGGTATACATTTGGAGTCGGTATTCATTAAAAACCTGTGAACTCACCGGCATTATTTGCTGACGTATTTAGCATGTTTGTCTCAGGTCGCTAAGGTAGCAGCTGTCGATAGGCGCACGGAGTCTCACGGCGTCTAGGATTCATGTGCATCTCATTTAGTATTTTCAGACTTTCGTACTTTTGATTTCATGTTGTAATAAAGTTTTACGCTTCCGCAGCGTTGGATCATTATGAAAACTTAATGGTTTGATTATGTCATTTTTACGTATCATATAGTGTTGTTTATTGTGACCGTTGACTTGGATCCTGGTGTGTCACGCGCCTCGCGGTAAGACCCCGCATGTGGAAATTTGAGGGTGTGACAATAAGAGCCACCATTAAAGAACTGATGCTCTTCCTCATCAAATTATATCCACCACTTGCTGATCCGAACACGTGAATCATAACATGAGCAAGATATTTAAACTGAGGACATAACTTCCCTTTATATAATGAACCGTCAGTGATTGGTTCATTATACTTCATCCGTAGGAAGCATTTCCTTTGCTCAGTCCAACTTAATTCTCTGGGATCTGTCTTCTCATCCTCCAGCTTCAACGCCTCTCTTATATCGTTCTCAGAGATAATCACCAACTCCCCTGAATTTTACTAACAAGTGACGATTCACCTTCCCAAAAGTCCATCTTCGCATTCGTCCAAAACTCCTGTTGGTGATCTCTGTATATGATAGCTGGTGTAGCAATAGCGTCAATAACCCGACTCCTCTTCAAAAACTCTATAATCCCAGCGAATTCTGTATGCTTCTTCACATCACCTAGATACGCACAGCAATTATGTGCTGATTTAAACGGTAAATCAACAATCTGCTGCTTCCCGGTTGCCTGTTCAGAAGATCCAGCAGGAACACTAGCACTTTCCTGTTCAGACATCGTTAAACTGCAAAACAAATCAAACAAACATGTTAAAAACGGACAAAACAAAAACTTGAAAAATTTTGGTTTTCAATTTCTACATTCGACTAGTTCGTTGGTACGAATGAGAAATTATAGGTACGAATGTGGAATTACAAAGGTTCGAATGTGAAAACATTTTGAAAATTTTTTCATTCGACCATTTGTTCCAGGTTCGACCACTTAAACATTCACGTTCGCCCAAACAGTCACATTCAACCGTTTGTAATGGGGCGAAGGAGACTGTTCATCTCCTTTGAATTTCAGATTTTGATTTTGTTCATTTTAAGCTGCCATTTTGATTTGATTAGCATCTAACACTACCGATTAAGCAATTTCAAACATCAATTTCATTAAACAACCATTGATTATGTGTTTTTAAACAAAAACTAGGGTTCGAAAACATTTGAAATATCAATTATCCAATCTGATGATGTTTTAACCATAAGTTGTTGGACATTCTCCCCCTAAAACACTTAATCAATGAATCCTAATCAAAATATTGTCCAATTATCATGTTTTAATCCATGTTTATAGTTAGTTAGGGCACGGTTAGAGAAACATGGATTAAACACTGAAAATTTGATAATAACCTGCAATTGTTAGTGGAAAATGATCAGTGAATCACAACGAACACAATGATATAGTCTAGAAATCACGAGCAACAAGATGACCTTATCTAAGAAATTTTTGAAAAATTTTGAATGAGGTCGAATGTGCAGATGTGGGTTATATATGCTCCACATTCGACCGTTTGACTAGGTCGAATATGATGCTTTTTTCACCTTCGACCCTACTGAAAGGTTCGAATGTAGAAAAAAGGGTTCGAATGTGAAATTTTCACATGAACTCTCACATTCGACCGTTTAAAACATACGAATGAGCAGACAAAATTCCACCTTCGACCCAACGAAGGGGCGAATGAAACATGGAATTTTTTGAAAATTTTACCAAATCTCAAAATCGAGTCCCGTTCAAAATATTTTTCAACTTTTAAGCATCCGACAGTCATTATTTCTCATTTAAAGATTACAAAGCTCAAATGGTCCATCAAGTTTTAGAAAATCATCATCAACCACCATCAGCTATCAAAAATAAGATAGAAATGTAAAATCTTTTTGGATTTTCTAAAGTTTATGTTAAAACACACCTAAACTCTTTTTGAGTTTTGCATTTTTGACGAGAAATATAAAATGCGGAAATGTAAAGATAAAGAAGTAAATGTTTTGGGATTTCCGGTAAAGGGATCATATCAGTTATTGAGAAATCTGATCACACCGTTGATCTTTTTAATTTATTATCATTAAAGACAATGTGTGATCTGGCAACTGCTGATATTGTGATCCACATAAACTCACATGCAGACTTTTGTGCAGTGCTTTATACTGATACTATTATTTATAGTATAAACTCAATTGTCTGTGGTTCCTACGCACACGACATACTCCCGTATCAAGAAGTAAATGCACAAAGACTCATTGTAAAGCGTGATTATGCTTTCGTCGTCTGTAAATTACAAGGTATGAGGCACAGAGGTGTACAGGTCAGCAAATCAATGCAACAAAGTAACATGTGCACTCTACCAGGTTGAGGGCTGATATCAATCATGATTTGCATCAATGATTGGATACGATGTAATAGATAATCTTTGATTATCATAATACATGGAAAGTTCCTCAATTCTGCAACTTTAGGATTTGGCATTTCAGCTCTTTTATAAAGACACCCTATCTGATCTAGGTCCGTAATTACTTACAGCAGAAGATCAGAGAGGCTATCCCCAGACAACTAATAACATAACGTCCCGAAACCTCTGAGATTTGTACAAATACCCTATCAAACGAAATTACGGTACTAAGACCATATGCCCATGAGGAGTTCATCCACACAACAATTCGTTTAATATGTATGTATCAGGCAGGCAGTAATAGGTCTACGAAGCCTATCAGCACACCACACAGACTCAGACACACGCCCTATATTGCATTACATTTCTTTAGAATGTGTCAGATCCCCACTGATGTACTATCATTTCCCCTTTTTTCCAGGAAATCATTTTGGATTTTTCTAATTTTTATGGATTTTTGAGGGTTTTTCAATGTTTTTGGATTTTCTGAAAATAAATTCTATCTAAAAATGTAAAACATATTTTTGAATTTTTGTATTTTTCTAAAAAGCAATAAAAACTAAACTAAAAAGCGATAAACTGAGGTGGTGATCAGTCCTGTTTTTCTTTAATACCGTTAGCTTTCAAAAGATAGTCAAATCTTGATTTATCAAAAGCTTTGGGAAAAAGATCTGCACGTTGATAATCAGTGTGGATTTTGACCATATCGATCAACTCTTTAGTGTAACAATCACGGATAAAATGGTATTTGATCCGGATATGTTTAGCCTTTGAGTGATTTACTAAGTCTTTTGTTAATGTAATTGCGGCTTCATTATCACAGTAAATAGGGGTTTTAAGAAATTGCAAACCGTAGTCCACCATCTGTTGTTGTATCCAAAGAACCTGTGAGCGGCAGCTTGATGCTGAGACGTATTCTGCTTCACATGTGGATAATGCAACTGCGGTCTGTTTCTTGCACTGCCAGGTCACGAGTCTGCTCCCCATAAACTGGCATCCAGCCATTGTGGATTTGTTGTCCTTGTCACAGCCACCCCAATCTGCATCACTAAAAGCGAGTAGGTCAAAATTATCATCATTAGGGTACCATAGTCCTCTCGACGGACAACCCTTCAGATATCTAAGGATACGTTTGACAGCTGCAAGATGACTCTGTTTTGGTTTCGACTGATAACGTGCACAGAGACATGTGGCAAACATTATATCTGGTCTGGAGGCGGTGAGATACATCAGAGATTCGACGATTGCTCTGTATGTAAATGGGTCAGTTAGCTCCCCTTAGCGTCAACTCCAATCCTGTGATTAGGTTGTATTGGGGTATCCATTGGCTTCGAATCATCCATATGGAATCGGCTCAAGACTTCAGAAACGTATTTCATCTGGTGAATAAAGATCCCCGTTGGTCTTTGTTCCACCTGCAAGCCTAGGAAAAACTGCATCTCTCCCATCGCGCTCATCTCGAACTTTTCCTGCATAACACGTTCAAATTCTCTGCAAAGAAGTTCGTTAGTAGAACCAAATATAATATTGTCAACATAAATCTGGACTAGAAGCAAGTCATCGCCTGTTCGTTTAGTGAACAGTGTGCAATCTACCAAACCTCGTTTGAATCCTTTGGAAAGAAGATACGTGCTCAGCTCCTCATACCATTGCCTTGGAGCCTGGTGCATCCGTAGAGAGCTTTGTTCAAAACATAGACCTTATCCGGTGAATAGGATCTTCAAAGCCTGGTGGTTGACCTACGTAAACTTCCTCCTTGACCACACCATAAAGAAACGCGCTCTTAACATCCATTTGATACACCTTAAATTTCTTGTATGGTGCAAACGCCAGAAACATCCGGATAGCTTCTAAGCGTGCAACAGGTGCATAAATCTCGTTGTAATCAATTTCTTCAACTTGATGAAATCCTTGTACAACCAAACGAGCTTTGTTCCTTACGATCACTCCTCTATCATCCTTTTTGCATTTGAATACCCATTTAGTTCCGATCTTCTTTCGTCCTGGGGGAAAATCTGTCAGTGTCCATACACCAAGTTTCTGAAACTGTAATAACTCCTCTTGCATAGCCTCTACCGAAGCGTCATCCAAAAGAGCGTCCTTGTAAGTCCGCGACTCAACCTGCGAAACATAACAAGCAAAAGACCAGTCATTTTGAAAACCTGATTTTTGAATTTTGGCATATAAAGCAAGATTGCAAGGTTTTTTCGGTGAATTAGCATTCCTCAGTTGACCTCTCGTCATCACACTGCTACCAGGATCACCAATAACCTGCTCGATCGGGTGAATTCGATGTATCCGAGATTCCGGATAATCTGGTACTTGGACTCCCGTCTGAGTAGTTAAGTTCTCTACAGAAACCAGATCATTACCCACATTCGATGATGAAGCACCATTTGGATTTGGGTTCATGGTGGTGTCACTGTAGCATGATCTAAAATAGCTTCACTTGTAATATCATCGTCGTCATCTTCAGATTCTGATGAATTAAGAGTTGTGGAAGCTTCTTGGAATACCTCTTCTTCAACTACAGGAACATTGGTATCATTAAAAGCTGCTTGGGGGTTCACGGTGATCGGACGCACCAACGGTGATGTCACTGCGTTTTCTACCTCGTTAATATAAACGTAATACAGCCTCTTCAACCAACCTATCTAGATTGAATGATTCAAAGAAATCTTTGTAATAAAAAATCTAGTCTGGACCGCTTCCCTGTACATTCTGAGTATACCGTTGCACTTCAACGTTAGCCCACTCCTCGACTTGACGAGTTCATTTGTTGAATACCCGTTTGAGCGGGGGTTGCATATCCAACAAAGTATCCTTCTTCAGCCTTCGGTGTGAACTTCTCAGATGGATTAGGCATTGTACATGGAGCTCAAAACGGTTCTAGATACTCTAAATTCGGCTTTCGACGATTCAACAGTTCATAAGAAGTTTTACCAAACTTCTTCACGTTTTAAAACACGAGTAAGAGTATAACAAGCTGCGTAAATTGCTTCGTTCCAGAACATTACTGGAAGATTTGAGTCTGCAAGCATTGTTCTCGCCGTTTCTATTAGAGTCCTGTTTTTGCGTTCGGTGACACCGTTCTGTTGTGGGGTTTACGGAGCACTGTATTCATGATGAATTCCTTTGTTTTCACAAAGATCGTCCATCTGTGCATTCTTAAACTCCGTCCCATTATCACTCCTAATTCTCTTGATCTTTAGACCATAGATATTTTCCAATCGAGTGAACAGAACTTTCAGATTATTAAATGTGTCGCTCTTATGGTGTAAGCACATAACCCACGAATATCTTAAAAGTCATCAATCACCACAAGACAGTACAATTCTCCAGCATGACTTTTACGCTTGACCGGTCCGAACAGATCCATGTGCAAACGTTCAAGTTGTAACATTACACATTTATTACACGTTACGGGTTAAAACGACTAGTGTATTATTTTTAGTGATATTTTGAACCCCTACACAACTATATTTATTCATACATATATCTCTATATATTTATATATATATATATAAAGTTATAACATTAATAATAATAATAATAATAATAATTATTTGTCTAAAAAAAAAAATCAGCTTTATTAACCCATCCAGCCCAATTCCCCCCTTCTTTTGAAACCTGCAGCCCAACACTAGGCCCAGGGAGCCGGCCCAAGCCCAACTCCCCTCTTTTGTTAATTAAAAAGAAAAGAATGCTACCCAGGAATCGAACCCGGATCACCTTCATTCACACACACACGCTACACCATCTGATCCACACACTCTTGTTGAAATTAACTCCACTTTAATTCTATTTAACCACACTTTCAACTCTCCTTTTTCCTTCCCTGTGGACGCGTACAGCATCAGCAGCAGTATGTTAATATTTTTTTTAAAAACCAACCTAATTAGTCATTATTGACGCGTGATTGATTCAAAATATTGCAAATTTCTTTATTTCCGGCCTCGTTCATCTTTGATTACACGATTATTATCAATTATCGTTGACTAATTGATGTTATACGCGCATAACATTAACTCGTGAGTCAACCTTACCAATTAACCCAATCCATCGACCCTCTATATAAATTGAACCTTGGCACAGCATAACAACTCGCTCACATCTCTCTCTCAACCTCCAATTGCTTCTGAAACATTCTAATAATTATCCTTCTACACGCTGTTTGACTTTTGGCTTTGACCAGGCAAACGAGCACAATACAACACTGTGAGTTCTAGTTTTTTTGTGGGTTTTATTAGTCGGCAATCAAACAACAAAAGCCCTAACTTTAATCGGGTTTATAATGTCTGATTTGATCGATTGCATTAGCTAGGGCTCGTAATCATATGATTTGGGGAAGAACATTGATTTTTCTATATATGTTATATATTAAACAAACTGAATCTTAACACAACCACAGGTCTAGACCAAGTGGTTGTGTTGATGTTTGGATTCCCAGCAGACGCGGGTTCGAAACCCGGCTGCCACACTTTTTGCCCTTTTATTTTCCTTGTTTATCAATTATATATATATGTTATTTATTATCTTATAAATTCATTCAAAAATACTAAAACTCTTTTATTAATTCCATAAAAATTATTTTAGGTAAATCTGATGTTAAAGTTTTACCTACAATTTTTAGTTTTCTGAAATTTATTTATTTAATATTTATAATAATTAAATCAATTTTATGCTATTATATTTATAAAAATCTATAAAAATATCAAAAACGATCTATTTAATTTCCACAAATATTATTCTAAGTTTTCATAACAATAAACTTTTCTGAAATGATTTTTATTTCAGAAAAATCATTTATTTAATATTTTTAATCAATTTTTGTTAGTTTTAATCATAATTAAATCATAATAAATCAAATTTTTAATATTTTTGCACCAAAATTTTATACAAATTATTTCTGATCATTTAGAACAGAAATATAATTTTTTAAACTAATAATTCTTTAATTTTAGTATTTTTAAATATTAAAGTTAGAGTTTGACAATTTGTAATAAATAGATTTTAAAAATCTATTTTAAGGAAAATAATTTTGTAAAAATTATTTTTTATACTTTAAACACATTCTTGTGACCATCTTAGATTTAAATCTCATAAAAAGATTTTTAGTTAATTATTTACTAAATTTCTCTCAATTGGCGAATATTTTTAATATTAATCAAACGAGCACTTATCCCCAATTCGAAGCCCTAGAACATATACATTTGTATACTAGTTAAACTTAGACATATTTTATTACCTTATTATAGGGTGATACTTGATACATTTGGTCAACACAATTATCCAAATTTCTCAACAGATATAACATTTTACCAAGGTGAGTTTTACATAGCCCCTTTTCTATTTATCACCATTTTTGGGGTGAAACATGTTACAACATCATTTTATGCAATTCAATCATCAATGTGTCTATGTGTTTTCTATGTTGCATTATGTCTTGAGCATGATTATAGTAAGCACCATTCTAGCATAATCATTAACTCCGTACAAGCCGGCGGTATACATTGATAGATCTATTGGACTGACAATCCCACCCGGATACGTGCCTCCTACAAAGGTTGCGTGGGTGTTTGTTATCGTATAACATATTGGACCATGAGCGTATGGTATGTATCATATTATAACAGTCATCAGGGTTGATTATGCACACGATTTATTTCTAGTATGTTCTCACATATGGACTAGATTGACATGACACATGAATTGCACAACATATTTATTCAATTATAAAAAAAACCTATGTAATTCTCACCAACTTTTGTTGACCCAAAACATTTTCAACTTAACATGTTTCAGGTTCTATTTGCTTGAAGATTTGACTTAAGGCTTGAAGATATGTGCATAGTTTTATTAAATTTGATGTACGAATTCTTGTAGAACAATTGTATGTAATTCATTTAAATCATATAATGAAATCTATTACTTTCCATGAGCTACTGAACAATCATCAATACGTGACATCCCGATGTTTCCGCCATCGGTTGGGGTGTTACACAAGTGGCAATTCAACAGAATTGACTTTCTTTGGCTTATGGGATTGCTTGTGCTGCTTACCCTTCTTGCAACTCACACACTTGTCATTTAAGTGAAAATGTTTAACATTTACGCCTGTGACAAGTTCATTCTTCACCAATTGATTCATCTTTCGTAGGTGAATGTGTCCCATCCTCCTATTCCACATGATTGATTCCTTTTCAGTAGCCTTGGAGAGAAAACACGTGACTAGGCCTTGTGTAGTCATTGCTTTAGACATGTCGAGAATGTACAAGTTGTTCACTCTCGGTGCCTTTAACATCACCCACTCTTTTGGTAACACGAATCCCGGCTTGAGTATATAGCAAGATTTGTCATCAAAGAATACAGAAAACTGCTTGTCACAAATCTGACTGACACTGAGCAGATTGTAATCGATTTGCTTCACATAAGAGATCCTCTCAAAACTCACTATTCCATTACTAACACTACCCTCCATGGTAATGTATCCACCCTTGTTACCAGCAAACGCTACATAACCTCCATTGATATTTCTGATATCGAATAGTAGTGAAAGATCCCCTGTCATGTGACCAGAAGCTCCATGTCAACAATCCAAAGACGGCTCACAGGGCCAGCTGAAGCTCCCTGCACAAATCAAGTAAATAATTAGATTTTTCGGGGGACTCAAGCCTGTTTGGTCTTGGGTCTTTGAACATTTTGCTTCAAAGATTTAGATTCTTCACAAACAGTTTGATTTGAATTAATCTTTTTCTGATCAATCAAATCTTTTTCATTCTCTGATTTCACATTTTGTTGTGAAGTTGAAGCACCTTGAGATTCCTTTGGAGACCAAGATTGTTCAGATCGTTTCAAGATCCGGATTTGAGATTTGGGGGTCTCAACCGGTTTCTTTACTTCGTCTTTGAATGAAACTTTCTTGGTTACCTTCTTTGATTTAACAGAGACAGGTCCAACTGTTGGTTTGACATCAGGTTTAATAGGAACCTTTTTCTTGTCAACAGTTGTGTTCACCATTGGTTTCTTAAGAGATTTTTCAGTAGCTATCCGGTTACGACGATCATATGTCATCGGACGATTTTCCCTCTTTTAAAAATATCTGCTTTGATTATAAAAAGGTGCTGGTTGAGGGACAAATCGTCTTTGTGGATAACAATGATTATCGACTGGACTTTCATACTTCTGCTTCATTTCCACCTCGTGCCTCTTGTGCCTTATGTACGGGCAGTGAGCAAGTAAATGCCCTCTCTCCCCGCACTTAAAACACGCATGGTACTCTTCAAAGTTGTTCTTGGCGTTCGACTTTGCATAAGTAGTGATAGGATATTGATCATCCACACACCTTCTTCTTAAACTCTCAGGAGCTGGGTCCTTTGAGTAAGTCGGCTTAAGAAAACTGTTTGACTTTTCTTTTGGTTTAACAAATTCCGTGACATGGACCTTTGGTTCTTTAGGAACATCCAAATAAATTTTCTTTAAGACTTCTGGAGGTACATCATTTGTTCGCTCATGCTTTGGGAACCAAATGGTACTCTCCTGCCAAATTTTCTCAATTTTCGAATAGTTGGCAAATTTTATTGGATATTCATCATCAGAAATTATCTTATCGGATCCTTCCATCCGATAGAAAATTTTAACAGGTTTATCACAAGATTCATTTTTCTTTTCATTTTTCTTCTCAACAGGCTTAACTGATTGATTCTTTCTATGAGCGCTAGCCATAGGATGCACAATCTGTGATGGTGAAACAGGTTCATTAGTGATTATGTGATTTTCATCATGAATATCACACACCTTTTCAGGAACCTTCTCAGATTGTTCATCCTCTGAATCAGAATCATCATTTACAGCAACTACGCCTTCATCATTTCCCAATACAGCTCTAACATCAGAATTAGGGTCTCCCACACTAGAGGTGTTTGACTCGTCATCCGATGTAGAGTCAGATTTAACTGAGCTCTCCGGTGCTATTGTGTGCAAATTATGGTTTTCAAACAACACCGGAGCTGGGACAGCTTTGTAGTTGGCACTACTAGACTGTGAAGGCTCTTCTATTATATGATCAACAACATAAGCAATATGCTTATAACTCTCAAGTTTCTTGTTCACTTTTTCTGCAAAGCACTTGATGGTGGCCATTTCAAGTTTTGTGTTTTCTAAATCATTTATATAATTATTTATGGCCATTTGTTTCAATGATAAAGTCTTTTTCAATTCTGATACATCTTTCTTATAACCATCAAGTACTCTGTTAAACTCTTTTGCTTCTTTTTGATATGATTGACAGTTGATTTTAGCACTCTCAAGCAGAACCTTGAGTTGCTTATTCTCCTCTGTCAATTTATCACAAACATCACAATGTTTAATACAAGTTGAATTTGAAGTAGATTCAGTACTTACCTGTTTTGGAGGTTCTGTCATGGCCATCCATGCAAAGTGTGCTTCCTTCCCAGCGAAAAACTTTGAATAATCAATCCTGGTACAAGCATCATCCACTATGCATGATTTCCGGGTCATCAAAAAATCAGCTTCAGCAAGCAATTGGTCAATATCATCATCCAGTGAGTTAACACTAGATTCAGAATCAGATTCACTCTCCTCATCAGAATAAGCTGAATCATACTGCTCTGGCACTTCAGTAACAGAGTCAAGAATCAAACCAGACTTCTTCTCTGTACAATCATCACTCTCTTCATTCAACTCCTCAATTCTCACCTCAGATATCTTTTCAGTCACTAATTCCTCTTCAACCTCTACCGGCTCATCCAAATTCATCTGCTGTGCAACACAAGCCACATTCCAGTTGTAATATCTTCAACACCTAACTGCATCCCTGTCCAATCAAACCCTTCGTCTTTCTGTATCACCAAAGCTTGGTTTTGATTATCTGTTTGAGTTTGTGTGTTTGGTGTAGAAATAGGAATGATTGTTCGGTTTGAATTTTGTTGGTTTTGGTTTTGGTTTTGGTTTTGGTTTTGTGTTGTGTTTTGTCTAACAGTGTTATTTTTGGGGGTATTTTGGCGGTTTTGGTAGTTATTTTGTGGTTGAAAGCTTGAAATATTAGGACTTTGGTAAGATACTGATTTTGGGTTTGACGGTTTTGGTAGTTAGAGTTGAAAGGATTTCTATTCCCTAGCTGTGCTGGTTGTGTACATTCTCTCTTAAAATAACCTTTCTCACCACAATTAAAACAAGTCACTTTGGCTTTGTTGAAGCCATATGTGGTGTTTGGTGAAGTAGAAAGATCAGTTCTTCCAGTTTTTCTGAATGAAATCAGTAGGTCTCCTCATAATACTTGCAAATGCCCATTGAATATCCATGAGCTCCATCTCTTCTTTACCAATCTGTGCGTAGTCTTCATTGGTTAAGTTGGTTATTACCAATTTGACTCGCAACAAGCCCATTATAAGATGCTACCATAGCTGACACCAATGCTACGTGTTGTTGAGCAATCTCAACAGTAACATTGTTTAGGTTCGATGTCTCCAGCACAATCGGGCTCTGATTTGTTTGGCTTTGGTTGATTTGCATCGGGTTCATTTGAGGATGTGTGTTTGTTGTTGAGGTTGGTTAGCAGAATAACAAGCTGCTTGTTGCATGGGTGAGAATGGTGGGATATAAGTTGTAGTATGATATGATGGTGAGGTATATGATGATGTATGAGCAAGATAATTGATAGGTGTTTTGGTTGGTTCAACATGGTTAGAGACGCACGCGATGTGTGGAGCAACATTTGAACTCGAACTTGAACTAGAAAGAGAAGAAGATGTACCACCATGATACAATTCTGGATTCTAAAGAATTTGTGCTCTTTTCGCCTTCTCTTTTCTTCCATCTCCTTATTCTCTAGTTTCTGAATAAACCCGTTAATGGTCCAATATTGGTACGCATCCTTTTCCTTCAATACCTCTATATGCTGATTCCAGTATGGTGGCAATGCATCGGGAAACTTGTCTACCACCTCTGACATAGGTATGCTTATCTCGTAGCTTGAAAGCTCAGTGAGTAAATGACAATACCTTGGAACCAACTCCTTCAGCGTCTCGTTCCCCATGTAGCTGAAGTTCTCAAACTCTTTTCGAAGTTCCTCCATCCTCAACATCCTTGTCTTCTCATTTCCATCATGTCTATTCTTTAACATGTCCCACAACTGTTTAGATGTTGTGCAAGACCCAAACTGATGTAACAGATCAGTATTGATGGCCTGGGACAGTTGAGAAAACGCCTTCTTCTCAATAGCAAATTTCTTCTTTTCATCATCTGCAAGATTCTCCAACGGAATTGGCTCACCCGTGTTCTCCATCATGTCTATTCAGATGGATTAGGCATTGTACATGGAGCTCAAAACGGTTCTAGATACTCTAAATTCGGCTTTCGGCGATTCAACAGTTCATAAGAAGTTTTACCAAACTTCTTCACCGTTAAAACACGAGTAAGAGTATAACAAGCTGCGTAAATTGCTTCGTTCCAGAACATTACTGGAAGATTTGAGTCCGCAAGCATTGTTCTCGCCGTTTCTATTAGAGTCCTGTTTTTGCGTTCGGTGACACCGTTCTGTTGTGGGGTTTACGGAGCACTGTATTCATGATGAATTCCTTTGTTTTCACAAAGATCGTCCATCCGTGCATTCTTAAACTCCGTCCCATTATCACTCCTAATTCTCTTGATCTTTAGACCATAGATATTTTCCAATCGAGTGAACAGAACTTTCAGATTATTAAATGTGTCGCTCTTATGGTGTAAGCACATAACCCATGAAAATCTTGAAAAGTCATCAATCACCACAAGACAGTACAATTCTCCAGCATGACTTTTACGCTTGACCGGTCCGAACAGATCCATGTGCAAACGTTCAAGTGGCAATTCAACAGAATTGACTTTCTTTGGCTTATGGGATTGCTTGTGCTGCTTACCCTTCTTGCAACTCACACACTTGTCATTTAAGTGAAAATGTTTAACATTTATGCCCGTGACAAGTTCATTCTTCACCAAATGATTCATCTTTCGTAGGTGAATGTGTCCCATCCTCCTATGCCACATGATTGATTCCTATTCAGTAGCCTTGGAGAGAAAACACGTGACTAGGCCTTGTGTAGTCATTTCTTTAGACATGTCGAGAATGTACAAGTTGTTCACTCTCGGCGCCTTTAACATCACCCACTCTTTTGGTAACACGAATCCCGGCTTGAGTATATAGCAAGATTTGTCATCAAAGAATACAGAAAACTGCTTGTCACAAATCTGACTGACACTGAGCAGATTGTAATCGATTTGCTTCACATAAGAGATCCTCTCAAAACTCACTATTCCATTACTAACACTACCCTCCATGGTAATGTATCCACCCTTGTTACTAGCAAACGCTACATAACCTCCATTGATATTTCTGATATCGAATAGTAGTGAAAGATCCCCTGTCATGTGACCAGAAGCTCCACTGTCAACAATCCAAAGACTGCTCACAGGGCCAGCTGAAGCTCCCTGCACATATCAAGTAAAGAATTAGATTTTTCGGGGGACTCAAGCCTGTTTGGTCTTGGGTCTTTGAACATTTTGCTTCAAAGATTTAGATTCTTCACAAACAGTTTGATTTGAATTAATCTTTTTCTGATCAATCAAATCTTTTTCATTCTCTGATTTCACATTTTGTTGTGAAGTTGAAGCACCTTGAGATTCCTTTGGAGACCAAGATTGTTCAGATCGTTTCAAGATCCGGATTTGAGATTTTGGGGTCTCAACCGGTTTCTTTACTTCGTCTTTGAATGAAACTTTCTTGGTTACCTTCTTTGATTTAACAGAGACAGGTCCAACTGTTGGTTTGACATCAGGTTTAACAGGAACCTTTTTCTTTTCAACAGTTGTGTTCACCATTGGTTTCTTAAGAGATTTTTCAGTAGCTATCCGGTTACGACGATCATATGTCATCGGACGATTTTCCCTCTTTTTTAAAATATCTGCTTTGATTATAAAAAGGTGCTGGTTGAGGGACAAATCGTCTTTGTGGATAACAATGATTATCGACTGGACTTTCATACTTCTGCTTCATTTCCACCTCGTGCCTCTTGTGCCTTACGTACGGGCAGTGAGCAAGTAAATGCCCTCTCTCCCCGCACTTAAAACACGCATGGTACTCTTCAAAGTTGTTCTTGGCGTTCGACTTTGCATAAGTAGTGATAGGATATTGATCATCCACACACCTTCTTCTTAAACTCTCAGGAGCTGGGTCCTTTGAGTAAGTCGGCTCAAGAAAACTGTTTGACTTTTCTTTTGGTTTAACAAATTCCGTGACATGGACCTTTGGTTCTTTAGGAACATCCAAATAAATTTTTCTTTAAGACTTCTGGAGGTACATCATTTGTTCGCTCATGCTTTGGGAACCAAATGGTACTCTCCTGCCAAATTTTCTCAATTTTCGAATAGTTGGCAAATTTTATTGGATATTCATCATCAGAAATTATCTTATCGGATCCTTCCATCCGATAGAAAATTTTAACAGGTTTATCACAAGATTCATTTTTCTTTTCATTTTTCTTCTCAACAGGCTTAACTGATTGATTCTTTCTATGAGTGCTAGCCATAGGATGCACAATCTGTGATGGTGAAACAGGTTCATTAGTGATTATGTGATTTTCATCATGAATATCACACACCTTTTCAGGAACCTTCTCAGATTGTTCATCCTCTGAATCAGAATCATCATTTACAGCAACTACGCCTTCATCATTTCCCAATACAGCTCTAACATCAGAATTAGGGTCTCCCACACTAGAGGTGTTTGACTCGTCATCCGATGTAGAGTCAGATTTAACTGAGCTCTCCGGTGCTATTGTGTGCAAATTATGGTTTTCAAACAACACCGGAGCTGGGACAGCTTTGTAGTTGGCACTACTAGACTGTGAAGGCTCTTCTATTATATGATCAACAACATAAGCAATATGCTTATAACTCTCAAGTTTCTTGTTCACTTTTTCTGCAAAGCACTTGATGGTGGCCATTTCAAGTTTTGTGTTTTCTAAATCATTTATATAATTATTTATGGCCATTTGTTTCAATGATAAAATCTTTTTCAATTCTGATACATCTTTCTTATAACCATCAAGTACTCTGTTAAACTCTTTTGCTTCTTTTTGATATGATTGACAGTTGATTTTAGCACTCTCAAGCAGAACCTTGAGTTGCTTATTCTCCTCTGTCAATTTATCACAAACATCACAATGTTTAATACAAGTTGAATTTGAAGTAGATTCAGTACTTACCTGTTTTGGAGGTTCTGTCATGGCCATCCATGCAAAGTGTGCTTCCTTCCCAGCGAAAAACTTTGAATAATCAATCCTGGTACAAGCATCATCCACTATGCATGATTTCCCGGGTCATCAAAAAATCAGCTTCAGCAAGCAATTGGTCAATATCATCATCCAGTGAGTTAACACTAGATTCAAAATCGGATTCACTCTCCTCATCAGAATAAGCTGAATCATACTGCTCTGGCACTTCAGTAACAGAGTCAAGAATCAAACCAGACTTCTTCTCTGTACAATCATCACTCTCTTCATTCAACTCCTCGATTCTCACCTCATATATCTTTTCAGTCACTAATTCCTCTTCAACTTCTACCGGCTCATCCAAATTCATCTGCTGTGCAACACAAGCCACATTCCCAGTTGTAATCTCTTCAACACCTAACTGCATCCCTGTCCAATCAAACCCTTCGTCTTTCTGTATCACCAAAGCTTGGTTTTGATTATCTGTTTGAGTTTGTGTGTTTGGTGTAGAAATAGGAATGATTGTTCGGTTTGAATTTTGTTGTGTTTGGTTTTGGTTTTGGTTTTGTGTTGTGTTTTGTCTAACAGTGTTATTTTTGGGGGTATTTTGGCGGTTTTGGTAGTTATTTTGTGGTTGAAAGCTTGAAATATTAGGACTTTGGTAAGATACCTGATTTTGGGTTTGACGGTTTTGGTAGTTAGAGTTGAAAGGATTTCTATTCCCTAGCTGTGCTGGTTGTGTACATTCTCTCTTAAAATGACCTTTCTCACCACAATTAAAACAAGTCACTTTGGCTTTGTTGAAGCCATATGTGGTGTTTGGTGAAGTAGAAAGATCAGTTCTTCCAGTTTTCTGAATGAAATCAGTAGGTCTCCTCATAATACTTGCAAATGCCCATTGAATATCCATGAGCTCCATCTCTTCTTTATCAATCTGTGCATAGTCTTCATTGGTTAAGTTGGTTATTACCAATTTGACTCGCAACAAGCCCATTATAAGATGCTACCATAGCTGACACCAATGCTACGTGTTGTTGAGCAATCTCAACAGTAACATTGTTTAGGTTCGATGTCTCCAGCTCAATCGGGCTCTGATTTTTTGGCTTTGGTTGATTTGCATCGGGTTCATTTGAGGGATGTATGTTTGTTGTTGAGGTTGGTTAGCAGAATAACAAGCTGCTTGTTGCATGGGTGAGAATGGTGGGATATAAGTTGTAGTAGGATATGATGGTGAGGTATATGATGATGTTTGAGCAAGATAATTGATAGGTGTTTTGGTTGGTTCAACATGGTTAGAGACGCACGCGATGTGTGGAGCTACATTTGAACTCGAACTTGAACTAGAAAGAGAAGAAGATGTACCACCATGATACAATTCTGGATTCTGAGGAATTTGTGCTCTTTTCGCCTTCCTCTTTTCTTCCATCTCCTTATTCTCTAGTTTCTGAATAAACTCGTTAATGGTCCAATATTGGTACGCATCCTTTTCCTTCAATACCTCTATATGCTGATTCCAGTATGGTGGCAATGCATCGGGAAACTTGTCCACTACCTCTGACATAGGTATGCTTATCTCGTAGCTTGAAAGCTCAGTGAGTAAATGACAATACCTTGGAACCAACTCCTTCAGCGTCTCGTTCCCATGTAGCTGAAGTTCTCAAACTCTTTTCGAAGTTCCTCCATCCTCAACTTCCTTGTCTTCTCATTTCCATCATGTCTATTCTTTAACATGTCCCACAACTGTTTAGATGTTCTGCAAGACCCAAACTGATGTAACAGGTCAGTATTGATGGCCTGGGACAGTTGAGAAAACGCCTTCTTCTCATAGCAAATTTCTTCTTTTCATCATCTGCAAGATTCTCCAACGGAATTGGCTCACCCGTGTTCTCCAAGATCGGAGCAACATAGCCCTTCGCAATCATCTACCAAGCTTTCGTTCCCTCTAAACCCATTCCCTCAAGATGTATCTTAAATTTGGTCTTCCAGGTGTTGTAATCGACCATCTCCATAAGCTTTGGTGGACGGCTTCCACTCCCCGGAGACAAGTCTTAAATAAGAGTTGAAATAGCATTTGTAGTCTGAGAGTGTACCGCTACTGCTGCTACTCCCCAATAATCAGCCATCGGTTGTGGTTGTGGTTGTGTAACATGTTGGGGAATAGTACTAGTCATCGCCATGTAATTAATCGGTTGCGATGGTTGACTAGACTTTTGAGCAGCTACCGACCAAGGATCCATGGTTGTCTGCTGTTGTGGTGTCGTGTTAGGTCGTGGTGTAGTAGGAAAGTTCCACATATCAATCTGAAAATGACTAACACGAAAAGATTAGAAAAGTTTTATAACAGATTCTACTTTCGACCCTTTGATATAATCGTGTGGTCGAATGTACAAAATAGTTCACGTTCGACCGTTTGTCAAGGTTCGAATGTAGAAAATAACCAACTCAAATCACTTTCGACCGTTTACACCCACTTTCGACCACCCGTTTGGTCGAATGAACCTAATATGGTTGAATGAACAAATAAACACTGATAAACTCTAGATTCGACCAACCAACACCCTCGTTCGACCAAATAAACCTTGACAATTAAACACACTCTTTCGACTAGTCTCCCTAGGTTCGACCCTGCATGATTCAAAAACGGTTATTCTTTGAAAATCAGTTAATTTTGATCAAATTTTTCAAAAGTTGATGAAATTTGATGATTCTAATCAGGTTTTGCCTCAGATTTGATTTGGAACAAGTTTAACAAAGAGAATTATGAGTTTTATCCAGGAAAACAAGTTCTAATCAATCAATTTATCACCAAAATCAGTTTATCAATGAAAAACAGAAAGTTTTGATCAAAATAGGGTCCAAATCAACTGTAATATTATCAAATTGTAGTTGTTTGATCCATATGGCTCTGATACCACTTTGTAGAAGAATCGATTTAACAAAAACTATTGGTTTGATCAAACAAGTCTACTAATTCAGGTGCGGAATCCCTGAATTAGTTACAAAATGATAATAATATCAACAAAACACAGAAATCATCATTAAAGCTTTCATTTCATTCAATAACACATTCAATTACACGTTAAAAAGATGTTTATAATGTTTAAATGACATGTACAGACTTGACACAAAACCCTAGGGAGAACACAAACTGGAGGGAAAACAAAATGTCAAAAGTTACATTGCAAAAATCAACTTGACCTTATATAGGCCTGCACATTCGCCCATTTAGGTTGGTCGAATGTGCAGGTTCGACCAAACATAGTGGTCGAACCAAGCTATACATTAAAATCTAAACTACCTTCGACCTCCTGTTCTCCTTCGACCCTTTAAGCTTCCTTCGACCGTTCAGAAAACCTCATTCGACCAATAAGAGACACCTTCGACCAAACGACTGAGAACAAAAACATATGTTAAATGTAATCCAAAGCATTAGTCGCACAATATGCATCTACATCATCCAAGGTTCGGATCTTGGTATTCCCAGCAGGATAACCATACTTGTCGATCCAACCATCATAGTCACTTGGTAACTCCTGACTACAAACAGCAAAAAATTATTAGCATATTATAAAATGATTGTAGTATCCATAGATTAAAACCATGATACATATCTTACCAAACACACACGACTATTATTTTCCGACTTAACCCAAAACCCGTACACCATTGTAACACAGATGTGTATGCACCTGTACCAATCCACAAAACATAATAAATAATACATATCTTAAAGTTTAAATGATAAAAACAATTACAAATTCAATCAAATCTTTGTATCAGGAAATCTATAGACATAATAAAAAATAAAATCTTTGTATAAGAAAATCAGTTTTTACAGTTGTTGAACACTAAAACCCCTAAATCGATACCTAAAACATAAACCCCTAATCGAAACCTAAATCATAACAATCCATTCGTAGTTTTCTTAAAACATCAATTGAACCCTAACTCGAAACCTAAAACATAAACCCATAAATCGAAACCAAAAACATAAATCCATTCATATCAATCTTAAAACATCATTTGAACCCTAAATCGAAACCTTAAACATAAACCCCTAAATCGAAACCTAAAACATCAACCACTAATCAGTCTAAAACCTAAAACCCTAAATCGTAATTTTCTTTAACATAAATCTAAAACCCTAATCAGTTTAACAACGATTGCACAATCAAACCCTAAAAAATCAATTGAAATCAGTCAAAATAGAGAGAATTAATTGAACCCTAAAATATAAACACTCGAACAATCAAACACTAAAACATCAATCGAACCCTAAAACATCATTCAAAAAAAAAAAATTAGTAAAAGTGAACAATAATACACGCACACTAAAGAACAATCAACATAAATAATTTAAATCAGCCAATAGATACATAACAGACCTTAATCGACACACAAATCAACGAAAAACATGAAAAAAATAAAGAAAAAAGAACCACATGGAGAAGGTTTGATTAATATACAATGGTAGAGATGAAACCTTGGAGAAGAGATTAAAAGAATCGTTACCTCTTTGGAATCGCCTCTTAATCGCCTGGCTAGGGTTTCAGATTGACGAAGACAAACGCGTTTGAATTGGGCGATTAGGTTATGTTCCGTGTTTTATTTTGCCTTTTATATTTATTCAATTTTTGATTTAAAAAAAAGAAAAATTTTATAAAAACCCACATCATGCCATGTGGATTACTGAGAGGAGTAGAGAGAACTGAAGTTGCAATGTGGAAGTGCCATGTGTCCCACATTGCTTTCAAATATTAGATGTATAGATTTTAAATAAAATCTATATCTATATTATCTTAAAATTTCAAAAATGTTAATTAATATCTTTTCCTTATTTTCCTCTCACATTTTTTAAATGTTAGTGAACCATTAATTATTTTTAAAATTTCAAATATGTTAATTAATATTTTTATCTTTATTTTTTTTCTTATTTTCCGCTCACAATTTTTAAACGTTAGTAACTTTTATGTATGACATTTTTTGAAAAAAATTTACACCAAATTAACGATCGCTTTATTATCTTTCCAACGAGTACCATATATAGTGCTATACAAAAAAAAAAATGTTTTTTAGTGAGTTTTTGCTCATGCAGAAAAAAACACAATGTATTTAGGTAATTTCTTAATCATATATACGCAAGTCACTAATCATGTTATGATAGTATATATGTTTTCGAACCTACTATTACGTATATGAATTGCCCATGTTCATGTGCTATAACGATATGCTTAGCATTAAAAGAGGTTGAGATTTTTTAATCTGCTGGGAACGCAGCATGAGAACCCCTTTTGATAGTATAAACATTAGAATAATTTTCTTTAACATTAAAAGAGGTCGAGACTGTTTACTTCTTTTATCATTTTTTATTAAGTAATATTAGATTTTTTAACCCCGGGACACTCCCGGGTAGAGGTGTACAAAAAAACCGGTTTTTTTTAACCGGAAATAAAAACCGGAACCGGTTTTTATAAAAAACCGGTTTTTTTATAACCGGTTTTCAACCCAACCCACTTCGAATGGTGTAGACCGGTTCTAGGTATAAGGAAAATGGTTTTTTTGAAAACCGGTTTTTAATAATAACCGGTTCAGAAACCGATTTTGACAAAAAACCGGGTTTAAAAACCGGTTTATCCAAAAAACCGGTTATTGTTTAGTGTAAAAAAAAACCGGTTTAACCGGTTTTGACCGTTGGAAAGGAGGACAAGCAGCAGCAGCAACGGTCTTACGACCGTTTGGGTCATTTTTGACCGTTTTTTTTTGGTGTTTTTGGCCCCAATCTTTCATTCTTGACTCCTATAAATACCCCATGATGTTTTGGGTTGATTACACAACTCTAATACACTCTCAATACTCTCCAAAATCATAAAAAACCATTTAGTATTAGAAAAAAAAAACTCTCAAATGGCGTCTTCTAGCCAACAAGATTCGACTCACATTGGTGCTTCAACTAGCGATGTGGTGGTTCGGGTTGTCCCTACCAAGCGAAATCGAGAAGTTTGGCAACACTACGATATGTGTGAAATGGCTTCGGGTGAAAAAAAGGCTCGTTGCAAATATTGTAAAGGGTTCTACAAGCCGGAAGCAAACACCTCTTTGAAAACGCACATCACAAAGCCATTTTGCAAGGTTTTGAAATCACAAGCTTCGAAGGATCAACCGGCAATGACAAGTGAAGGAGAGATCTTCGCTTACTCCATTGATGCGGTTCGTGAGGAAATGGCATGTTTTGTCATTCAAGAAAGCCTTCCTTTCAACCACTTCGACAACCAAAGGTACACTCGCCTTGTTCAAAGAACTCTCCAACCACGATACACTCATGTAAGTCATGCAACTCTTAGAAGGGATTGTTTAAAAATGTGGAAAAAAGCTAAAAATGAAACAATTTCTTTTTTTGAAAATTTACAAACCGGTGTAAACCTTACTAGCGATGTGTGGTCGACACCTCATGGTGTACCCGACTCTTACATTTGTGTCACCGCACATTGGGTTCAACCCGATTCATGGCAAATGATGAAACGTACGATTGCGTTTCAACTTTTCGATTATCCACACACGGGTCAAAATATTTTTAAGGTTATTGACAACGTTATTAAAACTTATAAGTTGGAGGAAAAAATATTTTCTATATCTTTTGATAACGCCTCCAACAATACCGTTGCAATAACACAATTAAAATTAAAATATAAACCCATTTGTGAAGGTGCATTTTTTCATAGTCGATGTGTTGCACACATCATAAATTTGGCGGTTCAAGACGGTTTAAAAATTGTTGAGTCACAAAAGAAGGGTTTTAGAAGAATGTTGCGTGATATTTTTAGCAACGTACAAAGACATACTAAATATATAAAGTTTTGTGCGGAGGCGAAAAAACCGTGTTTGGGTCCGAATTGGGATTGCCCAACAAGATGGAGTTCTACATGTAACATGTTTGAAAAGGCGATTTCACAAAAAGAAACTTTAATGGCTTTTCATGAAATCTTGTCGAGTCGTGGTAAGGTTAACCCTTACCATGCTAGGAGTTGGGAAACTATTGAGCGTATAGCCGATATGCTACAAGTTTTTAAAACGTCGACAACCGCTTTATCCGGTGTTTATTATCCCACAAGTCCTTTAGCAATTCACAAAATATTTTTAATGACATCTAAACTAAGCAAGATAAGTATATATGGGCATCCGTATTCGGATATGGTAACACAAATGAAAGAAAAACTTAAAAAATATTTTAGAGAGATACCACCGGTTTTTTCTTGTGCCGCCGCCTTAAACCCTTGCTATAACATAAGGGGCGTTAATTCTATGATTGATAAAATTGCGGACGAGTTGGGTTTAAATTGTGCCGAAGACCCATGTTTTAGCCAATCTTTGAAAAGTAAATTTAGCACTCATCTTAATTCCATGTATGCTTTTTATCAATCAAAGTATGGTTCAAGCTCACAAATTCATGATGCATTGAGAAACACTTTGGACGAGAATTCAAGTGATTCCGATTTCGCTTTTTATAGTCATTTATGGAATGTAAGTGAACAAGATGAAGCTACTAACACACCAAGTAGCGAAATCGGGAGATATAGTGGTACAAACTTTTTACAACACCTCACTCCCGAACAATTTAAAAACTTTGATTTGTTGGCTTGGTGGAAAGAAAAGGAAGAACAATTTCCGATTCTAGCCGCCATGGCCCGAGATTTACTAAGTGTCCAAGCTTCTACGGTAGCTTCGGAATCCGCTTTTTCTACTAGTGGCAAGGTCTTATCGATAAGGTGAACGAGGCTAACTCCTAAGGCGGTTGAGATGTCTATTTGCTTAAAGGATTACTTGGATGCGGCGGAAAGAGTACAAGATAAGCGCTCACTTGAGGGAGAATTGGAGTACGAAGCCGAATTGTACGAGGACGAGGTGAATATGGCCTTGATTGAACCAATGACCGACGAAGAAGCCGAATGTGACACCCGGCAAATTCTGGTTAACAACATTGTCTAGATGAAAGTCTACCTTAGCGAGTCACGCGTATATTATACTTAACGAGGGTTAGCTAGATAGCTAGAAAGGACATACGTGCATTGTCTCGGGTTTGAGACAACTTACAAAACGTTTTCTAGTCCGGTTTGGGACTACTTTCACATCTCGGGCTATGAGATGCTTTGACTCCTTGTGTGGGTCGGGTTTCTAGTCCGGTTTGGGACTACTTTCACATCTCGGGTTATGAGATGCTTTGACTCCTTGTGTGGGTCGGGTTTTGACTCCTTGTGTGAGTTAACATGTGATTTCATGATTAGTGAACCTCGGACGTTGGTGAATAACAAACTTATGTGTCTCGGTGATATCTGACAAACTTATGTGAAAACCATACGTGATTATGTGAACCTAAACCGAACACGTTAATAAAAATTATTAAAAGTGGAGCGTGAGGTTGATTAGGGTCTTAACGCATGGGGTTACACTTGTTACGGTCCGTAATAACGAAAACGTCGAAGGATAACGCGTCGGGAGGCGAAACGAGGCAAAAGCGCGCCACCCGGACCTGTGAGCGGCCGCTCACAGGCTCCGAGCGGCCGCTCGATGCTACCTGACGGGTTTAAACCGCCTCAAACTCATATTTAAACATCCTTAACTCCCATGCAGCCCTCATACTCAACCCTAATCGCCCCCTTACTGCCCCACACGAATATTTCACTCCAAAAACTCCTGCTAAGGCTCAAGATCATCAATTGGGAGGCTCCAAGGCGCGCGATTGATTGATTTGAAGAGCTAAGGGTATAACTCATGATTTCTTACGCTTTTTACTTTATGTTTTATTGTAAAAATCATATAACAAGTTTGTCCAGGTCTGAATGGGTTTAATAAACATTAAAACATGAGTCTTTTTGAAGATTAAACGGATTAAACCTATTAATAAACGCGTAGTAACATCATAGGATGCTTGTTGCGCAAGTTATTGGTGTTTTGATCCTAAAAGCTTTGATCTTGACATGTTTGATAATAGGATCTGATGGGAATAGGTATTAGGAAAGTTGTATGATGATTATTAGGTATTATTGATTGATAATATGCAACTAGGGTTTGATATAATTGATAATATTGTACGATCAGAATCTGGACAGATTCTGAAAGTCGACTTGTAGGGTCTGTTTCGTGGCTTGAAAACAATTGGTTTGATCGATTCTTTGCATGGTTGTAACGTACAAGGTCTTAGCTTTTCATAATGGGCAAAACCATCGAATTTGGACATCGTTTGAGTCGTTTTTGGAATTTTAATTGATTAGGGGTCATATCAGATTTTCGGATTTGTAAATTGGGTTAACTTTAAATGGTCATAACTTGAGATTTACAAGGAATTAGATTATGAAATTTTTACAGTAGGTCAATACTGGAAAAATAGAGCTTTTCCAAGTGGATTCATCTCGTTTGGATGAATACACAATTTTTAAGAATTTTCCTACTAAACTGACCTGTTGAGGAGATTTTCTGGACATAGCTGTGTTGTACGAATTTTCATAATTTTTGTGTTTGGAATTGAGACAAAACAAAAATAGGTATTGTCGAGTGAATCCCAAAGTAAATTCAGTAAAAATTTGGGAGGTTAACTCACTGGTTTGCTATTTTAAATAAATTAGTTTTGATGGCGCACAATCTGTCCTGAAAACACAGATTGTGTATTATGTGCTTCTGTGATTAATTGAGGTCTTAGGTGGTATGGAATTGACATGAAACTGAAGTACACTTGTCTGAGACACATACGGAATGTAGAAACTAATTGTAACCAACGTATTCACCAACGGGTCCGTAGGGTTTACTATCTCATGTAGAATCACTAGGCGTCGCATATACACTGTTGAACATTTAAAACGCCTTGGACAAACGAGTTATATGGGTAATGATATTACGCCTATACTCACTGAACGACACTGTTATTAGGGTGTCGGTAGCATATATTGCTTGCTGTTCGGATTCTTTGCTTGCACGTTAAGGTGAGTTTACGGCCCCTCTTTTAAACTGGTTTTATACTTTCGGGGGAGAAAACATGTGTTAAAACGATTATTTGATAACTACTGTCATACTATGGGTTTCTATTGTGTACTACACGGTCTTTGGAAGTCCCGGGGGGAACCATGAATGTGCGGGTTTGCACAACGGGGAAATGTGAATAGCGCTATTGGGAGTGACCAACCCCGCTCGTCGGCTTGGAGGGCCGGGCGAGTGCATATTGTCTCAAACAGGAACAACAGGAACAACTTTTCGGGCACAACATCTGGTATTCGAGTTAGTAATGGTTTTCCAATCGTGGTAGTAACAAAACGTACGCCTAGCTAGCGTATACTGGTTTTCGATTTGTTATAGTATGGACAGGTGGACTTGGTACTTGGATACAAAACCTGTAAACTCACCAGCATTTTTGTGCTGACGTAAATTTTTACATGTTTTCTCAGGTCGCTAAGGTAGCACAATGGAACTAGGGCGCACGCGTCTGCACGGCGTCTAGTTAGAGTCGCATGGTTTTCATATGTTGAACAATTGGTGTACTTTTGAGATATTGTTTTGAATAAGCTTCCGCTGTAAACGGGATTTTAAACTATGTTTTGAAATTGCATTTATATTCATTTAGACTTGTTTATTGTGATCGTTGGTTTGGATCCTGGTTTGTCATGCGCCTCGCGGTAAAACTCCGCAAGTGGATTTTGAGGGTGTGACAGATTGGTATCAGAGCCAATGGTTACAGTGAACTCGGACTGCATGTAGAGTCTAGTCTATAGCCGAGTCGCACACACTAGACGATCACATGGTACTAAACATTATGGTGGTTTACGTAGGGTCTTGTCGGGGTGTCTCTAAATCGTTGGTCTTTCTACGTTACATCATCCGTTCTATCTTAGGTCGGGCTACTTACTTTCTAGGCAGTGTAGTATATTGGGGTAACTCGTATGCTCTTGAGATTTGTCCAAGGCTCGGACATCTCCCTTTCGCACTCCAATAGAAACACTTGCCATAAACTACCGTAGCATTACGGTGTGTAGCTGAGAGTCTATGTTCGGTGATTTGAACTTTGGACTAGGAGAACACTTGGGGGACCATGTAGAGCGGTTTATCATTTTGGGTGCACACAAAATCATAAACCGAAATGCATGGAAGCCCTAGTGAGCTCTGGGTTTGAAGGGATAGTCCTGGATTGGATCTAGCGTTGATCTTGTAAACATTAGTGGTTATCTTTATCAGCGAAACTAAGTTTTCTCGTTCTTTCTGCCAGAATCATGTCTGGAGTACGAGGAGGACGTGGAGGTGGTCGCAATGGTGGACGTGGTGGTGGTCGCGGTGGTGCTGGTGGTCGTGGAGGTGTTAACCTATCGCAGGATGATCTGAACAACTTACTCCAAGCTGCCTTTCAGTTAGGGCACAACGGTGGTGGTAAGTTGATTTATCCATTTTCCTTGCCTCATTGGTGAACCTTGTTTGCATTCTTCGTGGTTTCTCATGCGTTTCATTTCAGGTGGTCCTGTTAACCCACCCCCACCCATGTGTACCTACAAGATGTTTCGGGACTGTAAGCCCCAGGAATTCTCTGGCACCGAGGGTGCGGTGAGCTTGCTTAGGTGGCTGGAGAAAGTAGAGTCAGTGTTTCTGATGTGTAACTGTCTCCCAGAAGATCGGGTAAAGTATGCAGCTGCGTTATTCCAGGATGGGGCATTGACTTGGTGGAATGGCATCACCCAGAATATGGGTATTGGGGAGGCATATGCTATGCCATGGGAGAATTTTGTGCAGTTGCTGAAGCGTGAATACTGTCCGAGGGAAGAGGTGCAGAAGCTAGAACACGAGGTGTGGAACCTCAAGATGACTGGGTCGGAAATTGAGAAGTATACTGTGAGGCGGAATGAGTTGGCAGTGCTGTGTCCCGATCTGCATGTGCCAGAGTACAGGAGGATTGAACACTATGTCTCGGGATTAGTACCGGAAATCGCAGGGTTAGTGGCTGCGGGAAATCATCCTACATACGCAGAGGTGGTTCGGTCGGCTCATAGGATGACCAACTTAAAGGTGAATGAGGGTATTTTGCCTGCGAAGGGTTCGACTGTTAAGGCCCCAGAGAACAACAAGCGCAAGTGGGAAAATGACGGGAAGGGATCTGGGCCAGCACAGCAGAATAAGAGGTTCGATAATGGGGGTTCTTCTTCTTCTTCGGGTAACAAGCAGGGTGGTTATGCGGGAAAACTGCCCAAATGCAACAAGTGTGGACGCCATCATCAAGGGAACTGCGACAGTAACCGTTGTCACCGCTGCCAGCGAATTGGGCATTATGCTAAAGATTGTCGGGTTACACTTCCATCGACTCAGGCTCCGACTACTAACTCAGCTCCGACTACTCAGGGGACTACAGGAAGACAAGGATGCTACAATTGTGGTGAGACCGGGCATTACAAGAAGGATTGCCCAAAACTGAAGCAGGGCGGGAACAACGGAAATGGGAACAACGGGGGCGGTGGCAGGAATGCACGCGCCTTCGTCATTGGAGCCGCTGAGGCTAGACAGGACCCTGACACAGTCACCGGTACGTTCCTTCTCAATAATCGTTCTGTTAGTGTGTTATTTGATTCCGGTGCCGACAAGAGTTTTGTATCCATGGATGTTAGTCGACTGCTAGATGTAGTACCCGTACCATTAGAGACTAAGTATATTATTGAGTTGGCTGACGGGAAAATGATTGAAGCTACTAGTATCCTTCGGGAGTGTCAATTAGAGTTGTCGGGTTTATCGTTCCCCATCGACCTTATGCCGGTACCATTGGGTAGTTTTGACGTAGTGGTAGGCATGGATTGGTTGTCCCTGTATCGCGCGGAGATTGTCTGTTACGATAAGGTTATTCGGATTCCTCTCCCTGATGGAGAATTCCTTTCTGTTTACGGTATCAAGGGTGGTGTTCCGCTAAACATCATCTCTAGCATGAAAGCCCTTAAGTGTCTTCGAAAGGGTTATCCAGCCGTTTTGGCACTGTTATCTGTTTCCTCTGGTGATGAGAAGAAGATTGACGATATTCCAGTTGTACGCGAGTTTCTTGATGTTTTTCCCGATGATTAATCTGGTCTTCCTCCCCATCGTCAAGTCGAGTTCGGTATTGATCTTGTACCAGGGGCTGCTCCTATTGCTCGGGCCCCCTACCGTCTTGCACCTCCCGAGATGCAGGAATTATCTAGTCAGTTACAGGAACTCTTGGACAAGGGTTTCATCAGGCCAAGTTCTTCCCCTTGGGGAGCCCCGATTCTATTTGTTAAGAAGAAGGATGGAAGTTTCCGATTGTGTGTGGACTACAGAGAACTGAACAAATTGACCGTCAAGAACCGTTATCCTCTTCCACGTATTGATGATCTATTCGACCAGCTTCAGGGTTCTAGTTATTATTCCAAGATCGACTTGAGGTCCGGTTATCACCAGCTGCGCGTCAGGGAGGCTGACGTTGCCAAGACTGCCTTTCGAACACGTTATGGCCATTTCGAATTCTTGGTCATGCCTTTCGGTCTCACGAATGCACCGGCGGTTTTCATGGACTTGATGAACCGCGTCTGTAAACCATATCTTGATAAATTCGTCATTGTGTTTATTGATGACATTCTGATCTACTCCAAGAACGAGACCGAACACGGGGAACATCTACGGTTAGTTTTGGAACTCTTGCGACGGGAACAACTTTATGCCAAGTTCTCAAAGTGTGACTTTTGGTTACGCGAAGTTCAATTCCTAGGACATGTGGTTAATGAACTAGGGATTCATGTCGATCCAGCTAAAATCGAAGCGATCAAGGACTGGGGAGCACCAAAGACGCCAACTGAGGTGCGGCAATTCCTAGGCCTTGCGGGCTACTATCGTCGTTTCATTCAGGGGTTCTCGAAGATTGCTCAACCCCTCACCACTCTCACTCAGAAGGATAGGAAATTCGACTGGGGTGAACCACAAGAGTCAGCGTTTGAAGAACTGAAGTCTAAACTGTGTTCTGCTCCTATTTTGTCTTTACCTGAGGGTCCTGATGATTTCGTTGTTTATTGTGATGCTTCTATTCATGGTCTCGGTTGCGTGTTGATGCAACGCGAGAAAGTGATCGCGTATGCTTCTCGTCAACTCAAGGTGCACGAGAAGAACTACACCACCCATGACTTGGAGTTGGGTGCCGTGGTATTCGCGTTGAAAATTTGGAGACATTACTTGTACGGTACCAAATGCACCATCTACACCGATCACAAGAGTCTCCAACACATTTTCGACCAACAACATTTGAACATACGACAGCGTCGTTGGATTGAACTTCTGAATGACTATGATTGTGCCATTAAGTACCATCCTGGCAAGGCGAATGTTGTAGCAGACGCCTTGAGCAGGAAGGAATCAACTAAACCTCGTCGCGTTCGGGCGTTGCAGCTCACCATCCATTCGTCGTTACCTGATCAACTCCGTTCTGCCCAGTTAGAAGCTTTGAAGGAGGAAAACCTTAAAGCTGAAACTATGCACGGTGCCGACAAGCACCTAGAGCGAAGGCCTGATGGCCTGCACTATTTCGCAGAACGTATATGGGTTCCTTTATTCGGGGGACTACGGGAGCTTGTCCTTGATGAGGCTCATAAGTCCCGGTATTCTATTCATCCTGGTTCGGATAAGATGTACCAAGATCTGAAGGTGCTTTACTGGTGGCCAAACATGAGGTCGGACATAGCCTCATACGTGAGCAAATGCTTGACCTGTGCTAAGGTCAAGGTGGAATACCAGAAACCGTCGGGTCTCTTGCAACAACCTGAAATTCCGGAATGGAAATGGGAACGGATTACTATGGATTTTGTCACGCAACTTCCTAAATCACCAAGCGGGAATGACAAGATATGGGTGATTGTCGATCGGTTGACGAAATCAGCCCATTTTCTTGCTATTAAGGAGACCGACACCATGGATCGTTTGGCTCGTCTTTATTTGAAGGAAGTTGTTTCTAAGCACGGGGTGCCAGTTTCTATTATCTCGGATCGTGACTCCCATTTTACTTCTCACTTCTGGAAGTCTTTGCACAAGGCTTTGGGTACCCAACTAGACATGAGTACAGCTTATCATCCACAGACTGACGGTCAAAGTGAGCGCACGATTCAAACTTTAGAAGACATGCAGCGGGCATGTGTGATCGATTTTGGCAAGGGTTGGGAAGCTCATCTACCGTTAGTAGAATTCTCGTACAACAACAGTTATCACACGAGCATCAAGGCGGCTCCGTTCGAAGCACTGTACGGACGGAAATGCCGTTCTCCTCTTTGTTGGGCTGAAGTGGGTGAGAGTCAACTCACTGGGCCTGAACTAGTGTACGAAACTTCGGAAAAGATCGTACAGATTCGTAACCGGTTGGCAGCGGCACGGGACCGGCAAAAGAGTTATGCCGATCAGCGTCGCAAACCATTAGAATTCCAAGTTAATGACAAAGTACTTCTAAAAGTCTCACCGTGGAAGGGCGTCATACGCTTTGGGAAGCGTGGCAAACTCAACCCACGGTATGTCGGACCATTTACGATCCTGGAACGGATTGGACCGGTGGCATATCGTCTTGATTTACCGACGGAGCTCGGTAACGTACATAACGTCTTCCACGTGTCAAACCTGAAGAAGTGTCTGGCTGACGAGTCTCTCATCGTTCCACTGGAAGAGATCAAGGTTGATGATCGTCTTCGGATTGTGGAAGAACCTGTGGAGATTCTGGATTACAAGATTCGTAGCCTACGTCACAGCAAGATTCGTATCGTTAAGGTTCGGTGGAACTCGAACCGGGGACCAGAGTACACTTGGGAACGGGAGGATCAGATGAAGTCTAAGTATCCTCATCTCTTTCCTAAGGAAGCGTTCGAGTCGAGATATGTCTCTTCTGCAGCTGAATGAATCTCGGGGCGAGATTCCTTTTAACGTGGGGATGATGTGACAACTCGGGTAAATCTCTCTCTTGGTTTCTATCTTTTGTCTGTTTCTGTTGATATTCCTTTTGGTACTTGTGCAATTTTCGGGACGAAAATTCTTTTAACGTGGGGATGATGTGACACCCGGCAAATTCTGGTTAACAACATTGTCTAGATGAAAGTCTACCTTAGCGAGTCACGCGTATATTATACTTAACGAGGGTTAGCTAGATAGCTAGAAAGGACATACGTGCATTGTCTCGGGTTTGAGACAACTTACAAAACGTTTTCTAGTCCGGTTTGGGACTACTTTCACATCTCGGGTTATGAGATGCTTTGACTCCTTGTGTGGGTCGGGTTTCTAGTCCGGTTTGGGACTACTTTCACATCTCGGGTTATGAGATGCTTTGACTCCTTGTGTGGGTCGGGTTTTGACTCCTTGTGTGAGTTAACATGTGATTTCATGATTAGTGAACCTCGGACGTTGGTGAATAACAAACTTATGTGTCTCGGTGATATCTGACAAACTTATGTGAAAACCATACGTGATTATGTGAACCTAAACCGAACACGTTAATAAAAATTATTAAAAGTGGAGCGTGAGGTTGATTAGGGTCTTAACGCATGGGGTTACACTTGTTACGGTCCGTAATAACGAAAACGTCGAAGGATAACGCGTCGGGAGGCGAAACGAGGCAAAAGCGCGCCACCCGGACCTGTGAGCGGCCGCTCACAGGCTCCGAGCGGCCGCTCGATGCTACCTGACGGGTTTAAACCGCCTCAAACTCATATTTAAACATCCTTAACTCCCATGCAGCCCTCATACTCAACCCTAATCGCCCCCTTACTGCCCCACACGAATATTTCACTCCAAAAACTCCTGCTAAGGCTCAAGATCATCAATTGGGAGGCTCCAAGGCGCGCGATTGATTGATTTGAAGAGCTAAGGGTATAACTCATGATTTCTTACGCTTTTTACTTTATGTTTTATTGTAAAAATCATATAACAAGTTTGTCCAGGTCTGAATGGGTTTAATAAACATTAAAACATGAGTCTTTTTGAAGATTAAACGGATTAAACCTATTAATAAACGCGTAGTAACATCATAGGATGCTTGTTGCGCAAGTTATTGGTGTTTTGATCCTAAAAGCTTTGATCTTGACATGTTTGATAATAGGATCTGATGGGAATAGGTATTAGGAAAGTTGTATGATGATTATTAGGTATTATTGATTGATAATATGCAACTAGGGTTTGATATAATTGATAATATTGTACGATCAGAATCTGGACAGATTCTGAAAGTCGACTTGTAGGGTCTGTTTCGTGGCTTGAAAACAATTGGTTTGATCGATTCTTTGCATGGTTGTAACGTACAAGGTCTTAGCTTTTCATAATGGGCAAAACCATCGAATTTGGACATCGTTTGAGTCGTTTTTGGAATTTTAATTGATTAGGGGTCATATCAGATTTTCGGATTTGTAAATTGGGTTAACTTTAAATGGTCATAACTTGAGATTTACAAGGAATTAGATTATGAAATTTTTACAGTAGGTCAATACTGGAAAAATAGAGCTTTTCCAAGTGGATTCATCTCGTTTGGATGAATACACAATTTTTAAGAATTTTCCTACTAAACTGACCTGTTGAGGAGATTTTCTGGACATAGCTGTGTTGTACGAATTTTCATAATTTTTGTGTTTGGAATTGAGACAAAACAAAAATAGGTATTGTCGAGTGAATCCCAAAGTAAATTCAGTAAAAATTTGGGAGGTTAACTCACTGGTTTGCTATTTTAAATAAATTAGTTTTGATGGCGCACAATCTGTCCTGAAAACACAGATTGTGTATTATGTGCTTCTGTGATTAATTGAGGTCTTAGGTGGTATGGAATTGACATGAAACTGAAGTACACTTGTCTGAGACACATACGGAATGTAGAAACTAATTGTAACCAACGTATTCACCAACGGGTCCGTAGGGTTTACTATCTCATGTAGAATCACTAGGCGTCGCATATACACTGTTGAACATTTAAAACGCCTTGGACAAACGAGTTATATGGGTAATGATATTACGCCTATACTCACTGAACGACACTGTTATTAGGGTGTCGGTAGCATATATTGCTTGCTGTTCGGATTCTTTGCTTGCACGTTAAGGTGAGTTTACGGCCCCTCTTTTAAACTGGTTTTATACTTTCGGGGGAGAAAACATGTGTTAAAACGATTATTTGATAACTACTGTCATACTATGGGTTTCTATTGTGTACTACACGGTCTTTGGAAGTCCCGGGGGGAACCATGAATGTGCGGGTTTGCACAACGGGGAAATGTGAATAGCGCTATTGGGAGTGACCAACCCCGCTCGTCGGCTTGGAGGGCCGGGCGAGTGCATATTGTCTCAAACAGGAACAACAGGAACAACTTTTCGGGCACAACATCTGGTATTCGAGTTAGTAATGGTTTTCCAATCGTGGTAGTAACAAAACGTACGCCTAGCTAGCGTATACTGGTTTTCGATTTGTTATAGTATGGACAGGTGGACTTGGTACTTGGATACAAAACCTGTAAACTCACCAGCATTTTTGTGCTGACGTAAATTTTTACATGTTTTCTCAGGTCGCTAAGGTAGCACAATGGAACTAGGGCGCACGCGTCTGCACGGCGTCTAGTTAGAGTCGCATGGTTTTCATATGTTGAACAATTGGTGTACTTTTGAGATATTGTTTTGAATAAGCTTCCGCTGTAAACGGGATTTTAAACTATGTTTTGAAATTGCATTTATATTCATTTAGACTTGTTTATTGTGATCGTTGGTTTGGATCCTGGTTTGTCATGCGCCTCGCGGTAAAACTCCGCAAGTGGATTTTGAGGGTGTGACACCGAACTTCATGAATACCTTCGAAACAACTCGGGTTCGGGCGAAGATTAAAGATGTTTTCTAGAGAAGTTTGATGTATTCAAGTCTCAAGAGACGGATGATGTATTGAAGATATGCTTGCTTATGTTTAAGACTTTAAGTTGTTTAAATTTTTAGTTTGTTTAAGACTTTAAGTAGTTAATGACTTGGATGTTTTTATTGTTTAACTTGGATGTTTTAGTAGTTAATGAAATGGTTTGGAGGTTTAAATTTATAAGTTTCTTAATCCATGGTTTGAAGTTTGTTTGTAGTGAAAAAAAAAAAATTAAAACAGCAAAAAAATAAAAAAAACAGCAGCAGCAGCAAGCAGACAGCAGCAGCAAGCAGCTTCTGACCCGGTTTTTTTACCGGTTTTTTTCCGGTTTTTTTTATCGGTTAAAAAAACCGGTTTTTAAAATCAATTATATAAACCGGTTTTTAAAACCCGGTTTTAACCCTGACCCGAACCGGTTTTAATAATCACACTTTTTCAACTCAAATCCGGTTTTATACCCGAACCGGTTTTAAAACCTAAAAAAAAACCGGTTTTGAAAAAACCCGGTTTCGGTTTTTAAAAAAACCCGATTTGTACACGTCTACTCCCGGGGTAATCAGTTAGTATATATATATATACATATATATATATATATATATATATATATATTGCAAAGGGATTAATCCTACATGTCATACTTTTATGCAATCTCTCCTTTGAGAGATGCCACATAGGATGTGATGTGGCAACTCTAGACCAATTAAAAAAAAGAAATAAATATGGTTTAACTTAATCTATTAAATACCTAATCTACTAAATGTAAATATTAAAACTTTATTATTTTCTCTCTCATGTTTTCTCCCATAACTTTTAAACGTTAATATCTTTTATATACGAGATTTTTTAAAGAAAAAAATTACACCAAATTAACGAGCGTTTTATTATCTTTCCAACGAATACCATAGTGATATATAAAAAACAGAGAAAAAAAAACGACTATTTTTTTGTAACCCGACAGGTATTGTGTCAGGTTTAGGATTAGTTTAAAAAAAATTGTGGGTTTGGGTTGGGCCTGGGATTAGGTGATACCCATGAATTTTTTAAAATAATTATTTGATAACTTATGACAGAGATTTGTTTAAAATAAATAATAATAATAATAATAATATTCATTAATCATATAGATATTTCAATCTGGGACGCTCCCGGGATAAAAACTAGTCTGGATATATAAAATAACACTTTACATTGATTATTAGAATATTATCCTGTACCTAATACATGTTCATAAGTCTTATCATATCATGTGATTCATGTGCAACTTTTATATATTTTCTTGTTGGACTTTGAGGATACCACTTGCTTAGTATACTTCATGGGTAGAGCTGCAAACGAACTGAACTTTCAACGAACAGTTCATGAATCGTTTGGCGGGAAGTTAGTTTGTTTTCATTCGTTTAATAAATGAACGGACACGAACAAAAAAATCCGTTTGTTTAGTTAAATGAACAAACATGAACAGAGGTCGCGTTCATTCGTTTATTTTCGTGAACGTTCGGTAACATGTTCGTTTATGTTCGATAGTTTATTAAGGTTTTTAATTTTTATACTTCATTTATATTCTATTATTTTTATTTATTTTACCCAATAAATAATATATATGAGGTAAATATATGACTATATGAGATCAATAAACCTACTTTTGTATCCAATATATGTTTCCACGTTCCAACGTTGATACCCTCCACCTCCAACGCCCTTCTCCAGTACTAAGTATGTTTGGACAATTAGGTTATATTTTGGGTGGATCTAGTTAATGTCATAATGCATGTGAATTCAATGGTATTCAAAAGTTAATACATGTTCATTTGTGTTTGTTCTGTTCATGAACATCTGTTTATGTTCATTACTGTCCGTTTGTGTTCGTGTGTGTTTATGAACAAAATTAACAAACGAACACAAACGAACACGAACATAAGTGTTTTCTTAACAAACGAACACGGACAGAAAATCTCGTCCGGTAAGTGTTCATTACTGTTCGTGAACACATAATTTTCTTAACAAACGAACGCGAATAAGGCCTTGTTTGTGTACGTTCGGTTCGTTTGCAGCCCTATCCATGGGTGTCACCGTCATTCTGAAGTAACTAGCGGTGCAAACGAGTCGAGTCGAGTCAAGCTTAAGCTCAATAATCAAAGCTCGAGATCATTCACTAAACGAACTTGTTTTTAGGCTCGGTTGGTTTAGAGCTTTTTTTTCGAGTCTGGCTCGAGTAGCTCAGCTCATTTGCATCCTATTCTACAATTCATCGGGTTACTAATTTATTGTTTTGTTTTTCATTTGACGCATTTAAAATTTTCTTCCTAGTGTTTACTAAAATGCCTAAAAGAGATTTTAGTACAAATTAGGTAACTTTCGGAATGTCAATTCGATGCTGTTTGTTTTTGAAAAGGAAAAAGGTCTGCAATATGTGGACCACATCTGCAGGAGAAGAGGTCTGCAGTCCATAAGAAGAAGATTGTTTGTTTGTTAACGTCTGCGTAACGTAACCATAACCACGAACCACCATAAACCCCACCGGTAGTCATCAACAATAAAACCTCCACCAAAACAACCACCAAGGACCACCCCGTCACTAGCCGTCTCCACCTTTGACCACGACCGTGACCAAACCCCACCTAAACACACTACATCTGACCACCACCGTGACCAAACCCCACCTAAACCCACTACATCTGACAACCATCGTGACCAAACCCCGTCACTAGCCGTCTCCACCGTGATCAACCCTGTCTCAGAAGTTCTTCTTAGAAGAAAACAAACACCCCCAGAGGGATGTATCTAGGTCTGCATTTATCATCAACAAGGGATGTATCTAGGTCAACTACAATGCTACACCATCCTAGTATGGTGAGCTTAACTGCTACCGTGCATCAAACGGTGGTAACGAGATACGTGTGATAAGGAATATTAGTTATGATGCGGTGTGTCACCAGGATACTAACGAGTTTCATCTACCACCTCAGAGTTGGATGAAAATGTCTAGATATGATTTCGCAACGATATAATAAACAACAATTTGAGAGAAAACACATAAATATGTATGCACACGCTTTGAAGGGAAATCGAAATATTGCTCAATGGCTTTTAAAGATTAGATTATGCAACCTTTATAGGAGATTATAATTACTTGGTACCGATTCACATAATGACACCTAGTCAATAGGATGAATCAATGACAAGTCATGGTTTTCTTTTTAATGAAAATAAAAATTAACCCTTCAAGATAAAGTTGTGATTTATTGACGTATTTCATGCATTCAATTTGCATAAATATCATCTCGTTAATATGTCTAGGGAAGCTTGCAAAATTGTCTTTGGAATCAAGCTTTCAAGTGTTTGATACAATAAGTGTTATCTTCTTATATAATTGTATGGGGTGTGATGGTGTTAGATCTAGAGGTCAGAGGAAGTCATCAACCACTTCTACGGGCAACAATGCCTCAAATGGCAACAAACATGCTTCATAATGGATTAAGATAAGCACAGATGTGTTTGTCATGTTTTAACTGATGTTGTTGGTGCAAGAAAAGCAACAATGACAAACACGTTTAATAATATAGGTGGTGTCTGGATGTGTGTCGTAAACAGATTTGTGAGACGAAAATTATTTAGATGATGATTGTATCATACATAAATGATGCTTATATTCTTTTTATCGTTTTGTCAGATCAAAATATGTCAAAACCCTATATTCTGCAGAGATCGTGAATGTGAGGACGAAATAAGAGTTGATCTAAAATACATATGATGCTCTACATATTGAATGAAGATGAACGTGAAAGTAAATGATGATCAATCCCACATAGCTGTAAGAAAAGAAATATTGCTAGTTAATATACAATGGTATAGATTGTGAAAGTGGGTTGGGGTTTCTATTATGTTACCTTCTATGGTATGAGAGTTATTTAAAAAAATAATTGATAATTAAATGGCTCTGATACCATAAAAGATAATTTGTATAAATTCCAAACTTTTTTATATATACTTTTTTGGATAGTAAATTACAACTTGTATAATAGGTACATTAACTAATTAATTGCAGATGATACGAAAGTTATTTAAAAATAATCCGTGTTAATTAAATTACTCTGAGACCATAAAAGTAATTTGTATAAATTCTAAACTTTTTAATACTTTGTGTTGGATAGAAAATTTGTTCAATAGTAAGATTAATTAAACTAATTGTAGAAGACCTACTGACACTAGGTGTTTATCCTAACCAAATGAGTGCAAGTTTGAGTCCCGCAAAGTAGACAATATGTGGATTTAGTAGTACTTCATAGAGTGCAAAAGAGTTCTGTTAGCAACGACAACTATAGTGATTAGACTACGTGTACTGGTTGGTGGTGATTTGATCAAGGGTGAAAAACGGATTGAAATGGGAAATTCATGAAGGACAAATGACGTGTTTTGGGGTGTTTAGAGGGAATGAGCTTTGTTTTGTAATGGTCGATTTCATTCTATTGATCAATCACACATATGTTTTTTAACTCCCTCACAATGGTCTATTCTAGGGATGAGCTCAGCACGGAACCGTACCGACCCGAATATACCGATAATGAATTTTACCAAAACTTGGTACCGATACCGATACCACAAATATATGGTACGGTATCGGTTATTTTAAGGTAAAATACCGATACCGTATCGAGCCGATACCTAACCAAAAATACCGATACCAATTTTCGCCAAAACTTGGTACTGAATTGGTACTGAAAATGAACTGGTATCGATATTTGTTTGGTATCAGTATTTTCAGTATTCAATACCGAAATGCTCATCCCTAGTCCATTCCCCTGCCTCTCATTCTTGCATAGCAAACACTACCAAAAGTCTTAGCGCTTGTTATGTGGAATGTAATGGAACTAGAATTCCCACACTAAATGAAATTTGATTTGGAATATAGGTGTGTTTGTTTCACATGACGAAATGAAATCCGTATAGAATTGGAATGACGTTCTCTAACTGCATTTTATCTATAAATAGGATTACTGGCCTTTTCAAGTTACTGTTATTTAAGGTTTTAAACACTCTTCTTAATGTAGTATGATAAGAACAAATTTGTTATGTAATATTGTAACATGTTAAATTATTCAAACTAGTCATTAATAATGCTTCAGCAACCATTACAACATATACATCCTGCTGCATCACATGCCTCTTTCTCCATTATAAACATAAGATTTTGCAGAACATACAAACATCACAAATGCACCTGCACTGATCCCAGCCAGAAGGTAGTAAAAATAATCAACATGCCCTTGATTCATGTTATCAGATATCCAACCACCTTCACCCTTTTCACCAGTCGTTTTCTCAACGATTGATATTATAAATCCGCTTAGAAAGCTACCAATTCCCATAATACTGAGACAAAGTGCTAAACCGATACTCTTGAGATCACTTGGCATTTGGTCATAAAAGAATTCTTGTATGCCCACAACTGTAAACACATCACCAGCTCCAGCCAACATATATTGAGGTAATAACCACCATATCTTCATTGGGATCATTGCATGCGGATCGTCTGTTAATCCATACTCGCGAGCAACTTTGAGTCTTTTTGTTTCAACGATCGCTGCAACGCTCATTGAAACAATAGATATGAGAATGCCGATTCCAATTCTTTGAAGCATTGTTATGCCCGAATGTATCTTTGTAAATGTTCGAGTAAAAGGGACCAAAATGGTGTCGTAGATGGGAATGAGGATGACGATAGAGAGCCCAATGAAGGATTGTAGTGTGGCAGGTGGAATCTTAAAGGTTGGCCCGATTGACCGGTCCATGGTAGCTCCTTGTTTGGTAAAGAATGTGGAAGTTTGAGCAAGTACAATTCCATAGCCTAAACAGCTGACCCATATTGGAATAAGCCCAAGAATCGCCTTCGCTTCTTCCACCTCATCAACACTACAAGCGGTTCCATCTTCATTTGACCCGTCACCGGCAACCAAAGCTTTGTTCAGAAATCTGCCATTAACCCAACATCAACAAGATATTACAACTATACAAGTAGACATAGATCTACTTTGTTTATGGACTCAAAGTGACAGTTTCAACCTGTTTACTTATGAATTGGTCGATTTGGTTTATATTTTTTATCGACTCAAAAGACTAGTTTTTTATTTTATTTTTTATTTTTTTATTTTTTATTTTATTGCCCGCCTACCCGCTATCTTGATATAATTTTTTTAATCATGGAATAAAAGAATTTCTATTGTTTGGTTAAAAAAAAAAATTAAAATTTTGAGTAAAAATATAAAACTTTTCACTTTTGACCCGTTACCCAACTTGCATGACCCGCCTGTTTTCCAGCGCTAACCAAGATCAATAAAGCCTTTTACCTGAACTTTTGAGAATCTTGATGATGCATTATTCCAGAAGCTTCCTCTATTGTAGATAACTCTAAAGGCGAAACTCTCCAGTTCCGAGCTGCAGTAAGAAACACATGGCCAATTCGCGCAAACGCACTTTTTTCTTGTGTTTTCACACCAAACCGATAAGTCACGGTTCCAAACAAGAATATTATCAGAGCAAAAGCCATGATAACACAAGGGATCCCAAAGCCAAGAGCCCAACTAAGGTTATCTTGAACGTAAGTAAGAACAAAGACAGCAACACTAGCCCCACAACACAGTCCAAAAAACCACCAGTTGAAGAATGAGCTTTTGGCTCTGAGTTCTTCTGGATCATTTGCATCAAACTGGTCAGCCCCGAACGCCTGCACACAGGGCTTGTGACCACCTTGAGCAAATGCCACAAGATACAAAGCAATGAAGAAGATGATAACATGGAGCTTAGGTGATAATGGAATCAATGCTGAAATAGCCAGTAATGCAAGTGCCTGTTAAGCATTTGTTTCAACTTTCAATCCTATTCGGTTAAAGGAAAATTAAAAAAAAAATGCATTTAAGTTTTAACCGAGGAAATTAACAAAATAAACTTGACCTTTTGAAATCCCGAGGCGAATATAGCCGTTAGACTTTTTTTTTTAAATATATATTTTTTTCAATTACAACCAACCACAAGAGGACACGTTTTAATGCTTCTAGTTTGTGGGGCCCCTGGCGCAGCACTATGGATCTGGTGCATCAAAATGACAAAATGTGCTGCGTCAAGGGACCCAATTTGCTGCATCAGGGCTATGCTAAAAATACTTTTGGGTGATTATAAAAAAATCAAGGCTATTTCGTTAATTTTCTCCGTCAAAATCGATATTTTTGGTCAATCATATTTCAAAGTGAAGATAGAAAGATGGCAAACCAGGACGTAGATCAACGAAGCGATTATAATAGTTAAGTATCGACCAAGAAAAGTATCCGCGATGAAAGCTCCAACAAGGGGAAGAAGTGACGCCGTTCCAGACCATATGTTGACGTTCTCGGCCGCAGTTGTGGTGGATTGGCCCAGTGGTCCTGTCAAGTAGGTGATCAAATTTGAACATACTCCATAGTATGCAATTCTCTCTGCCACTTCCACACCTGAACTTGAACATAAAAAAAAAACTTATAAACCTTCTACTTAAATAGATTGTGTTTTTCAAGAAGCTTCATTAAAGTTACCGATGATGAAACGTGCGGATCGCCAGCAACCGGATTTTGGTCTAACGACTGGACGACCTTCGTTGACTCCAGGGCAATCGGTACCAGTGACAGTATTATCCATGCAAATAATGTGAGTCTAAACTTTATGAAAGTTTAGGGTACATAATATTAACTGAGTCTCCACACATCTAGACATATAATGTGATTAATGTGCAAACTTTTTATACTTCTTGTTAACTGATTCAACTGATTCTCCACCTGTGGACATGAAAAAAAGAAAAACTTAAATTTACTCTCCATCATATAATGTGGTTAATGTGCTAACTTTATATACTTTATTGTCAGACATTGAGTATACCACTTGCTTAGTATGAATTCATGCACAATTTTAATCATGTCAAACTACACTTTATCTATAAATGGGATTATCAGTTTATTAATAGAATGCTGAGTGATGGGCTTGTTTTGGATTTTTTTTTCATGACCTTCCAAGATGTAGTGGTGCAAAAGGTAGGTGACTTTCACTATGTTATGTTGGGACATCCTTGTTTGCAACTATGTGAATGGAACGGCCAGGACGGTTTACTTGGTGTTTAACTTATTTAATTAATCAAACAATATTAATTACTTAGTAACTAATATTAAGTCCGCCGCGTTACGTTGGGGGTATAAAACCGCGTCAAGTAGTACCAATGACATACCACCGCCAACAACCACCAACACTACACTGATAAAACTCCTATAAAAAGAAATAAAAACGAAAAAAGTAAAAGTGAATGAAAAGTAGGCGTAAAAACAATGAACTACGCGCAAACATAAAACATTGAATATAATAACTAAGTACATCTAGGACCTATAGGCATTGCAAGGGGATTTTAAATGGGAAAAAACATGGGTACAAGCATTGAACTACACAAGCATGTTGTGGCGTGTTGACTCGCAAGATTTGTACCGGAACGTAAAACGAAAAATTTGTAAAATATGAAAAGTATTGGGGACCAAAGTTAAAAATGAAATAGTGGAGATAAATTGTAAAAGATGTAAAACTATTGAGTTTAAATAAGTTAAAAAAAAGTGGTCACAACCCACCAAACATAAGAGTAGATCACCCTTCATGCACAAAACACCCAGTTTGCATGTGATACACAACATCGCACAAATATGTTGTAAATTTATACTATGTAAATTATCTTGAGTACGATTGAGCATTACGAAAAGCCCGACCCAAGTAAAGCGATCCGAACCAAAAATCAAGATGAGACTAAAACGCCTAGTAAGCATGAGATACACGAGATGACACTAAAACACCCGGAAACATAAGAGTAGATCACCATTCATGCACAAAACACCCAGTAAGCATGAGATACACAACATCGCACAAATATGTTGTAAATTTATACTATATATAAATTATCTTGAGTAAGAGTGAGCATTTCGAAAACCCTGACCCAGGTAAAGCCCGATCCGAACCGAAAACCGAGATGAGACTAAAACGAAGACCGGAGACTGGACCTAAAAGCGGCGGGCCGGTCCCAGCTCAGTTCGTATATACTGTCGGGTTGGATTCTCGTTTCGGTCGGACCGATGTGATGAGCTTCAACAACAACTATTCAGCGAGGCAAACTTTAATTCTTGATCGACACTATTAGTGCCAAAGGTTGTTTAATATATATGCATGTTCATTTCTTCCTCACCTTTTACAAATCTTAGCTTCCAAAGGTTGTTTCATAAAGGCAAACTTCATTTCTTCATCGAGTTCTCTTCACGTAATTCTCTTATCTTCCAAACCAATTTAAGAAAACTGATCGAATTTAACTTAAAACGATAGTTCTCTTGCCATAGCTACTTAAGTTATTAACATGTTTGAAGAAACAAAGAACTATGAACACTTGTTGAGTGTAGGTAATGATGATTCATTGATTCTTTATGGTAGTCAACGTAGTCTGCATGCCTCTCTATAGTTAATGTACATTGGAAAAATAAATATTAAAATGGCCCTATTAATTAAAACACAGCAGAACGTAAACTTAACTAAGAAAACATTTTTTTTTTTTGAAAGGCAAACTTTTATTTCCAAACCCAACAAGATTACATCTAATTAGCAAGATGCTACTATGATGTTAAAAGCCCAACCCAGATACATATACCCAAAATAAATAGCCCAATTGCTATGTTCATGAACTCATTTGATATTACAGTATAGATCAATTGGTTATCAATGTCAAAGTTGCGCCACTTGTTCCAGTCGGTTGTAATTCCAGTTGCTCGGCTAGTTATCCATAAAAATGATTGCGCCTTGATTTCTTCCAGAAGTTCATCTAAATTCACTCTTTTTCCTTGAAATATTTTCTTGTTTCGACCGTTCCAAATCACCCAGCAAGTTGTAAGGATAATTGCATATATTATTTTCCGCTTTCGTCTTGAGAGTCCATTTATGTTTCCGACTTCAAATAGTTCACGAAAATCAAAGGCAAAAATAGGAGGAATGTTGGTCCATTCAGCGACCTTCTGCCAAAGATTAGCGAAAATGAAACAATGAATTAGTAGATGGGCCGCATTTTCCGAATAATCCCCGCAAAGACTACAAAGGTTGGCTGAGTTGACGATGTTTCTCTTGAGTAGTCCTTCCATTGTTGCGAGGCGATCTTGTTCAGCACGCCATGCAAATATGTTGACTTTTTTAGGAACCCAGCTCGACCATTTAAACGGATAGAAAGGGGCTGCAACTGCAGCCAATTTGCGACGGCAAGATGCAGCAGAGTAACGGCCAGAAGAGTCTTCGGTCCAGGTCCAAGAGTCAGCTGCGTCTGATAATGAGCAGGCCCGAAGCAGGTTGTTGCAGCTGGTTAGTTCGTCGCGTTCCTGCACAAGTAAAGGTTCACGTCGCCAAGCCCAACCCACCACCCAAGAGTTTCCCAGAATGCTAAACCTATCTGCAATAGTGCAGTTTTTATTGGATTCTAATGAAAATAGAATAGGGAACTTGTACCTGAGTGGTGTTTCGCCGAGCCAGCAGTCGAGCCAGAACCGTATGTGCAACCCATTACCCACCACGCCTTTGAATAAATTTTCAACCCGTATGCTTAAGGACTCAAAATCTTTACCGGTTTTGTTGATTGCATTCCATACCCCGGATATTGATGGTTTAATTGGCAGGAAGGTCCAAGAGCGTACATTTTGGTGAATGGAATTGATCACTTGTTTCCAAAGGCAATTATCTTCCGTTTTATAACGCCACCACCACTTAAGAAGGAGACTCATGTTCATGTGAAGTAAGGAGCCCAATCCAATACCACCTTTTTCTTTAGGTCCGATTATACGTTCCCACGCGACCCATGAGGTTTTGCTTTTTTCATCCGTGCCACCCCAAAAAAATCGCCTTCTTAACTTTTCCAGTTGATCTAACACGCACTTAGGGGCACGAAAAAGTGAAAAGTGGTAGATAGGAAGGCTGTCCAAAACAGCCTTCAAGAGAACAACTCGTCCACCAATCGAAAGCGTTTTTGCTTTCCACTTTGAAAGTCTTGATTTGCAAGTATCAATAACGCTTTGCCAATGTCTAGCTTGGTTCATGTTTGCACCGATTGGTACACCAAGATACTTACACGGGAAACTTCCTTTGGTAACTTTGGTGCTATTAGCTACGGTGTCAATGACACTTTCAGCTACACCAATGCCCATCAAAGACGACTTATGAAGATTAAGTTTCAATCCGGATATAAGGCAAAAGCATCGAAATAACCTTATGACATTTTGTATACCGGATGCGTCCCACTTTCCGAACACAACCACATCATCCGCATACATAAGATGCGTAAGTGAAGGCCCCCCATTGGGAAAGGCGAGCCCATTGATAAGATGTAGTTCTTCCGCCTTCAACATGAAACAAGAAAGCGCCTCCATGGCGATGATGAATAGAAAAGGCGAGAGCGGGTCGCCTTGTCTAACTCCACGATAACATTGAAATTCCCAAGTGGGGGAACCATTTAGAAGGACAGAGGCTCTGGCCGATTTGAGTATACCCATGATCCAATGTCTCCATTTTTCGGGAAAACCCATTTGTGCTAAAACCTCAATTATGAAATTCCAATTAACGCTATCAAATGCTTTCTCAAGGTCCAGTTTGAGAAGGAAAGTTGGAATTTTGACTTTCTTGGCCCATGTGAATATCTCATTAAGAATTAAGGGACCATCCAGAATGTTGCAGTGTGAAAGGAAACCGGATTGGTTAAAGGATATAATGCTTTTCATGAGTGGGCGAATCCGGTTGGCCAAGACTTTAGATATGATCTTACCGATGCTGCCAAGAAGGCTGATGGGGCGGTATTCATTGAGTGAGACAGGGTCGGCACACTTTGGGATAAGTACCAAGAATGAGGAGGAACAACCCTGACTGATTTCACCATGCTCATGGAAGTCAGTAAGCACCTTTAAAATGTCGTCCTTAAGGAGATCCCAGAAGTGCTTAAAAAACCGAAATTGAACCCATCCGGCCCAGGTGCTTTGTCACTTTCACAGTCCCAAATTGCCGTCTTAATTTCCAACAAGGTGAAAGGCTCAATAATTGCAATTGCGTCAGCTGGATCAAGTTGTTTGATGTTTGGACAGATAAAGTGCGGTCTATGGTGTAAGCTTTCGCTGAATTTGTTGGCAAAGAATTTACGAGCTTCCCATTTCATTTTTATAGGATCGTTGCACCATTCATTGTTAATAGAAAACCCATTGATTCTCTTACTGTTGTTGTTGAAGTTGATCATCCCGTGGAAGAAACTTGTGTTTTCGTCGCCTTCTAATGCCCATTTCATTCTTGATTTTTGCTTGAGATCTTGAGCCTCTTCCGTTTTTAAACTTTCCCACTCTTTTTTGGCATCACACCATAGAAGTCATCTATACTATATTACTAGTTTATCCTATGGAGACACAAATCTAATATGTAAAGAAAAAATGTTTGTACCATAACATATATATATATATTTTTGAATGATCAACACTCGATAATTCATAAAACCTACTTTTAATTTTATATATAGACAAATCTAATATGTAAAGACTATGCAAGCAGTGTAACTATGGGTTAGTATTTGCAAACCCAACAAAAGAGCATACAACTTTGGGTGGAGTTGTGGAGACTCTTGTGTTTTCATCAAATAGACATAACAAATATGAAGTAATAATGTTAGTTATATATGTATTACCTAACAAATATAGTGTAATGTTTGTTATATGTTTATTACCTTCTTGAGAAACCACTTCGGAAATTTGGGTTTAAGATCATCTCCGGGATGTTCAGATTTGAATTCACTACATTGATGGTTATAAATAGGAATAATGGAAATAAATAAACCCAACTATTGACTATTGACCAATAACAGTCACAACTACGAAAATTACCAATAGTAGTCCTAACTTCGACATATTGGAATATAATGGACCCAAACTAACGGAGGTCTAACTCCGTTAGTGTGATGCTGACGTGGCATGCCACGTCAGCACCACATTAACGGAGTTAGACCTCCTTTAGTTTGGGTCCATTATATTCAAATATGTCGAAAGTTGAGACCACTATTGGTAATTTTCGTAGTTGGGACTGTTATTGGCCAATAGTCAATAGTTAGGATTATTTATTTCCATTATTCCTTATAAATATATAAATGTAAGGAAGGGAAAAAAAATACTAATTAACAGATAATGAAAAGTTAAAGATAGATACACTAACTTCATATATTTTCTGACTTCTCCGCATCTATCAAGGATAAATCATTCTAACTTTAACTTTTCACTTACTGAAAGATGTTTGATCTTCGTTGCGCCGGTCGGATGACATTTAGACTCAAAAACCCACAACTTTGTTTTTTCAACAACATCCTCGTTTCTATTAAGGCAGTTGAACTTAGTAGGAACGTCTCGAAGGTACATCGAACAAAATGCTATAGCTTCTTCAGCCACGTAACCTTCAGCTATACAACCTTCCGGCTTTGATGGGTTTCTAACATGGTGTTTTAGTTTTTTCATATACCTTTCAAAAGGATACTTCGATCTAAAACATACTAGACCTCCAAAAATCGCTTCATCAGGTAAATGCACAACTAAATGAACCATAATGTCAAAAAACACCGGAGGATACATCAACTCGAACTTGCATAAGATTGTAAGAATGTAATCTCTAGCTTTCTCCATATCTTTTACAAATAGTGTTTTAGAGCAAAGTTGTCTAAAGAACAACAAAGGTCTACTATTGGTGTATAAATATCTTTAACCAAAAATCCTCTAACCCCAATCGGTATCAAACGTTGCATGAGAATATGACAATCATGAGATTTCAACCCAATAATGTTATTATCGTTATATGCCACCCTCTTGCTGATATTAGATCTGAACCCATCTAATAGTTTAACTTTTTTATAAACTGGCAGAAAAGCTTTCGATCACCGACCTTGAATGAGTATTTTGGGTGGGGACTATAGTACTTGTCACCCTTTTTTTTGCAACCACTTTCTGAATCTTTAGCTTTTGCAAGTCTTTTCGTGCGTTCGATGTGTCTTTAGTCTTGTTATTCATTAGAAGAGTACCAAGCAAACTGGCACACACATTTCTCTCTATATGAATCACATCTAAGTTGTGTTTCAGCCACAGAAAAGACTAATACTCAAGTTCATAAAATATGCTTCTTTTGGACCAATTCAAGTCTTTCTTCTCTCGGGGTATCATAACACCTTCAAAATTTGGATGCTTACCTGGTAGATGATGGACTAAACAAATGTGTTGAGATTCTATGTCAGGAGAACTAAACTATTTCGGATGGGCTCTTATCTTGACATCCCCGTTAAACTCTTTATTTGTTCTCTAAGGATGGTTGGCATCTAAGGACTGATGATCACCGGCATACACGACTTTTGTTTGTTACACGTATTGAAGAAGTGTCTTCGTTGCAAGTAAGGCATGCTAAGTAGCCCTGTCAGCTCCAACCTGACAGACTACTACGAGCTGGAAAGTCATTTATTGTCTATAACAACGCGGCCTTCATTGTGAAGAATGTGTTTGTCATTGCGTCTTTAACACGTACACCCGACTGCCACAAATGCTTAAGCTCATCCATTAACGGTCTAAGGAAAACATCCATGTCCTTGCCGGGAGCTTTAGGTCCAGGATCCAAAAAGGTCAACATGAACGAGGACTCTTTCATGCATATCAATGGAGGCAGATTGCATGTGGTGAATATAACCGGCCACATGCTACGAGACGCACTCATGTTACCGAATGGATTAAAACCACCAGCCGCAAGCTCTGAGCGAACATTTCGGGGTTCCTTCGAGAAGTCTGGATACTTTACATCAAACTCTTTCCATGAAGATCCATCAAAACGATGGCGCATAGTACCCTCTTCTGATCGCTCGGTATTGTGCCATATCATATCTTTTTCCGTGTGCCTTGAACAATATAAACGACGTAGTCTATGGGTCAAAGGAAAGTATCGTAAGACCTTTCAAGCTACTTTCTTACCATTTGTGTCTTTATCAACCTACCGAATCTCATTACAAACAGGACAATTCTGCAACACCTTGTTTTCTTTCCAGAAGAGAGCACAATCATATTTGCACATGTTTATCATCTCATATCCCACACCAACCTTCTCTAATTTCTTTTTGGCTACATAATGTGAAAGGGGAATCTTGTTCCCTACTAGATGTGAAGTTTTCAACAACTCAAGGAGTTGATCAAATGAATTATTTGTTCATTTGTTCCTCACCTTTATATTCATGAGTTTTGCTAAAAGGTCAAGGGGAGAAATCGTAGTACAACTAGGATCTAATTCTGATTCGACTTCCTCTATCAAAGCTTTAAGTTCATCATAACCCAAATTTGAAAAACCTAAACTTATCTCACAATCTCTCACCCCACATCTGACAATCATAACCCAAATTAGAAAACCCTCAAATCATATCCCTCCTAAAGTCAAAACCCAAAATTGTCACCACTGAGAATCTCCAAACCATAAAGAGGTTACACAGCTCAGATAACCCTCTCCTATGAACATGACTTGAAAAAAAAAAAAACCATCACCTCCACCACCACCCCTAGCTATTGCAAACTTCATTTAAAAAACTTCCAGCCATAAACCGCCCTCGTCCCTTTTTCTTCCTCCCCTTATTTCTCCATCGTCGTCAACTTCCACCTCGACCAAGTAGGTTAAAATGTTAAACTTTGTTTGTTTGGGTTTTTTTGGAATAAATACAATGTTATGTTTTATAATTAAGGAAGAAAATAAAAGGTTATGTAGAATTTCGAAATTAAGAAAACTAGGGCTGTTCCCCATTGCGCGATTCTCGTTGTGGTTAGCACATATGATTGTGGACCATTAAAAGATGTTTTTAGATTTCAAACCAAAGAAGAAACGGTACTGTAAATTACATACGCTAGATTCGGAACAAATGGCATTCATCATTTATCAAATAATTTGGGCAAACAAATTATTAGCTCGCTTTGTGCCTTCAAAACCCTGAGAGCTATTAGGCACATGGACATTTGAAAATGACAAACATGTTGCCCTAAAATAACTATGCTAACAATATAAAAAAAAAGCTAACAAACTTGTATTGTTAAGCTACACAATATAGTTGGTAACGATACAAACGTTAAGTATATAATGATTAAAAGTAGTCTTGTACAACAGGGATATGAGAAATTTGTGCATGACAATGATTACTATTAAAGAGTTGTAAAAGAAATTTACACAAGCGTTAAGTACATAATGATAACAGAGAATGCGATGAAATAGGGGCACAGTAACGTTAAAAGTAAAGGCTTTTGTGAAGGGTATTAGGAGCAAGAAGAAACTACCTTCGCCAAATACCTAAATTGAAACCTGTTGATCAGTTTTGACTGTATGTAATGGAAAACATAATAATAATGATACCTAACAGATTGGTGAGACCTAAGACTGATGCTTTAAGTGTATTGGAAGACGACATCCTTGTCAATATGGTCGGGTTCCCTTTAGGGTATGCAGTTCTGATGGTTTATGTGTTCTTTAGTTATGAACACATTGAGAGATATGAGAGTGAAAGGGGACGGCTAATAGTCATTATGGTGTTATGATTGTGTCAACTCTAATTTCATAATATCTCTCCATATTTATACATACCTAGGGGACACCCTAATACGGCCCATCTAATGATAGTCAACCCATCAAAGACATATCTGTTATTGGGCTTAGGATAATATTAATAATTGCTCATTATTATATAAATGATTATAATGGCTATCGATAAATATACAAACGTTAAGGATATTTATTCCAACATTCTCCCACTTAGCCGAGTAATCATTTATTATGAGTGTTACTTAAGTCTGCAGAGATTAATACTCATTTTAGTTCTAAACCCAAAATGTAGCAGAGAAATACAGCCGTTAAGTCTTTATTCGACTTTGGACCCCCATTAATCGTATTACATCCAAATTTAAAACTTAACATTAGGATCAATTAACGTTATGCCCTTAGTTGATTTGTTATATTATTGTCTTTATGCCAGTATGCTAGCTTAGCATATCAATAGACAAACAAATCATAATGAGGAAAATTAATCATTAGTCATTAGTCATAAGTCATTCATAGTATGATATGCAGTTGTACATGGTCATTAGTAATACCATTTTCTCTTAGTTGGCCCGTTAGTGAGACTTATGTGTGATAGACCTTTAGTTATTGGATCCATAAGCATATCATGAATGCATTTGATACAAAATTCTGATTTCCTCTATTTGTTCTTAATCATAAGCGAACAATAATTTCGTATCGAACTCTAATACAGCTCCTCTCAAACTGATACTGTTCGAGAAATTAGGGTAGCTGACTTTATCACAGTAAGTCTTCAACTTAGTATTTACATGGAGTTAATAAGTTATGAGTCATCTGATAAATTTACCAAGAACATTTAATGATCATTCTGGTTGTGATCAACAACACATTATGTCATGATAACTTAGGTTGTTGTTAACAGTTCCTTATGACTCCTCCATAAGATAGTTATGTCTGCTGACATTATGATGTACCCCGAAATTGACACTTGATTTCCTTTGAATATAACAAAGTTAGAGTAAGAGTAGTCAATCACTTTAGGTTCTCACTTCTTCTTTAGATTATAGTCTCTTGTTTCTTAAAGATATTCTAATGTTCTACTAGATGCTTTTCATCAGTCTAGACAAGTCTAGTATTAAGCAATACGAACAATATCATAAACAAGCATAGACTTAAATTTACATCAGTCTTCTAATTAATGAAGCATAAGGTAATAATATCAAACTATCCTATCATCCTCTAAAAGAGAGCAATGTTGTATGTTTCATACTTAAGGACCCGCTTAGAGTAAAACTTATGGGATGAAACTAATATCCCGTTGGGTCTATCTCGGTATATTTTGATTCCTATCACGTAAGAGGAATCCCCGATGTTCATCATGTCAAAATTATGCATGAACAATGCTTTGACTTAGGTAACATATACTTGTCAAGAGAAACGTCATTTATGTAAGGACAAGTTTTCATTAGTTGCTCCCACTCATCTTGAGGTAGGTTCTTTAATCCACTTAGTTCTTGATGAAGAGAATTTGATTATGATTCCAACACATTTTATGCTTGCATCAACCCATACATGGATCTTATTGACTTACAAACTAAGTGTTCTTACCCTTCAGTTTAGAACTTTTAGGTTGCTTAATGAATATGTAGGTCATCGTTATGAAAAGTTATCTTAATGTCCATCTAATGTGGCTCTTAGTTATTATGAGCTACTAGGACGGTAATGATCCTCAAAGAAATCTTTTGTAATACAGATAAGAAGATTCTTTGATAATTTAATCCCTCATTGAGTATAATCTTTTACAATCAATCTTATCTTACAACGTTCCCATTCGGATCTGGTTTAATTTTGAATACCTTTAGGTTATTCACCAAAATCCCAAACGTTTATTCTAAATTATATATGGAATGAGTTATGCTAATAATAGCTTTAATCCATTTAATTAGAAGAGGTAGGATCAGTAAACTTTCCAAACATCCATTTTGTGTTAGTCAGGCAGGTTACATAATCATCAAATTTAATGGGCTTTTAGACCCAGATGACCTCCTGAGTTGAACATTGGGTTTATTATGATACAAACTTAACTTTAGTTAGGTGTTTTTATTTTCAGGTATATAAGGAGCAATATTAGTTTCTAAGTGTGTAAGAGTTGGTGCAATAAGGTGTACAAGAGGAATAATCGAAGTTAAATTCGGAGTTAAACTTAATGAGTCTCAAATTTTAATGAGTCTCTCCCCCGCATCTTGTACTTCCGAAAAGTCATAAGGACTTTTACTGCTCCCACTTACCTTAGAGATCTTAATGAATTCAGCATGCTTAAGATCTATCATTTTGAAGATCCATAGATTTTAATAAAGAAAACAACATAATGATGTTTATTGTCGTTTCTCTTGATGAGGATTACTTTAGTAAGAAATCTAAGTTCGCCCATATTTAGGCATCCACAAAACTTTGTTAGGAGTATGTTAAATGCTAAGGAGACAAGTTGTGATAGAGCGTTGTCCAGTGCAAGAGGTGTAATATGAGGATAGATCAAATTTTCGTTCCCCCCACTAATCTTTTAAGTCTTTTAGTACCTCCACATAATAAGTGTTAGCGATGCGCGTGAACGAGAATATTTCATATATTTTATACTTGATTTCCCTTATTTGTCCAGATTTCATAAGAAATTTTAAGGACATACTTAGATGGAATCTTATTAAGTATATATGAATTGATTTCTTTAATACTTTGATCGGTAGGAAACAAGTTAGATACAATCAGATATTTATCTAAGCTCCACTAATGTCAATTAATTATGACTTATAATGGAAACCCATTTATTCCTTTCGCCATTTAATGTTTAGGGCGCTTAACACATGCTTTAAAGTCACTAAGAATGAGATTTGATAGCAAAGCATCCTTTAGTGACCTGGTCATGATTTCTCATGAAATTTTGGTCTTAGTGGATGAATTGCATGAGTCTTATTTTCTTTTGTTAAATTCTTATTTTCATGATAACAAAAGTTGTGAATAGGTTATTGGATCATCTAGTTTTATTTCATAAGGTTTCTATTCAGATAATGACAACAAACAATTTAAGAGTTTAACTTAATAGTGGCTTTGGTTTGGTCATTAAAACCTTGTAACTATCAAAAAAATTGTAGCTTTTAGTATTGATACTAAATTCTGAGTAATCTCAAGAATATCGTAAGGTATCATTAAAGCTTCAACACTAAGATCAGTTATTAATGGTTAATAGACCCTTAATTTTGCCACTAACACTCGTCTTAAGTATTCGTTGAATTCTGGTAAGGAAACGTATAAAACTAGACTCAACCATCATGTGTTAATTAGAATTCATTAGCATTTGTGGAGTTAAATATCTTTAATTAGGCACTACATATCTTATCCAGATGTTCTCTTTACGTATGGGTAATCTCATTTCTTATGCCTATTCTTAATGGCACAGTTTTGGTTAGTAAGACTTTCCTTTTGAGAAAACTTATAGCTGAAAGTAGTACTTGTATCTTGTTTCCATACCTTATAATTATCATCTCTATGGTAATTATTCTTCCTCTTTTAGGTTTAATGGTAGTAAGGTGAATACATCAACTTTTATAGTTTAATGCGTTCCTTTTCCTGTACGTAATTCGCTATCAACACACTCATTTTACTTTGATATTTCTGAGTGTTATAGTTGATTCATAATGCATCTGATCGTACTGATGGAAAAGTTATTATGCACTATAAATTTATTGATTTTCACGTGTAACTCTCAACTTTATGGGTCATGTTATTCAATATTAAGATGTATTCACAAATCTCATTTAACCATAGAGTTAGACTTATTTATTTCATGCTTCTTAGAAATTCGTTATATTCTTTCATTTCCATAGATAATACATTAGTCTTAGATATTCATAATCGTTAATATCTCACCTGATAGGAATCAGTAAAAGAAGTTCTTAATTACCATAAGAGACATTTTATTCCACTTCTTATGCTCATATGTTATTCTGTAATACTTTTTCAGATAGAGCTCATGAATGTCATGTCTTAAGAGGTAACTTGATAAGAACAAAGTTTAAGCAAAATCTTCTTAGTTTTGATGATTAGAGTGGATTATTTAGTTGAGATAGTAATTTATAGAAGAATGTGAGATTAGTTTCGAGTTATGGGTATTAATGTAAGGCAGACTTAGATTATGATCATTATATTAACGAAGGATCGTTAATTGTGAGGATCAATTTTGATATGAAGATGTGATAATATAATAACACCAACATAAGCTACTTAAATAACATGCTCTAGCTTTGGCTATACGCTATTTATTTAAGTATTAAGTTTCTAACAGTGAATGTAACACATCACCTTTGGGCAGAAGTGAGACACTCAAAGTTCTAATGCAATACGCTCAGTTCACCAACATAATTTGTTACACGTCACGTTTGGGCAGAAGTGAAACCTTATGGCACTTATGTGAATGAGCTACAATGCTTAACGAGATCTTTATAACGAACTAATGTGACACGTCACCTTTAGGCAGAAGTGACACCTCAAAATGTTATTGCAAGTTAAGCAAGGTTTTATAATGTTTTGAATAAACTTGATACATTAGGTTTTATCAAAACTGTAAATTTTATTAGAGATCCCGAAAAGTAATGGGTTCTCAGAAAATTGAGTTCTCAAAACAAAAATTATATGAGTTCTCGAATAGCATAAGAGGTTCTCAGAAAATAGTGAGTTCCCGGAAAACTTATGAGATCTTGAATAACATAATGGGTTCTTGAAATTATGAGTTTTCGAAGACTTAATGAGTTCTCGAAAGTGATGAGTTCCCGGAAGACTTATGAGATCTCGAATAAATCATGAGTACTCGAAGACTTAATGAGTTCTCAGATATCATAACGAGTTCTCGAATGTCATGATGAGTTCTCGAATATCAGAATTAGTTCTCGATATACTGATGAGTTCTCGAATATATTATGAGTACTCGAATAACTTATGTTTTCGGATAACTTTAATAGTTCTCGGATTCTTTAATAGTTCTCGAATAAATATTGGTTCTCGAATACATGATAGTTCTCGATAAATAAGATGGGTTCTCGGAAAAATTATGGAATCTCGAAAAACATCATGGGTTTTCGAAGTAGAAGACCTTGACCGAGAACTCCTGTCCGTGAACCTGATCGAAAGCTTTAAAACCGAGAACCTGAATTCGGAAACTGAGAGATTCTCCGAGAACTTAATTTATTGATCTTTAAAACCGAAAACCAATTATTATTATCGAAAACTAAAAGTGATAGAGTTAGATGGTTCAAAAAATTAGGGATTTAATTATATCTTTTTTCCAATTTTAGATAGGAATTAATTATCTCCAAAGATTTCATAAGATTTTGAAATCTTTGACTTTATCAACAAGATTTCAAAATTCTTGGAGATTAAGTTTCCTAAAATATCGAAAACAAGATTTAATCCAATCTTGAACCGAAACATAAAGAAATTTTCGAAAATTTATGATGTTCTTGAAGAACATCAACCGAAAAAATTCCAAGAACTTTAGAACATTCATAATCTAGAATCGAAATATGAGAACTTTAATGTTTATTAACAGATTTCAAAAAAAAAAATAATTACATAATCATAAAAAAAAATAATTGGTTAAAATAAAATTATATAACCGATTTTTTTTTCTTTTGGCCGAAAAATTTAAGGAACCCTAAAATCATTATCAGGTTTCAACATAATTGTTTTTCGATTTTAATTCTAGATCTTAATGGAAAACAATCAAAACTGATTGAGCAATATTGCTCTGATACCAAATGTTGATCAGTTTTGATTGTATGTAATGGAAAACATAATAATAATGATACCTAACAGATTGGTGAGACCTAAGACTGATGCTTTAAGCGTATTGGAAGACGACATCCTTGTCAGTATGGTCGGGTTCCCTTTAGGGTATGCAGTTCTGATGATTTATTTGTTCTTTAGTTTTGAACACATTGAGAGATATGGGAGTGAAAGGGGACGGCTAATAGTCATTATGGTGTTATGATTGTGTCAACCCTAATCTCATAATATCTCTCCATATTTATACATATCCAGGGGACACCCTAATGAGGCCCATCTAATGATAGTCAGCCCATCAAAGACATATCTGTTATTGGGCTTAGGATAATATTAATAATTGATCAATATTTTATAAATGATTATAATGACTATCGATAAATATACAAACGTTACGGATATTTATTCCAACATGTTAACAATATAAAAAAAAGCTAGCAGACTTGTATTGTTAAGCTACACAACATAGTTGGTAACGAATACAAACGTTAAGTATATAATGATTAAAAGTAGTCTTGTACAACAGCGATATGAGAAATTTGTGCATGACAATGGTTACTATTAAAGAGTTGTAAAAGAAATTTACACAAGCGTTAAGCACATAATGATAACAGAGAATGCAATGAAACAGGGGCACATTAACGTTAAAAGTAAAGGATTTTGTGAAGGGTATTAGGAGCAAGAAGAAACTAGCTTCGCCAAATACCTAAATTGAAACCATGAACCACTTAATAAATGCTTCTGTAAAATACAGTATAAAGTATAAAAAGTGGCCTTTAAGATTAAACTCTTAGTGTTTTTAAGCAGTAGCATATAGCTTGAAGATGATAAGATAACATAAGAAGTGATGAAACTGGTTCACAAAACCCATTATTTGTAGAAATTAGACCACTGCCTGACAACACTTGCCGATAAAATGACCCAATCGGTTAAGAATAAGTAGGTAATACAACTATTCTTCTTAAAAACATGTATGTTTAACTTTCAGTTGTATTTATTTTTGTTTCAGGCTCCTATGTATAAACATAGGAGACCTTCCATTGCAATTCATTTACTCTATTGAGATCACCATTAGTCTGGTAAAACTTAGCACGTAAGGTAAAGGTAAAAGGTTTAACCAATTGAGGCAATCCTTGCACCATTAGAAGTCGAGCTGAAGCTTGCTCGACAAGAGATTTGCATTCTCTTAGTGATTAATGATAACAAATCAAGTTAATGCTAACCAGTTATAAAGAATTGATCATTTATAATGTTTCTTTTTTTTTGGATTTTAGATTGCTAAGTTGCAGTATGATTAAAGCATTAGACCGTCTAACTAAATCAAAAGAAGTTGCTTTGCTTGAAGTTGAGAGAGCAGTGCATGTTGCCTGTGCTAAGGCTTCAATGGTGGATTACTTTATTTGTATTAGTTGTTGTAAGTTCCGATGCATCTATTTGATTTATCTTAAAAAAAAGTTGGATTTCATGTTAAAATTGTGGTATGCATCTATTCAATTGGGTCAACATTGTGTTTAATGTTTGTGGTCACACTTCATTCCTTAGAAACTGCCTTTGGCTGAATATGATCAGAAACTGCATTTGGTTGAATATGATCAACAAAAAATAATTATGTTGTGATATTAGTCAGTTTCATCAGTTTTGGTTCAGGTTCTAGTCCACTCCAAACAGTTCAAACTGGCAGAACTGACTGATAACAAACCAATATAGGTTAGGCATGATCGGGTCCATGGGATGAAAAACGAACTGGCTTTTAGTTACGGTGGTTAGGTTCATACCCATTATACATATATTTGTGCATTTTATTTAATTGAAATAACATTAGGCAATGAATTAAGTTTAATATTTTTTCTTATTTTCTTTAATGTGTGGTGTCCATGCCAGTCGGGAATCACAGAATGTGGTTTTTATGTCATGAAATTCGTGAAAGAGATAGTTCAAGAAGGATTCGAAATATTGGGTAATGTAAGTCAAGGCAAAATAAACGTAGAGATGCGCTATGATTTATGTAAAATAATTGGCCGGCCTCGACTTTATTGTTGTCTCAGGTTGGGGGAGGATTAGATTATTATGGGGATGAGGACATGGATGTCGTTTGCGAAAAATGATCAAGCTACGCCGCGACATTTATTTTCGAATGATCAAAACTTGTTTGAAGGCAATGCATTGTTGATACAATATTTTTGTAAACGTTAAACGTTGTCTCAGATTGGTTTGTAATTTGATAAATATGTATTATATGATGAAAATGATGTTTTTGTTATTAGTTTGCATATAAATGGGTATAAATCAGGGAGGGTAAATCTGTAATTTTATAGGATTTTTTTTAGATTAATAAATTATGACGCGCGAAATGAACGTCATAAAATTTTGTCATAAATTTTTGTCATTAAAATATCAATAAAAACTGTCATAAAAATGTGTGTCATCAAAAAATGTCATAACACATGTGAATAAATACTGTCATAAATGTGTGTCATGTTAAATTTATGAAACCGCCTTCCTTGACATTCTTTTTCTTGTCATCAACCCCCTTTTTTACACACAATGCGCGTCAAGAAAGACCTTTTTTTCTAGTAGTGAAAAACACATTAAACTACATAATTACTTAAATCTCACTTTTATCATAATTATTATATCTCACTTGTAGTTTCTGATTCAGAAGTCATACATCGCTGAGGTTTAGTCATCCCCGGAATCACTATCGGAACCACAAACCCAAAAGTTACCACTCGCCGGAACCTTGGACTATCACTTGACACCAGAACCTTGGACCGTCACTTGATGCCAGAAGCCCTTTTGCCTTTACTGTGACCAACGTCGACAATAAAAGACCTAAAATTTAACTAAAAGAAACCGACTCACGTACCTTGCCGAGGGTTGCATATTAGTGAAGTTCAAATCCGTCACTGTCGATGGTCATGTCAGCGAAACCATCATAGGTGAAATCCCTTACAGAAGCCTCAAATCTTAGAGAGAAAAAGAGGAACTTATGAGAGAGAGAGAGAGAGAGACGTTTGAAACCCACAAACCTGTGACCCGCTCAGCAGGTTACGGTGCAACAAAGAGTTGTATCGTCTAAAGTAAAAAGCTTAAAGCATTTGTACGTTTTGCAATAGTACAGGTACTCTTACATAGTTGTTTTACTAAATGTATATATGTATAATGTCGGATAAGATAACCTCAAACTAACAAAGTTACAATACACGTAGCACACGATAACGGGTACAATCTATTTATTTAATATCATGCATGACTACCATAGTATGCATCCAAAATACAAACTATCTGGGAATTTGTAACATTCATGATTTTTTTTAAAACCCAAAACTTCGAAACTCTAGAATGATAAATGCCAGTTAATTATGTCGGATTCTTAAACGATGCTAACATATCGCATAGTCGATTAATTATTAGTAGTATTAACCAAATATTTTATTTTACTAAATACTACTAGACATATCTTTTTATTTTATTTTATAAATAAATAAGTAAATGGTAATGAATATAATACCAATCATAGTAATAATACTAACAATGATAAGACAACATTCATGCATGTTTGACAAAATGAAGTGTCATTTTGTAGCTTTGTTGTAAGCTTAAGATGTATTTGAATTTTTGTAAAAAAAAAAACATGGTCCAACATTAGTCATATATTATGGATCATTAGGTGAATAATGAACTTTTATTTAAATCAAATGCATTCACCAAATTTTGATTAATCATGGATTTACACCCAAGCCCATCCTTTGACTTTTGTAGTATTAGACTCGTAAAAAAAATGAATATTATATATAACTTCATTTCTTTACATTAAACATGCAAGACCATCTTTTGTAACCAATCATTCCTTATTCATTTTTGTAACAACTTTGCATTTAAAAGTCATCAAACAAAACAAATTGATTAGTCATTAAACCATTGATTAGCTAAATGAAACTGATAGAAAGATTATGAAAAAAATCCAACCCAAATAAGCATCCCCATATCTACATCTCTAGGCTCTTTGTTCTAACCTGATCATCTTCGACCATCATCACTGCCACTTACGGTTTTGCCGGTGAACCACCATTGTCGAAACGAACCCCGTTCGAGGTAATGAAACTATCCACCAACTCGTTTTTTTTCTTCTTGAAACTAAAAGCCCACATTTTAATCTTGCACAATTATGTTTAGTAATAAAAATGAGAACATCTTGAATGGATGAGATGAATCGGTTAAGCTTTTGTTCTTTTTATAACCAAAAGAAAACATCATCATATCTTTTATTCTAGTCTTCTATTATTTAGTAAAAAAAAAAACAAAAACAAAATAAACTGAGTTATATATTTATACTAATGTTTTCATCATATTTTGTTTACAAATATATCCGTAATTGTTTTGGCTAGAACAAGTTTTAATATGAGGTTTTCTTGTTTATATACTATTTGGCAAAATATTTTTTCAAAGATTTTGTTTCATATGAGCAACGTTAAATTTTCATATTTCTCTTACAAGTTATATTTTGTAGTAAACTTAGACATGTCAATTTATAGTTATTATCATTGTCAATTAAACTTGATATTTTTTTTCACCTAAACCAATTAGCAATATTATTATCTATCAAACTATTTACTAATTTTAAATAGTTACATGAATAGATATTGAGTTGTTCCGAATCCTAACTTTATCAGTGGAATATATATTAAATGACGAACCTAAGTGTAAAAGAAAATGTGAAGAATTATTATACATCGTAGGATTTCAAGATCATGAAATTCATAGGTACCAAACACACCAACTAACACGCATTAGAGCCTAAAAATCATCATAAGTCAATTAGTGATATTAACTACCGATGACTTGCATTTAGGTTGCCACAAGTTTCAAGAAAGAAATTATAACACTTTGCCAATTCTGGATTGAAGTTTGTATCAATCCCAAGATTAATCATTCATATTTGAATCAAGAATTTTTGAATCTACGCAAGTCTCAATGTGAGTATACCAATCCCCCTTTTTTTTACACGTTTTGGGGTGATCATGTACACATATTAAGCTTACAGTTACACATATTCATAAACGTTTTACATACAATTCATATACGTGTTATGCTTGAATTCTTGTGCTTTGTGCTTAAACATAAACGTAGTATACTTGCAATCATTACGAAATCATTAACTTAGCTAGCCAACTTTAACAATGGATAGCGCTATTTGGATTGACAACCCGCCTAGTGGAAAGTACCTATGTGTGTGGGAAGTCCTAGGTCATTGTTAATGCTTTAATCTTTGTCATCATAAGAGGTTTGATTTTGACCCGTATTGTGTACTTACGTGTTTTCCATATTTGCCTTGAATGAATCATGACACATGAATTGTAAAGCATCTTCTTTAAACTTATATTATACGTATACAAACTGAGTATGCTCACCAACATTATTTATCACTACTAGAAAAAAGGCCTTTCTTGACACGCATTGCGTGTCAAGAAAGAGGTCTGATGACAAGAAAAAAAACGTCAAGGATGGCGGTGTCATAAATTTAATATGACATATTTTCGCGCGTCATCTGTTTCTGACACGCATTTATGACAGGATTTAGTGACATACGTTATGACATTTTTTAATGACACATTTTTATGACAGTTTTTGTTGACATTTTTTCAACACATATTATGACAGAATTTTATGACAGAATTTTATGACGTTATTTTGCGTGTCATAAATTTAATAATTTAAAAAAAAACCCCTGTAAAATTACATATTTACCTTCCTGGATTTATAGCTATTTTTTTATATGCAAAATAATTAGCAAACTAATAACAAAAACATCATTTCATTATATAATCCGAGACATTTAACGTTTACAAAAATATTGTATCGACATTACATTGCCTTCAAACAAATAAGTTTGGATCATTTGAAAATAAATGTTGCGCCGTAGCCTGACCATTCTTCGCGAACGGCATCCATGTCTTCATCCCCGTAATGATCCGCTCCTCCCCCAACCTGAGACAACAATCAAATTGAAACAGTACCACTAACATCAAATTATTTTTGGGATGCAAGATTCATATGAAGTTACTAAAAATAACTAACTATAATATGTAAACCTTGAAGTTTCTGAGCATCGCCTTTGTTCTAAATTTGCAGAGTGCATATAAATCCAACTAGGGTAATCAACCCGGCGCGTTGCGCCTGTGCTTCTTGAGCTCGAAAAAAACGTATTACACAAATGTTTGCTAAATCTAACTTTTACAAATACATTAAACTACAATGAAGCACCACCAAAGCGACCTGATACACCACTATTGAAACCCCAGCCGTAAGAAAATCAATAGCAAAACTAGTAAACCCTTTTACCGGTTATTGTGTCACTGGGTAGATAAATGAAACCCTGCACTTCTGTAGAACTCAAAACAAAAGTGGGATAAGTCATAAATTCAATAGAGAACCGGGAAACTATAAACTTTTATATTTTATAATAAAACCTTGACACTCTTGGTTGATAATAAATTTGAATAAAAAGGTCTCAAGGGTTGATACTAATACTTTTATGTTTATTTATAATTTAATATATGTATTTAACATGAATACTTGAATAGCACTATAGGCCACGCGTCGCGCCAATTCGAACTGTTGTCAGTTTGATACCATGTAGGTGGTCAATGAAATGCATTTAAGTCTCTACGCTTGATGGTGGGTCAAACTTGTTTTAAAATGTTCAAAACTATAAGGATTCATTCTGATATAAACTACAAATTGATCTTGTTTCACTGATAAGAAAAGCACAAAATACAAGTTGCAGTATGACTTATTATCAAGAAATACAATATGCAATGTCAAACTTAAGTAAAACTGTTTGGTTATATATATCATATAATCAAACAATGAACATTAAGAAACAACTCATATATACAACAAACCATATAGGCAACACTCTTTAACCGTCTAACCCATTCCCCCTTTAGATAAATTTTTTTGTTGAACTGCGGGAAAAAATATATTTTTTTAAGGGACAGGTCGAGTTAGGTTGACTAACAAAGATCGGAAAGTTTCTACTTAAAAAATAATAATTACTTGATACACCTAAGGATTAACTATAGTCAAAATGATGTTTAATGAACTACACTGACCACTATAATAGGTTTGAAAATCTTTATAAAAAAGCAGCACCAAATGTTGAATCTCAACACTCCAATTGACTCATGCCAAACAATGGGGGCGTAACAAAACTAATAGTACAACAGCACAATTGTGTAATTGACATCGATGAAAATTATAATGTGTGTTATTTCTCAAATCCTTCATTTGAGAACCAAGTTGCCTATACACGTTGGAAATTATAGAATACTTACAAGTTAAGAACATGTTGATCTCGAGTTCCATACTCGATCACCTCATTCTCTTTCTCTCACTGTCATGTAAAATCTGCAAAAAAAAAAAAAAAAAAAGGATGGCAAACCAAGGTTAATATCTCTATGCATGGAAACGCCTAAGAGAGACCGTACCCCGTACCCGAAACTCCCAGGGGACGGAAACGCCTGGAAATGTTGCTTGGCCGTTTCTTGACCGCTTTAATAAGTCAACGGGCGTTTCTTGTACCGTTTCTAGTTTTGGGGACGTTTTTTTTAAAGTTTCCAGCAGTCCGGGACTTGTAGCACAGCAGCCTTCAACTCATCACAGAGAAGAACAACCCCAACCTTTCATCTTTCTTTGCAGATAGCCATCGTTCATCAGTTGCAGCCCCAATCATTCATCTTTCGACTCTATAACCACCAATCGACTCACTTGGAAGTTTGTTTGACTCATCAAAAAAACTGGTTTGGTACCGATTGGTCTGCTATGATTTAAGCTTTGACTTCAAAATCGTGAATATAGCTATGAATGTTGACACAATTTCCATCCTTAGTATACAAGACAAAATTTGCCAAAGTGAAATCCAGATAAGAGGTATACAGACCTGAAACCCTATAACGCCTCAAGATGCAGATATCAACCTCATCTCCGTCTACTTCATCGCCTTTGCAGACTTAAAACCCTAGAACGGTGCCAAAAAATAAATAAATAAAACAAAAAAAAAGGGAAAACGAAATAGGGAAAGCGAGCAACCTCACGGTCTGCACCTACCTGACCCGTGCAGAATATTTGTTTTCTGCAAAGCAGTAAGGGTAAGCAGACGATCCTGTTCTGCACGTCACATGAATATATATACTAACTTTCCTCGGAGCCCAAGCAACCCATTCAAAGGGATAATACGGCACCGCATGCTGGGATAGAAGTCTTCTGCACGATGCTGCTGAGAAGGTACCATCCGAATTGCAAACCCACTTCCATTTATCTTGCTTCGAGGATAACTGCATCCTCCCGGCTATCTCTTTGCAGCGAGTCAGTTCCACCCGTTCATTTGGCAGATTTGGCTCGCGTTTCCATTCCCATCCAACAGTGCATTCATTAACTGTTGCTACTTTATTTTTTTCCAAAGCAAACAACTTCGAGTACCTGTACAATCATTTAACCAATCACCCCTAGATCATAAAACAAATTAACACATAAGTTAATATAAACCTGTTGCAACAAAGCAATCCTCTAATTAGTAACAGCCATAACCACGACACTAAATGAAAACCTATCCGCCTTCAAACTATTACTCATCTTAAACCCTTAACTTCCCCTAAAACTCCCACCCTACGCCACAAAATTCTCATTAACAAACTCCACCAACACCTCATCACACAACTAACATCATAATCTGGAGTATTATCCCAATTAAAACCCTAAATAACGAATTAAAACTAAAAATAAACAACAAAAACAGAAAGAGAGAGGATAGATACCCTGACCCGAATAGTCCTGCTTCCTTTTAAACCCATTCTACATATGAGCACCCACCATCTCTAATCATCACATGTAGAGAGTAGAGACCGGAGGTTGTCTCGCCGTCGGCTACCCTGTAATGCATTAAATTACTATAACCAGCTAGTAATATGCACAACATTCAGGTTATATAAGAGAACATAAAAACTCTATTAATTGATGATATACAGGTAAGCAATTCAAACTTATAGCGAGCCAATCTCAACTACCTCACCCGGGTCCTTTACATGCCTAATTACCAAACTATCCTACCATTCATTCCTATTATCAAACTAGCTATAAAGTGCTAAACATAAACAAACAATAACACATTTACACAAACTCAAAATTCACTATACAAATTCATAATAACCCATACCTTATATCAGTACCCAATCCTGCTGTTCTTAAGCACCCTACCCAAAAACCCCAACACCGAAAATGCCAACAATGGGCTAACGTCCAACGTATCGAAAACCGGGGGAATAATATTCCTAAACAAATTCAAATACGGGTCACACAAGTCCCTAATAGCGGACAACGACTGCCTATCCCACGGAATATTCGGAAACCAACTCAACAAAACCCTAACCAACAAACCCCCACTATAAATATCCAGCCATCCCAGCCGCCACCACCGTCAGCGGCGTGTGCAGCCGCGCCGGCCTTCCACTCATTGTTGCAAAGAACAAAGGACCGGTTGTAGACACTAGCGTTTGTTGCAGGTTTAAGTTTAGGGCTAAATTGGTTAGTTTGTGGGTGAATAGTTTGGAAGCTGTGATGGTGAGTGAGAATAGGGCTGTGAGGGTTCACGTTGACCCGGTTAAGAGTGGTTCGGGTACGGATGGATGGGTTTTACTCAAGACACAGGTCAAAATTTCATTGTTTTAATGTGGTAACGAGTGTACGGATGGATTCCTAGATGAACTAGCAGGAGGTGGTGACTTTGGATGGGTTTTACTCGAGACACAGGTTTGGAACGAGCAGGAGGTGGGCAAGTTATGGATTTGACGGAGATGGTGGCTGTTACGAGAGAGAGGTTTGATTAGGGTTTGACGGAGATGGTGATTGGAACGAGCAGCAGATTATTGTTTATGAGAGAGGGAGGGGAAGGCTTATGAAAAAGCGTGCGGGGAGAGTGGATTTGAGATTTTAGGTGACACAAAACCATGACAAGCTAATTTCAAAACCATCATGCTTTTTATTTTATGACGGAAAATTATTGACACGCATAAAAAAACGTCAAGAAATTTTCATTTTTTTTCAAAGATGACATTTTTTTATGACATGCACTTTTGCATGTCATTAAATGGGGTATGTCATAAAAAAAAGTGTCAAGAAAGGGTATTTTTGTAGTAGTGTATTTTGATAAAATTATTTTCGTACATGTTTCAGGTTGGTTGTTGAGATATTTCATGTAGGACATGTGGACTTAGTAAAGACTTAATCAAGACAATGTGTAGAATGGTATTTGTACTTGATGTTATTTGTAATTGTAACTTGAAGCTTTGAATAAAATATTTGTACTTTAGTACCATAAGTTTTTAACAATCGTACTACGTGACACCTCGATGTTTCCGTCATCGGTTGGGGTGTTACAGAATTTCAAATGACGTTTGAAAGATTTCAAAGGACACAAAATCAAAATATCAGTGAAGCATATTTTTTACATGGAAAGGTTATAATACACTACAAGAAATTTGACCTTTAGCGGCTACGCCTTTAGCGGCCACGGCCAGGCGGGTAGCCGCTAAAGGTGTAAAATCAATCCTGACCCTTAAGTTATCGGGATTGGGCATATGCCTTTTCCGAAAGAAAGCCTTCCTCAAGTTACACCTACGGAACCGAATATTACACAGGTATCTCTTTGTAGTTTAAATGTTAGTATTTGACCCGTTTGGTATAAATATGTTTAGTAAATAGAATATTTGACCCATTTGGTATAAATATGTTTAGTAAATAGGATAGTTGACCCATTTGGTATATATTTGTAGTTTAAATGTTGATAGTTGACCCATTTGGTATAAATATGTTTAGTAAATAGGATAGTTGACCCATTTGGTATATATTTGTAGTTTAAATGTTGATAATTGACCCATTTGGTATAAATATGTTTAGTAAATAGGATAGTTGACCCATTTGGTATATATTTGTAGTTTAAATGTTAGTATTTGACCCGTTTGGTATAAATATGTTTAGTAAATAGAATATTTGACCCATTTGGTATATATTTGTAGTTTAAATGTTGATAGTTGACCCATTTGGTATAAATATGTTTAGTAAATAGAATATTTGACCCATTTGGTATATATTTGTAGTTTAAATGTTGATAGTTGACCCATTTGGTATAAATATGTTTAGTAAATAGGATAGTTGACCCATTTGGTATATATTTGTAGTTTAAATGTTGATAGTTGACCCATTTGGTATAAATATGTTTAGTAAATAGGATAGTTGACCCATTTGGTATATATTTGTAGTTTAAATGTTAGTATTTGACCCGTTTGGTATAAATATGTTTAGTAAATAGAATATTTGACCCATTTGGTATATATTTGTAGTTTAAATGTTGATAGTTGACCCATTTGGTATAAATATGTTTAGTAAATAGAATATTTGACCCATTTGGTATATATTTGTAGTTTAAATGTTGATAGTTGACCCATTTGGTATAAATATGTTTAGTAAATAGGATAGTTAACCCATTTGGTATATATTTGTAGTTTAAATGTTGATAGTTGACCCATTTGGTATATATATGTTTTGTAGGAGCACATTAATGATATAATAGCGACTCCTCAATTCCAAGCGCAATTGCTCCAAATGGCTAATCAATTGGTCCAACAAAGGCTTGGAAATCTAGGCGGAAGTGGTAATAATGGCGATCACGATCACGACGATGAAGCCGAAGACGAAGAGCAAGACGAAGACTTTTAGGCAACTTTGGTATGTTCGTTTAGTTTTGATGGTGTAGACTTGATTCAAATATTAGGATGGTATGTTAGTTTATTTTGTTTGATATGTTTTGACGAATGTTCGTTTAACTTTGTTACGTTTATTTTATATATATGTAGATGTTGGTTTATTATTTTTGTTATTATTTAGTTTGGTTATGCGTGTGCGGAGTAAACGAATAGCAAAAAAAAAAAAAAAAAGACCTTTAGCCGCTAAAAGTCTTACCCAGGATGCACAGAAATCTGCCACGTGGCATGCCACGTGGCATGCCACGTGGAAAAAAAAAATAAAGTTAAAAGATAATGCCACGTAGATAATTACTTTTAGCGGCTACACCTTTAGCGGCAACAGAACCTTTAGCGACAGACTAAAGATGGCAGGACTTTTAGCGGCAGCCGTAGCCGCTAAAGGTCTTGCTGCCGCTAAAGGTATACCTTTAGCGGCAGCAGGCGTGGCCGCTAAAGGTCGACTTCCTTGTAGTGATATAAAAGGAAAACTATAAAACTAATAAACATTAATAACTATTTTAATATCAAGATAAGATAAGTAACATACTTAAGAATAGATAATAAATTAAATTATAGTAACGATTACAAAAGATAAATAACTGGGCTCTCTAGCTACAAAGCATGGGCGAAACATTGTTGGGGCCAAGGGGTGCCCTGATCCCATTCATTTTTTTCTCATTAGTATAAATTTATGTGTTTTCGTCCGAGAATTTTATACACATTGAGTCTTCAGTTGCCACTGAAATTTATTACTAGCTCTGACGCGTGTTCAAAGCAACACGTAACTTAAAATGAAGTGCAGTAAACCAATCATACAAGAATCCGGTGATAGTATCATCCCTTTATAAATCCTTTTAATGTATTTCATTCAAACTATTGTTCTACATGTGTTAAAAATTTGTTTTGATTTTTAATTAGATTTATAATCGGGGCCTGTAGATCATTGTTGTATTTGTTGTTTAACGTTATTAAAATTCAAGCTTGACACCTAAAATGTAAAATATGAAGATCTCAAATCAAAATTTTATAACTATAATACGAGTAATCAAAAGTCTAACAAACAAATTTTTTACATAAAACATGATTAAATAAACACACTATTAATACATCTGTAGTGTGATAAATCCGTAATACTTCTCTCAAACTGAATGTCAGTAGTTCAGAACTAATGTCGAGCTTACAACGTCATTTGGCTGATGTATGCTAGATGCAATGTTAGCACCACTACGGTCGACACGCTAAGTGTCAATGAGTACGAGTTCATCTTCTTTAGCTTTTCAGCTGCTAAACTCTTTGTTTTCCACATTTCCCTTTTTCTTTGGACTATACACTGTAGTTCAATAGCCAATGTTAGTAAACTAAATTTTAGATCAAGAAATAAAAACAAACACCAAAGACTCGTAGCCTTGGTTATAAGGTGTACTGTGTGGTGATGTGACCGCATAGGGCCCAAAAGTCTCATAAGTTGACATGTGTTCAAACACCAAAGTCACATGGCCTAAAATTGCAAGGGTGGGCGGGATGGTTCGTAGCTATCACTGTCGTGATACAAATACAACGTGACCTCGGTGGAACAAAGGGCATGTTGCTCCCTTTTCAATTTTTAAAATATTATAAAGTTATGTTTTAATTCCATTTCTACTTGATTTATTTCATCTTTTTAATAGTTTTGATTTATTTTTATTTAAAAAAAAATTAGTGTGATTGTATCATCCCACTACATGGATTTAGTAATAATTGTGATGGGTTGTTAGGAAAATGAGAGGCACACTATTATTAGGTGTGATAGTGTGATTCTATCACTCACCACCCCCTCCACCTTTACAGAAGGCCAATTTTTTTTTTTCCGTCGTTTTACTTATATAAAAATATATTTACTTATTTATTTAATTATTATTCAAAGGTTTTAAAACACAAAAATAAGAACATAAGAGCCAATGAAGGGTTGGTAAAACCGGGCCGCTACAACAGATGTCATGTGAAGGTTGAGGGTTCGATTACAGCCAGAGCCATATTTACCACACGTGGGATTCCACAAGGAAACAGGTGTTTCACGTGGACAGACTCCCAGTTCAGATAAGATGGTAATCAGTACATATTGGCCTACGTCGGTGCTTCACAGGCTACACTTGCCGTTCAAAAAAAAAAAAAAAATTAAAACCCTTTACACAACATAGGTGAGGTCATGGTTCTAAACTTACCAAAATCCATGTTCTTTTTTCTCACTTCTAAAAAAAAATTATCAGGTCATGTTTTATGATTAGTACCTTTGATGCTCGAGGTTCCAAGAAGATGAGATTGGTTAACATCATACAAAGTGCAGAAACAAGATTAAACACTTGAAACATCACCATTTTGTTTGAGAAAACCTCGGTTCTAGTTTCCCTACTCGCAAGGAACCCTAGAAGAGCTGCACCAACACAATAAGCCGTCGCTCTAAAACACACCATATTACTATTGTTTAACATCATGGAAACTTGTTGTTTAGCTAAATATTTGCCCGACACATAGCCAGAAGAGAACGTAACCCACACCCCAATCCCGTAAGCTGTCGTAAACCCTAACAAGTGACACCAACGACTCATCACTGTTGTTATTTCCTCAAATGAAAGTTTGTACAAAACATGGTATATTGTGTTAACCGATTTCATTACAAACTTATTATTTCGGGTAACATTCCATATAATATCTTCACAGATTCTTTTCGGTGAATCGTAGAATTCCCATTTATGGATTTTAACTACGTAGTCTTTCAGTGCTCCTTCTATGCTGTCCCCGATTCTAACCGCCTGATCTCCGACTGATTTAAGTGTTTTCGGTATCGTATTGTATAGGTTAGGTTCTTTTGAATGGTCTTGAGGTGGAGAAGAAGATGAAGATGTTAGAACGAAACACAGAAGCAAAAGGTGGATTATCTTCATGATGAGTTGGATTTTGAATAGGTTTTAATTTTAATTTAATTAAACGGGTGAGATAGATAAGATATATAGATACATAGATAGATATTTGGTTTTGATGAAGATAAACATTGTTAGACCATTAGGTGTGGTAGAGGCCCATCATCCATGCCTTGCCTCCCTCACCTGCCACGTCAGCGTGGGGTAGGAGCATCCTTAGGATGATGCTCCTAGGGGTGTGGAGGAGGCCCAACAACATTTAATGCTATTTCATTTTTTTTTCTTTTTTTTTAATTAAATAATATTATCATATTAATATAAAATGTGAAGATGTATTTAAATTAAAAACAAACACTTAAATTAAAAAAAAAATACACCTAAATAAAAAAAAGTACAATTTTCAAATAAAAACAAATACTTAAATAAAAAAAAAACATAAACTACTGATTATATTTTTTTGCGATGCTCTCCTTCATCTTCAACAAAACGGGACGGTCTTCTTCGGGGTAGTCGTTGATGTTTGCCGTCATTATTCGCCATTCTTCTATTTGCCTATCCTCGTTCTTTTGGCGAATGCTTTCCTCCACCCTCTTTTGCTTCAAACGAAGCTTTTCTTCGACTTCCCGTTCCTTCAATTTCTTCTTCTCCGCTTGACTTTCACTAAAAGTATTTTTGAAGGATGCCAATTCAGCGACCAAACCGTCCAACATTGACCCGCTCCCGCTCCCTGACGCGGCTTGTTTTTTTGCAGCCGCCGCTTGTTTTTTTGCTCTGTCCCTCCCTATGGAATTGGTTAAAGGTAGTAGGGCTTTGGTGCATTTGAGGATATTGGGTGAAAGGGTTGGGAGTTTGTTGGAAACCCGCAAAAGTAGCCCAAGATGGATCCATTGGCATCGTGAACGGGTTTGGATTCGGGTTGTTTTGGTTATATTGTGGTGGTTGATTCGGGTTTGGGTTGTTTTGGTTGGGATCCATTGAAAAATGTATAAAGTAGTTTTTATAAAATGGTGGTGTTTGGTATAAAAAGTGGTGTTGATTTGGAATGAAAAATGGTAAAATATGGTTGTTTAAATAGATTTTTAAAAAGAAATTTTTTTTTTTATTATTTTTTTTTTTTTAAACGGTCACAATCCCCCCCAACGTTCAAATGCACGTCCCCCAAGGAAAATATGGACCGGCTTCAACGGCTTTGGGATGCCGGGCATGCCGTTGCCGAGCCAGGGGGCGGTGTAGCCCGGCCCGGCGTGGCAATGCCGGCCCCATGCCGAGCCCCGTACCGAGTGGTCTTAGGAGATCGATGAGTATAATATTATTTGATCATGGGACGCGTGTCGTTGCCTGTTTGAAAAGGACGCGTGTTACTACTGCAGGGTCTAGGATGATCAGGACACAAGGTTTTTTTTTTTTTTTTTTTTTGAGATGCAACTGATTTTGTATAGTAGGTTCTAATTGGTCGGTTCTGTTGGCTGAATGATCGGTTTCAGCGCTATATATAATATCAAGATCACATGTATATGTCTTTTTTTAACAGTCAACACTTCTAACTATCAACCTTTCAAAAATAAAAAAAAAACACTTCTAACTATCTATTTTGGTATCCACTAATTGTTTATAAAATTTACATACGTCCCTGAATGAAGATATGTGTTAGATCTCGGCTCACATATAGCCCTTGGTAATTAGAACCACCAAGCCTCAAGTTTCGGAAAAAACCTGACTCATAAGCCGTCTGAAGGCACGACAATGGAAAATCAGTAAAACCTGGCGAAATCAAGGACCAAACCTAACACCTTAAGAAGGCTAGACTCTACCCATCATTTCCCATGACAGTTCACCACAAGGGTAAGGGCCATGTATCATGTATTGTTTGATGTTTATACCAGGGCTATAGATGAACCGAGTTAGCTGTTTTTAGTAAAAGAGTAACAATCATTTCCTATGGCACTTAACTCGCTTATCTTAATTAACTAAAATATTGAACTTGACGTTGGCTCGTAAAAGTTCAAGTTAGTTGTTTTTAGTAAAAGAGTAACGATCAATAGAGAATCAATACCTACAAACGTTTATTTCTTATATAGATAAAGAAAAAATTCCAGTGTTTTCTTATTTTTTTTAATCATAAAAATGCAATGCAAAATTACCCTAACGAGTGAGTAAATGAGCTCCATGTTTTTACGTTAGCCTAGGCTTGGCCCCTTAGCAGTTAGCACACACCACGGAAATTTCAAGCTTGCATTTTTAACCAAGTCGTGAGTTGTAACCTTTTGGAATAGCCTTTTTTATACTAGTACTTTGTAGTTTTTGTTAAGTCTTTGAATAAAGGGTCAAGGTCAGGTACGAATGAAATCGTTGTATAGAGCGTACAAATTGAATACACAAAAAAAAAAACATGGTGGCAATTTTCTAATACAGATAAGTTATATATCTAGAGTTATTACATATTTACATAGGGTAATTCTAGTCAAACTTAAACACATCATTTACACTACATTAATTATATAACTAGCGTAAATACATGATTACTTTAAAGTAATTGTATAGCTAAAGTAATTACTAAAAAGGGATGCAACACTTGTCGGCTAAGAGCAGAGCCGGCTATGAGGGTGAGCCGGGTGGTCACCGGCTCCGGGCCCGACCCTTAAATGGGCCCGAACGTTTTTTTAAAATATGCGTATATATATTAAATTCTATATTTAGGATATATATTTGTGTTTTATACATTAAAGTCTTGTTAGTGGAGTTGGAAAAACCATGTTAATTTAATGTAGAGGTCTCAAGTTCAATCCTTGGCTCTAGCACTATACTCAATTTTTTTTTATAATTCATTCATCTTTACAAAATTTTGGGCCCAAATTCTTTTTCGCCCAAGGCCCAAATTTTTTTTGACATTTTCAGAGACGGCCCTGGCTAAGAGCACCCACAATGCTAATCAAACAAACCACTCTAAACCGTCATGTCACCATTCCACATCATTTCAAATCATTTCAACCCTATTTTTTTCCTCTATCACCAAACAATTCTAAAACCTTCACCTTATTACCTACTTTTCCTTTTATTTAATTTATACCCCACTCAAAAAAAAAAAAAAAAAAAACCTTTTTTAATAAATATTAAAGTACACATGTGGGCCCCACCTCAAATTGGACTGGTCCATTGCATCGGACGTACCCAGTGTTTTCAACCCTCCAATTCTATGTGGTTGGTCTGTCTACTCGTTTCGGACCGTCCAAAATGTGAGCATTCTAGATACTCTAAGGGTGGTTTAGTTGGTCTCATGGAGTGGTTAGGAGGAGATCAAGTTAATAAATTAATTAAGTTTGCTAGGTTTTAATTAATATTACGTTTATCTTTTTTTTTTTTTTTTTTTAAGAGGTGACTTTCAAATTGTGTGGCTTAGATTATCACGTTAGCCCAAACAGACCCCCTAGGCACACACTCAATGACATCAAACAGGCAAAGCCTCGTGTCGCGGGAGTGGCCGACCATTGGAAGGCTAAATACCTCCCTGTGCAGTAAGGCGCTAGGGCTCTACCCCCGAAAATTTCTCGCCATCTGCCACTAGACAGATGTTGCACCCTTCACAAGAGACAAGCCTCTCTGGAGTAAGTGCACGGTACTAGAAAACCAGGGTGGCCATCAAAATCGAACTTGACACCTACATGCAGGCTAGTTTCAACCATCATATGGCAATTCCCTCACAATACCTCCTATGGGGATCGAACCCAACTCTCTCCAAAGAGAAAGTGGTCTGTCCACCACTGAGATGTATGTGAAGGATAATATTATTAGTTTTTGCATGAGATAAGGTTTAAGTTTCGAATTAGTAGGATTAGTTCCAATTGATTTCGAATTCCTGTATTTATAAAAACTAGCTTTTATCCTGGGAGTGTCCCGGGGTTGAAAAATATAACCATTCTAATAATACTAATACTAATAGTAATAATTATTACTCTTGTAATTAAATAAATAAAAAAAAATAACCTTGCTATAAGGTGACACCATGTGTTGCAGTGTTGCACGATTTATTCTCCTAGCTTCTCTTGATGAAGTATACCTATCAATCTTTAGAAGAGTAAAATTCCAATGATAGCATGACGATTGGGCTAAATTTCAACATTGTATATAAGAACCTGGTTTAAAAGAAAAACATGATTAATGAAAAACCTGAACACTTTGTGTTTTTTTTCCTGTATGAACGAAACCCCATAAAAATAGTCGTTTTTTTCTCCGTTTTTTATATAGCACTATGATACTCGTTGGAAAGATAATAAAACGCTCGTTAATTTGGTGTAATTTTTTTCTTTAAAAATCTCGTATATAAAAGATATTAACGTTTAAAAATGATGGGAGGAAACATTAGAGAGAAAAATCTAAATTTGTTTTTAAATTTTTAAAGAGATTAAGGTTAGATAAGTGTAAAAGAATGGATGAAAACAAAATAAAAAAATAAATTAAAAACTCCCACCTCAACGTGCCACATGACAGCCTCCATTGAATGTCACCTCATCAATATTCAATTCTTTTATTATAAGTTATAGATTATAGACGTCGTATTTGTGTTTCTCTCACTTCCTATGCTACGATGATTCCATTTGCATTTTAAATTCATTTTCTTTGTTCGGGCTGTGTTTTTAGAGAACCCATTGAGTTGGGTTGGGCTGCTAAAAGGCATCTTTTTGTTTTTTCTCAAGTAATTTTTATATAGTTAATTGCTAATTTAGTCTTTGAGGTTTGTCAAAAATTGCCACTTTAGTCCAAATAGTTTTTTTTTCTTATCTGTATCCCTGATGTTTCATTTTTTGTCATTTTAGTCCATTTGGCTAACTCAATTAACAAAATCTAGTTAAGTCATTGGTATTTTAGTCCGTTAACAAAATATATATATATATATATATATATATATATATATATATATATATATATAACAACCCACTCCACTATACACAGACACATATAACAATACACCCACAATATACAGAGATTTCACAATTGAACATCCTCTCACCCACCCTAATCGGTATGCGCTCTATAATCTGGATTGGTACTCTTCTCCGCTCGGTCCCCTACGTGCCCCCATCCCCCAAACGGATGGTCTTCAACGATTAATTCCCACCACTGATGAATTGCGGTGGAGGGACAAACGAATGACCATCGCATCACCACCATACGACCTATCATTCCACTTGAATCTTTGTACAGCAGATTGTGTCTGGTACAGTTGGTGCCACCTTGCAGAGTTTGAAGGCACAGTTGTTCTCACAACCTTCAGCATCAACTTCTGCCACACAGTCATCTTCCTCCTCTGCTCCAGCAACTTATCAGCAACATCAGCAGCAAGTACAGGAACTCAAGTCGATTGTTAGTACTCAAGCGCGTGATAATGTGGACATGAAGGGTAAAGTTGCAGCGATTGAAGATAATGAAAAGGGTATGATAGAGCTGCTAAGTGAATCAATTAGGATCTGAAAAGAAGTTCACGCGTCAAACAGGATGCTTCAACTGTCAAATCAGCAGCTTGCAGAATCTAATCGGTAGCTAGTTGCCTCAAACCAATAGTTGGTGCAGTCTAACAAAGAAACTACAGCTAGACTGACCAATATTGAATCTTTATAAAACCAGCTTCAGCTTGCAAATGCCAATAATGAGAAGAAAACAGAGGCGCATCAAGCTGAAATCCAACAATTGAGGGCTACAGTGGACAAGCTAAGTGAAGATCACTCTAAACTTACTGGTGCCTCAAGTTCATCAGCTGGTTCCGATAATGAAGAAGAGGAGAAAAAGGCGAAGATGAGGAAAGTGATGATGATGATGATACTGAAGATGATGATGGTGATGGTGGTGATGCAGGTGGTGGCGGATCATCATCCGGTGCACAAGAAAAGGATCAAGAGAAAGAGCATGACAGACAAGACAAGGATCCTAATGCAGGTTCTTCTGCTAAGGGGGAGTCTATCAGTGACAAGATTAAACAGATGCGGGATTATATAAAACATGGTAAAGTTCCTACCAAAGTGTCCGAACCGTTAAAAGAATTTATTTTTGTATGATAATAATGGAAACCTGATGGAACTACCCAAGTGTTTGGAGGTGTTGGAGGGCCTGGAAGAAGGTGAGATACCACCTGAACTATCCAATGAAAACTTGAACCAGATTTATGGCTTGTTATTTGAAAAACCTTCAGGTGCAAGCTATATTCCTCCTCAAGAAGTAAATCCTGAAAATAATGAGGTTGATATGGATGATGGAACTCATGTGGTAATTCCTGAGTACGTTGCAGATAACTCTACCATTAGGATTCCTGACATCACTGAGGAAATGATGAGAGATGCTGAAGAAAAGCTCAAAGCTAATCCGATTCCTATTCCTGCTGAGGTAGAATCTCGAACTCAGCGGATCATGAGATTATGCTCTAAATGGTACCTTTCAGCAAAAGAGCGTAAGAAGAAGAAGAAGAAGAAGAATCCTATCCTAGCCTCTGTTTTTAAGAAGCGGTTGTCCAAAATGTCCGGGAACGTGATCAGTTGGGCCTATGCCGAGCATGCTAACATGTTGGGAGTTAAATGGGAAGAAGGGATTCTGTATTTCAAGCCCCACAAGAAGATACTGAGTTTATCATTCTGGTATGTTCGGGACATGGTTCGACTGGACTTTCCTCTAAATTATTGGAGGTGTAATGGACTGGATACCTTCTACCGAATTCTGGAGAGAGAGAGAGAGCAGGACAGAGTGGAGCACCTTTAGACCTCATTATCCAAAGTCATACAAAACCGAGAAGGTGCATCGCATCACCAAGAATCCAATTTGGGAACACAAGATACAGCCATCAAATAGCGTGCCCAAGATACCGATTGCTCCGATTGAATAGGACTTCACTTCGAAGTTCTGGTTCTGGCACTATGATGTAGCTACTACTGAAGCAGTAATCATCTTGGACAACACTCCGAAGATGTGTCGGAAGATCAGGATCTGGGATCCCATGTGGTTGGTGAATTGTTCAGAGAAGGATATTGAGACACTGTTCATGTATCCCATTCAGCACCTGAAGTCAAAAGAAGATCAAACTGTGAAGTTTCAGTGGGTGATACGCTTCTGCCATGCTAACAAGGTTCATGCTGGATGTGACTGGTTGAGGATTACAAGGATCAGGACGGCGTCAAGTTGAGGACTGAAGATGTTGCTGCTTGTCAAGTTTTTGTCTGTTTTTTGCTTAGTTGTTTGTATAGCTGTTTGCTACTTTATGAAGTTTGTCTTTATGTCTTTTGTATGTATAATAGCCTGGTCCAGGGAAGTCTGTTAGTACAAGATGTCCCTAGGCTAGTATATTAGTTGTTTGGATAGTATTTAGGGTGTTTGGGTGTGTTTGGAAGCGTTTTGAGGCATGTTAGATGCCGAGGGCGATTACAAGTTCTTATAGGTGATTAGGAATGCTAATCGCCTTTTGTACATGTGTGATAGGCCCTACTTGCATATATAACATATGGTATAGGAATCCTAATCGCCTGACATGTTCTGCACAAGTAGAAGGGGTATAAAAGCATCCAATCATTGCCCTAATCATCAGTTGTCACATCACACAGCCCCCAAACACCCTTCCCAAGGTCTGAAGGTCTGAGATTATCATTGTAAACACCTGTGCTCTGTTTTTAATTAATCATACAACCTTTGACCCATTTTGTGTGTGTTGATTACTCCTTTATCATTGTTTCATTGTTGTTTCTGTTATTCGAACATTTTCAAAGGATTCCTCACTCTGAATAGTCAAGCTCATGATTTTCGGGTGACCCGTGTTGGATTAGTATGCTCTTTAACAGTTTACTTGCTTGTGAACACTTATGTGTTTTGCAAGTTTAATCAGTTTTGCACAGCGGAATAAGTTATAAAGTATCACTATCAACAGAGTTATTACTCCCCCTGGATGTTTGCAAACTAAAGACAAGTTTAATGAGAATCTAAGTATTGAATGTAAATGACAATAAATAAGCAGATAGATTCTCAGTTAATGAAATGGAAATAACAAGTAAGAGTTTTGAAGGATTTTAGTTTTCAATTAAAATCAATGTCTAAAATAGTTGGATGAACCCATCTATTTATAGACCATCAGATACATACAACTTATTCAAAACTTTACACAAAAGCAATACTACAACAGGCTGTAGTCTTGGAACTTGTACAAAATGATAAAGTAATAATAAATAATTAAACTACTGAAACATAAGGGCGGTGGAAAGATTTTATTACAAGTGCTGATAAATGACAAACTACTGATGAGTAGTTTGTCTTCAGAAGTTCTTCAGTAGACTTGTCTCGTTTGACTTCAGAACTTCTGATCTTTCTTCTTCAGTACTTGTTGAATCCTTCTTCAGTACTTGTGTCTTCTTTCTTCAGTAGTTCTATACTTAGAATAATTTGGCAGAAGTATGAATTAGACTAAGGTTGGCAAAAGTGGTTTCTTCAATCCTTTATGTCCTTACAATCTCCCCCTGGATTGATGAAGCCAAAACCTTATCTAATTCCTTATTGTCTTTTTCTTCTGTCTTCAACTATCTTCTATATTTCTTTGAACATGGAATTCTTTAGTTGATTCAGCTGTTCATTTGTGAGAGATCCTTGTTCAGGTTCAAGATGTTGAATTGTAAGCAAGTCTTGTGTAGATAAATTCTTCAGTTCATTCATGGATTTGAAGGCCTTGCTTGAACGATGTATTCTTGTCACCAATACTGAGTTGGAATCAGTAAAGGACCACTTTATGATCAGAACTTTAATTTTGTCAAAATCTGAAGTATAAGGGACCATGCTAGATCCCTGGGATGTTCCTAAGTGTTGGATGTTTTCCACTTCAGTGACTCTCAGGTGGGATTCACTTATGTCTTTTTTTTGCACCACATTAGGTATTTTAAATGTAGGTAAGTGATGTTCAGTAATTACCTTTGTGTGTAGTCTATAAGTTATAGTCTTCTGGATTTGGTAAGCAAATGTTGAAGGATCCCTGAACTGTGTTATCAGAGGCTTTTCTTCAATATCAAAGTCTCCTTTGTATAACTGTGTTGCCTTCCAACAACACCATCTTGAAATCAGTCTTTGTATTGTCCTCTGGCTTTCTTTTGGTAGCAGGTCTTGAATGTTTAACACCAGAAGTTCTAACTACTAAAGTTGACACTTCAGAAGTTTTGTACTTCTCTGGATTTGCAGCCTTGTCAGCCTTGAATCTTTTATATGTGACCAATAGTTTGTCTTCTCTCCACTTTGACACTAAGGCTTTTGAACCATAGTCATTGGCTACCAACTCATCAATTATCTCTGCTCTCTTTGCTTTTCTATTCTTTTCAGTTGCAATCTTGTCAGCAACAAGTTGAGCTCTTCTTGTTAGCTCATCTATTGAGAGCCCTTTGAGTGAATAGGCTTTTGTCTTGCTGTTCTTTGTAATAAAAGACACCAGTTGTTGTCTTTTGTCTTCTTCAGCAACTCTTTCAATCTCAGCTTGTCTATTCAGCTCTGCTTCATAAGCTTGAAGCTTTTCATTGTAGCTCATGTCTTCCCTTGCTTCCAGACTGTTCCAGATCTCATTTTCCTTAGCCTTTCTTTGGGCTGCAAGTAAACTCTTCTCTAGTAGTTCTTTGGACATTGAAATTGGAGAAGGGTTTAGTACAGGCTTTGGAGTGGTTGTAGGCCATGGAATAGGAGTTGGTTGTTGTTCAGTTGGTTTGGAAGGCTCTTCAGTTGTTTGTATGTAAGTGTTGATAGAAGTATCAACTACTGAAGGATTGTCTTCAGTGCTTTCCGAGTCTTCAGAAGTTTCTTCATTTTGGCCATGGGAAGGTTCAGCTTCAACTTCAGTTGTAGAAATAAGCCTATCTTGATCTTCCTTTTGTTTTTGGGCTTTTTCTAGCAGTTGTTGTTGTTGTAGAGCCACTCTTGCCTTTATCCTGGCTTCCAGTGACTCTCTTGGTTCCTTAATCTTCTCCCCCTTTTTGGCTTCATCCACTTCTGGAAGCCTGCCAGGTTGAGAAGTTCTACCAGATAACTTAGCAAGCTGCCTTGTATTGTTGTCTATTTTGTTGGACAGCTTACCTAGTTTGTTTTTGATCACCTCAATTAGGCTTTGGTTTTCAACTCCCAAGAAGTTGTAAAGGTTTTGAGGTGATCAGAAATGAGGGTGTTCATCATCTGGTATAGGGGACCATCTGGGCTGCATAGGTGGTTCAGGTCTATGCCTGATGACCCAGGGAATTGGGTAGGCATTTTTAGTGAGGGCGGTGTTTTGGGGTGATCTTCAGGATGTACTGAAGATGCCACTTTAGGGGAATCAGGGATCAAGTGGAGTTTAACATGATCTGGTGTGACCAGCTCTTTGAGCTTAGAGACACCAGATTAAGGACCTTCACTAGCAACCGTCAATTCATGTTTTGTGGGGTGTGAATCATCATTCAAATTAATGGAATCATCTGAATCCCTGATGACATCCACAATGAGGACATTATCAGTTGTATCATTAGCTGGGCTTAGCTGGGCTCAACCCATTTGTCTCATGAACCTCTTTTTCTTGGTTCTGAGGATTTCCTACCTCAGGCAAAAAGCCTTCATCAGTAGTTGCCACAAGTGAGGTCTTAGCTATGTTACTTCTGTCCTCATGTCCACCACTGGATGGTAAATGAGTAGTAACAGCCTCAAATGTACCTAAGGTCTCTAAGTTTGGGCTTAGAAACCCTGGTTCATCCTCATCTCTTGGGTTAGGGCTAAAGACATCCACATTCATGTCAAAGTTGATGATATGTCCCCTATTTGATGTGGTTGTTGGGGACTGACATGTTCTGATGGGATAGTCTCTTTTAGCCCAGAGAGAAGTTTGGCTATTTTTATGGTTGATGGTTCTGGCTCAGTAGTTTGGGGTAATGTTTCAGCAGTTTCAATAGAAGGGTGGGTAGTTCTGGGTTTCTTGAACCTCTTTCTTTTGAAAAGAATGGTAATAGGGGCTCTTGTGGGGGTTTGAGATGGATGAGACTGAGAGGATGTTTCAGTCACATCTTTAACAAGTGCAGATTGCACATTAGCAGTTTCAGGCATCTCAACTTCCTGAACTGCCTTTCTTTTAAGGTTGGTGGGTTTTGGTTTTTGTTGTTTGGTTTTCTCAGCCTTTTTGGGTGAGGGTTTGGAAGATGATGGTTCCATGGGGACTGTTTCTTGTTCCCCTTGGTCATCTTCTGGCCAGGCAGCCGGTTTGTTATGCCTTGAGTATGCTTGTGAGGTCAATGGGTTTAAAACTGTTGTTTTTCCCACAAGCACCTCATCTCCAAGTTCTTTAATTATGCAATGTATTATAAACCTTGGATACAACAAAAACTTCTTTTTAGAATCTAGGTGATATAACACCAACTCATTAAAGAAAAGTGCTGATGCCCTGAATTTTGTTTCATTCACAATGGAATGAAAAATTGGTTGAAAAGTAGAGGGCATCTGATCATAAGATCCAGTTTTTGGATTCAGGCACATGATTATGTAATGAAACAAAAGTTTGTATTTTGGTTCAAAATATTTCTTAAAAATGGTTGCATGTGAGAGAGTACCTTGGTAACCACACTCTGTCATGGTTAAATGAATTTCAGAGTTTGGAAATTGATCTGGTGTATCCACATAATCCAGACCTAGTCTAATTCCCAAAGTAGCCGGTATGATTGCCATTACTTTCCCTTGGATAGTTGATTTGAGGGAAATAACTTGATCATTCACTGTCACCATCTCTGGGTTCGCCCAGAACTCATTAAGAGTTTCAGTATGGACTGGAGGATTAATGGTGAGGGCAGTGAAGTATTGGGATTTGACGACTAAATCAATGATTTCGTCGTATTGGGACCATGCTTCATGTTTCTCAAAGTAGCTTCTTTGATTGTGTCCCTGTTTCAGTATAAGAGCCATGTAGTTTGTGTGTGGGTGGATGGAACAATGTTTTTGTTTGCAGGTTAAGGGTTTGAGAGTGTTTTTGAGAAAGAAGGAGGGAATTTTGATTTTTGAAAGGATAAGTGTTGGAAAAGGTGTTTATCATAAGTTTATAACCTCCCTAGGTCAAACTTCTGAAGTGGGAAATGTCTGATTTACCCTTAATGACAAAACTGCTGATGAAGAACAACTTTTATCAGTAGTTCTCATTTTCTCTTCAGTAGTTGTTAACAACTGATGAGAATGTTTATAAACACTTTATTCATAACTTCTGAAGTTTATTTTATTAGAAGTTAATCATTTTTCCGAAAATATTCCCATACTGATGTTTTGTACATCAGTAGTTTCTCTCTTTTTGTTTTTCAGAAGTTATATAACAGACAGATGTAAGTGAAAAATAAAATATGTGCAGAAAAATAAAAGAAACACTTACAAATTTAGCATCCCAAGCATGGATACTAACTTTTGAAATGTTGATGTGTCAAGGGGTTTAGTGAATATGTCAGCTATTTGATTAGCTGTTGTTACATGCTTCACTTCAATCTTGCCTTTTTCATAGCAATCCCTTATGAAATGATACCTGATTTCAATATGTTTAGCCTTTGAGAACTAAACATGATTTTGAATGATACTAATGGCAGATTTACTGTCTACAAGCAATGGTGTCTTGGTCTCTTTGATTCCATAATCAAGAAGTTGATATTGGAGCCATTGTATCTGTGATGTACAACTTGCAGCTGCAATGTATTCAGCTTCAGCAGTTGAAGTTGCAACAGATGTTTGTTTCTTTGATTGTCAGGACACTAGACAGTTTTCCAAGAATTGAAAACCACCAGATGTTGATTTTCTTGACATTTTGCACCCTGCATAGTCACTATCTGAAAAAGCTGATAACTTGGTATTGCTAGATGCAGGATAGCAAATTCCAAGTGTAGGAGTTCCTTTCAGACTGAAGATTCTTTTGACTGCAATGAGGTGTGATTCCCTAGGAGCTGATTGATATCTAGCATAAACACATGTTGAAAACATAATATCTGGTCTAGAAGCAGTTAGATATAAAAGGGAACCTATCATACATCTATACATGGTTTGATCAACCTGTTTTCCTTGATCATCTGGTTCAACTTGTGTGGTTGGTGTCATGGGAGTGGAACATGATTTACAGTCTTGTGAAGAAAATTTGTTCAATAATTCTTTAACATATTTAGATTGATGTATAAAGGTTCCATTTGTTTGTTGTTTAATCTGTAATCCTAAAAAGTACTGCAGCTCTCCCATTGTACTCATCTCAAATTTTGATTGCATGAGTTACTTAAATTCATCACACAGTTTTGTGTTTGTTGAACCAAATATGATATCATCAACATAAATTTGAACAAGTAAGACATGATTTCCAACATGTTTTATGAAAAGAGTTTTGTCAATGGAGCCTCTTGTAAAGTTATTTTTGAGCAAAAAGTTTGAAAGTGTCTCATACCAGGCTCTAGGAGCCTGTTTTAGCCCATAAAGAGCTTTGTCAAGTTTGTACACCCACTCAGGATGAGAAGGATCCTCAAACCCAGGTAGCTGACAGACATACACTTCCTCTTTGATTTTTCCATACAAAAATGCACTTTTAACATCCATTTGAAAAACTTTAATTTTGTTGGAAATAGCATAAGCCAGAAATAACCTGATGGCTTCAAGTCTTGCAACTGGAGCAAAGGTTTCATCATAGTCAATTCCCTCTTCTTGAGAATAACCTTGTATCACCAGTCTTGCCTTGTTCTTAATAATCATACTAGCTTCATCTTGTTTATTCCTGAAGACCCATCTTGTCCCAATTGGTAGCTTGTTTGGTGGTAAGGGACATATCTCCCAGACTTGTTGCTTCCTGAATTGGAGCAACTCATCTTGCATAGCCTGCACCCAATTGTTGTCTTTGAGGGATTCTTGGTATTTTTTAGGTTCCAACTAAGAAATGAATGCTGAGAAGAAGCAAAAGTTGGAAAGTTGGTTTCTTATGAGAACACCTGATGCAATATCACCCATGATTTGATCCAATGGATGATCCTTGTGTTCAATCAGTTGTTGTAAACCACTGACAGGTGTAGGTGGCTCTTGTACTTCTTCAAACAAACCACTAAGGTTAATAATATCTGGTTCAGCTGTTTGAACATCTTCAGTAGTTGTAGGAGCTGAAACAGATGTTTGAGTTTGTACATCAGCAGTTGTTGAATCAGAGGTTTGTGAAACTTCTGATGGTTTAAAAGTTGACTTAATGAATGTATTAGGAGTCCATGGTGCTGGATCCTCATCATCAAACCTTTAATCACCATAATAAGTAGGTTTAGATGAAGTGACAGTCTTTTCAGGTCCGAAATGGAAGCTGTCAAGGTCAAAGAATTCAGCAGGATGTGCTGGAATGAGAGTGTGTTTTGACTCATTGAACTTGACATTTAGTGTTTCTTCTACTATCTTGGTTCTTGAGTTAAAAACCTTGTTGGCTTTTCTAGTGGAAGAGTAACCAAGAAAATAACCAGAATCAACTTTAGCAGCAAACTTTGAAATAGAGTCTTTAATGTTTAGAATGAAACATTGACATCAAAAAGCCCTGAAAAAGGAGATAAAGAGCTTAATGCCATGAAGAAATTCATAGGCAGTTTTGGAGTGTCTCTTGTTGACAAGGACTCTATTCTGAACATAACATGCAGTGTTGACTACTTTAGCCCAGAAATACAATGGTAGGCCTGAATCAGCTAACATGGTTCTTGTTGCTTCAATTAGTGTCCTGTTCTTCCTTTCTACTACACCATTTTGTTCAGGAGTTCTGGGAACACTGAATTGTCTAATAATCCCTTTAGACAAACAAAATTCATCCAGAGTTTTGTTCCTGAACTCTGTCCCATTATCACTTCTAATGGCTTTGACAGATAGAGAGTATTTTTTCTCTACTTGTAAAATGAAGAACTTGATGATTTCAGCTGCCTCATCCTTGGAAAATAAGAAGAATACCCATGTGAATCTTGAATAGTCATCAATGATGACTAAGCAGTACTTCTTCTTACAAAGGCTCATGATTTTTACTGGCTCAAATAAGTCCATATGGAGTAGTTGAAGACATGCAGCTGTTTTAGATTCTTCAATAGACTTATAGGAGGACTTATGCTGCTTTCCCTTTAAACAGGATACATAGTGTTCTTGACACTGGTATACTTTCAAGGGTAGACCTCTGACCAAGCCCATTTTGTGACTTTATTTATGGTTTTAAAGTTCACATGGCCAAGTCTCATGTGCCAGAGATTAGTCTCTGAAGTTGATGCCCTTGAGAAGAAATAGGCAGTGTTATTCAGTACTTTGTCCTTTTCAATGTCCATTGCATAGACATTGCCACATATTTTGGCTATCAACAAAGTATGATCTTCAATGATCTTCTCTAGCAACTTCTGGCCTTCTGGTGATATGATCTTACATGCTATCTTGGTGAAAAAGGAAGAATATCCTTTATCACACATTTGTGACACACTCAGCAAGTTGTACTCAAGGTTTTTAGCCAGATTGACCTTGTCAAACTGTATTTTTCCAGAAGAGACATTGCCATGTCATAGCACATATCCCTTGGCATTGTTCCCAAAGGATACAGATCCTTCTCTTTGACTGATAAAATTGTTTATTAGGTATCTGCATCATGTCATGTGCATTGAGCCTCCACTGTCAACATACCAAATGCTAGTTAAACCTCTGGAGACCCTCTGCACAAAGTAGCAAATTAGTTAGATTTGGGAACCCAAGCTAGTTTGGCTTTGGGTTTGCTCTTGAGAACATTAACAGTTTGTTCTTGACCAGGTTGAGGAATCCATGTCTTTTTGGTAATGGATTTTTCATTAGGAGCAATGGTGGTATCCTTTTGAGTACCACCATCAACCTTGGTCATCAGTAGTTGTACCATATTCATGAGATCTTTGATCTCAGCAGTTTGTGAAACTGCTGATGATTTAGGTCTAACTACTGAAAGAGAAATGTCTGTACAAAGTGTGCACTTCCCTGTGTTCCATTATTCCTATTATAACTAGGGTTAAACTGATTTCCAGACTGTGATTGGTTATAGCTAGAGCTTCTACACTCTCTAGCAAAGTGTCCCAACTTCTGACACTTGTGACATCTAAGCTTAGATTTGTCAAAACCAATTTTTGTAGAACTGTTTAGTCCTGGAAATTTCCTTCCTGACCTTTTATAAAATTTGTTAGTTTTTATACTTAACATGGCCAGTTGGTGTAAAATGTCCATTTCTTCTAAGTCATCACTGCTAAAATTTTTCAAATCATCCATGATAAAACACATGTTATCAGCAGTTTGACTATATTCATCATTGTCATAAGCTGGGAATGATCTTTCTGATGAGATCCCAGCAGTTATGTCAATATGGTCAAAAGATCCAAAACTATTTGAATAAGTAGGTGAGTCTTGTCCTAAAAGTGTTGTACTACCAGGTACATAGTCATCAGCTGTTTTACCAGAACTTTGCAACTTTTTCTTTTGGTCAAAGTCTGGTGAGGGAGTTAAAGTCTGGTGAAGATCTGAGAACTATAGAGTAAGTTTTCCATTTTTCTGGTAAAGACCTTAAAAATCTATGAAGCATAGATACATTTATATAGGTCTGACTATTTAATTTCAACTCAGATATTAATGAGGAAAATCTTTCAAATTGTTGTGTTAAAGTTTCCCCATTAATGTGAGTAAATGTTTCATATTGTTGAGCCAGGATTTCTCTAGTGTTGGCAATCACCTCTTCAGTTCCTCCAAACTGCTCTTTTAGGCAGTCCCAAAGCTCTTTGGCACTTTCACAGTGTAAAAGTCCAAAGTAGATTTCATTTGGGAGTGCCATTGCCAACATAGAAAAAGCTTTAGCATCAAGCTCAAGTTTTAGGAAATCTTCTTCTGTGTAGTCTTTTGAGTCCTTTGGTATTTCAACTTTAGTTTCAAGGTTAATATTTACTAGTTTGTGAGGACCATATATCACAGATTTCCAACAACCAGTGTTGGTCTGAGACAGAGTATGTGCCATCCTTTTCTGCCATATGTTATATTCTGAACGAACAAGCATAGCAGGTTTATTAGCAGAACCAGTATTATGAGGATCCATTTTAGAGGGTATTGATTTGTCAAATATCTCTTAAAGTGATGGATGTTGAAAAAGTGAATTTTTAATCCTTTATTGAATATCAATAAGAGTCTGTGTCTGATTCTCAATTTGTTAGATTGATTTTTGATCAGATAAACCAGTGCTCTGATACCAATTGTTGGATCAGTATGCTCTTTAACAGTTTACTTGCTTGTGAACACTTATGTGTTTTGCAAGTTTAATCAGTTTTGCACAGCGGAATAAGTTATAAAGTATCACTATCTACAGGATTTATTACTCCCCCTGGATGTTTGCAAACTAAAGACAAGTTTAATGAGAATCTATGTATTGAATGTAAATGACAATAAATAAGCAGATAGATTCTCAGTTAATGAAATGGAAATAACAAGTAAGAGTTTTGAAGGATTTCAGTTTTCAATTAAAATCAATGTCTAAAATAGTGGGATGAACCCATCTATTTATAGACCAACAGATACATACAACTTGTTCAAAACTTTACACAAAAGGAATACTACAATAGGCTGTAGTCTTGGAACTTGTACAAACTGATAAAGTAATAATAAACAATTAAACTACTGAAACATAAGGGCGGTGGAAAGATTCTATTACAAGTGCTGATGAATGACAAACTACTAATGAGTAGTTTGTCTTCAGAAGTTCTTTAGTAGACTTGTCTGGTTTGACTTCAGAACTTCTGATCTTTCTTCTTCAGTACTTGTTGAATCCTTCTTCAGTACTTGTGTCTTCTTTATTCAGTAGTTCTATACTTAGAATAATTTGGCAGAATTATGAATTAGACTAAGGATAGCAAAAGTGGTTTCTTCAATCCTTTCTGTCCTTACAACCCGAATGTCGATCCTACAGACGTCGACCCGGAAGACCCACACGAATATGAAGAGCATAATTCAGAATGATACATTATTTTAATAAATAAGAACATTATTTTCTTTATTTATTAATTAACTAGATGTTGACCCCGCGCAAACGCGCGGGGGAAATCTAGTGTGGTTCATCATATAACAAACAAAACAACTCTATATCAATGTAAAGCATGAAAAGCAAGAGAATGACAAAATAGTAAAGAAGTGATAAACCTAACTTTGCATGTATTCAACCACAACAATTAGTACTTCAATAAAAAAAAATATCAACTTAGATAATAAGGCCACGTCCTCCAATGCAACATCCTGATTTCTACTTGCTTTACCAAAATAACCTGCAAACCTGAGCATTAAAATGCATCTTAGAATATAATCTATGATGCCCGGTAACAGTCTATATGTAAAAAATAAATAAAAAAAACATACCTGCACGCCTACACGGCTACATCTGAAGCGGGTCATTTTCTTGATCTCAACCCAGCGGGCATGGGTTTACGTACTTGTATTTTAACTTAATATATAACATACAAATGATACAATAACCAAGCCTCAATGAAGTTTCATTTGTATCTTCAAATGTATATCTGTTTTAAATAAAATACCAACATAAAGAAAAAATAAAATCCGTCAGCGACCAGGAGATTTGTAAGATTTATTCGCGAAACAGATGCTGTCAGTTGCATATTTCCTGAAAAACTTCCTCTGGGATTCGCTGGTGAAGTGAAATTACGGATCTCATTGTTCCTGCATGTTCCAAAAGGTGCCCCAGCCTGCAAAAACCGCAGACGTGAAGTAAGTTGATACTATAAGAAGTTTATTAGAGCATTGTGTGGTGGATAAACCAAAAACTCACCTGAGACGCAGTGACTGAAACACACCCGCATAATGTTTGTCCATTAATTCTGTCTAAAGCATAAAAAACGTCTCCTCCATCACTTCTCTGGTAAACTCCAAAGTTAGAAGCATATGATAGAATACCAATTTACCATTTTACATCAATCTAACATTACAACATACATTAGACAACTGAGAATGAATCTAACTTGAAATTATAAGAGCAAAATCTAAAAACGCTAGAAAAAATCAGCAAAATAGAGCCATACCTCGAATGAATATAATTTTGACAGCATTCGCTTCTGGCCTTAATAATTATTGGCCCTAAATCACAGTTGAATCGCTTCCTGAATAGTCAGGACGACTAAATCACAACCCGGAAAGCTATAAATAGGGCATAATGTCGATCAATCTACAACAACAAATCATCAATATAACACCATTCAACATGATAAATCATTACAAAACAAACCAACAAACCTGCAGCCAGTCCTATATAAACTCCTTCATTGTAGTTTCCCTCTATATACTTCTCGCTCGACAACCAAACCCTACACACAAATCCGTATGTATCGCACTCTTTCCGCCTACCAAACATAAACAAACAATGCACATGATCAAATAATATATAAGTACCAAAACACACAATTCGACTTACTTTCATTTTGTCGGCGATGAAATTAAACCGATCTCAGTATGATTGTGAAAATAGAAAATCTGCCCCCTAATCCATATTCCCGATTATTGATCAAGAAGCCTCTAACAAATGTTCCCATGGTCATGATTGTTGACTAAACTGCCCTTTCGCTGATTCCCCAAGAGCACCGCCCTGCCAAGGCGGACGTTGCGGGTTCGAGCCCCGTCAGTACCGACGGATCAAATAAGTAACAATGTCTTAAACACTAATGAACCATGACAGAACACACAAACTTGAGGTTACATGAAAACGATCAAACAATAAGCAAACTTTGTCATTACAAAACAAAAAACTAAAGACACCACATACATCATCAACAATCCAAAATTGTTTTTTAACAATATTGCTATGAACATGGTGAATAAACCAAAAATCCATATACAGTGATTACCGAAATATTTATTATTTTTTTGCATAATGTACTTTTTAAAACTCTAAACGAAAATTCAAAATCCACTACGATAATCGACATCACCTACGGCAAGCATCAAAAGAAGAATACAAAGAATATGAAATTTATATAAAAAAAATATTAGATTATACTCTGTATCTTCTAGGCTGCACAATTGCAGTTAAATTCACAACAAAAAGCATACAAATAAGAAAAACATAGTTGGACCTTAAAAGTCAAAATTAGTGATAGCATATTATATGGCAAAGTTGAAGTTTTTGTAAGGTTTATTCTTACCTTTATGTGAAGAGTACCGAGACCCTCCCCTGTGAACTATAAATCCCCTCATAGCTATAAGAACAAAAGAATAAAATTAGTGCTTCTATAATGAACTAAAAATTAAACATTTCAATCTTCGATAATGATGTTTTTCTTAAAGATAAGTTGTATACGTACATTTACACGTGCTTAACTGGAAAAAAAAAAGGTTATTGTATATAAGTGCAAATACTATATAGTCGATTATGTACACCAACAACCTATTATATTCTTTAGCTTATATATACTATCAGTCTTTCATATGTAATTTAGTATGGTAAAGTTTGATTGTGTTTATCCAGATTAATTAATATAAAATGATGTGTTTAAAGTAGGTTTTTTTTTTTGTTTCGATAGGAAACAAACTTTACCTTTAGTTTTGTTTACAATGTGAACTAATCGAAAATAATCAGAAAACATTACCTTTGTTCATATCTACCTCTGATCAGTTGAGAGAACACACATGCAACTTGAAATGGTTCACCGGAATAGTCGCCGGAACCCTAGTCGTCATCACCAAAATAGCCATAAAGTACAGTTTACCTGAACCGGAAGCATGTCAGATAATGTCAACGGACCACGATTAACAGCCGGAGACGAAGCCTGATACTTCGTTTCCGATCACTGCAGCTGCTGCGACGGTGGCAAGAGGGTTTGTGTTCTGGAGAAGGTGGAAGAAAGAGAATGCATATAGAGAGAGAGAGAGAGATTAGAAATAGAATGGGTTGGGGTATGGTTTTGTTTGTGAAAGATGTTGATGAGCAGATAACCCAACACGTGTAAAACAAAAACCACACAACTCACTAAACCAGCCCATGGGTTCTCTATTACTACCAGTACAACCTGTAAGGGATGCAGTACAACACACAACTGCACAAACATCATGGTAATTAGTATTATTTAAATTTACTTTTCCACAAAACTTTATATTTTATTTATCAATTTGTTTTATTACTTAAAATTAGATATAAAATAGCTAAAAAGGGAAAAACATAAATTTGTGGGAAATTTGTCGCAAAATTTATATTGTTTTGTGGGAAAATTGTCGCAAACTGTAAACTTTTATGTATTAAAATTCTTAGTACTAATATAATAAAATAAAAGTTTAGTAAATGAAAAATAAGGTTTTGTGAGAAATTTTTCGCAAGTTGTAATCGTTTGTGACATGTTTCCCACAAAAAATATTTATCAATTTATTTTATTACTTAATATTATATATAAAAAGAAGTAACAAGCAAAAAAGCATAGATTTGTGGGTAATTTGTCGCAAACTGTAAACGTTTGTGACAAATTTTTCACAAAACATATACTCTTTTAATACAATAAATACTCATTTGTACTAATAAAAAAATTAATAAATTAAAAAAGGGGTTTTTGGGAAAATCGTCGTAAATGATAAACGTTTGCAACATATTTACCACAAAACCTGATATTTAAATATATCGACTTGTTTTATTACTTAACATTAGATATTGTGAAAATTAGGTTGCAATAAAACATGGATTTTTCAGAAAGTTTTCGCAAGTTTTAATGTGTTTTTCGACAAAATTGCGACAACGATAACGATAATTTTTGTGTCAAAATCGTCGAAAACCTATGGGTAAGTTTTTGGCTAACTTGCCATCTCTAGCTAGACGTTCAAAGCATTGTTGGGGCCAAGGAGTGCCCTCATCCCCTCCGTTTTTTTCTCATTAATAATGTAAATGTACGTGTTTTCATCTGAGATTTTTATACGTATTGAATGTGACCCCCTTTGTTTTAGAGGTCTTGTGGCTTTGGCAGCCACTGAAATTTTGTACAAGCTCCGACACTGGTAATTCAAAGTAATGAAACCGTCAAACCGGTGACATAGTATCACTACCTTTTTATAAATCCTTCTATTATTTAGACAAAAGATCAAATACAAACAACTTTTTCGTACGAATCAAAGAAAAAAACACACGGGCCGCGTATAACTAGAGTAATTATATAATTACTCTAGTTATACACGACCCCGCGTGTTTTTTCCTTTGATTCGTACAGTTCGTACGAAAAAACTGTTTGTACGTGAACCTAACCCTATTATTTAATGGATTTCATTCATATTATTCTTCTACATGCAAATTTTGTTTTAATCTTTAGATTTATGATCGGGGCCTGATTCTTGTAGATCATTGTTGTATTTGTTGTTTAATTACAATATATTAATGTAAGAAGTGATTGAACAGTAACTTACGAAATGAACAGTATCGAGACAGCCATATGTTAAATACAATTAGGTTTCAATCAGTTTAACATTGTGTGTGTGTGGTGTAGTGGTTAAGTTGATCTTGTGTTAGTAGGAAGACGCAGGTTCGAGCCCGGCATGTGGCACCGGTTTTACAAATATGCGGGTTTTTTTTTTACTGATTTGGTTTATAGCCACGTGGCAGATGGTGGACAAACACATCTGTTTTCCACTTTGCATTTATAATATTTTTAAAAATCAGATTATAACAGCAAGAGAAACCATCTGTTCCACATCTATGGTTAATCAAATTAGACAATTGTTTTTATCCGATTTTTTCTCTTATATTTCAACATCATCGTCATCATCATCGTAGTACTCATCTTCACCAAACGAATCGGCATCGGTATGTTCAGATCTGATGCTGTTCACGGTATGTTCAGATCTGCCAGGGATGTGTGCGCGACCGTTTGATACATCGTACGGTTGATTTCAGGTTCGTTTTAATCCCCCAATTTCATTTCGAATCATAGGCTGGGTTTTGATTCTTTGACATATTACGTTTGTATTGATTTTGGGTTTTGTTTCTTTGAATGATTCCCTCTAGATTCTTATTCAACCGAAACTACATCCCTGAAAACGCTAAGTTTTTGTTTATGACCTTCGAATTTTCACCTGATTCCATTTGCAGGGTTGGGATTGCTTTTGTATCTATACACAATTAAATAAAAATCTTGATTTAAAGAAAGCAAATATAAAGTCTTCTTATGTATGAACAGAACAACACAAGTAGGTTCATTGGCCACAAAGATTTCCATTCATAATGCATGTGTTTTTTATGTGTCTCCCGCATGTTTCTTTAATGTTGTTGACGTTTGTTCTTGGAATTTTTTCAGGTAGAATATGGCTCCTGCGTAAATGGATGAGTAGGCGAATGAGGTATGGCTTTTCATATTGTTTTTAAACTTTCTGCTCTTTGTGATTACACATCAAGACTAAAGCAGGCAGGCGCCTAAGAGAATAGGTGCCTGAGCGAATAGGCACCTATACGCCTAAGTGCCTATGCACCGAATTTGCAGCAAATAAACATAGGAATTATAGACATTTTCTATAGTAAAAATATTGAAATCAAAGGTCGTGTTGCTGTTTTTAAAACAAACCAACCCTTAAGCGAATAGGCGCCTAAACGAATAGGCGCCTGAGCGAATAGTCACATATGCTTAATTTCATGGTTCCTTGCGCATCAATAAAAAAGTGGGCAGGCGCCTGAGCGGATAGGCGCCTAAGTGCCTATGCACCGAATTTGAAGCAAATAACCATTGGAATTACAGTTAAAATATTGGAATTATAGATCGTGTTGTTTTTAAGATGGGTTGCATGTTTCGATTTGCATGTTGATTCTCCTTTATATATCAAAACATGTGCACTGCTTAGTTCGATTCAAAGAAGGTTTCACCTACCAGTTTCAAATACCCAAACCCCTGTGATATCATAAATCACACTAAAATGTATGGATAGGCATGTTGTAGAGACCATTATTAGTTAGGTATATAAAGTTTTAAAGACGTCAAAACACGCATACAAGATGTTACCTGCCTATGGTGGTTTAATGTGTCATAAGGTATTTGAGTCTATTCATATACGCTGAAATAAATTTGTTTGTAGGCGTTGATTTACGTTTTCTATGATGCTTCTCTTGCGACTTCATTTAATCTTCAGTGAGGTTTTCCCACGTTGATTGTTAGGGACTTATTATACAGTTTTAATGTGGTGCTTCTGTGTTTACTGCTATAACGTCTTATCATTTTAGCTGGTATATGTGGCGACTCTATTATGCAGCCAAACAAGACCCGATTCAAGAGTTGTGTGCAAAGCTTGAATAGAATGTTGCATGTTCAATCACAAAGAGACAACAAGACCGAAACCATGTGTTGTGGCATCAACAAAGCCGCACACACAAAGGAAGATGTCATGGAAGCTATCACGGAAAGCTAGCATATCTAGCAATCAAGAAGCAAAAAAGAGCAGCAAAGCAGAATGATATCGAAGACGTCAACAACCAAGTTTAATGTGACACCCGGCAAACTCAGGTTAGTAACGTTGACTAAACTAGTAAGTCTACCTTAGCGAGTCATGCATATTACGTTCTTAACGGGGTCAGTCGAGTCGGTATGATGATTCTGGGAATCATCAGGAGTCGTTACGATGATCCGCGGGGTCATCGGGAGTCGGTCCATAACCATGGGTACAAGGATTGGTGATTCGTGGAATCGCCGGGTTTAATGCACACACGAGTCTCGAGTCCCGGGAATTGGTGAACGGATGTAAACGTGTTAGTTATCATGCATTATATGTTTGAAATCATTATGTGACTTATCGGTATGTGAATACGTGTTTATATATGTTAAAATAGTGTTTAACGCGCCAAAAACTCGTTCCAGCATCACAGGGGCGATTAGGAACCCCTAATCGCCTATATATGGGGCGAGTAGGATATATGACAGGCGATTGGGACCTAATCGCCTGATGTTTCATGCGATTAGGCCCCCAATCGCGTAATATGAACTGCTAATCGCCTATACAGCAGAGTCCGGGTCAAAACACCTATAAATAGAACCCTTAACTCCCCAAACACCTCTAGAACAACCCTAGCTGCTCCCGAGCCACCCACACACCTTGAAACACCTCTGGAACTCATTTTGCTACAAAAATCACCATCTCCAAGCCTACACACCTTTCTTTAACAAAACCCAAGGTGTGTTCTTCATCCCTAACCTTTGTAAAGTTGTTATTTTGGGTTCCCCAAAGGTCCAGACCTTGTTTTATTAAGTTGTGTCTTTAAAAACCTTTCAAAAGAGTTCTAAACCAAGTCTACACCTTAATGCTTGTTATATGTGAAGTTTACATGCATATGTTGGTCTTCTTGGTGATTATAACATGATTGTTTCCAAGATATGATTGTACTTCTGATATGTAGAGATTATTAGGAAGGTTGTCTTAGAGTTTTAGCCATTATTGTTGTGTTTTGAAGAAAATGTGTATTTTGACCCATTTGAATGTTCTTGAAGATTTAGGATGATTATGATATGATTGTTGATGCAATGTTGTTAGAATTCATACTAGGAAGATGTTAGATCAGAGGTTTGATGATTTACAAGTTTGTAGAGATTGAAATCTGATTGTTTCCATTTAAGGAAAGATAAGGTTGGTTGGTGAAACCTAGTACTTTGCCATTTTAGGAAATAATTGCTTAGAACATGTTAGATCAGTGGTATGTTGAGGGTTTTTGCTTGGAATGGGTTGGTAAATGATTTAAGTTTGATATTGGGTGTTGTTGCATGTTTGGATCTGATTTGGAGGGTTAAACGCGCGAAAATCCGTTACACAGCAGCAACAGGCGATTAGGAATCCTAATCGCCTGATGCTATTGGCGATTATGCAGGCATAGGGGCGATTAGGACCCTAATCGCCTGGTACCTCATGCGATTGGGCCCCTAATCGCCTGTAGGCTGAAGCCTACTCGCGTGTGACTCTCCTAATCGCATGTACTGCTGCCGTGAACGCGTTTTGACATCCCGGAACACGATTTGACACCTAGGAACATGCTAGGAACCCCGGGATACACCCAATGACTTAGTAAGACGTATTCGGACCTGATTATGCGTTAATCGGACATTATGCTAGACTAGGTGAACTATTGCGCGTATTAAGTGTTTAATTGCATATGTTGCATGATGTCTTGTATTTATCTAACACGTGGAATGTCGGGTCACCAATGGGATGTCGGGTCTTGTCTGGCACGGTTGGTTTAACAGTTAAAGGTGTTTTCAAACGTTTATGGTCACGGTCTGGACATTCGGGGGCTAGTTAGCCTGCGGGTTATTAGTCCAATACTTACACACATCTTATGATAGGTCGCCGCTATTTGAGGCTATCATAACGTAATTACTTAACTGTTTTCAAGTAACGCAATCCAAGGTGAGTTTCACAGCCCCACTTTTACTGTCTTGCTTTCGGGGGGAGAAACATGCTTTGTACGAACTATTTAAAGGTCATGTTATACTATGGGCACCTTATGTTACTATACGGCTTTTATGGAAAGTCCTAGGGGGAAACCATGAATGTGCTGGAACGCACAACGGGGGAAATGTGGATAGATCTATTGGGCCTCACAAGCCCCACTCGACGGCGGGGCCGGGCGGGTGCATATTGTCTCTACCTATCGGGTTACCGAGGCATCGGTAGCCCAGTCGTCTGGGCTGGTATCATCTTTTGGTTCATGTTTAGTAATGGGTTCCCAACCGTAGTAGTAAAAACACTTAACGTCTAGCTAACGTTCTTATGACATAGTATTAACGGAAATGATCTTTGTGAACTTGTGACAACACTTTTATAAAAGAAAACCTGTGAACTCACCAGCATTATATGTTGACATTTTTGGCATGTTTTCTCAGGTCGCTAAGGTAGCAGTCAATGGGCTAGGCGCACGGAGTCATGCACAGCGTCTAATATTTTGAAGCATATTAAACAATGTTTTGTAAACAATGATATGTCTTTTGGTTGTAAACAAGAATGCTTCCGCTGCTGGTTTACAGCTCAAAGCATGATATTTTGGTTTTAAATATAATTATGAATGCATGTTTGTTGTATGTTTATTGTGATCGTTGACTGAGATCCTGGTGTGTCACGCGCCTCGCGGTAAAACCCCGCACGTGGAATTTGAGGGTGTGACAGATTGGTATCAGAGCCAACGGTTATAGTGAACTAGGACTGCATGTAGAGTCTAGTCTATAACTGAGTCGCACACACTAGACGGTCACAATTAGTCGAGTCTTAGCAAGTGGGTAACAGTATGACTTGTCGGGGGTGTCGGTGTCATCGTCTACTACGCTACATCATCTATTTACTCTTTATCATCCTATTTCTTGACTCGTCCTTACTATGATCCGACGGCGAACGATATACTATTGAACTTTCTTGACGGTGGTGTACATTGGGGTAGCTTCGGCGTACTCTTGAGATCTGTCCAGGGATTTGGACATCTCCCCTCTATGCCCTAATGAACACGCTCGTTCTTGTGCATATTACCTTGTACTTATACTTATGATAATACCATGATTGGGCGCTAGTGTTCGGTGACTTGAACTTCAAACTTAAAGCGCGCCTGGAGGACCATGTGGAACAGTTTATCATTTCGGGTGCACACGAGATCATAAACTGTGATGCATGGGATCCCTGGCGGACTTTGGGCTTGAACGGATGGACCCGAGCTAGGCTCGGTCTAGTTTCTTGAAATTCCTAATGGGTTATACCACGGGCAAGCCTAAATCTTTTGTTTCATGTTGTGACAGAAGATGTCGGGAGCTCGTGGAGGTCGCAGGGGCGGCCGTGCTGGCGGCCGTGGTGGCGGCGGTGGCCGCGGGAATATTAATATGACCCAAGCTGAGTTGGATAACTTGATGCAGCAGCACGTGAATATTGCTCTGGCTGCATTCCAAGCCGCTCATAATGCTATGGGTGGTACGTTGATTCTCACCTATCCTATCTTGTTCTAGGGTACTGTACCTTTTTCTTGATTCTCACCTACGTGTCTGTTCCAGGTGGTGCTGTCAATCCTCCTCCATCCCAGTGTTCCTACAAAAAGTTTATGGATTGCAAGCCCCACAACTTTAGTGGCACTGAAGGGGCAGTGGGACTGCTCCGCTGGTTGGAGAAAATTGAGTCGGTTTTCTCGATGTGCAACTGCCCGGAAGGCGACCGGGTGAAATATGCTTCTGCGACCCTGGAGGGTCAAGCTTTGACTTGGTGGAACTCCACCACCCAGACTATGGGTATTGGGGAAGCCCACGCTATGCCCTGGGCGGAGTTCATTCAGTTGCTGAAAAATGAGTACTGCCCGAGGGATGAAATCCAGAAGCTTGAGCATGAAGTCTGGAATCATAAGATGGTGGGGTCCGAGATTAAAGCTTATACTGCTAGGCACAATGAGTTAGCGGTGTTGTGCCCCGATCTGCACGCACCCGAATACCGAAGGATTGAGCATTATGTCGCTGGGTTGGTACCGGAGATTGCAGGGTTAGTTGCTGCGGGTAATCTCACTGTTTATTCTGAGGTGGTTCGGTCGGCTCACAGGCTGACCAACATGAAGGTGGCTGAAGGGGTCTTGCCTCCTCGAGGCGCTGCTGTGAAGGCTTCTGATAGTAATAAGCGGAAGTGGGAAGCCGTGGGGAAAGGCTCGAGCTCGGCTCAGCCTCAGCAGGTGAAGAAGTCTGATACTGGGGGATCGTCGTCTGAGCAAAAACCGGGGGGTTATATTGGGAAACTGCCGAAATGTGACCGGTGTGGATTTCACCACAACGGTCGTTGCGAGGACCGGAACCGTTGCCACAGGTGCCATAAGCTTGGGCACCAGGAAAAGGATTGCAGGGTTAATCTTCAGGGTAACCGGAACCCGCCTGCTACACCTACTCCGGCTCCTCCTGTTGCTGCTCCCCAGGGAAATCAGGGCAAACAGGGGTGCTACAATTGTGGTGAACTTGGTCACTACAAGCGGGAATGCCCCAAGTTGAAGCAGGGCGAGGCTGGGAAGAACGGGTCGGGTAATGGAAACAATGGGGGCGGAGGCAGGAACGCTCGCGCCTTCTTGATTGGTTCGAGCGGGGCTCGACAAGATCCTGACACTGTTACTGGTACGTTTCTTCTCGATAATCGCTATGCTACGGTTTTGTTCGATTCCGGTGCCGATAAGAGTTTTATATCTCTTGGGTTTAGTCAATTGCTTGATAGGGTACCTACACCTTTAGAGGCTAAGTACTTGATAGAATTGGCTGATGGTAAGAAAGTCGAGGCGACGCACGTCCTTAGGGAGTGTCACCTTGAGTTGTCGGGTTATTCCTTCCCTATTGATCTTATGCCGGTGTCCTTGGGTAGTTTCAATGTTGTCGTGGGTATGGATTGGTTGTCTCTGTATCATGCTGAGATCGTTTGTTTCGATAAAGTCATTCGACTTCCTCTCCCTGATGGAGAAATTCTGTTGGTGCACGGTGAGAAGAGCGGGGTCCCATTGAGTATCATTTCGTGTATGAAAGCCTATAAGTATCTTCGGAAGGGGTATTCTGCCATTCTGGCGCTTGTTTCGGTTTCGTCTGAGGAAGAGAAGAAGATTGAAGATATTCCTGTTGTCCGTGACTTTCCCGATGTATTTCCTGAAGACTTACCTGGTCTTCCTCCTTATCGTCAGGTCGAATTTGGTATTGAACTTGCTCCAGGTGCAGCCCCTATTGCCCGTGCCGCTTATCGTCTTGCACCTCCCGAGATGCAGGAGTTGTCGAACCAGTTGCAGGAGCTGTTAGAGAAGGGTTTCATTCGACCCAGTTCGTCCCCGTGGGGAGCCCCTATTTTGTTTGTCAAGAAGAAGGACGGAAGCCTACGGATGTGTATCGACTACCGGGAATTGAATAAGGTTACCATCAAGAATCGCTATCCTCTTCCTCGCATCGATGACTTATTTGACCAGCTTCAGGGTTCTAGTTTCTATTCGAAGATTGATTTGAGGTCGGGGTACCATCAGTTGAGGGTTCAAGAAGCTGACATTCCGAAGACCGCCTTTCGAACTCGCTATGGCCATTTTGAATTCCTGGTCATGCCTTTTGGTCTCACCAATGCACCTGCCATCTTTATGGATCTGATGAACCGTGTTTGTAAGCCTTATCTTGATAAGTTCGTGATTGTCTTCATTGATGATATTCTAGTCTATTCCAAGAACGAGGTGGACCACCAGGAACACTTGCGTCTTGTTTTGGAACTCCTGAGGCGGGAACAGTTGTACGCCAAGTTTTCTAAATGTAGCTTCTGGTTGCGTGAAGTCCAATTCCTTGGTCATGTTGTTAATGAGAAAGGAATTCACGTTGACCCAGCTAAGATTGAAGCCATTAAAGACTGGGAAGCACCAAAGACGCCATCTGAGGTGCGGCAATTCCTAGGCCTTGCAGGTTATTATCGTCGTTTTATCGAGGGATTTTCGAAGATCGCTCAACCCCTCACCTCGCTTACCCAGAAGGACAGGAAGTTCGACTGGGGTGATTCGCAGGAGTCGACCTTCCAGATGTTAAAGGCTAAACTCTGTTCTGCTCCTATCTTGTCCTTGCCTGAGGGCACGGACGATTTTGTGGTTTATTGTGACGCTTCTATCCGGGGTCTCGGTTGTGTACTGATGCAGCGCGAGAAGGTCATCGCCTATGCTTCGCGTCAGCTCAAAGTTCATGAGAAAAACTACCCCACCCATGATCTGGAATTGGGTGCGGTGGTCTTTGCCTTAAAGATTTGGAGGCATTACTTGTACGGTACCAAATGCACTATTTACACCGATCACAAGAGCCTCCAGCATATCTTTGATCAGAAGGTGTTGAATATAAGACAGCGTCGCTGGGTCGAGCTTCTTAATGATTACGAGTGCGCTATTAAATACCATCCTGGAAAGGCGAATGTGGTCGCAGACGCCTTGAGCAGGAAGGAAACGGCTAAACCTCGTCGTGTTCGAGCTCTTCAGCTCACTATCCATTCCGGCTTACCTGATCGAATCCGTTCAGCGCAGCAAGAAGCTTTGAAGGAGGAAAACCTTAAAGCTGAAACCATGCATGGTGCTGATAGCCACCTTGAACTCAGGTCCGATGGGTTACACTATTTCGCTGAACGTATTTGGGTTCCCTTATTTGGGGGCTTGCGGGAGCTTGTTCTTGATGAAGCTCACAAGTCCCGGTACTCTATTCACCCTGGCTCCGATAAGATGTATCAAGACCTAAAGATACTTTATTGGTGGCCGAACATGAAGGCGGACGTGGCTTCGTACGTGAGCAAGTGCTTGACCTGTGCCAAGGTCAAGGTCGAATATCAAAAGCCATCCGGCCTTCTGCAACAGCCTGAAATTCCTGAGTGGAAGTGGGAACGGATTACGATGGACTTTGTGACCAAACTCCCGAAATCGCCCAGTGGTTGTAACATGATCTGGGTGATTGTCGATAGGTTGACAAAGTCTGCGCACTTCCTCGCTATCAAAGATACCGATGGCCTCGAGCGTCTGGCACGGTTATATCTCAAGGAAGTGGTCTCTCGGCACGGGGTGCCTGTCTCTATTATTTCTGATCGTGATCCTCGGTTCGCCTCTAACTTCTGGAAATCTTTGCATAAGGCTCTGGGTACTCAGTTAGACATGAGCACAGCGTATCATCCGCAAACCGACGGCCAAAGTGAGCGGACAATCCAAACGCTAGAAGACATGCTTCGGGCATGTGTGATCGATTTTGGCAAGGGGTGGGAGAGTCATCTACCATTGGTGGAATTCTCCTACAACAACAGTTACCATTCTAGCATCAAGGCAGCTCCGTTCGAGGCTCTTTACGGGCGGAAATGCCGGTCTCCTCTTTGTTGGGCCGAGGTGGGTGAGAGTCAACTCACCGGCCCGGAACTTGTGTACGAGACTTCCGAGAAGATCGTACAAATCCGTAACCGCTTGGCAGCAGCTCGGGACCGTCAAAAGAGCTATGCCGATCGTCGTCGCAAGCCTTTGGAGTTTGAGGTTGGCGACAGGGTTTTGTTGAAGGTATCTCCGTGGAAGGGCGTTATACGTTTTGGGAAGCGGGGCAAATTGAATCCTCGGTATGTAGGACCGTTCGCAATTCTGGAACGGATTGGACCGGTAGCATACAGGCTTGATCTGCCAGCTGAACTCAGTAATGTTCATAATGTCTTCCATGTTTCTAATTTGAAGAAGTGTTTGGCGGATGAATCTTTGGTTGTTCCTCTCGAAGAGATCAAGGTGGATGATCGTCTACGTATCGTGGAGGAACCGGTTGAAATTCTTGACTATAAAATCCGTAGCCTTCGCCGGAGTAAAATCCGCATTGTTAAAGTCCGTTGGAACTCTGATCGTGGACCGGAGTTCACGTGGGAACGGGAAGATCAAATGAAGGCTAAGTATCCCCATTTATTTCCTAAACGTGCGTTCGAATCAAGGCATGTCTCTGCTGAAGCTGAATGAATCTCGGGTCGAGATTCCTTTCAACAGGGGGATGATGTGGCAACCGGAAAATTTTTCTTCTCTTTCGTCTCTTCCTTTTTGGCCTTGGGCAATTTTCGGGACGAAAATTCTTTCAACAGGGGGATGATGTGACACCCGGCAAACTCAGGTTAGTAACGTTGACTAAACTAGTAAGTCTACCTTAGCGAGTCATGCATATTACGTTCTTAACGGGGTCAGTCGAGTCGGTATGATGATTCTGGGAATCATCAGGAGTCGTTACGATGATCCGCGGGGTCATCGGGAGTCGGTCCATAACCATGGGTACAAGGATTGGTGATTCGTGGAATCGCCGGGTTTAATGCACACACGAGTCTCGAGTCCCGGGAATTGGTGAACGGATGTAAACGTGTTAGTTATCATGCATTATATGTTTGAAATCATTATGTGACTTATCGGTATGTGAATACGTGTTTATATATGTTAAAATAGTGTTTAACGCGCCAAAAACTCGTTCCAGCATCACAGGGGCGATTAGGAACCCCTAATCGCCTATATATGGGGCGAGTAGGATATATGACAGGCGATTGGGACCTAATCGCCTGATGTTTCATGCGATTAGGCCCCCAATCGCGTAATATGAACTGCTAATCGCCTATATAGCAGAGTCCGGGTCAAAACACCTATAAATAGAACCCTTAACTCCCCAAACACCTCTAGAACAACCCTAGCTGCTCCCGAGCCACCCACACACCTTGAAACACCTCTGGAACTCATTTTGCTACAAAAATCACCATCTCCAAGCCTACACACCTTTCTTTAACAAAACCCAAGGTGTGTTCTTCATCCCTAACCTTTGTAAAGTTGTTATTTTGGGTTCCCCAAAGGTCCAGACCTTGTTTTATTAAGTTGTGTCTTTAAAAACCTTTCAAAAGAGTTCTAAACCAAGTCTACACCTTAATGCTTGTTATATGTGAAGTTTACATGCATATGTTGGTCTTCTTGGTGATTATAACATGATTGTTTCCAAGATATGATTGTACTTCTGATATGTAGAGATTATTAGGAAGGTTGTCTTAGAGTTTTAGCCATTATTGTTGTGTTTTGAAGAAAATGTGTATTTTGACCCATTTGAATGTTCTTGAAGATTTAGGATGATTATGATATGATTGTTGATGCAATGTTGTTAGAATTCATACTAGGAAGATGTTAGATCAGAGGTTTGATGATTTACAAGTTTGTAGAGATTGAAATCTGATTGTTTCCATTTAAGGAAAGATAAGGTTGGTTGGTGAAACCTAGTACTTTGCCATTTTAGGAAATAATTGCTTAGAACATGTTAGATCAGTGGTATGTTGGGGGTTTTTGCTTGGAATGGGTTGGTAAATGATTTAAGTTTGATATTGGGTGTTGTTGCATGTTTCGGATCTGATTTGGAGGGTTAAACGCGCGAAAATCCGTTACACAGCAGCAACAGGCGATTAGGAATCCTAATCGCCTGATGCTATTGGCGATTATGCAGGCATAGGGGCGATTAGGACCCTAATCGCCTGGTACCTCATGCGATTGGGCCCCTAATCACCTGTAGGCTGAAGCCTACTCGCGTGTGACTCTCCTAATCGCATGTACTGCTGCCGTGAACGCGTTTTGACATCCCGGAACACGATTTGACACCTAGGAACATGCTAGGAACCCTGGGATACACCCAATGACTTAGTAAGACGTATTCAGACCTGATTATGCGTTAATCGGACATTATGCTAGACTAGGTGAACTATTGCGCGTATTAAGTGTTTAATTGCATATGTTGCATGATGTCTTGTATTTATCTAACACGTGGAATGTCGGGTCACCAATGGGATGTCGGGTCTTGTCTGGCACGGTCGGTTTAATAGTTAAAGGTGTTTTCAAACGTTTATGGTCACGGTCTGGACATTCGGGGGCTAGTTAGCCTGCGGGTTATTAGTCCAATACTTACACACATCTTATGATAGGTCGCCGCTATTTGAGGCTATCATAACGTAATTACTTAACTGTTTTCAAGTAACGCAATCCAAGGTGAGTTTCACAGCCCCACTTTTACTGTCTTGCTTTCGGGGGGGGGGGGGGGGGGGGAGAAACATGCTTTGTACGAACTATTTAAAGGTCATGTTATACTATGGGCACCTTATGTTACTATACGGCTTTTATGGAAAGTCCCAGGGGGAAACCATGAATGTGCTGGAACGCACAACGGGGGAAATGTGGATAGATCTATTGGGCCTCACAAGCCCCACTCGACGGCGGGGCCGGGCGGGTGCATATTGTCTCTACCTATCGGGTTACCGAGGCATCGGTAGCCCAGTCGTCTGGGCTGGTATCATCTTTTGGTTCATGTTTAGTAATGGGTTCCCAACCGTAGTAGTAAAAACACTTAACGTCTAGCTAACGTTCTTATGACATAGTATTAACGGAAATGATCTTTGTGAACTTGTGACAACACTTTTATAAAAGAAAACCTGTGAACTCACCAGCATTATATGTTGACATTTTTGGCATGTTTTCTCAGGTCGCTAAGGTAGCAGTCAATGGGCTAGGCGCACGGAGTCATGCACAGCGTCTAATATTTTGAAGCATATTAAACAATGTTTTGTAAACAATGATATGTCTTTTGGTTGTAAACAAGAATGCTTCCGCTGCTGGTTTACAGCTCAAAGCATGATATTTTGGTTTTAAATATAATTATGAATGCATGTTTGTTGTATGTTTATTGTGATCGTTGACTGAGATCCTGGTGTGTCACGCGCCTCGCGGTAAAACCCCGCACGTGGAATTTGAGGGTGTGACATTTAAAGTGCCTCAACTACCTTTTGATGTACATATTCAACCTTAAACAACAATACATAAACTGTGACAAATTATACTTGGAAGGTTCAACATATGTGAAAACGAAATGTAGGATGCTATGTAAAATTGTTGTGAAATTGCGAAACAAGGCGACCAAAGGCCTGCAATGCGTCATATGAAAGCCGCGCAACGCAATATCGTGTTTTAATTGCCTATATGAAAAACGCGCAAAGCGCGTGTATTAATACACCTAGTTAGTCATTAAAATTCAAGCTCGACACCTAAAATGTAAAGAATGAAGATCTCAAATCAAAATTATATAATTATAATACGAGTAATCAAAACACTAACAAATAAACAAAAATACATAAAACATGATTAAATAAACATTCTATTAATACATCTATAATGTAGTATATCCGTAATACTTCTCTCAAACTGAATGGCAGTAGCTCAGAGCTCATGTTGAGCTTACAATGTCATTTGGCCGATGTATGCTAGATGCCATGTCAGCACCACTACGGTTGACACGCTGAGTATCAATGAGTACGAGTTCATCTTCTTTAGCTTTTCAGCGGCTAAACTCTTTGTTTGCCACATCTCCCTTTTTCTTTGGACTATACACTGTAGTTCGACACCCAATGTTAGATAATGAACTTAGTTTTAGATCAACAAATTAAAACAAACACCAAACCACTTGAAGCTTATCCTACTGGTTATAAGGTGTACAGTGTACATTGTGATGCGACTGCATAGAGTCCAAAATCAAGTCTCATAAGTAGTCATGTGTACAAACACCAAAGTCGCATGATGGACAACAGCAAGGCCAGCCGCATGCCCATACATGGCCTAAAATTTTTAAGAAGCCAGTATTTTCCCAGCGGTTTTAAATATATTTATTTATTATTATTTAATTATTATATCAAGATTAGGGCTGTAAACGAACCAAACGAACACGAACAAGGCTTTGTTTGTGTTTGTTTGTTAAGGTTTCTTGGACAAACGAACCGTTCACGAACACACTAACGAACATAATTCTATGTTTGTTTTTGTTAAGAAATTCAGTTGTTTGCGAACTGTTCGTGAACACAGGTCTTGAACACAAACAAAAACAAACATTTAATATGCAACTAACTAAAAACACGTTGTTAATATTAATCGTTAGACAAAGTAAATCCACTAAACGATAAGTCAAATTGTACTAACTTAGACATAATTATCTAAATTATTAGGCATGAATACATAATATTCCTAATTCAAAAGTTCATAATTATCCTAAGTTATAACTAGTGATCGAACATAAACAAACATACACGAACGGATATAAACAAACAAACGCATTGCCGAACATTCACGAACGCAATCAAACGAACGAGACATTTGTTCGTGTTTGTTTGTTTAGTTAATCGAACGGATTTTTTTGTTCGTGTTCGTTCATTTATTAAACAAACGGGCACAAACGAATTTCCCGCCGAACGGTTTACGAACTATTCACCGAACGTTTGGTTTGTTTACAACCCTAAATTCAAGATTTTAGACACAAAAATAGGAATATAAGAGATTGTAAAGCCCTTTACACAACATAGGTCAGGTTAGGGTGTTCATCGAATCGAATAACGGATTTTCGAATTAATTGATTCGAATTTTTCGAATAATTTATTTTCTATACTGAATTCGTATACGATTTGAATTCTATTAAAAGCTGACCAATTCGATTCGAATTCGTTTTAGAAACTCGAATTCAAAGCGAATTCGAATAAATTCATTTAAGGTTAAGACTTAAGTTATGGGTTTTAGTTAGGCTTGGGCTAATTTATAAATTAGATTAAATTTATTGATTAGCTCAACTTCTAAAGTTATATGTTTGTATATGATTATATGTATGCATCATTTTTATTTGAATTTCGAATTGAATCGAATTTAAAATCATAAATACGTATTCGATTTGTATTTGATTTACTGAACTCGAATTGAATCGAATTCCAATTTGAATTCTTGATCATCGAATTGAATTCTTGATAATCGAATTGAATTAAATCGAATTTCGATTTTTTCAAATTCGAATCGAATACTGACACCCAGGTGAGGTCATGGTTCTAAACTTGCCAAATCCATGTTCTTTTTTCTCACTTCTAAAAAAATATTAGGTGTGTTTTATGATTAGTACCTTTGTTGCTCGAGGTTCCAAGAACATGAGATTGGTTAACATCATACAAAGTGCAGAAACAAGAATAAATACTTGAAACATCACCATTTTGTTTGAGAAAACCTCTGTTCTAGTTTCCCTACTCGTAAGGAACCCTAGAAGAGCTGCACCAACACAATAAGCCGTTGCTCTAAAACACACCATATTCCTATGGTTTAACATCATGGAAACTTGTTGTTTAGGTAAATATTTGCCCGAAAAATAGCCAGAAGAGAACGCAACCCACACCCCAATACCGTAAGCTGTCGTAAACCCTAACAAGTGACACCAACGACTCATCACTGCTCTTATTTCCTCAAATGAAACATTGAACAAAACATGACATATTGTCCTAACCGATCTCATCACAAACTTATTGTTTCGGCTAACGTTCCACATAATATCTTCACAGATTCTTTTCGGTGAATCGTAGAATTCCCAGTCATGGATTTTAACTACGTAGTCTTTCAGTGCTCCTTCTATGCTGTCCCCGATTATAACCGCCTGATCTCCGACTAATTTAAGCGTTTTTGGCATCAGTTTGTACAGGTTAAGTTCTTTTGAATGGTCTTGAGGGGGAGAATAAGATGGTAGAACGAAACACAGGAGCAAAAGGTGGATTATCTTCATCATGAGTTGGATTTTGATGAATATGTTTTAAATTAAAAGGGTGAGAGAGAGATATAGATAGATATTTGTTTATAAAAGATATGAGATAAACATTGTTAGGAGATGAGTGAGTATATATTATTTGATCATCATGCATGGGACGCGTGTTGTTGCATGTTTGAAAAGGACACGTGTTATTGCAGGGTCTTGGATGAGGACACAACTACACAAGTTTTTCTTGTAAATTGAGGTTGAATATGTAATTGATGTAGTTTAGTAGGTTCTGGTTGGTCGGTTCTTTTGGTCGAATGATTAGTTGATGCGCTATATATAAAGTTTGTTGGCCGGACAATTGAATCAATCTTGAATACAAGATATTTAAGATATTTAGGGAGAATAACTCGTGACTCTTTCTATTCAACCAAACTAATTTACCTAGATCTTTATTTATACTAATATTGTTGAGAAAGTATACGATATAAAGTTTCTTAACGTAAGAAGCATAAGAAGCCACCATAATACGCCACCTGTCACTACTAGAAAAAAGCCCTTTCTTGACATGCATTGCGTGTCAAGAAAGGGGTCTGATGACAGGGAAAAGAATGTCAAGGATGGCGGTGTCATAAATTTAATATGACATATTTTCGCGTGTCATCTGTTTATGACACACATTTATGACAACATTTATTGACACGCGTTATGACACTTTTTAATGACACATTTTTATAACAATTTTTAGCGACACATTTTGACAGAATTTTATGACGTTCTTTGCGTGTCATAATTTTTTAATCTAAAAAAAATTCCTGTAAAATTACATAGTTACCCTCCTGGATTTATTGCCATTTTATTATATGCAAAATAATTAGCAAACTAATAACAAAAACATCATTTCATTATATAATCCATATTTTTCTAATTACAAACTAATCCGAGACAACGTTTAACGTTTACAAAAATATATTGTATCGATATTACATTGTCTTCAAACAAGTTTCGATCATTTGAAAATAAATGTCGTGGCGTAGCCTAACCATTCTTCGCGTACGACATCCATGTCCTCATCCTTGTAATGATCCGCTCCTCCCCAACCTGAGACAACAATAAAATTAATACATTAGTCAAGGCCGGCCAATTATTTTACATAAATCATAACGCATCGGTATGTTTATTTTTAATGGCAATACTACAACAATAAAATTTTACCTGTCATAAAGTTTTAGCATTTTTTTTTCATTTTCTAAAGCATTTTTATATGTGAATGGCAATACTACAACTTATATCATAACATTTGTGCCATAACAGGGCTAGTTCAGCAACATCACTGGCAAAAAATCCAATGCCTAAAAACCAATCAAGCCCTTGGACCCCTAACTTTTAAAAGAATCCAACCAATTGACCCACAACTCAATTCACCTTACCCGCCCTTTTTGCCAGCCATATAAGTTTAAAATGTTGTAGAGGAGATAAACCACGGTTAAAGGAGCCTAATTCAAAAGATTAACTTAGTTTTAGTATTTGTTTTTTTATTATAATAACGTGATGAAAACGATGTCGTCAAATGATCAAACAGATAGACTTGTAGGTCACTTACATTCTTCTTTGAACTTTGCGCTGGTAGTCTCTCACGCATTTGCAGCTGCGCCACCAGCAAGAACGGAATCTTCAAGCTCACGTACAGTTTGCGTAAGCTTCTCAACTTAAACAACTTTTTGACGACGCATTCTATCCAAAATTTTATCTTCCTTCTAATGAAAGTGGCATGAAACATGTGAGTCTATGCATACGAAAATCAACATAACCAATTGAAACAGAAGGCAAACAAATTAATCTTACCTGGAAAATTTCTATCAGCTTCATCAACTCCTGGTTTTTATTCTGAAGATCATTCACAACTTTATTTCCATCAGACTCCTATGCATTTTAAAGACAAATAATCATTAGCAGCATTATACAACCAACAGTTTATTATAAACCGATTCCCATGTATCGTATATCATCCATTGTGCTTTGAGACATTCAAACATCATAATAAAATAGTTTCATAGTGAGGGTTCTGAATAAACACAACATTCTCCATACAGGACATTTACTTACCATTTTTGAAAGAAGCTCTTCTCTATATGGCCTATCCAATTCTGTTACCTTTAAATAATGCGCATATAGAGGTTCATCAAGCACTTCTGTATCATCCCTCTGAAGAACAAGATACATAAAGAAATTTGTTCAACACCGAAAATGAGAAAAAAAAATAATGAATGCCAAAAAATAGTTTTATGACACAGTATCATCAATTTTTTATGGTGACATTACATTCAGAGTTGTATGCAAATTAAGTTTCAAATTAGTCATAACTATTGTTGGTAGATAATCATTTTAAAAATATGTAATAACAAATACAAAAACTAAGCTGTATGTTGCTTTAAATGTGAACTTTGGAAAAAGGCTTAGCCTTTAGAAAGTCTATAATCATGGTGAATATGGTGAGGTTAACTCACAAAAAATAAAATAAAAAATTCTAGGACCAACAAGAAAAGATTATCTTTTAATTTAGAAAAAAAAATGGTATGCCTAGGTGGCTTAAGAACATGCAGCCATCATGCAGGATATGATAACCAAAGAATCACAATGCTATGTATTAATAACTAAGTATATTACTTTCTTGTTTAGATGGATCAGCCTCGTGGTCGATAACAATTTGATCAATCCTTCGCCCAAGAAGCTGGAGATAGTTTCTGATTCTTGAAAGCACCTGGAGGCAATCAAAAAGTTAGACAACAATTAAGAAACATTTTAAAGAAATCGGTTGCTTTGAGTAAAAACGAAGTTTGCTTATTGGTTCATTTGGGTCTACGGATTGGCCTACTCAAATTTTATATTGTGTCAAAGTGTGCCACTATTACAAAACTTGCCGACTTAAAATGAGCGAGCACTACCCGCAACCTACTAGTTGCCACTGTCACTACCACTGCCCAAATTCGTACTTTTCTAAAACAGCCCTCTATGACTCAACCCCCTTTTAACCAATTACCTGACCCGGCCATTTTGCTATATGATAAGAATGTGTTCAAAGGAAAAAGATAATATTGTTAACCTTCTCTTTAGGAAGATCAGCACTTGTGGTTTGCAATCTGTGATGACGCTCAAGTGTCTTTTTTTCATCAATCAAGACATCCTCACACCACTCCATCCATTTAACTTCCTTGAACTGCTCATACACTTCTTCATCGTCCGACATCTCACCTTCCTCATTAGCCAAAGTAACCTCCTTCTGTGCACGTGTCAGCCTTAACTTATTCATCAGCTCCAGTGATCCTACTGCTTTTGCTTATCTTCCTTTGCTACGGAAACTGGCATGTTGGGAAGATGATCTTTTTGCTTTTTTTTTCCAAAAATAATAGAAGTTATTGCAGTTAGTAAAATGCAATTTATGAACCTTGACCAATGGATCTGTTGAATCATCAAGCACTTGAACCACTATACGATCAGACGGCCATGAAAGCCGACATGCCGCTCCAATTGAAAGCTAATAAACCTGTCTACACAAATAAACAAACACTAAAAGTTAAAAAAAAAACACATACTCACACACAAAAACAAAGCAATTGTGAAAGGAAAAAAAGAACCTCTCTTTCATTGAACATTGGAACTTGAACAAGAACAAGAACAAGAGGGTAAATAGAGCTACCCAACTCAACATCATCTTCAAATGGTTCAAATTTGTAACGTTGTGGTAGTTTTTTACCAAACAGTTTGTTAAATGCAACCACGTCAGCCATGTAAACCATTTCTGTGAACAACATGATCAACAGCGCAAGATTAATATACATGAAAATTCTCAAAAATGGCACCACAAATGACACCTTTATTTGACCCGATATCACCACAATTTTCCCTGCAAACAAACAGTTCTGAAAGAAATGCCTACGAGCTAATTACCAAATTATGTAAGATTTTTTTTTATATATAAACTGAACATTTGATTACCTAATTATCTTCTTATGCTTAAGCACAATCTGTTGAAATAATAAATCCCAATCATCCCTATAACCATTAACCAACACATTTCACATACAAATCCATCTTTTCTAGTTTCACAAAACAGTAATCTAAGAAAACCATAAAAGCAACAAAACAAATCCTAAGCATAAGTCTTCAACATTTTCCCACAACAAAAATCCTAAATCCAACAAACTATTACACCACCACATGAAATGATGAAACCCTAGACATAACAAATCAATCTATCCATCCTATTTCAAGCACGTGTGCGTAAATTAATTCAATTGAAGTTCTCAACAAATCCAATAATAATAATAATAATAATAAGTAAAAAACGTATACCTAGGGTTTGATGATGAAGCGTTAAACGACCAGCTGGATCCAGTGACCGGAGTAAGGAACGATTGGTTAGGAACATGCATAGTTCAAATAAACAACGTCAGTCGGTAATGTCACCGGATTATGAGAGGGTTTTGCTCTTGAAGAAGGATTTGTGTTTAAGGATTATGCAGATCATCGAAGAAGTTAGGGATTTGAGTTTAGGGTTTTGCTTGAAGAAGAAGATTTGTGTTCAGGGATTATCTTTTTACGTTGTGTGTGTGTGAGAGAGAGAGAGAGAGAGAGAGATGGGAGGGTTTATGGGGAGGCGTTGAGGAGAAAGAGGAGGGAATTCAAATTTCCATGACACAAACTTATGACACTCATTTGTGTTAACTGTCATGGTTTTTTAGCTTATGACGGAAAATTGTTGACACGCGGAAAAAAACGTCAAAAATTTAATAGTTTTTATTAAATATGACACTTTTTTTATGACATACAATTTTTTATGTCATTAAATACATGTATGTCATAAAATGAATGTCAAGGAAGAGTGTTTTTCTAGTAGTGTGTCCACTTTGGTTAGGTTTAATTAACCTAATTCTGGTTAATCACCGGTTTATCACAGGGGTAAATTCGTCTACGTACACTATCATTCAATTCCTTCAATCACGTTTATAATTAACCTGATAATTATTACGATTTCAAAAATTAATGAGATTCAAATCATGTTCGATTCAAATCATGATCGTCAACATCTAATTAATAGCTTATTCATCAAACCAAATCATAATTTTCGTTTTTAGTGCTCAGTTTATCGAACAGTAAGTTTAATTTTGATTTTATTTTTTTTTAATTTAAATTATATGTGTTTTTATTATAAGTTTATTATTGTTGTTGATCGGGTTTTATAAGTTTCAGGTTTGATTCAAAGAATCAATGTTTCAGGTTTTTACATACGATCAGAGGTTGAAGAAGATACCAATGAATGCGTCTGAATAATCAAATTAGTGCGTCTGTTTAAGATGATCAGATGTTGAAGAAGACACATATGAATGCGTCTGAATAATGAAACGAGTGCGTCTGTTTTAAGTTGTATAGTTGCTTATTTGTTAGTAATGAGTGCGTCTGTTGTACTTTATGGATGCATCTGTTTGCATCTGTGTTGAAGTTATTGTGTACATGTGATTTATCCAAACTTTTGTTTTTTTCCATTTTGTTTTTATCCAAACCTGCATTTTACAGTTCAATTATTGGAAGCAAACAAAAGATAGTAATTCTCGTGAATCATTTTTTTGTCATCTTATTATTATTTTTTTTATATATTTGTCTGATGTTGTATATTGAAATTTCAAACCTCAATTCAGTCACAGATTTTCTTTTTTCAGTAATGGCTTCTTCATCTTCACTATCAAAATCTGAAATGATCAAAAGGATGCAAGAGCAAATTGCTAAAGATTATGCTATCGAGGGTCGTCTGTCGGATAACCTTAACAGGGTTAATGATGGAATGACTAAGAGATATGAGATTTCCAAGATTCTTATTCGTATGCCCGATTCGAGTCTTCATGAACTTGTTGTTATGTTCATGATTGATGCAAAGAAAGGCGATCTTAATCTTGTTGAACAACTAACAAAATGCATAGCTCTTTTGAGGTGTTCTATTCAATTTAAAATTCAGTTCTTAAAGTCTATGTAATCTCAAGATCATGATGAACTGATTATGTAATTTGCCTTTGTAGTTGTTATATTACCTGTTTTATGATGTGTGTTTGTAGTTAAGTGCGTTTGAATTAGTAAAACAACTGAACAAGTGCGTTTGATTAAAATCACAGTAATCTATTTCATTTTTTGTTAGTGCGTCCAAATATAAAATATCTTGCAGATTAGTGCGTCCAAACATAAATTCATACTAGATTAGTGTTAACTACAAATCCCAAAATAACATACTAAAAATCAAAATCAGTATCTAAGATGTTCAAAGAAGCATTTAAGAGAAATGTTTATATGGCAGCCACCCTTTTCTCTAATTTCCCGATGGCATTTTCTAACATCTTTTTTCTTGCTTTTTCTGGCCTCTTTGAAAACTTCCATGCCTCTTCAATTATTTCATCCCTGGGCAGGTTGTAAGGTGAGAGTATCATCTTTGCGATGTACTTGAACCGCAATGCATCCAACTGTTTTTGCTGATACTCCAATTCATTGGCAAACCCACAGGTCCAAAATGCATATTTGAAGGTTTCGAGGTGTCGCATAGCGAATATGCCACAGTCTACTATGTTGTTAGTAGTCCTCCACGCCATTTCTCTTCGTATAATCTTGTCTGTTACAAGTTTCTCAATTGCGGGTGTTGCAGGACATGTCTTCTTCCATAATCGGTACAAAGTTTGTCTCTACCAAACATTTTTTAACAAACTCATTATGTTATTATCATAATTTTCCCAGCAATAATATTTTCTATAATCATAAATATAAACATACCAATATACCGGGAACGCCTTTATATCTCTTTGCTTGGTCATCCCCATCCTTAGAGTTGTCAAGCAACTCTGATGCCCCATTCTTCACATCAAAAGCTAAGACATAAAAATGCCTATCCATCCACACCGGCTGTAGAATCATGTCGAACTCGTATAACGATTTTGCATCGATCTTCCGGAAGATATCATGCAGATTGCTAAGGTAAACCCTTTCTCGTTCTTCCCATGTAACTTGTTCCGTATAGTAGTCTGTAGGCTGAAAATAAAAAAAAATGAAAATACAGTTAAAAACCAATAAGTGCGTCCAAACATATATATATATATATATATATATATATATATATATATATATATATATATATATATATATATATATATTAATGTGTTTGAATAAGATTAGAGCGTTTGGTAAAATGATTAGTGCGTCTGAAATATAAACTGCTAAATCAGTTTTACACTGAACAAAAAACACATTAGTGCGTCTGTAAATATATTTAGTGCGTTTAAGTTCAAAGTTTTTTCATACCATCATGTTGCTACAGAGAAATAGTCTTCGTATGGATCCTTCCTTCTTTTTCTTTAAATTTTCCTTTTCTTCATAGTTTAGGATATCTGTCCATACATCTATAGCATTTGTGCACAGCCATAGTCCAAGATGTAAACTTTCAAATATCACTTTCATGATTTCATTTCCTCCTTCATCCCAGTAACAGATTTTCTGAATTTACAATTTTTTTTAAATGAAATTAGTAATTAGTTAGTAATACTTTATAAACAAAATTAAAAAACACACTTACGTTTTTTTCTCGAATTGGTGCAAACATGTATTATGTTATCCTGGCTTCATCTTCTGTTAATTTCTCAATAGTGCTCACTTGTTTCCTTGTGTATGCTGATCTCAGAGCCCATGAGGTTTTTCTTTCCCTATCTGGCTTGTCATAACCAACCGCCACTGCTTTCCTTTTACCTTTTTTTTGGTGCTTTTTCTGCTTCCCTTTCATAACAAACAGTGCTCACTCCATTTTCTGGTGTTTTTTCTTTCTCTCCATGCTTCTTTTGGGGTGTTGCTTGTTCATCCTCAGCTTCATGCACAGTTGGTTCTATTGTTTGAAGTTGAATAAATGATGCTTCAGTTACCCCCTGTGATTCTAATGAAACAGCAACATCATGCAGATTTTCTGTGTTCTCTGTCTGCAAATCTTTATCAGCTTCTTTGTTCGCTTCCTCATTCACATCTCTCACCCTATACACCCCTGGTTCAACTGTTTCTAGCGCCGCAATAGCTGAATTAGCTATTTCGTCTTCTTCATTTACAGTTTCCAGGTTTCTATCACCAGCTTTATTATCCATTACCAACTCATCCCCATCCTCATTCACATCTCTTACCCTATACACCCCTGGTTCAACTGTTTTGAGTGCCGCAATAGCTGAATCAGGTATTTCGTCTTCTACATTTACTATTTCCAGGTTTCTATCACCAGCTTGATCATCCATTACCAACTCATCCCCATCCTTATTCACATCAACATTTTCCAAATCAGCATCAACATTTTCCAGGTTTGTTGATTCAACATTGCCTTTGAGAACTTCATCAACATTTCCCAAATCAGCTCCAGGCTCCATTATATTCTCTACATCAATACCTCTTTAGCTTTGTTGTTCAACTTCATTATCTCTGGTACCCACAAGTACTTGTTTCGTGCTTGTGTAACCATTTCTTCCATCTCCTTTTAAATTGCTTCATACTTTTTATGTTTCCCTCCATGGTTCTTATCCAAACCTGTTTCAAATAAAAAACAAACATTAATGCGTCTGAAATAATACTAGTGCGTCTGTAAAATGCTTGGTGCGTCTGTATCTAACATTAGTGCGTCTGTAAATGCTTAGTGCGTCTGTATCTAACATTAGTGTGTCTGACATGTAGACTGTTGATCAGTTTACACTTAAAAGAATATAATGAGTGCGTCTGTATATTATCATTAGTGCGTCTGAGGTCATGTTCAGTTTTTTTACCAAAAATATTGAATAGAAATACTTTAGTGCGTCTATAAATTAATATTAATGCGTTTAAATATATACCTTCTTGGCTTTCATTGCTGCTTCATATTCTTCCTTTCTAATCCCCTGTCTATAACTCAGATCTGGTTGAGTGTTGCAGTACTCAAACATTTGTTGAGTTTGTGTACTCATTTCATAATTTCTCCAATCTTCATTATCATTAGCATCTTCATTTTCCTTTTCACCATCCTTTTCACCTTGCATTCCAATCAAGGTTTCCAGGATATTATTAACCAGATTTTCATTTTCTTCAGTATCTTCATTTTCCTCATCATCTTCTTCGTCATCATTATCTTTCCCTTCTTCCTCGCCCTTATCAGCATCACCATCATCATCTCCATCATCATCTTCAATGTAGTCAATGGCCCGTTGTTATAAAGATGATTTTCCATCTCTGCAACTGAAGTACTAGTGATGTAAGTAATCGCTGGTATGCTGATTTGTATTTTAGAAGGATGTCTCTTGTTGTATTCATGTGTATAGATAACCTGCTTATTTTCAAAACAGTTTAAATGTGTTAGTAACCATAAATGCATTTGAATAAAAGGTAAGTGCGTCCAAATGTAAAAATCAAATAAATCAAGTGCGTTTAATATATAATATTAGTGCGTTTAAAGACTTACACTCAGCATTACAATTGGACCATTATACTGGTCTTCTTTCCATCCTGCCTTTGTTCTTCTTAGACATTCGATCAGGTAAGAGCACCAATCTAAATTTGGAATTTCAAATTCATCATCCATGCCATGCAGAAAGCTTTGATTTATTGTTGTTGACTTTGTGATCTCCCCGAAAACTGTGTTCCATAACACTAGAAAATTCAATTTAAACAATCTTCCACCTTTAGGTTCTAACAACCGGTGTTACCATTGCAACTCTCACTTTCTTTTTCTCAAATTGACTCTTAAACTCATCAATTGTACTGTCTGCACCTTTCCTTTCCCTACTTTTCTCAAGAACATGTTTCTTCCCCATTGGTATCCCAAAAGCTTCATGCACCAATTCACATGTGATCTTGAGTTTCCAATTTCCTGCATTTAGTTCGTTCCTTCCCTCGTCATAGTTGACTAGCAACCAGTAACCCAAGCTTGTTGATATGTGTTGAATTTTAATGTCCAACACAGAACCGAACCCCATCTTTCTCACTTCTTCTTTTTGTTCATCCGTGTAGTCCTGGATGCTATCAATAAACTCAGAAAGAGAGCATCTTATTTTTAACTTCTTCCCCATGTATTGAACAAAATCTCTTTCTTGTATTTTCTTCACCTTCTTCTTTGGTTCATCTATCTTTACCTTTTTTGTGGCCTTTGAAAATCTTCATCAGATGATTCTGATGGAGATTCAACAAGTTGTTGTTGTTTTTTCTTCACCTTCTTCTTTGGTTCGTCTATTTTTACCTTTTTTTTGTGGCCTTTGAAAATCTTCATCAGATGATTCTGATGGAGATTCAACAGGTAGTTGTTGTTTCTTCCACTGTTGCTTCATTCTTTTAATATCAACTTCCAACTTTTTAGCAGCTTCTTTGTTTTTCTTTTCAACCCTCTCTTTAATTATAATCAAATTTTTAAGAGGTTGATAATCGAAATCATCATCATCTGATGCTACATTTGGCTCTACACAAACATTTAATATATCAGTGATTTAAACACACTAACAAACTACTACAGATGCACTTACTAATTCTAACACAACATTCTCAGACGCACTAATCAAAATTAAACAAAAATTATTCAGACGCACTAATCAAACCTAAAAAAACTCAATATAAACTAAATAAATAAACGCACTCAAACATCATTACAAACGCACTAACACATCAGATTTAGACTGTAAACTTGATATGTTATATAACAACTTAATGTAATTAAGCAAGTATTATGAAGATACAAATAACCTAGTTGCATCTCATAAAAAATTAAGTGCTATTTTGTATTGTTGAATCAAAAATACCTTTACTCTGTTTTGACTTTGGTTTGCTTTGTTTATCTTCTCTTCTTCTTCGTCTTTCCATGTCTGATTCCATTTTCAAAAAAAAAAAAAATACGAGAAACGAGAATTAGAAAATGACAGAATTAAGTGATAATCTGATGATAAAACGCACCTGAACGTTTTGAAGACATTATGCTCTGATTTTTGTTGTTCTTCGATAATCTGGGTTTTTGATTTCGTGTTTGTGCGTGTTTTTGATTGATTTGGAGGTGTAAGAAACCCTAATTAAATGAGGTTTTGATGATTTGTGTTTATGATTTCAGTGATAACCGTCGTGGTTTTTGAATTGGTGGTTTAAATTTGTATTTTTCCTAATGACTAATTTACCCCTGGTTAGATTTAAACACCTATGGTTAAATGATCTGATCATCTTGAAATCTAATGGTCCATATTGGTTCTTATGCTTCTTATGTTAAGAGGCTTTATACAATATCTCTTCCCAATATTATTATACTAGTCCAACTCAAATACTTCAACCAATCCTATTCTAATACTAACCCCACACCATTATCTCTACTAATTAAACCAACTAGATAATTCTAACATTCAAACTAATCTTAAACCAATCTTTCACTTTGGTCCGTTAACTTTCAACTTCATGCTTGTTTTAGGATTAACTTTCAACATTCCCCCTTAATCCTAAAACCCAACCATGCTTCACTTACTTCCCCAATCTGACCACTCTGGTCTTGATCGCTCTCACTTTCTTGCTTAGTATCTAGCTTTCTTTCTTGCTCTTCTTTCTCGATCGAACCACACAAGTTCTTGATCTTCATGCATCAACTAGAAAACGAGTTTTTTGACTGCATTTGTTAGTACATGATGTCCCTAGGCTAGCATATTCGATGTTTGGATAGTATTTAGGGTGTTTGGGTGTGTTTGGAAGCATTTTGGGGTGATTGGATAGCCGGAGGCGATTAGGAATCCACATAGGCGATTAGCAGAGCTAATCGCCTGTTTTGCATGTGTGATAGCCCCTAATCGCATGTTTTACATATGGCATAGCCTTCCTACTCGCTTGCTGGGTTCTGCACGAGTAGTAGGGGTATAAAAGCATCCAATCATTGCCCTAATCAATAGTTGTCACATCACACAGCCTCCAAACACCATTCCTAATGTCTGAAGGTTTGAGATTGATCTTGTAAACACATGTGCTCTGTCTTGATGAATCAATACAACCTTTGATCTTATTTTGTGTATGTTGATACCTCGTTTGTGTTTGTTTCATTGTCGTTTCTGTTATCCGAACCTTTTCAGAGGATTCCGCACTCTGAATAGTCAAGCTCGTGATGGTCTGATAACAAAAACGAGTCAAAATAGGTGGTTTTTGTTTTAAAGTTGTGATTTTTATCAAAAACCTGTTTGAAACTTTGAAACTTAGTGTTTTTTCATAAAAACCCTCATTTTCAAAATCTAAGTGTGTTTTTACGGATAAAAACGTGTGTTTTTTTTTTCGGGGTTGTTCTATTTTGGAAACTTTCTAATCATTTTGGGATTAAACACTTCGTTTTTGGTAAGATTTTGAAGCAAAAATTGTAGTTTTTTTTTGCAAAAGTTCATCTCAGACCTGCAGCAGGCGATTAGCCCACTTCACTAGCGATTAGGAGTACTACTCGTGTCCTATACCACACGATTAGAAGCTACTCATGTGTTTTTGCATGTGGGATAGCTTCTAATCGCCTGACTAACCCTAATCGCCTGAAAAGTCCTAATCGCTCTACAGTTCACACCCCATAGCCTTTTACTCGCCCCTTTTACTAGCAATTAGCCTTCTACTCGCCCCATTTACTAGAAATTAGCCTTCTACTCGCCTGAAATACTAGCAATTAGATTCCTAGTCGTGTGTTAACCTGCTGAAACCAAAATTTGACTAAGTATCGGACTTTTAACGAATTTTAACACATGGCGAACCCGTGGGCACATCTGAACCAACCCGGACAACAGTGTAATCAACCTATGAACAATCAAATCAATTTACCCACGAATCCTTGGTAGTTTTCAGCCGAGCGTAATGCGCAACGGATGCAACAACAACAACAACAAGCTAATGTTGCCAGAACCAATCCGTGGGCGCTTGCGGCTCAACACGTGTTCAGCAACAGTAGCAAATGATTTTTAGTAACCCTTGGGCATTCGCAGCCGCTGCAACTCAACAGACACAACACTTGTCTTCGGTACTCCTTAGTGACTTGGAAACGGGTAGTTCCAATAGGGCACCAAAACTTCAGTTTATGGTTGACTACCACAGCTGGAAAGGCAGATTCAAGACACATGTCGAGGGTATTGATGGACTTGTATGGGCTGCTATTGAAAACGGGTATACTAGGCCGATGGTCGAAAATTCCGACATTCCCGTATCCTTGGAAGCTATGACTGAAGATCAGCGAAGAAAGTACAACTATGAAAAGAAGGCGATGGTTGCATTAACACAAGCTCTTCCAAACGACATTATGCATTAGTATGCACAGTGCACAACCTCGCAGATGCTCTGGCTTGCGTTAGCAGAGAGAAATGAAGGAAATGAGAAGACTTGAAAGATCAAGATGGATCAACTCAAGAAGGAGTTCGAGAACTTCACTGCCATGGGGAATGAGTTGTTGCGGGATCTGACAGCACGATCCTATCATTTGATGTCAAAGATGTATCAATACGGGGTAGTATACACATCAGCAGAGCTTGTGGAAAGGTTTGCAGATGCACTTCCCTCACACTGGCATCAGTGGCTTGACATCCAGAAATCAACCAACGTTTATCAGACTCTCTCCATTAATGAGTTCATGGCCGAGCTGGAGAATAAAGAGATAGTTGAAATCAGAAGGGCGAACAAGGCGTTCATTCCCCAGAATCCCAACATTTACTATGGTACCACATCTCAGGACACCAGCATGGGAGGATCTAAACCGCAGACAACATTTGTTGTCAATCTAGATCCAGTTTATGCTTTTGACAACTATGGTCCCCCAGCAGATGTTCCTCCACCAGTCTATCCCTTGGGACAAGGAAATAAGTATCCTTTATCTTGTAATACTAACCATTTTGGTGTTAACCCTTATTCTTATCTTGCAGCACCAGTACAAGCAACTTCAAACTTTGGTGGACCTTCTTCATCAGGGTTTGGTGGTGCTTCATCTTAAGGATATGGTGGTTATGGAGGTGCTTCTACATCGAATCAAGGTGGCTATCGGACCAATCCAATTGCCGAGCAGCTAAACACAGCAGATTATGTCTAGTACAGTTGGTGCCACCTTACAGAGTTTGAAGGCACAACTGTTCTCACAACCTTCAGCATCAGCTTCTGCCACACAGTTGTCTTCCTCCTCTGCTCCAGCAACTTATCAACAACTTCAGCAGCAAGTACAAGAACTTATGTCGATTGTTAGTACTTAAGCGCATGATAATGAAGAGTTGAAGGGTAAAGTTGCAATAATTGAAGAGAATGAAAAGGGTATGATAGAGCTGCTAAGTGAATCGATTAGGATCTGCAAAGAAGTTCAAACATCAAACAGGCTGCTTCAACTGTCAAATCAGCAGCTTACAGAATCCAATCAGCAGCTAGTTGCCTCAAACCAACAGTTGGTGCAGTCTAACCAAGAAACTATAGCTAGACTGAAAAATGTTGAATCTCTGTATAACTAGCTTCAGCTTGCAAATGTCAATAATGAGAAGAAAATAGAGGTGCATCAAGCTGAAAACCTACAATTGAGGGCTAGGGTGGACAAGCTATGTGAAGATCACTCTAAACTTACTGGTGCCTCAAGTTCAGGAGCTGGTTTTGGTAAGGAAGAAGAGGAGAAAGAAGGCGAAGATGAGGAAAGTGATGATGACAATGAAGATGATGATGATGATGATGATGATGATGATGATGATGATGGTGGTGATGCAGGTGGTGATGATCCTGGAGCCACAAGTGGTGGCAGATCATCATCTAGTGCACAGGAAAAGAGTCAAGAGAAAAAGCATGACAGACAAGACAAGGATCCTGAAGCATGTTCTTCTGCTAAGGGGGAGTCTATTAGTGACAAGATCAAACAAATTCGGGATTTTATGAAACATGGTGAAGTTCCTACCGAGGTGTCCGAACCGTTAAAGAATTTGTTTCTGTATGATAATGATGGAAACCTGAAGGAACTACCCAAGTGTCCGGAGGTGTTGGAGGACCTGGAAGAAGGTGAGATACCACCTAAACTGACCAACAAAGACTTGAAGCAGATTTATGGCTTGTCATTCGGAAAACCTTCCAGTGAAAGATACATTCCTATTCCAGAAGCACATCTTGGAAACAATGAGCTTGAGATAGAAGGGGGATCTGGTGTGGTAACTCCTGATTATGTTATTGATAATTTGGACATAGGAATCCCCAATATTGATGAAGATATGATGAATGATGCTGAGGTGAAGCTCCAAGCTGATCCAACTCCCATCCCAGATGAGGTACGTGATCGAATTGAGAGAACCATGAGATTGTGCACCAATTGGTACCCTCATGTGGAAGCTAGAATAGTAAAGAAAGGTCTAGTACCTTCAGGAAGCAGTTATTGAAGATGTCTGGGAACGTGATTGCTTGGGCGTATATTGAGCATGCCAAGATTTTCAGTGTTAAATGGAAAGAAGGGCTTTTATACTTCGATTCGTATCACAAGATCAAGACTTTGCCCTTTTGGTATGTTAGAAACCTCGTACGCCTAGACTTCCCCTTATTATGAGAAGCGACCTGGAATGGAGAGCTTCTACAACCTTCTGAAGGAAGAGAGCATACATGGTTGGAAAATATTCACGCCTCAGTATCCTAAATCACACATGACCAAAAAGCTGCATCCCATCACCAAGCATCCAATATGGGAACACAAGATCAAGCCACCTGAAAGCATGACCAGAATTCTGATTGCTCCCATTGAAAAGGACTTCACTCCGAAGTTCTGGTTCTGGCACTATGATCCGTTATCTACTGAAGCAGTGATCGTTCTGTATAATGCTCCCAAGATGTGCCGAAAGATTAGGATCTGGGATCCTATGTGGTTGATCAATTTGTCAGAGAAAGATGTTGAGACGTTGTTTCTGTATCATATCCAGTATCTGAAACAAGAATCCGATCAAGCAATAAAGTTTTAGCGAGTGATTCGTTTCTGCCATGCTCACAAGATTCACGTTGGATGTGACTGGTCGAGGATTTCAAGGATCAGAACTGCAAAGACATGATTACTGAAGATGATGCTGTGAAGTTTTTGGTTGTCTGTTTAGTTATTTAATGTTTGTTTATGAACGATGATAGTTGTTAGCTGTTTTTGCTTGTAATTTGTCTTTTGTAAATCATACTAGCTAGGTCCAAGGGGGAGTCTGTTAGTACATGATGTCCCTAGGCTAGTATATTCGATGTTTGGATAGTATTTAGGGTGTTAGGGTGTATTTGGAAGCACTTTGGGGTGATTAGATAGCTGGAGGCGATTAGGAATCCACATAGGCGATTAGTAGAGCTAATCGCCTCTTTTGCATGTGTGATAGCCCCTAATCGCATGTTTTGCATATGGCATAGCCTTCCTACTCGCCTGCTGAGCTCTGCACGAGTAGTAGGGGTATAAAAAGCATCCAATCATTGCCTTAATCATTAGTTGTCACATCACACAGCCCCCAAACACCTTTCCCAAGGTCTGAAGGTTTGAGATTGATCTTGTAAACACCTGTGCTCTGTTTTGATTAATCAATACAACCTTTGATCTTATTTTGTGTGTGTTGATACCTCCTTTGTGTTTGTTTCATTGTCGTTTCTACTATCTGAACCCCTTTAGAGGATTCCGCACTCTAAATAGTCAAGCGCGTGATTGTCGGGTGGCCCGAAAGTCGATCATACAACATTCTTCCTTCCGTTCTTCAAGATCCGCTCTTGAGGGGTCATTCTTCAAGATCTGCTCTTGATGGCTCATTCTTCATCAAGATCTGCTCTTGGGGGTACATTCATCAAGATCTGCTCTTGAGGACGCATTCATTCTTTCTACGGGTTTGCCTTTTTTAGTTGGAATTGATTCCCGATCCCAAAACCAAATTCCAAACACCATAAATATTTCTTCTCTTCTATTTCTTTCTTTCTTTCAAGAAATGAACTTGACAACCTTCTTTCCAATGAAGGTTCTTTTTTACCTTCTTACATACGAACATTCTTTAATTCATCAAGAACAATATTCTTGACTCACCTACTTAACCGGAAACAATTTCACAAACCTGGATAATACTTGCTTCACGGTTAGTTGAACATCATCCGAACAACACCTTGTTGCCTTACGATCAACAAAAACAAACCTTTCTTTTATAAAACAAACTTAAACAAGATCTTTTCAATCATTCGTTGCTACCTCTAGTCAGTTATTCACACAACTCCAAGTAAACAGAAAACAAACTTAAACAAGATCTTTGCAATCATTCGTTGCTACCTCTAGTCGGTTATTCACGCAATTCCAAGTAAACAGAAAATTATTTTGTTCACCGACCAATAAATTATTCAATCATGATTTAGTTCCTGCACTAAATAATCGAACATAGAATCTCCCACCGACCCTACTCTTGTTCAATGCATTAAGACTTGATTCAGTCAACATGCACAACAACCTACAAACAAACTTGCATACCTGATCTCTTTTTCTTGCACACCACTGCTTCACAACAACCGGAAAACATACCAACTATCATTTTTCTCTTCCAGTCAACTCTTGCTTGCACATAAAAAAATCCGGCCAATTAGTCCCTTTTTTAATCCTTTTCATGAAATTCGAAACTTCATAGTGGTATAAAGTCCACTACATGTTTGAATACTCTTTCACTTTTCCTTTTCAAATTAATTCCACTGTCACCATGAATTATGATTTTTATTTTTCAAAATCATCCTGCTAACCGACTTGCTTCGATTTCCTTCTTGTTGACTTCTGGATTGTTTTAACTTTTCTTTCGTATTCCAACACAAGCCACCAATGACTTTTCTTTTTGTTTCTTCTAGACCCGGTGACAATGCTTGCTCCGTCGGATACTACACACGGCTACAAGGGTTTCCTTTAGTCGATCACAGTTGTCGATGAAATCCAGAACCCTAACTAACTTTCGAACAGTTGAAGTTCCTCCTGCAGTCGTTTCAGTGCAAGCCATGCGTACGACAAGCCTAAGCTTGTTCTCCGTTACGATTACAAAACCTAACCGAGTTCTTTCTTGCGCGCCAAGTCGTGTTACTGCAGCCCCGCTAGGGGCAGCTCCCCTTATCGGAAAACGACTCTCAAAACCGCCAAGTTCTTATACCAATTATTGGCCCAGACAATTGAATCAAACTCGAACACGAGATATTTGGGGAGACGAACTCATGACTCTTTCTATTCAACCAAACGAACTTAAAAACAAGGGACAAATAAAACAATAACCTAGACCCCTATTTATACTAATATTATCATACTAGTGCTATTCAAATACTTCAACCAATCCTATTTTAATTTTAACGTTATTTTACTCATTTCGTGAAAATAACGTTAAAGAATTACGGACGGTTAAGCATGCATCATGTGGTGTCGTTGATAGCTAAAAGACAAGGGGGTACATGCACCAATCGGGTTTGTCCCGATTGCTAAGTGTTATGTGCCTTATGTCCAAGGCTTGATACAAAGCCACGAGCTGGGGGTCTCACTGGAAGCAGCCTCTCTATTCCCACAGGTTAGAGGTAAGCTGTCTACATCTTACCCTCCTCAGACCCTACCTTAGCTTTTGCTATTGGTGGGATTAACTGAGTATGATGATGATGATGATGATGATGAATCCTATTATAATACTAACCCCACACCATTATCTCTACTAGTCAAACCAACTAGATAATTCTAACATTCAAACTAATCTTAAACCAATCTTTCACTTTGGTCCTTCAACTTTCAACCCCATGCTTGTTGTAGGATTAACTTTCAACAAAGTTTTGAGAAAAGTGCACAGATAGTACATGTGGTTTTTGTAAGTGCACTTTTGTGTATGTCCCCAGCTAGTGATCTGGTACCGAATGTCGAAGGATTGTTTTTTTAAGATTGGTTCGAGTCATCGTGAGGTCGAAGGAATCTGGTTCGGACCTTCGATAGGTCGAACCAGATTGTCTATATATAAGGGATAAGTTAGAACTTTGAAGGGTGTGTGATCATTTGTGATTATCCCCGGTTTTGAGATATTCTCTATATTAGGTCTAGGTTCTAATCTATAACATTCTATATTTGATCTAATACACGAGTAAAGTTATGGAAATTGCTCGATGTTTCCTATTCTGTTTTCATCTTATTCTTAATTGATTCTATCTTGATCGATTTGCACAACCCTAGGGGATTTCGCACCCTACGGTTGATATTCATAAGATCTCGGTTTGTATAAACGATCCTACAAAGTGGTATCAGAGCTAAGGCTCGATTTCACAATTGCAAACTGATCTGAATTGGTGAAAACAGATAAAATTTCTGTATTAAAGTTCAATTTTTTAGGGTTTTGAAACTTTTCACAAAAACATGGTTTTTGATTGATTTGGAGTTGATTTTGTTGTTGTTTCCAAATATTTTTTTTTTCATAAAAGCTTGTCTAAAATCAAATCCGAACAAAACCTATCCAATTTCATTACATTACATTTGGTGAAAGATTTTCAAAAACAGATCAGATTCGTATGTTACAGATCTGGAAAATGATGAACAGACATGAACAGGTCAAATGAAAATTTCGTGAGGTCGAATGAGTGGAAATTTTTTTCGTGCGTGCTAATTTTGGGTCGAATAGCATTCATTCGTACTATCTGAACGTTCTTTCCATTTTCATTCGTACTGTGATTCTCATTCGTGCTTTTGATATTTGGTTCGTGCTAACGTGAGGTAGAATCAAATTTCATTTGTTTCATTTGTGCTAACCTAAGGTCGAACCAGAATTCAATCTTTTCATTCGACCTATTTGTGAGGTCAAACAAGATTTTATTATTTTGATTCGTACCATCGACATCCAATTCATAATTAGCCTAAATTTTTCAAATTTTAAGGTGTAAAATTTTAGATATGTGGGGTAACTTGATAGCTCCAGAGATAGAAACCTCAACTTGATCCATGGGGACGAGTCATTGTACCTACAATTCAACAATCTGTTACATAGCCTACAGTTGATGTGTGGGGTAACATGATAGCTCCAACTGTGGAACCAATTAATAAAAGGGTACATGTTTATAAGTGTGTTAAAAGAGAAGGTTTTGAAAGTGAAGTTGTGTGTCTTGCCAAGCAAATGGGGAATGATAATTCAAGTGAATCGTCAAAGAGTGATTTGAGTTCTGATGAGAGTCCAGATGAACAAAGTGTATCTTCTAAAGGTGCACAGAGTTCTAAATAAAGTGAATCGGGAGAGAGTGAGTCATCTACTACTGATGAGAATTCTGAGAGTTATAGCATTATCGATTCAAAAGGCTCAACATCTGGAGAAGCTGATCTGAAAGATCAAAAGTTTGATCATGGAGATGCTAAAATTGACAATCAGTCAGCTGAAATCCAAAAGGAGCATGATACTGAGGTAAGTTAAAAATGCTCAAAATCCGAATGTGCTAACTATTCTAAGTGTGTCAAATTGAAAACAGAAGTGCTGAAACTTCTTGGGGACAAACAGAACTTAGCAAGTGAATTAGAAAGATGCCAAACTGATGCGTTTGGTTTTAGTAATTTAGAAAGATGTCAATTTTCCTGGTGCCAAAAACTTGATGTGTCAACTCCAAAATATTGGTGTGGGGAAAACGACTGATTTTTACTAGACCTTTTTACAAGTTTTAAATTTATAAAGTAAACGATAGTCACTCAGAAACTAAAACCAACACATAGGCAGAGAACCTGACGTGTATATTATAGCTTGCTAGGGAAAATACCGAGTATCGTATTCTAGAAAGCACACTTTCCACTACTCAACCTTTCATCAGACAACTGATCGGGTTTTAAAAGAAAAATAAAACGAAGGGGTTTTTAGAAAAAATAGTTTTAAAAAGGTTTTGGGCTTGATAAAATAAAAGAATAAAATAGTAGAGTAAGTTGATATGCACATCTCGGGGCCCTCAGTATAAGTAGTTAAGTTTACTGTTAAAATTAATATTTAAAATTAATTATTTATGAGGAGGACGAGAATGATCTTGAAGTGTTGACTCCTTGATAGAGAAATAGGGTCACTACTGAGTAGAATGCAAAACCTCCCAATGCGCATCCGCATGAAGGTACTCCGCCTGAGCCTTGCATATAGCAGGCTTCCCAAACCGCGGTCAAGTCTCTAGTCCTCATACTCATCTTCTTCATGTAATGGAGGCTTCACTTCCGACCTGGAACACCATAGCTCTCGCTTTCCTTGCCGAATGATCTCTTCTTATAGTCAGCCTTGGTGACAACGTATCCCTTAAGTAGGTTAACGATCATGAAGACCAAAGGATCTCTCTTACAGTCACCTTAACTGACATTTTTCCCCATTGGTTAACGGATTCGTACTGGCGAGACCTAGATTTAGTACTCTTATTTTATTTATCTTTAAAAGTGACACTTTAATATTTAGTGATCAATTAAATATAAAGTTGGTTTAATGATTGATGACTTAATAAACCAAAACCCATAACCTCCCGAACTGAATGAAACCCTTGACAAAGATGGAACATAATCCTAAAGGTGTGTAATCCGGAGATCACTGGTGCACCCATAGGGAATCATCCCTTTACCAAGAAGATCATTCAGTCATCTAGTAAGTATTAGAAATGTGTTACTCAGAATTGGTCAGAAGCCATTGCTTAGAACCCCGTTTAGATATCAGAAGCTGATTAAACATCTAGTTAATTAATCAAGTTAGGGTTGATATTAAGTTAATCATCATTTGAACATGTCACGAGATAAATAAACAAGAATTAGAAAGAAGATAACACAACAAATAACTAAAAATAAACTACTAATAATAATAATAAAAGTCTACAAATCGAAGCGGGTTCGGGAATAATAGAAAGATACAACAATAAGAATGATCAACACATGAACATGGCTGCTCATAGACAAGCTCCCCATCTCGTACTCCTATGTATCTAGTTTCATCCTCACGACCCTAGATGTTTATTGCATAAGCTACTCTAGGATCCCATGCTTGGCCAAGTTGATCAAGGTAAGACGAGGCCTAACCTCGGTGAGTATGCTAGGATGGCCCTAAGCCCCCCCACATGACCCCAAGATCTCTGCAAGAAGCTTGGAAGTCGACCCAAAAAGGCTCAAGACTAGGTGGAATGGGGTGCTCAAATGGAGGGAGCAAGCTTGCTATTTATAGACCTACCAGCGTGAGCATGGGCGTGCAGGGTATGGCACGGCCGCGCTCTCTGTCACTCGTATGTTCTGTTGGCTGCAGTTTTCTCTTGTCTGTACTGTTGTCTCAAGCATGGGTGTGCCGGGGTATGTGGCACGGGCGAGCACATTATCTTAGATAGATTTCTTGTCCTCCAAGTTTGTTGTGTTGTCTTCTAGCATGCAGTGCCTCCGTGCAAGTATGCATGGGCGTGCTGGGTCAGTCCCATACTGGTTTTATCACTATTTAAGACCCGGTATAGTCTTCTAACATACAGGGAACATGCTGCATGTGACAACCTGCACCCTTCACTTTTCATAAATGTGCATAATTGGTCCCTCAACTATTCCAAAATTTTCATTTTTAACCCTCCTATTTTAATAGGACCAAAAGTCACAATTTAATAAAACTTATAATTTTTATAAGTTAAAGTATATATTGCATGTTTTATAATCACATCTACACCCGAGCACGTATGTTTCAGACCTTGATACTCAAAACCCTTAATTTTCGGTCCTAAAACAACTTAGAAACCGAAGAAAACAAGTCCGGAACTTAAAATTGATTAAATTAGAAAATTTGATTTTTTTAGTTCTCGAGGTCCGCGAAGACAGTCAAACAGTCAAAGTCCCAGTCAAAGTCCTAGTCAAAGTCCGAGTCAAAGTCCTAGTCAAAGTCCCAGTCAAAGTCCTAGTCAAATAGTCAATTCATCATAAAACCTTACTTTATGGTGTTGACCAATTTTAATGGCTAATTGAATCCAAAACTAGTATAAAAACCCACCTATGACCCATTACACTTGGCACCTCTAAATCGATTGTTTCAATCCGATTAAACTTTCCCTCGTACCTTTCTTCTATAGTCTATTACTTCTACAATTAAAGCTTTGATTATAAACTCTTGTAATTTGCGAATAGGAAACTTGATATTCTTTTTTTTCAGTTTTTATTTCTTCAAATTGGACTAGCTACGTCGTTGAGTCTTTGGGATTCGCCTCACATACATTCACAACGCTTAGAGGATAATTCAGCTTAGCGAATGTGAGTATATCTTTCCCCTTTTTCATGGTTACACTTTTGGGGTGACTCATGTACGCTTATTACTTCACTCACTTAATCATGCTTTAGTATATATTCACAATCGCAATTCTTGTATGTGTTTTACTTGTTGATCGCTGATAGTGTGTACTTATGATCTTAATCATTAACCCGGTGTGGGCCTATTATAGCAATAAATAGTACTTGACTATTGTTATGTGTAAACTACTTGCTTTGTCGCATACTATATATAATCATACTATTGAGCGACTACTATACATATATACTAGATATCCCATTATTTTTAGATATCATTTCTACTCTAAGGCTTGATTTTAGGTGACATTTGTACATAGCTTGAACACTAAATTGTAGACAGTATAACACGTGAATTGCGAAACTCTTTTCCTACTATATTTATTCAAACAGGGTATGCTCACCAACACATTTTGTATTGACAAAATTATTTTCATACATGTTTCAGGTTGTTATGAGATCACTGTTAAGCTTTTGGAACTTAGACTTGAGATTTACTAAATTTTATTTTAGATTGTTATTTCTTAAATGTTGTATTCTTGTAATTTCATTTCAATATAATAAATTACTTAGTCAATGTATCAATATTTACATTTCTAGTCCATGAGCTATTGAACAATCGTTACCTCGTGACACCTCGATGTTTCTGCCATCGGTTGGGGTGTTACAGATTGGTATCAGAGTCGTGGTTATAAGGAATTCGGTTATTAGTAAATGACCTAGACTATAACTAAGAACCTATACATGACCTTACTTGTGTTTATTTGTTTATTTGCCCCACTAACCTTTCTCTTTTGTCACCCCTCATTCTTCCCTCTATTTCTTTCTTTATTTCTTCATCATGGGTTTTTGAGGAGTGACTTTACTTGGAGGACACATCTACACTTTTGAGCATGCTGGATATTCTTGGCTTAATTGCCTACTTTTATTTTTCATAAATTTTTCATCCTTCAAAGTGTTGAACTCTAAGTGAGAGAACACGTGCAATCTGGAAGGGCGGATGCATGTACACTGGGTTTTCTGACATAGGCAAGCATAGCGCATAAATCCGAAAGCAAGCATGTTATGCTTACCTGGGGATTCCTGGAGTGAGTGTCCACTTATAGGCTAAAGCACGTCTTCGTTAATCTCTAACTGCGTTTAATTCTTTGAACAGTCAAAGTTTTTGTCAGGTCTTATGACTAGATAAGAACACTCTAATGTTTTATTATTGATTTCTTGAAATCATAATAATTTGCTCTATGCTTAAAAAAAACTTTCATCTTTTAGTGATACATTATTTCACATAGCCTTAACTTTTTCCAATTACATGCTCAAAATCTTTACAAATAAATACCTATACTTCATAACCTCATCACTTTCTGTGTTTTCCTTGTCGTTATTAAAAAAATGCCTCTCCCTGCATTTTTCTAAAAAGTATCTTCAAATATAAAACTTCACACTACCTCAATCTATGGACATCAAATACACCAATCGATATTCGCATACAAACTAGTCGGATTCATGTTGAAGTATTCTTTTCAACATCATGAGTTAAAGTATTCTTTTTAACTCGAAACATTGTTGGTTTCATGTTGAAGTATTCTTTTCAACATCATGAGTTAAAGTATTATTTTTAACTCGAAACATTGTTGGTATTTATGTTGAAGTATTCTTTTCAACATCATTAGTTAAAGTATACTTTTTAACTCGAAACATTGTTGGTATTTATGTTGAAGTTGCTCGATGTTTCGTATTCTGTTTTCATCTTATTCTTAACTGATTCTATCTTGATCGATTTGCACAACCCGAGGGGATTCTGCACCCTATGGTTGATATTCGTGAGATCTCGGTTTGTATAAACGATCCTAAATTTTTTCATAATACCACATATAGTCCCAACCTTTTGGAAATTATATTGGTGTCTTTGCGTTTGGCCAACTTGTTACTCAAATACTCCTCTGAATGGATGGAGGTTAATTAGTCCAGTTAAGTTTATGTGAAATGACAAAACTGCCCTTACACCACATTTAATAACTCTAGTGGACCCTACCTTTATATATTTAAATATATAAAATTTAACCCCAACCCCGTTGTTCCTTTCTTCATCATTTCATGTCACACCCCGCCTAGGCGGAAACACGGGATGTAACCATGAAAGGTTTTCAAGCATAAGATTCGAGCAAACATTCATTTTTATTTAATAATAAGAGTACGAAACATGTTCAACAACAACAACCATCACAAGATACAGTTTAAAACCCAACACGGGATCAAAAGTTTTGAAAACACCAAAAGTGATAGTCGTGAATGAATGCCGAAACATATCCCAAGTTCCATCCATAGTTTAGTTACCTGAAAAATATGCATAAAAACTTTGTCAACAAAATGTTTGTGAGTTCACGGGTTTTGAAATAAAGGAAAATGTAAAGTTTAATGAAATCCTTGAATGAGCCATCATTGTCTAGCTAAGAGCAATGATGATAAACCATCATGAGTCCATAACCAAACCTTGACGAGTGGTGCCTCGCACATCGCACAATAAAGGCAATGTATCATCATAAAAGAAATGCAAGCACTCTCATGTCGTATGTATCCGGTTGGAGCGACTAACCAAGAGTGGGGGTGTCAACCCAATAGATCTATTCAAGCGTTTCTAGGCTAAATCCATAGCTAATGGTTACGGTAAACTAATATATGCGGGCTTTAGTGAGTACTCTAAACATATCGTCTCATGTACACCGGTCTGCTAGGAATTCATTCTAAAACTAGTAAACAATGCATGCTTTTTCCCCAAAATATAAAACAGTAAAAAGGACTGTGAAAAACTCACCTCAAGTCCGTGTGTAGTCTAGCAAGAGTGTATGTCCGACAACTAGGTATCCCAACTTATACGTCCTATATACATGCATGGACACCTTAGATTTATCGAAAAAGGTACATGTTACTCGTGATTCACCCAAACTCGTGTGATACTTTTGTTTAGTTACCCTTGGTGACATTTATGTTGCTTGAAAATAGTAGTTTTGATAGGAAAGATAGATCTTGGTTCCTAACACATGTTATTAGTTATAAAACATGTCTTTTTGTCTAAAACGTGATGTATCATTTACAACTACACTTGACCTATATCATGTGTGCACACAAGCATCACATATATATATATGTGTGTGTGTGTGTGTGTGTGTATCCCATTACATAACCATTGGTATTCATGTCCATGAGACCACACTTGTGCATACATACCCATATATATATGCATCTTGGTAATCCATACACATAAACATCTATGTTTATATTTTTGTCATACACATACTTATTACACATATATACATATGCGCATATACTCACAAGTATACACATACATGTTCTACTTTCATACATATGTACACCTATATGTTAAACCATTCATTATACTAGTACTAGTGACAAAACATACATATCTATACATACATACATTTAGCATACACACATATCTATTTAAGTTCCAATGTGTTTTCATAAAACTAGTTTTTATAAGTTGAGATCTAAAGTAGTGTATGCCTAAACATGGCATCTATATCATAAGTATGGGTAAACACTAGTATGTAAATGAACTAAGTCTAGTGTATGAAGATAAACATTAACTAAAGAAACAAAAGAGATGATGGATGTTCATACCTTACTAGGTGAGCTTGGTAACTAGGGAAAGATTGAGTGTGTGTGTGTGTGTGTGTGTGTGTGTGTGTGTAAGGAGTGAGTTAGTGTGTGGTGTGAATGAAATTAATCATCCATGGTCTGTATATATAGGGGAAGAGAAGAGAAGAGAGAGAGATAGCGAGAGTGAGAGAGAGAGAGAGAGAGTGACGAGAGAGAGAGAGAGAGAGAGAGAGAAAGAGAGAGAGGTGAGGGAGGGAAAAGAATGGTGGTTTGTAAGGTGCTTAATCCCAAATATGTAAGTCAACTTCTATGGATTAGTGGGAGATTAAGAATCTTACCATGTTTAGATAATATCTAACTTGGTCTCATATCTTGCCAACATAATCTCAAGTCCAAATCACATCTTAGAGTTTGACTAATGCCATGATGATGTTGGGTGAAGATCTAGCATGAGTGACAACACACGATATAACCTTGGATTCTACTTATCATGTGCCTAATTAGGAGTTGACCAAGCATAAAAAAAAAAAGAATTAGGGGTTACTAGGGGGCGACGGTTTGGGGATATCAAGGAGGGTCAACAAGTTTGTGTTTTGGGTAAGTATCTTGGCATAGGGTGGTGAGGTTTTGGAAATCTATCCACTTTGGTGCTAAATATCTTTGATTAAACCTTGACATAGCACTTGGTTTTTAGTCATCATTATGTTGCTTAGTTAGTAGAATGGTGATTTGATCCTACATGGGACATAAGGGGGCGGCTCACTAGTCCCACAAAGGATGAATCTTACTTGTTATGGAAGGGTATCTCTCATGGTTCTAAGGGGTTAAGGAATATTTCTACACTTAGGTAAAGTCTTGAAAGGTTGACTATATTTGCATGGGATTAGGGAAACATAATCATGTCTCTTTGTCAAGTTAAACAAGTCAAGTGAGGTGACTAGTCATGGATTATATTAGAACATAATCTCTTATAATTTGTCCATACATAAGATCATTCTAGCACCTTGAATTAACATGTGTTTAACATGGTTTGACTTACTAGAAAAAAAAAAAGATTGGAATAGATACGGGGGGTTGGCGGCCGAAATGGGACAAAAAAAAAGAAGCTTTTAACAATTGGGTAATCCAACATTATAGATCCAAGGGGTTTAAGGAATCTTGCTAAAAATATTAAGTCCACCAAATCTTTGGTTGATTAATCTTAGGAAGAATGTAAAGAGAAGACACTTCATTTAAGGTGTTCTAGTGTCTAGAATTAGTGGGACAAAAAGGAAAGTGGTGGTAGTTATATAAGGTTAGGATGCTTTATAAATCCTTGTGTTGATTAGTGGTTTAGCCATTTTTAGTTAGTCAAAAGGTATGATGGAATAGTTCATTAATAATGGGACAAAATGTATAAATCTTACACATTAAACTTAAAATGTATAAATCTTACACATTAAACTTGTCTTTTAATATCATGCACACACACATATGTATATGTATGTGTGGCCACGTGTATGTATATATATATAATGTGTGGATATGTAAGTTAGAAAAATACTAGTTTTTATACATGGACTCTTTTACATTTCTTAGTTATTGAAATAAATAAATAGTTACACATGATTTTGGAAAATAGTGTATAGTCGTTTAAGCTCGTGTCACCAGTGTGAGTTGATATGGGTGAAATTATACTCGTTCGGACATTGCTAGACTTTCTCGGGGGACTTATGCATATAAAATGATATGAATTATGCATGGAAAATTAAATGTTGACTAGAAAGAGTACCGATTTTGACCTGGTAAAGTGACGGGTGTCACATTTCACACTCACCCTCGCCAACGTCTTCAGCACCATCACCGGCAACCGCTTCCGACCATCAAACCTTACAATCTCCTTGTTGATCTTTTTCGCCCCTACCCACCTCCTAGGAAAGTTAATTTGATGCTGAAAAATGCCATCAAAAGCAGGGCTGGCACAACCTTTGTGAAGACCTAAAGCAAATACCAAAATAGAGGCCTTTTTCCTAAACTATAAAAAGAAGCATAAAACATGAAGATAACAGTATCTGCGGGATTAAAACTATTTGTACGATAAATACAATAAAAAAGACTTACAGACCATAAATGTATTAAGCTAAAGGTTTGTCATATTGATTACAAAAATATACCATAAATATTAAATATATATTTTAAAATTTGAGGGCCTTATTGGATTGGGGGCCTAAAACGATAGCTTCAAAATACTCCCTCTCCGGCCCTAATCAAAAGCTGTTTTGGATGAGTTTTTATTTGAGCAAACGGTTCTTGTTATGAGTTATTTGGTGAGTTGATGTTTCAATGCAATCAAAAGTGAGCAAGTCACATTCAAAGAATATCTTTTGCTATATTAGACCATCCGTAGTGGGGCTTTATCAGGCGCTAAACACCCCAATTCACCCCAATTTTGCTATAAAGCGTTAAAATTGTAACGCCAAATTAACTTGGGAAATGAGCCATTTTCTTTCCAACAATGAAACAGAAAGGAGGGGCGCTAACTTGTTTTTCTACTACACATATTCTTAACCATAGTTGTTAAAAGCGCGCCTAGGCGAGCGTCTAGGCGCGCCTAGGCTCGAGGCGCACCAAGTGCGCTGCGCCCTGTGAGGCGCGCGCCTAGGCACTAAGGCGCACTATCCGGGCTGATTTCCGTCCAAATCCAGGCTAAAAGTTGCATAAACCTCTAAAACATCCCAAATGAGTCATGAACAAGTGCTAAACAACCCTAAAACATCCTAAAGTAGCCCTAAACAAGCCTAAAACATCTCTAGAATCCCTAAAAAATGTATTTTATACTATGCACTTAATTATAAAAAGCCATCGTTTTTTATGCGCCTTGCGCCTAGGCTCCAGGCTCGGCCTATGCGCTTTGAGTACACCTATGCGCTTTGACAACTATGCTATTAACATGGATTCAAGTTTGGTGTTGCTTCAACATTCATTTTCCGTTATTTATTAATTAATAATTTCGTATTCTATTTAGTGAGAAATTTGTTTCACTCTTGATTCGCTGAGGATTTTCGCAACATTGTCAAGATTGTGAAGCAAACGAATTAAAAAAAAACAAATCAGTTTACATTCAAGACAGAGATTTTGACTCATGAGATTTTGCGGTGTTAAATTTGATTCATTGTGTCTGTTTAGGGTTTTTAACTTGATGATAGGAAGGGGGTTAGCAGGTGGCGTGCAGTGAGGGTGGCCGGACTGTTTCACACTTTCACCGAAGAAGAAACGGGGTCACCAGCTCAACTGAGAAAAGGGGTGGGGAGGTTGGTTTATTATATATTTTATAACTAGATTTTAGCCCGTGTGTACACGCGGTTCACCAACGTACATCTATTTAGGGAATTATAACGTATAAGAAAAATACAGTAGAAATATTGTATTAAAGTATAACACAACGAATACAAATTTTATTCAAATATCACTAAATATTTCTTTATACACCACATTTCTGGTTTTAGTTTTCACATTCACATCACCATCAAGTATAAGTAATTTCACTCCTGTCCTGCTTTTAACTCTTGAAAATGCGACATAAAGTTGGCCATGTAAGAAAACAGGTTCTCTTAAATACAATCCAACCTTAGATAAAGACTGTCCTTGCCTTTTATTGACGGTCATTGCGAAACATACACTTATTGGAAATTGACGCCTTTGGAAATTTACTAGAATCTTGATATCAGATGGTATCATATTTATTCTAGTAATAAGAGTTTTGATACCAATGTTTCCACCTGATATGAAATCTAAAAGATACGGGAGAGTCCCGAGGCTGAAATCTAATAATATTTAGTGTAAGAAATATGGAATGTGTCTCAAAGAATACGAAGCTGAATATATGATGGGAACATTAGAATGCATACATAGGTAAACATATTGGTGAGGTTATTATTTAGATGTATAAGTATAAAACAAATTAACAAATTATAAATGTATTATGAAATATATGAATGAGGAATATATTATCATAGATTAGATTTGAAGAGATGATTTGGCAAAAGTAATTAGGTGTTAAAAGAATTTGATTACTATGCCGAAGAAGGAAACGAATTACAAAATTAAGTCATAGATTTGAGAAAATCTTTTTGTACACAACATTTGTTGTCTTTGTTTGTGGTTTACCCTCGTTATTAAGTATTAACAATTTAACTCCATCTCTGCTAAAAATCCAGTTGCAATAACTAAAAAGGTGTCACCACTTAGTGCAAATTAATATAACACGATCAAAACAGTTTTTATAATGTTAACAGACAATACAAAGAAGATGCAACAAAATATAATTTTACTAAAAGTATAAAACCAATGGCTACTAACACTACTAGGCTTATCCAATAATGACCCATGGTAAAAACTTATGGACCTATACACGTAGTTATATTTTGAAACAAACTTTTATGAATTGGGTTGGACTTTTATAAACAATTGGGCTTATCCATTCACGGGCCATAATGAAAAAGTTTTATTCCTTAATTGAACAACTGACATACTCGATAGTCGGTACATAAAAAAAATGTTAATTATCAATATTGTAAAATAAAATCCATAGATTATATCTATATATCCATAATCATTACACAATTTGTTATATTTTAACATGAACATAGGGTTCAAACTTCTAAGGATGTAAATGCAGGTTTTATGTCTGTTTAAAATAGGCATGTTTTGTTTACAGTAAAAACTTAAATCAACTTCATTGAAGGTGATCATGGAACAATTATAAAAAATAAAAACAAAAGCTAGCTTGTTATCACCAACATATCATTGGCATTTTGTCATTTGACTTGGGTATACAACGTGTGTACACACGTGACTATAACCTAGCTTTTTATAAACTTTTAAAAGTTACTCATCTAATAACAATTATTCAAATCAATATTGATATTTTACTTATGTATTGTACGTATCATAGCCTTGCAATTCACAACTTTCACTATAAACATTAAATCTATTCATAAGTTTTCTAAATTCTATTCTTACCACTTAAAGTAACGCATATTTACTACTATAATCAAGAATTATTGGAACACTCTATTACAACCTAAAGCCAAGTTCAAATAAAAGTAATGAAAAATATTAACCTAATAACAAAACCAATAGATTATTAAACATAACTGATTAAGGTTGTTATAATAATTATACATCAAAATTTCAACTTTTACTAAAGTTGTTAATAAACTGCATCATAACATATTTGTCACACCCTCAAATTACCACTTGCGGGGTTTTACCGCGAGGCGCATGACAAACCAGGATCCAAGTCAACGATCACAATAAACGACACTATATGAAGTACGTAAACCCAAAAACATAAATTTCATAAGCGGAAGCATTTAAAGAATTTAATCTCTACAAAACAGTGTTCCCAAGTATCCAAGACATTTATTACAAAACGTGCACTAAAATCTAGACGCCAGTGCAGACCCGTGCGCCTAGTTCCGTTCATTGCTACCTTAGCGACCTGAGAAAAACATGCCGAAAAGATGTCAACATATAATGCTGGTGAGTTCACAGGTTTGTTCAAAAATGTTACCAAAGTGTTACCATGTCCATACTATATCAATGTTACCAAGTACGCTAGCTAGGCGTATGTTTCATTACTATTACGATTGGAAACCATTACTAGACACGTTTAGCAATGTTCAGCATGTTTAAGCAGCCCGTATGTTCAGCATGATACCAATGTACCTGTTCGAGACAATATGCACCCGCCCGGCCCTCCAAGCCGACGAGTGGGGCAGGTCACGCCCAATAGATCTATCCACATTTCCCCCGTTGTGCAAACCCGCACATTCATGGTTTCCCCCGGGACTTTCCAAAAGATCGTATAGCAATATAAAGTTAAAACCATAGTATGACATATGTTACCAAAACCGTTTAGCGCATGTTTTCTCCCCCAAAAGTTAAAGCAGTAAAAGTGGGGCCGTGAACTCACCTTAGATAGCGTTCTTCAAATATAAGTAAAGATGTTTAGCCCTTGATAATCCCTCTACCGGAGATCTATCAAAATGTTCACATAAGTGTTCCGACTAATAACCATAAGGTTATCTAGTCCCCGATTGTCCAGATCGTAACCAAGTATGTTTTAAAGCGTGTTTAAATGTTTAACCGACACACTAGACCGACCCGACATCCCGTTGGTGACCCATTACCTTAACTAATCAAGTACACGTAGATTACACACAAGGTTCAAGCATAAAACACTTAGTTTGTATCAAAAATCTCATTTCTGCATCAGAACGGTCGAACCAGTCAGTTTTGAGTCTCCTTCGCACCTTTTTGTCTCCTTCGCACCATTTATAGTACGTTCGACCGTTTGATGCTTCCTTCGCCCGTTTATTCACATTCGTCCAGTAAAAATCCCAGGTTCGACCCTGGATCCCTCCTTCGCACCATCGACTGGTCGAAGGAGGCCAGGTTCGCCCCTGTTGTATTATTTTTCCTAAAAACGCTTCAAACACATTCAAAACGACCCGAAACATCATCAAACACAGCAGTCAAGCATGAATAACTTATCCCTACAAAACCCCATCGATTTCCCCCGATAATACGTCCGTTTCAGCCCTTTCCCAAAATGGTAAAGATTATGGAAACATCACTTTCATGCATGGATTATTTACCCAATTTGGAAACTTTTGAAATCGATTCATGTTTAGCTCAAAATACTCAGTTTGTCGATTATCCGATCTTTCTTATTCATTCTATTGATCTTAAATATTCATGCATCAAGTATTAATCCAATAAAACCCCCAAATATCAATATACCCAATCCTAACCCTAGACAACCATAATCCAATCATTAACAACAACCCTATATCATGTTTCTATCATAGATATAGCAGCAAATCAATGAACAACACATAACACTACATAACACACAACTAACACATGTTATGCATTATGAAAACCTATGTTAATGATCATGTTTTGATTTAGAAAGATGTTTAAAAGGTTTTTAATCATAAAAACACCTTTAGAATAGATCTGGACAATTTGGGTTAGATGAAAACGAATTAAAATGCTTTTAAAAGATTTAGGATTATGAACACACCTTGGATTCTTGTTTAGATGTTGTAGATCGTTTGAGAGCGTTTTGGGACGGTTAGGGTTTGTGAAATGATGAAAAATGACAAAGGTTGGTATTTATACTAGTCTTCCTTCGCCCCTTTCACAGGGTCGAATGAGCCCTGTTTGGTCGAAGGAAATTTCTCAATTTCCACTTCCCTGGTTCGCCCACTTGCATGGGTCGAACCAGACATTTTTTCTCTCCTTCGACCACTCGAAGTGGTCGAACCAGAGCCCCTTTTTAACTAGTTTTCCAGTTTGTCGTGTTTAACGCATTCTAACATATCTTAACACATAAGCATGCATCCTTAGTCTATATTTAACACATTAAAGCACAGATAATCATTTACACATCATTTAAACACATCTATGTATATAATCCACCACACGACCCATAGTCTACACATATACTTAATTAGTTCTTGTAATGTCACCAACAACGGAACCCGGTACTAGTGTATTACCAAAACGACTCCCAATGATCCTCCAGATCATTGTACCCTGGACAATCCTAACTTGGCCCGACTCAACTAACCCAGTTAAGTTTGTTTATAAACGTTTCTCGCTAAGGTAGACTTAGATGTTACTAATATGTTTAAGCCGAACATGCCGGGTGTCACATCATCCCCACGTTGAAAGAATTTTCGTCCCAAAAATTGCGCAAAGCCTCAAAAAGAAAGAAACGAAAAGAACCGAACAAAAAGAAACTTACCGGATGTCACATCATCCCCACGTTGAAAGGAATCTCGACCCGAGATTCATTCCGCTTCAGCAGTAACATGCCTTGATTCAAACGCGCGCTTCGGAAAGAGATGAGGATACTTAGATTTCATCTGATCCTCCCGTTCCCATGTGAACTCCGGTCCACGGTTCGAGTTCCAACGGACTTTAACGATGCGGATTTTACTCCGACGAAGGCTACGAATCTTGTAGTCGAGAATCTCGACATGTTCCTCCACAATGCGAAGACGATCATCAACCTTGATCTCTTCCAATGGTACAATGAGAGATTCATCAGCCAAACACTTCTTCAAGTTAGACACATGGAAGACGTTGTGTACACTACTGAGCTCCGCCGGTAAGTCAAGTCTGTATGCCACCGGTCCAATCCGATCCAAGATTGCGAACAGTCCGACATAACGAGGTTTAAGCTTGCCACGCTTTCCAAAGCGTATGACGCCCTTCCATGGTGAAACTTTCAGAAGTACTTTGTCCCCAACCTGGAACTCCAAAGGTTTTCGACGGCGATCGGCATAACTCTTCTGACGATCTCGTGCAGCAGCCAAACGTTGACGGATCTGTACGATTTTCTCCGAAGTTTCGTACACGAGTTCCGGACCAGTGAGCTGGCTCTCGCCCACCTCGGCCCAACAAAGTGGTGATCGGCATTTCCGTCCGTAAAGAGCCTCGAACGGAGCTGCCTTGATGCTAGAGTGATAGCTGTTGTTGTAGGAGAACTCCACTAACGGCAGGTGGATTTCCCAACTTTTGCCAAAATCGATAACACATGCCCGAAGCATGTCTTCCAAGGTTTGAATCGTCCGCTCACTCTGTCCATCAGTTTGCGGATGATAAGCCGTACTCATATCCAACTAAGTACCCAAAGCCTTGTGCAGGGCCTTCCAGAAACGCGAAGCAAAACGAGAATCACGATCAGAGATGATAGAAACAGGCACCCCGTGCCGAGCAACCACCTCCTTAAGGTAAAGTCGAGCTAACCGCTCGAGTCCATCGGTTTCCTTAATAGGTATAAAACGTGCCGATTTTGTCAGCCGGTCAACAATCACCCAAATCATGTCATAACCACTAGGTGACCTTGGCAGCTTGGTGACAAAATCCATCGTGATTCGTTCCCACTTCCATTCCGGAACCTCTGGTTGTTGCAGGAGACCAGACGGCCTCTGATACTCTACCTTGACTTTAGCACAAGTCAAACATTTGCTGACGTAAGAAGCTATGTCAGCTTTCATGTTCGGCCACCAATAAAGTATCTTCAAATCCTGATACATCTTATCGGAGCCAGGGTGAATAGAATACCGGGATTTGTGAGCTTCATCAAGAACAAGCTCGCGTAATCCCCCGAACAATGGGACCCAAACACGTCCCGCAAAATAGTGCAAGCCATCAGTCCTGAGCTCAAGATGCTTGTCAGCACTGTGCATCGTTTCAGCCTTAAGGTTTTCCTCCTTCAGGCTTCCAACTGTGCAGAACGGATTAGGTCAGGCAACGACGAATGAATGGTGAGCTGTAAGGCTCGAACACGGCGAGGGTTAACAGACTCCTTCCTGCTCAAGGCGTCCGCCACAACGTTCGCCTTGCCAGGATGATACTTGATGGCACAGTCATAATCGTTCAGGAGTTCAACCCAGCGACGCTGCCGCATGTTCAACACCTTCTGGTCGAAAATATGCTGAAGACTCTTGTGATCGGTATATACTTCACACTTGGTACCGTACAAGTAATGTCTCCAGATTTTCAACGCAAAGACCACTGCACCCAGTTCCAAGTCATGAGTAGTGTAGTTCTTCTCATGAACTTTGAGTTGACGAGAAGCATAAGCAATAACCTTCCCGCGTTGCATCAACACGCAACCAAGACCCCGAATAGAAGCATCATAGTATACCACGAAATCATCAGTGCCTTCCGGCAAGGATAAGATAGGTGCAGAACAAAGTTTAAGCTTCAGCATCTGAAATGCTGATTCCTGGGGTTCATCCCAGTCGAACTTTCGGTCCTTCTGGGTGAGAGCAGTGAGGGGTTGAGCGATCTTCGAAAATCCCTCAATGAAACGACGATAATAACCCGCAAGACCTAGGAATTGCTGCACCTCAGATGGCGTCTTTGGTGCTTCCCAGTCTTTAATAGCTTCGATCTTAGCCGGATCGACATGAATTCCCAGTTCATTCACCACATGTCCTAGGAATTGAACTTCACGCAACCAAAAATCACACTTTGAGAACTTAGCATACAACTGCTCTTGTCTCAAAAGTTCCAAGACCAACCGCAGATGTTCCTCGTGATCCGCCTTGTTCTTGGAATAGATCAGAATGTCGTCAATAAACACGATGACGAACTTATCAAGGTAAGGCTTGCAAACGCGGTTCATCAAATCCATGAACACCGCCGGTGCGTTAGTGAGACCGAAGGGCATGACCAAGAACTCAAAATGGCCATAACGAGTGCGAAAGGCTGTCTTCTGGATGTCAGCCTCCCTGACGCGCAACTGGTGATAACCGGACCGCAAATCAATCTTCGAATAATAGCTGGAGCCCTGAAGCTGGTCAAAGAGATCATCAATGCGAGGAAGAGGATAACGATTCTTGATGGTCACTTTGTTCAGCTCACGATAATCAATACACATACGAAGACTTCCGTCCTTCTTCTTCACAAACAAAATAGGAGCTCCCCACGGGGAAGAACTCGGTCGAATGAAACCCTTTTCCAAGAGTTCCTATAACTGGCTGGACAGCTCTTGCATCTCGGGAGGTGCAAGACGATACGGAGCTCGGGCAATAGGAGCTGCGCCCGGAGTGAGATCAATACTAAACTCAACCTGACGATGGGGAGGAAGACCAGGTAAATCATCAGGAAACACATCGGAAAAGTCACGAACCACCGGGATATCCTCGATCTTCTTCTCATCGCCAGTAGAAACGTTAACAAGTGCCAGAATGGCCGAACAGCCCTTCCGAAGGTACTTACGGGCTTTCATGCTAGAAATGATACTCAGCGGAGCACCGCTTTTCTCGCCATGAACCAATAAGAATCTCTCCATCAGGGAGAGGGATCCGAATAACCTTGTCAAAACAAACGATCTCCGCGCGATACAATGATAACCAATCCATGCCAACCACGACATCAAAACTACCCAGAGATACCGGCATAAGGTCAATGGGGAAAGACAAACCCGACAGTTCCAAGCGACATTCCCTAAGGTGTGTGTCGCTTCGATTTTCTTACCATCAGCCAATTCTATTAAGTACTTAGCCTCTAAGGGTGTGGGTACTATATCTAGCAATCGACTAATATCCAAAGATACGAAACTCTTATCGGCACCAGAATCAAACAAAACAGAAACATAGCGATCATTAAGAAGGAACGTACCGGTAACTGTGTCTGGATCCTGCCTAGCCTCTGCAGACCCAATGACGAAAGCACGTGCAGTCCTGCCTCCGCCGCCATTGTTCCCGTTACCGTTCCCGCCCCTCCCATTATCGCCCTGCTTCAGTTTGGGACAATCACGCTTGAAATGCCCCGTGTCACCACAGTTATAACACCCCTGCCTCCCCTGAGTCCCCTGAGAAGCAGGAGCAGGAGCAGCCGCAGGAGTCTGAGTTGGGGTGAGCGTCACCTTGCAATCCTTAGCATGGTGCCCCAACTGATGGCACCGATGACAACGAGCCCTATCACAACTCCCGGAATGATGGAAACCACACTTGTTACACTTGGGATGCTTCCCGACATACCCACCCGTCTTCGACCCAGAAGAAGACCCAGACGTATCAAACTTCTTCGCCGGCTGAGCTGGCACCACACTCTTCCCCACACTCTCCCACTTCCTCTTGTTTCCTTCAGCAGTCTTCACAGTAGCACCCTTGGGTGGCAAAACGCCTTCCGCCACCTTCAGGTTAGTCATCCGATGAGCTGATCGGACAACTTCAGCAATAGTGGGAAGATTCCCAGCAGCCACCAATCCAGCAATCTCGGGCACTAGCCCAGACACATAGTGCTCGATCCTCCTGTACTCGGGTGTGTGTAAGTCAGGACACAACACCGCCAGCTCGTTCCTCCTCACAGTATACTCCTCAATCTCCGACCCAACCATCTTGTAACTCCAGACCTCATGCTCCAACTTCTGTATCTCCTCCCTCGGACAGTACTCACCTCTCAAAAGCTGCACAAACTCCGCCCAAGGCATAGCAATAGCCTCTCCCAACCCCACGTTCTGAGTGGTAGCATTCCACCACGACAATGCAGGCCCCTCAAACGTCGCAGTAGCATACTTCACTCGGTCCCCAGCAGGACAGTTGCACATGACGAACACAGATTCCACCTTCTCCAGCCATCGGAGCAGTCCCACCGCTCCCTCCGTTCCAGCGAAGTTATGGGGCTGACAGTCCCTAAACTTCTTATAAGAGCACTGAGGTGGGGGTGGATTGGCACCAACACCTGAAACACGGTGCACGAGTAAAACACAAACGAAAGGACACGAAACCCCAAAATGAGGCAAGGTCGACAGAAATCAACTCACCACCCATGGCATTAATCCCGGCCTGGAAATTAGCCATAGCCATGTTCACTTGCTGCTGGAGCAAGTTGTTCAGTTCAGCTTGGGTCATGTTGATGTTCCCACGACCACCGCCTCCGGACACGACCACCGCCGCCAGCACGGCCACCGCCGCCACCACGACGTCCACCACCGCGAGCACCAGACATGATATAACAAATCAAGAAATCGAGAGATTCAGATTCACTTCCAGTGTCAACCACTAGAAATTTTTCAAGAGTTAACCTAGGGACAAATTCAGGACTATACATCCAAACTCGAAGTCCATCGGGATTTTCATGCATCCCAGCTTATTATTTCGTGTGCACCCGAAATGATAAACTGCTCTACATGGTCCTCCAGATGTACCTCTAATCTAGACCCCAGTCACCGAACATTGTCGCCTATGTGGCAATAGGTGCAAGTGTAAGAAGGCATGTGTGTGCGAGAACCAACAAATCAACCCCTCCTCCTTCAATCCAGAAGAAGAAGACAAGAGTAGGTGAGAACCCAAATAAAAACGGATGATGTAACGGAGAAGCATGATGATGATGTAAGGACACCCCGACAACGTTAGTACGTATCCCACTAATAGACCCAAAGTATGTGACCGTCTAGTGTGTGCGACTCGGCTATAGACCAGACTCTACATGCAGTCCTAGTTCACTATAACCATTGTCTCTGATACCAATCTGTCACACCCTCAAATTACCACTTGCGGGTTTTACCGCGAGGCGCATGACAAACCAGGATCCAAGTCAACGATCACAATAAACGACACTATATGAAGTACGTAAACCCAAAAACATAAATTTCATAAGCGGAAGCATTTAAAGAATTTAATCTCTACAAAACAGTGTTCCCAAGTATCCAAGACATTTATTACAAAACGTGCACTAAAATCTAGACGCCAGTGCAGACCCGTGCGCCTAGTTCCGTTCATTGCTACCTTAGCGACCTGAGAAAAACATGCCGAAAAGATGTCAACATATAATGCTGGTGAGTTCACAGGTTTGTTCAAAAATGTTACCAAAGTGTTACCATGTCCATACTATATCAATGTTACCAAGTACGCTAGCTAGGCGTATGTTTCATTACTACTACGATTGGAAACCATTACTAGACACGTTTAGCAATGTTCAGCATGTTTAAGCAGCCCGTATGTTCAGCATGATACCAATGTACCTGTTCGAGACAATATGCACCCGCCCGGCCCTCCAAGCCGACGAGTGGGGCAGGTCACGCCCAATAGATCTATCCACATTTCCCCCGTTGTGCAAACCCGCACATTCATGGTTTCCCCCGGGACTTTCCAAAAGATCGTATAGCAATATAAAGTTAAAACCATAGTATGACATATGTTACCAAAACCGTTTAGCGCATGTTTTCTCCCCCAAAAGTTAAAGCAGTAAAAGTGGGGCCGTGAACTCACCTTAGATAGCGTTCTTCAAATATAAGTAAAGATGTTTAGCCCTTGATAATCCCTCTACCGGAGATCTATCAAAATGTTCACATAAGTGTTCCGACTAATAACCATAAGGTTATCTAGTCCCCGATTGTCCAGATCGTAACCAAGTATGTTTTAAAGCGTGTTTAAATGTTTAACCGACACACTAGACCGACCCGACATCCCGTTGGTGACCCATTACCTTAACTAATCAAGTACACGTAGATTACACACAAGGTTCAAGCATAAAACACTTAGTTTGTATCAAAAATCTCATTTCTGCATCAGAACGGTCGAACCAGTCAGTTTTGAGTCTCCTTCGCACCTTTTTGTCTCCTTCGCACCATTTATAGTACGTTCGACCGTTTGATGCTTCCTTCGCCCGTTTATTCACATTCGTCCAGTAAAAATCCCAGGTTCGACCCTGGATCCCTCCTTCGCACCATCGACTGGTCGAAGGAGGCCAGGTTCGCCCCTGTTGTATTATTTTTCCTAAAAACGCTTCAAACACATTCAAAACGACCCGAAACATCATCAAACACAGCAGTCAAGCATGAATAACTTATCCCTACAAAACCCCATCGATTTCCCCCGATAATACGTCCGTTTCAGCCCTTTCCCAAAATGGTAAAGATTATGGAAACATCACTTTCATGCATGGATTATTTACCCAATTTGGAAACTTTTGAAATCGATTCATGTTTAGCTCAAAATACTCAGTTTGTCGATTATCCGATCTTTCTTATTCATTCTATTGATCTTAAATATTCATGCATCAAGTATTAATCCAATAAAACCCCCAAATATCAATATACCCAATCCTAACCCTAGACAACCATAATCCAATCATTAACAACAACCCTATATCATGTTTCTATCATAGATATAGCAGCAAATCAATGAACAACACATAACACTACATAACACACAACTAACATTTAATAAACAATTCATTAATTAATCAAATAAAAACGTTTATCCCCAATTCGAAGCCCTAGAAATACATATATCTTAGAGTCATTTCCCTTACACATTATCGAATACTTTAGGTTGATCATTTGGGAGTAATCTCAATTCATATTTCGTTGTCCAAGTCCAATTTCAAGTTATTACGTGAACTGTGAGTATTTCCTATCCCCTTTTTACTTTTATACATTTTTGGGGTGATTCATGTACACTATTACAAATTTCAAATACAAGTTTACATTTTCACAATACAATTCTAGTACTATGTGCATTGCTTACCACGTGCTTTATGCTTAGACAATACATGTGGATTACATTTGTACTTAGTGAAATCATTAACATGGTACAAGCCGACCTTAACATTGGATAGCGCTATTTGGATTGACAACCCGCCTAGATTGATTCTCCCCCTTTTTCATCGGAGAATCCGTGGCCAGTGTTAAGTTATCATCCATTTATTGGTTGAGTACACTACAGTTCATACAGTACATTATAGAGTCACAGGGTTGATTTCGCTCATTTGTTTGATACATGGTTTACATATTTGCACTGTAGCTTGCACTTGAATTGTATAACTTTTTGACCTACTATATATATCAAATCTAGGAATGCTCACCAACATTTCATATGTTGACCAAACCTATTTTTGTACATGTTTCAGGTGCAGTTTGATCTAGTGCTTTAGCAAGAGACATTTAGTGCTTTGTTTTAATTCAGTTATTCCAACAGTTACATTTCATTTAAGACTTTGTATTTCTATTTCAATGTAAGACAGTTATTGGTTTATTCAATAATATTTACATTTTAGTACCATGAGCTTTTGAACAATCGTCACTACGTGGCACCTCGATGATTCCGCCATCGGTTGGGGTGTTACATAACACATGTTATTCATTATGAAAACCTATGTTAATGATCATGTTTTGATTTAGAAAGATGTTTAAAAGGTTTTTAATCATAAAAACACCTTTAGAATAGATCTGGACAATTTGGGTTAGATGAAAACGAATTAAAATGCTTTTAAAAGATTTAGGATTATGAACACACCTTGGATTCTTGTTTAGATGTTGTAGATGGGTTAGATTATGAAAAAGAAGAGCAAAAACTCCTTCCTTAGTGTTTAAGATCGTTTGAGAGCGTTTTGGGACGGTTAGGGTTTGTGAAATGATGAAAAATGACAAAGGTTGGTATTTATACTAGTCTTCCTTCGCACCAACTTATTGGTCGAATGTAGGCTCCTTCGCCCCTTTCACAGGGTCGAATGAGCCCTGTTTGGTCGAAGGAAATTTCTCAATTTCCACTTCCCTGGTTCGCCCACTTGCATGGGTCGAACCAGACATTTTTTCTCTCCTTCGACCACTCGAAGTGGTCGAACCAGAGCCCCTTTTTAACTAGTTTTCCAGTTTGTCGTGTTTAACGCATTCTAACATATCTTAACACATAAGCATGCATCCTTAGTCTATATTTAACACATTAAAGCACAGATAATCATTTACACATCATTTAAACACATCTATGTATATAATCCACCACACGACCCATAATCTACACATATACTTAATTAGTTCATGTAATGTCACCAACAACGGAACCCGGTACTAGTGTATTACCAAAACGACTCCCAATGATCCTCCAGATCATTGTACCCTGGACAATCCTAACTTGGCCCGACTCAACTAACCCAGTTAAGTTTGTTTATAAACGTTTCTCGCTAAGGTAGACTTAGATGTTACTAATATGTTTAAGCCGAACATGCCGGGTGTCACAATATTCATTACATATCAACCAAAAGTTAAGTTCATATAAAACATACTATGCTTAATCAGCTTCTTCATCATCATCCATTTCAGAATCGGATGACTCCTCTGCTTCCACCATTGCCGCTTCCTCCTTCAGATTCATGATTTTTAGGCGAATCATTTGTTCCAGGTTCACCATCGCTAAGCTTCTACTGCTGTTAGACATGCCTACCTTATCGAGTTCCACCAGCAAGTCATAGTCGTTGCAGTTTTCAAGTTCATCTCTTGACATCAACCGATGTGACCCATCGGTAAACTGCACACTTGCAATATTTAGATTTTCAACAAAAAACCAACTATAGACAGGAAATACCTCCAAAAGTTCATCAAACTCATCCACTTGAAAGATGTCTTCCAACTTCCCAATCAGTCTCCTTTCTTCAATGCTTGGCAACCTCATTGTTCTTCCAAAGTCATACATTTCTCTTTGAAACCCTGCTCCCATTTGCAGAACAGCTTTTCTTGAACCAAAAACTAAACATGAATTGTCACTCATGTTCACCAAATATCTACGCTTGATACTGTAGAACCTCCAACTCACAACCTTTTCCATTGCTTAATATCTTTTTTTTAGAACTTATGTGTGTTTATTTTGAAGAAAGTAGAGTCGTGATTTATGTTTAGTGATTATGATTATATACATATGTTAAAACGCGTGTAAAGAACTGAAGGGACAACATAGATTTTCAACACTGATAATAATTAATATTCCCTATTAATTGTATGAGCAGATGAAAAGACTTGTTTCTGCAACAAGCTTAAAAAGTGGCGGTTGTTAATATATAAATTTAAAATTTGAAATATTAATTATAAACTAAAAAAGTTATTGGTTATTGTTATTAACAATACGTGTACTTTATGTGTACTAACAATTGTTAGGGTTATTAACAGTAAGTTTATTGATCCCTCTGCATATAAAAATAATATTGGTTAAAATGAAACAATCTATTAAAGCGACACAAAATAAAGTTATTCAGAATTATTAGTAACAATAACATGTTAATAACATAAATTAAAAAATCAATACCTTAAACACTAACCTGTAAATCCATAAGAAACATATGTAGACAAAGAATTTCTGCAAGATTCTTGCGGTTTAGTCGCTTCCAGATCCTAAGCACCTTAACTTTGATTGTATATTGAGACATCCTCCAATTGATGTCATTCAAAAACGTAATGTTGTTCGGATCCATAAAGCTACAATTTAATAGAATGTAAGTAATACAACATTACATGAATAAAAAAATAACTGAATGATTATGTAAAATTTGATAAACATACCTGACAGAGTTGAAGGAATTACACTATAGTTTACAAAACAAAATCTGTATATAAAGTTCTAAATTGCCAGATTTATTTATGTTAAGGAATTAATAATATTAAAAAGGAAATTATAAAATGGAAACCAGAATTAATTTAGATTTAAATGTAGCTAAAATTAAAAAAAAACAATTTATTTTATTTAAATCTATATACCACATTAAAATCTAAACCTATATAATATAAAGGTTTCAAAATACCTAAAATAAACGTAATCTAACTTTTTAAAGGTTTCAAATTTAACAAAGAATTGTTTAATTGGTTATTTTTTAAACTTTAATTTAGCAAATTTAAGTTTCATCTTTATTTAAATTTAGTTGAAAGAATTGTAAAGTGTTTGTTTTTAAAAATTAGATTTTGGGTATAAAACGAATTGGTTAAGTATACAGAATTTAGCTTTAATATAATTTTTAAATTTGTATCATTTTTAATAATAATGGAATTTTGTGTTAAACGTGAAAAAATCTAAGACATTTACATTTAATAAGAAGTCAAAGGTTGCCAAAAAAACGAATATGTTTTTGAATTTTTTAAATGAAAACCGTTTGATATTATTGTGTTCAAATTTACCAAAATTTGAGTCAAATTAAAACCTTTAGAAATCAACCAAATTTAATAAAAAGTCAAATCTAAATCTAGAAACCACCACCAATAAACCCACTAATTACCATTAACCTTAACAACATTAGAAAGCTTGGACACACCTTGATTTAGAAAGTTATAAATTTAAAAATTTTTACTTAATTTAAAAGTTGACCAAATTTAATATTTAACTTGACTAAATTAAAAGTTGACTAAATTTTACATCAATAAGGAGGCGTATCAATAAGGACTTCATATATAAAACCAAAAATCTAAAACATAATTACTAATTACTAAACATTAATATAGAAAAAATCGTTGTAGTAAAATTTTTCCATTTGACCTATATAATTGTAACTTACTATAATACTATAAGGTTGAAAGATGGTTAACATACTTTACAAATCCTTGCATTAACATTTACAATATTAGACTACTCCTAGGAATATCTCATGATTCATGATCATATCTATACAAACCATAACAGGATATTCGGGTTTAAAGACATAACATCCCAAAAAATACACAGTTTACTACATAAGCAGTAAACGGTGAAAAAGTATGTGACCTTTGACTTTTTTAATTTTAAAATTTGGCATTAATAAGAAATTAATATGATTTTTAAAAAAATCAAACCATTTATTAACCTAAAATACGTTTATAAAACAGATTTTCATAATTAAGAAAATGGTATAAATAATAGATTAATATAAAATTTTAAAAAAGTCAAACAATTTACTAAAAACAAACAACATTATCTTTAAATTTTAAAGTTTTTAAAAAAAAAAAAAAAACCATTATACACTATGTTTACTATCTTACTTCCTAAACAACCAATTAACATTAACATAGACAACTATTATCCATAACATACTTATTATGAAATATATAGTGTTGTTAACTAATCCACATAATCAGTCAGAATATTACTGATGCTAAACACAAAAATCCCCAAAATTCACGAATTACCACATAAGTAGTAAACGTGCAAAAGTTAGTCCCTACAAACCACAACCCTTTTTTTGTTATGTTACCCCACCAAAAGTTGCCATCCTACAAAAAAAGTGTCATCAACCTAAAACCACCTAATTACCGTCACCTCTAACCACATTAGAAAGCCTGAACGAACCTTGGTTTTTGAAAAACAAAAAATGCAGTTTATCACCCGTACACTACGCCAAAATATGCCTACGGCCACACAAAAAAAGTGTGGCCATATGCCTTTCGCCACACTTTTTTTTTCCAGCTCAAGTGTGACCATATGTCGAGTCATCATAGGTATCATACGGCCACATTCACATTTAGTGGCCGTAACACTTAAAAAGTGTGGCTAAAGGATACCAATATTTCTTTTTGAAATCAAGCATTCTGTCTATTCAATGTGACTAAAGGATGGTAACGGCCACATGAAATTACTCTAAGTGTGGCCATTTTAGTTATATAGTCACTAAAAGTTTTGTTTTAGCCACATCAATTAAAAAATTATGTGGCAAAATTGATTGTTTTTAATAAACTTTTCATCTATTAACTGTGGCTAAAGGGTAGGAATGGCAACATGAATTCAGTGTAAGTGTGGCCGTTTTTATTATATAGTCACGTGAATTTAGTGTAAGTGTGGCCAAAAACTATTTATAGATACACAAAACAATTTTGTAATTATATGTGTGAATATATTCTAACTTTTTGTCACACATATTTTTTTTTCCTATGACATTTGCTATTATTGTGTCACATAAAAAAAGTGTGGCTATTGCCTAACTTTGGTGACACGTAATCCGTTTTGACCGTGGCATTTAGTATCATTCCGTCACAAAAAAAAATAAAAAAACAAATGGAGGATAGTGTGACTAATGATAATATAAAGCCACTTGAAATGTTGTAATTTTATCTGTGGCCATTGTCCAACATTTGGTCACACGTATTTCATTTTACCTGTGTCAATTGTTATCATTCCGTCAAACAAAAATAAACAATTAAGATTGTGTGGCTAATGGCTATGTAAAGCCACATGAAATTTATAATTTTTAGTGTGACTATTATTTAACCTTTGGTCACACATAATAGTTATGTAAAGCCACATGAAATATTATAACTTTATGTGTTGCTATTTTCTAGCATTTGGTGACAGATTCTATGTGGCCATTAAAATGAGAAAACCAAATGATATTATAAAAATAATAAACCAAATTCCATACATAAGTTTCAAGCTTAAATACTAAAAATCTAATTCTCAGCCGGTTTTCATCTTCTTCTTCTTTGCCTGTTGTTTTTTTAATCCATCTACAATTGTAAAACTCTTCTTTTGCTTCTTAGCGAACTTAATTGTGGTGTTTTGTGTTTGATTGGATGGTGAATCTGGTAGCTGGAGAAACAAAAACAAGAAAACATATATAAAAATTCCTAATTTAGCTATACTTAATTAAAGATTAATTAAGAAACAAACTTTTTTCGTCAGATTTGACAAGAGATTTTGGCCAAGGAACAAAAGAACCTAATGCTTGACCAACTGTTTCTAACAACCCTGTTTGAATTGGTACTTATGCTGCCTCCTTTATAGCTTCATCAACAGAAACTCTATAGCAATTATCTTGTAATGGAACTCCATGAATGGTTTGATTTCCCATTGAATAGTAAACTAGGGGTTCGCGCACGCTTCGCTGCGCACTTCAGATCTTTTTCGGTCCGGATCATTATGGTACCGGTACGTATCGGCATTTGGCCAGCGGGAGTCCGTTTTTATCATTAAGGAGATTTCAGAAGATTGAATATAGATGTCTAGTTACCAAGTATGATAACAGATGATTTCTACAAACAACAATAAGGTAATTCTATGCTAAAAGTAAAATTCAAGCTACTTTCAAGGCTTCATGCAGGCAACTTGCAGCCTGCAATCTGAACTGACGACAGGTGCCCCAGCACGACCACGCAATTATCATGGGCGCATTGACCATTCCTATGTAAGCAGACCATAATTGCTATTCAAATTCATAATACATACAGAAACTTTGAATGAATATATAATACCTGTGTGGATAATCTTCTGATTTCTTGGTTTAGTATTATGCTGAATAGATGTAAATCAAGGTGGTTTTACTTTTTAGTATTTTTTCTATTTTCAATTGTAGGAAGATGATTAGCATGAACTTTTCGGAACCTCATCAATAAAAAAGGGTTATAGGATTCATACCCCCATGACATCATATTCATTCAAAGTTTCTGTATGTATTATGAATTTGAATAGCAATTATGGTCTGCTTACATAGGAATGGTCAATGCGCCCATGATAATTGCGTGGTCGTGCTGGGGCACCTGTCGTCAGTTCAGATTGCATGCCTCTGATGTTGTAACGGGGTTTTCCTCTTGACCCCTCGATTCCCACATACACTCCCCATGACCGACCCTCACCATCAGAAACGCTTAACGCCCTTTTACGGTTCAAACCGTTCTGCTTTGCCCACTCAAGCTTCATACGCTACATAAGAAGAAACATAAATGATAAGGCTTGAAATTGTAATAACAATCACAACTACTCATTACTTGACCTATTAACGAAATTTCACAAAACATATTAGTCACCCATTTAATGCAATATGACATATCTATAACTTGTTTAGTATTATCTACGTTTATTCTAAACAAATAATGAATGAAAACAACCTTGACAGAATAACAACTAAAGTTTTGCGACACCAAGTCTATACACTAAAAATTAATTCAAATCATTCTGCATATTTGTTGAATTTAGAATAAACATAAATCATAAAGCTTGTAATAGCAATAACAATCACATACATTCATTATTTTAGTTGATTACCATTTCAAGATGTCATCAATCCATCGTTACGTATTAACTAACTATATATTATAGCTATGTAGAATGAACATCAACTTTGTTGCAACAAACCTATTACTATAGTATAAACACACTTTTTAAAAACTGATTGATTAATGGGCAAATAAATGGAAACTGTAAGAACTAACTTGTAACACTTACAAAGTGATTGTCAACAGTGAACACCACTGGTACAACCTTCATCTTCCACAGCTTCAGCTCCATCATCATCAACCTCCATTGAACTGTCTTGAACATTTCGACCGGTTCACCTTCAGCATCATCCTGTCCATCATCATCAGATAGAATAATCACATCTTCATCCAGTTCATTTTCATCTTCGTATTCCACCTTAACCCTTGTTGCCCAAAACTCCTCACATGGAAGAGTAAGCTTGTTCTTCAAAAACAACGACAAATTGTAGATCCTCTTTTATTTCATACATGAAAAATTAAAACGCATTAGAATAAAGCCAGTAAAATAATTTTTAAAAATAGAAAAAACATGTATGAAATGAAGAAAATAATACCGGCTTAACGATTTCAAAAACAACTCCTTTGTTATTCCAAGAGCATCCTACACCCAAGGCCATCCTCTAGTAACATAAAAATGACCATCTTCACGCACAATCTCTAACTCAAAGCATGAACGCCGAACAGATCTGCAATCTACTGGATTTACTGGAAGCTTTTTATTTAGTAATCCATGTGCAACAAAGGGACAAATATGCTAAGAAGCAAAAATAAATATTTATAAAACATTAATAAATTTCTGTGTAAAAAAAATATTTACATAAGTTAATTGAATCACAATTGATTAAACTTACAAGACGTTTGTGCGTTGATTTATGGTCCTTCAAACTGCAGTAAAAAAAGTTACCAGGTGCCGATACTGCATCCTGATGGAAACTGATGATCCGGAATGAATGAAGATTTTCTTCATATTGAAATATGAAGTTACATTCAGGTGGGTACCCTAATTCATTGATCATGCTTCTCCAGCCGTCGTAAAAGTACCAGCTTCCATTGATGCTTGTTACTGTAACCTCAAACACCTCAGAGGTTAATGTGCGGACCTTGGTAACACCAGTGAGATAATTATATTTGTTGATCCATTCACCATAATCAGAAGGTAACGACTGAATCAAAAAATACACACAATTTAACATATTGAAAACAGATTATACTTTAAAACATATATTATGGCAATACAGTAAAACATGTTAGATATCTTACCAAAGCAGCGACGTCGTTATCCTCCATATATAACCAAAACCCATACAACATTGTGTCACTGTTTCATAAACAAAAATTAAAACTGTAAGCATAGATCAAACTAATTTGCAAAAATATTCACACTGTTTAAATAAAAGCTTGAAAAAACATTTCGAAATACATGTTGAAACCTAAAACACAAACACTAAGTTGTAACCTAAAACATAAACCGTTAATCAATATGAATAATAATAAATGAAAATTAAAGAAGAATCACTCAAACCTTAAAAAATCAATTTTCCCTAAAAATCCCTAAATCGATAATTATAGACTAAAAGTATTACATAACAAAGAACTTGACTGTAAATATAATGGATCTGAATCAAATGACATCTATGATGAACCAAAATCCCCTAAAAACAATGTAAGTTAATAAAACAGATCAACATTACAAAATTGATGCATATTACAGACAAATCAACCAAATCTGAATGATGAACCAAAATAACCTAAAATCAATGTAAGTCAATAAAACAGATCAACATTACAAAATTGATGCATATTACAGACAATACATAAACATTAAAAGATAAATCAGATCTACACATATAAACCATACAAAAATTATCGAACATCTGCGTGTACACGCGGGCCATCAAACATAAACCATAAAAAAACTAAATATTAATAAAATCGATCAATAATAGATGTAATGCAAGTACTATACTCAATAATTGAAATCAAACAAAACACAAATCAAAAAAATCAAATACACAACGAAATCAGTAAGAAAGGCCAGGAAAATCGAGAAAACAGAGATATACAAAGGACAATTGACTGAGATAATGATAGAAGAGATAATACCTTGAATATGAGATGAAGAAGAAGACGGTTGATGGACTGAATTCGCCGATCGGGTTTATGCTAGGGTTTGGTTGAATGAGAGAGACGATTGTGTTTATGTTAATAAAGTTGTTTTTTCTTTTTTTTTATTAGGTATATATATATTTCCTGATTTTTTTTTTAAAAAGAAAAATTTTATAAAATCTCACAATGGGACACTTGGCATAAGTTGATTGGCTATGTAATTGGAGGCTCAATGTGGGATTGACAAGTGTCCACATTGAGTTTCATATATTAGTTGTATAGATAGATAGATATCACACACCTAATCAAATTCTGTCATTCAGACATTTTATCAAACACCTTGTACGCACAAATATGTTAACACTTAATAACCCCACAACCTGTTATATAAATGAATCTTCTTTCAACATTCAAAGGTAAATCATTGAAACCTAAATCTAAAGATTTACTAAACATAAACAACAAAACCCAATACACCAACATTCAAAGGGTAAATCATTAAACATTAATCGGACACGAACCCTAAAACACGAAGCCTAAAACTAAAAAATTACTAAACCTAAACAATAATACACAAAAAATGAAGTATTCAAAGGTAACAGTTGTTGAAACCTAAAAACCCCTAACTTGAAACATAAAACATCAACCCTAAATCATCTCTCAAATACAAAACAATTAATACGAATGAACAATAATAATCGAAAACTAAAGAACAATCACTCAAACACAAGACAGAGAAAAAGAGGTAACATTAATCGAAACTTTAAAAACATTTATGGAAAATCAGTCAAACAAAATAAAGAATAATCGATATATGAACATCGATTTATTGAGATAACATTCAAATAGAGATTACCTTGGATTGGAGATGAATGATTAGGTTGAATCGCCAGATTAGGTTTTAGGTTTGAAGGAGGCGTCGATTATGTTCTGATATGTGTTATGTCCGCTTTTTTTAGTAGGTTTATATATTTTGTGTTTTTTTTTAAAGAAAAATTTTATAAAATCTCACAATGGGACACTTGGCACAAATTGATTGGCTATGTAATTGGAGGCTCAATGTGGGATTGACAAGTGACCACATTGAGTTTCATATATTAGTTGTATAGATAAGTGGGTCCCACAACTGTATATGGCAAGGGTATTTTTGTCATTTCACATAGATTTAACTTGACTGACTAACCTCCATCCACTCAAAAGACTATCCAAGTAACAAGTTGTTAAACCATAAGGAACACCAGTGTAATTTTCAAAAAGTAGGGACTATATGCGTTATTTTGAACAACCATAGGGACCATCCTTGCATTTTTCTCTAATGTTTTCATGACATGTATAATGTATTGTTTGATGTTTTATACAAAGAGCTATAAATTTACGGAGTTAGGTTGCGCTTAGTTAGGCTTGAAGTTAAACGATCTAGCCGGTGACTTAACACACTTATCGTAATGAACTAAAATATCGACCTTGACGTTGGCTTGTAAAAGTTCAAGTTAGTTGTTTTTAGTAAAAGAGTAACAATCAATAGAGGATCACTACCTACAGACGTTTATTTCTTATTTAGATAAAGAAAAAATTTCAGTATTTTCTTATGTTTTATCATAAAAATGCAATACAAAATTACCCTAACGAGTGAGCCAATGAGCTCCATGATTTTACCTTAGCCCAAGCTTGGCTCCGCACACCAAACCGATTTCAAGCTAGCCGTTTTTTAACCAAGTCGTGAATTGCAACCTTTTCGAAGAGCCTTTTTTTATACTAATACTTTTTAGTTTTTAGTTAGTCTTTGAATAAAGGGCAAGGTCAGGTACGAATGAAATTGTTGTATAGAGCGTACAAAGTGAATAAACACAGAAAAAAACATGGTGGCAATTTTTTTAAATAAAAATAACTTATATCATATAAGGGTTAAGATAAAATGAGAACCGTACCAAGTTGATAGAATTATGAGAACTCTTTTATGACCATTTATCTTCACCATCCTATAGCTATGACTAACTTTGATAAATGTTTTTGTCTTCTGGTTGGTGATGGATTTTTTTATTTAACAAAAGTACAATGAAGGAGTAATATGCACATTTTGCAACTGACAAACATCTCTATCTTCTATACCTCTCTCTAAAAAAAACACCTCTCTCTCAATAGCATATTACTATGTATATATAAATGTTAACACAGAAAAACATAAAGCAAAATAAAACTGTAATTTACATTAGTGTAACCTATAAAATTTAAATAAGTGGCTTATATTTACGTTTGTGTAACCCAAGGAAAAACTATACAAATACAGTTACAATAGTGTAAACCAAGCAATTATTAGTAATGGTACGAAAGTTACCTGAGTTGGGATCCATGGAGATAGTGGCCCCCGAGCCCATGCCACCGTCATTATAATCAGGGGGTTCAAGCTCATGGTGTAGAGTGCTTGTTGAATACCAGTAGGTGAGTAGTTGCTGTAGTGAGCCTGTGGTGGACGAGGACCCAAAATACCCTGAGCCGATTTGTTGTTGGGCGGTTGCGGGGTAGTTTGGATACAGGCAAGGTGGTGATGGCCAATAGTATGAGGGCTGCCAAGACTGCTACGACTGAGATGGTGGCTGCCACGGGCTTGGGGACCAGCCGTATGCAGGCAGCGTGTGCCACCCCAACTTAAAAGAGGGACGGCGTCCAGCAGGGTTGTTGGATCGGCCACGGCCCCTGCCACGGGACCGTCCACGACCTCTGCGGCGGTCACTAGAGGAGTCGGACTGTGATGGTGGCTGCGGTTTATTAGTGGAAGCCACAAGAGCTTGAGTGGCAACCTGGGAGGCTTCAAGTGCGCTCTCCGCTTTTTGTCTTTCAACCATACAAAGCTGAGATTTGGCTTCATAGAATGATGGCAGAGGTTCCCGAGACTGAAGGATCATCTTGATGCTTTCATATTGGTCTGGGATGCCTGCTAGAAGTTGTAAAACAAGTCGTTTGTTATCAACGGGACAGACCACGTTATTTAGTTGGTCAGCAATGGATTTTATGCCTGACAATAAGCCGACATAGTCGGAAAATTTGCAAGGCGAGTTGTAGAAAATTTGTGGGTAAGATGGAGAGCCTTAGCGGCCTTGTTGTCATTGAAGACACCGTTAAGGCGGCCCCAAACTTCATAGGCAGAGTTTGTTGGGACAATAACTGTGTTGAGAAGATCATTGGAAACAACACTGTAGAGCCATTGTAAAACAATGGCGTCCAACCTGTTCCAGGACTCTTCTGTGGGTGGTGGCATGGCGGTTTTGGTGGCGTCAGAGGTGGTGGCGGGTGGAGGTTGTGTGGTGGGGCGAGGGGAGAGATGATCAATAACTTGGAATGCAGTGTAGTGGATCCAAAATAATTCTTCCCATGTTGAGAATTGGGCAGATTCGACCTCCAATGTTATAGGAATAAAATTCTTAATGTTTGAGACGGTTACAGCGGATGTAGTTTTGGTTCCATGATTGAATAGAATGAGAGGATGGTGAGGAAGGTTGTTTTGAAGAAGAAGAAAACCGTGCGACGGTGGTGGGAGGTAGGGTTGGGATCAGGCTCTGATACCATATTATAATATGATAGAATGGTTGACTTCTCATTCCTCAATCATGTGAATAAATACAAGAGATGAGATCAATTAGATCTCGTAAATAAGGAAGGTACAATAAATACAATTACATTGATTGATAATTAATCTATGATTGATTGATCTATATATGACAAATATGTTGTGGCGTCTATTAGTTATCTAACAGACTTTCAGTGCTTGTATTTTCATATAGATCAAAAAAGTTTAGGTGTCTATATTTTGATAAACAATTTTGTCATTACTGACTTCGAAAGGAAAATGTTTTCATAAAATTTGACATCTCTAGAAAACTCAAACTCTTTTTTATTTAAACACCACAGTTTTTAACCCTTTTAAAAGGAGAATAACCAACTAAAACACATTTATCAGCTCTACTACACGTTTTTATCACCTTCATTTAAAATAATTTTAAAACACAAGTACCTAAAGTTTCTTAAATGACTAATAACCGGGGAACCCATATATTTTCTCATAGGGACTCTTACCACCTAGGACAGAAGAAGGAAGCCTGTAAGGCCCATAAATAGGATAGGTTTACACTTGTCTTTATCAAGCACATTTGATAGATTTGGGCTTAGTTAGTCTATTGGGCTCGGGTTAGGCCATGTGGGCCAAGGGGTTAGTGGACCCTATATAATGTCTTGTTCTATTTCATTTGGGTTAGACATTCATTAAACCTTTTATTTTGACAAGAATAAGCGAAATATCTCTAGAGAGCTTCTCTAGAGACTAGAGGTGATTGATGTATTGTACCCGACGGTTTTCATACCGTGTGCAATACAAAGAAACGATTTTATTTGTGTTTATCATCGATTTCTTCTTTTGTTCTTTCACTCAATCTTGGTTCCGCACTCGATTGGGTGTGTTTGATACCCCAGAGAGGATTCTGGACTTACAATTGGTATCAGAGCCTAAGTAGTCTTTGGAAGGCTCGGTTCGGTATCAACACGAAGATCAAAAGAAGAAGTTTTTGCTGTTGCGTTTTGTCGGATTCAACAGGTTTAATTCGCATCTGTTTTTAATTTTATTTATTTAATCAGTTTTGTGTTTTAGTTTGTGTTTGCGGATCTGTTTTTTATTCAAGAACACGAAGAACAAGGAAATATTATTTGAAAAAGAGGGTGTTTGATCTTGTTTCGAAGGCTGTTGATTGTGTTAGCAAGATTTTAGGAAATTAGTTTGAAAGGTCTTGCTGTCATCCATTACTCGCATCAATATTTGGCAAATCAATATTTGGAAACTGAACAAGAATAGTCCAAACTATGACTATTTCAAAAAATTACAAAAACTTTGGGGGTCCTACAACAGTCTCACATTGGAAACAACAACTCGGAAACTTCATTCGAGAACATATCTCTTCCGAGTACAACATCATCATCTTCATCAGTTAACACAAGATCTTGCACAACCAACACAAAGCTTCTTGGCCACGCTGTTCATCAGAAACAAAAGAAAAGGGTCGGGTACTCATTCAACTAGTCGGACAATTCACCGAATCGGAAACTGCAAGATAGCGAGAACATACATGAACTCGAAATACCTTCCTCACTCGAGAACTTCCATTTTTAAGAAAGAAGAGAGAGAGAGAGAGATTTGGTGATGATCTTTATCCAGTGAGAGGTAGGAGAGAGTAGAACAAAGTTGATTTTTTATTGAAGTGTGGGTGAAGAAAATTGACTATATAATCGGATCGTACCAATTTTAGGTGATCTTGGTTGTTCACAAGATACAAGAGAGAGATTGTTTTTGTTGTTGGTGTTTGTAGTGTGATTGAGGAGAGAGAAAAGCCGGAATACTATTAAAAGGAGGTCACATTTTTTTGAAGAAGTGTGTTGGGAAGAGAAAGTGATCACGTGAAAAGTAAAAGTGAAGTTTCTTTTGAAAGTTCTCTAATAATAAAATAATAATAGTGGTATAATTTGGAGTGTACTAGTTCAATTTGGGGTGCTCGATTTTATTGAACTCTGATTGACCTGCTAACTTGCTTGGACATCCTGTGCTTGGTCTAAAAATTTTGCGAACGTCCAGATTTTTGGGGGATCACGGTTCAAAATTAAAAAAATGTCTTCTCATAGTGAGGTGTTTTAGCAGAGACTTGAGAGTTTCAGTTACATTGCTGGTGAAACCGTGTATGCGTTGATTGGCAGATTTACCGAACTGCTGTCAGAAATGAAGAATGCAGAGATCGTAATGTCAAATCGTTGGGTCAATAAGAGTCTTCTAGACGCTTTAAAAAGAATACCAGATCAGCCGACATGCAACTGGTTTAAGTATGTCAATTGGATCATTACAGAAACAAGTTGGGTCCAAAATGACGTCAGATGAGTTAATCTTACTCGTCAAAGAAGAACATGCTAAGCGTGAAAATCTGAAGACTCAAAGCAACACCTCTGCTACAATATGCTCATCCGCCTCTGACACTTCATCTTTGAATTCAAACTCTGACTGCTCACCCGTTTTTGCTGCTCCTGCAACTGAGGTATATTCTGAAATGTTAGCCGCCTTTTGTTGTACTAAGCAGTGTAAGTTAAAAGTTAAGGGGTTTAGAGAAGAAACTCTCTCCGTATTCAAGCAGCTTGAATACGAGAAAATGGCCACTTGGGATATGAAAAAGAAATTTATGTCCTATAAAGAAATGGTCGAACAGCAAAAACTCGATATCAGTCGCTTGAATCAGGAGGTGAGCGAACACAAGTGTCGATACTTCCACTTCAGACGACTGTCTGATACTTTAACTGCGGAATCGATCGATTTAAAATCCAAATTTGAAAATGCTGATTTTCATTTTAAAAAATTCGATTGTTCTAGTAACAAAGTCGAAAAATAATCAATACTCAGTTAAAGTTCAGACTAAAGGAAGTGAGGAATAAAGGTCTAGGGTTTCTAGAAATCCCACCACCCTTTAATGAAAATTATTCCTCAATTCCTTTGTCGGGTGAGGAGTTACTGGCTCTACCTATCAAAGGATATAGTCCTCCAGTAGAAGTGCCAAGTATTCGACCGTCGAGAGATCAGATTAAGATCACTAAACCTGAATCTGTTCCAATAAAAATCTCTAAACCTAAATCTGAAAAATCTAAGCAAGAGCAGGCCCCATCAAAAACTTTTGTCAAGTCTCAAGATGCTTCAAAGCAGACTGAGACGTTAAATTTTGAGAAAAATAAAGAAGTTGATAGAGTTTTTTGATGTGAAAAGTGATGAAGTACTAGTTCCCAATGATACAGCCGAATCGAATAAAATGTTGAGGGAAATTGTTATAAAACCTGAACTGACCGGCCAATTAGACACAAATGTGCCCTTTGAGTTTGATTTCATGAAAACATTCAAAAATATTTATGATGAGCGCATGGCACAACATACTGTTGAACCAGCTGCCCCACCAACTTCTGAAAGTGACTCCAAATGTGAATCACCCGAAACAACCGAATCTGAGAAATTAGTATCAGTTGAATCTGGTGAATCCAGCTGTGAGTCCTCTAGAGCAGCTGAGTCAACGCGGATTCAGCAAAGCCACAACATGTTTCTGAATTAAGTGGCTCGGTGTGACATCCGTCACCCTCATCTTTCATCTAATTGACAATAATAGCCCTTCAAATATTTCTTTTATAGTCCCTGTAAATTCCGTCGTTTTCAAATCTAATTTTAGAGCGAACTAAAAATTTACGGTTTAAATTTATTATGGTTCGGGTATGAGTTTTAAGCGAATGCGTATGTGGACACGGGTTCGTAAAAGCTTTTATATAAAAAAGAAAATATTCAAGTTTAAAAAGGTTTTAAGTTAAGTTAGTTTAACTTGGTTAACTTTTTATAAAGAGAAACATAACTAAAATTTAATAAAACTAACTTAAGTTAAGTTAGAGGGGTCAATTATGACAAAACCCCAAAGTTTAAAAATCAAACTCTTTCCCACTTGTTAAAACGTTTTTCCGGCCATGGGATTTCCGGCTGCCGGAATATTTTTCCGGCGAGGCATTTAAGACCTCTAAATTCGTTTTAAATGCTTGTTTCCGTTTTTGTCCATCATAATTGGTCCGTTAATGTGAAGATTAGGCGTTTTAACTATCAATGATTGTTATTATGATAACACCGGTTGGTAACCGTCGAGTTCTTTAAAACAAACCAAACAAGTTACATTTTTTTCGAGCAATAATATAAGTTGAACGTAGGGATCACTTTCTGCACTTAATAATGTTCTAACCCACAAAAAAATGCACCAAAACTCGTCCCAAATAGCTACAATTCGATGGTTTTCTGTCCGACCTAAAAAGCTTTATTTTCGAACATCAAAGCGAGGTGTAAGTCCGATTTTCTTTAGCCATTTTGTTGTTTATATGTTGTTCCTTGAAAGCCCCTTATTACTGAACGTTATTGTGTTCTAAATCGGGCTATTAGATTTGGTTAGGGTTAGGGTTAGGGTTTTGGCTAGAGTTATTTGGGGAAGAAGATGAGTTGGAAACTAATATATTTATATTTATTTTTCTGGTTAAAGTCACTAATATGGTTAGTGGTGTAGTGGTTAAGGTTGTGGTGTTGGAGTGGGCAGACCCGGGTTCGAACCCAGACGTCCCCCACCTTTTCTCAGTTTTATTTTTATTTTTATTTTAAGCATATAATAATCATTTTTAATACATATAAATTTATAATATTCATAATAAATCCATTTTTGCTCCAAAAATTATGAAAATTTAGGTGTAGCATCATGACACTATAAAGAAAATTATCACACTTTTACTTTGTGAAAATTATTTAATTTTCGTTATTTTATTAATTTAAATTGTTTTAAACATATTTAATTGATTAAAAATTCATCTTTAATGATTTTATTCTCAAACTTTACGAGAAATTATTTCTAGTTATTATGAACTGAAATAAAAATATTTGGGTCAGAAAACAATTATTTTTATTAGTTTTTCTATTTTTAATCGTTTAAACATGATTTAATCTCATTAAATCAGTTTTAAATATAAATAAGTTTATAAAAAGTATGAGAAAATTAATTTCATTAATTTACATAAGAAAGCATCCATTTTCTATAAAAATAGCATTTTTGGGTCATGTCTTGTATTATTAACATTATTTATGTTTAATTAGACATAATTAAACATTCATTTATTTATTTATTTACACTATTTAAACATCTATTTTATAAATAATTTTCTTATAAAATAGAAATTTATTATGTTTGAAAATCTTAATTACCATTTGTTGGATTATTGTGAAACTCATAATTATTTAATTACACATTTATATTATTGTATTTATTTACAATAATTAGTTAGAGTAATTATCTACATTATTTTGTCTTAATTATTCAAACATATTTTTATCTAAATATTCAATAGGAAATAATTATATTACTTAAACCACATTTACAACCTTTCATATATTATTTGGGATATACAACTTTTACATTAACGCGATTTATCATAAAACTCAAATTCCCCAAATCGACTTAGCAAACCCTAATGCCTTAGACCCTAGATACCTTAGACTTTTTAGACACTTCCTTATTAGTATTCTTACACATTATAGGTTGAATTCCTCGGAATTCCCATTACTTAGCTCACGACCGCTTAAGTTGGATCTTGATAGCTTTCGCAAACTGTGAGTATATTTTTCCCCTTTTTCATGTTTTACTCTTTTGGGGCTATTCATGTACACTACGACTAAATGTTATTCTTTTACTAAATTCAATTCTCATGTGTGTTTGCTTTATGTTAATTTGTGTGTCTATGACTTGTCAAAATCATTAACCTTTGAGGGCCTGGCATTTCAATGAATAGTACTATGGTATATACCATTGTGACTCTGTTGAGAGTCCTCATCATTGCTATGTATTACATTACTACTAGCACATACTATATATATCTGCTTTTCTTTACATAGGGTTGATTTTGAACGGATATTACTTATTACATAATTGCAAATGGTATCGCACATGAATTGCTAAACACTTTTCCTACTACATTTATTCAAACAGGGTATGCTCACCAATACATTTTGTATTGACCAAAACGTTTTCGTACATGTTTCAGATTGTTTTGAGATGCATCCTTTAAGCTTTCGGATTTATATTTAGATTTTGATTCATTGTATTACAATTTAGTGGGCAGTTAGAATCGTTGTATTTCATTTCAATGTAATAAATTATTTAATCAATGTATTCAAATTTACACTTTAGTCCATGTGCTATTGAACAATCGTCACTACGTGGCACCTCGATGTTTCCGCCATCGGTTGGGGTGTTACAGATAGGTATCAGAGCCATGGTTATAGGGAATTAGGTTATTAGAATTGTGACACCCGGCAACCTCAGGTTAGTAACGTTGACTAAACTAGTAAGTCTACCTTAGCGAGTCATGCATATTACGTTCTTAACGGGGTCAGTCGAGTCGGTATGATGATTCTGGGAATCATCGGGAGTCGTTACGATGATCCGCGGGGTCATCGCGAGTCGGTCCATAACCATGTGTACAAGGATTGGTGATTCGTGGAATCGTCGGGTTTAATGCACACACGAGTCTCGAGTCCCGGGAATTGGTGAACGGATGTAAACGTGTTAGTTATCATGCATTATATGTTTGGAATTACTATGTGACTTATCGGTATGTGAATACGTGTTTATATGTGTTAAAATAGCGTTTAACGCGCCGAAAACCCAACTTGGTGGGTTTTATGCGATTAGGACCTGGAAGAGGGCCTAATCGCCTATGTATATAGGCGAGTAGGGGTGATAGCAGGCGATTGGGACCTAATCGCCTGATGTTGCATGCGATTAGGCCCCCAATCGCATGGCTTGACCTGCTAATCGCCTATACTGCAGAGTCCGGGTCAAAACACCTATAAATAGAACCCTTAACTCCCCAAACACCTCTAGAACAACCCTAGCTGATCCCAAGCCACCCACACGCCTTGAAACACCTCTGGAACTCATTTTGCTACAAAAATCACCATCTCCAAGCCTACACACCTTTCTTTAACAAAACCCAAGGTGTGTTCTTCATCCCTAACCTTTGTAAAGTTGTTATTTTGGTTCCCCAACGGTCCAGACCTTGTTTTACTAAGTTTGTGTCTTTAAAAACCTTTCAAAAGAGTTCTAAACCAAGTCTACACCTTAATGCTTGTTATATGTGAAGTTTACATGCATATGTTGGTCTTCTTGGTGGTTATAAAATGATTGTTTCCAAGATATGATTGTACTTCTGCTATGTAGAGATTATTAGGAAGGTTATCTTAGAGTTTGAGCCATTATTGTTGTGTTTTGATGAAAATGTGTATTTTGACCCATTTGAATGTTCTTGAAGATTTAGGATGATTATGGTATGATTGTTGATGCAATGTTGTTAGAATTCATACTAGGAAGATGTTAGATCAGAGGTTTGATGATTTACAAGTTGTAGAGATTGAAATCTGATTGTTTCCATTTAAGGAAAGATAAGGTTGGTTGGTGAAACCTAGTACTTTGCCATTTTAGGAAATAATTGCTTAGAACATGTTAGATCAGTGATATGTTGGGGGTTTTTGCTTGGAATGGGTTGGTAAATGATTTAGGTTTGATATCGGGTGTCGTTGCATGTTTCGGAACTGATTTGGAGGGTTAAACGCGCGAAAATCCGTCACATAGCAGCAGCAGGCGATTAGGAATCCTAATCGCCTGATGCTGAAGGCGATTATGCAGACATGAAGGCGATTAGGACCCTAATCGCCTGATATATCAGGCGATTGGGCCCCTAATCGCCAATAGGCTGAAGCCTACTCGCGTGTGACTTTCCTAATCGCATGTACTGCTGTCGTGAACGCGTTTTGACATCCCGGAACATGATTTGACACCTAGGAACATGATAGGAACCCCGGGATGCACCCAATGACTTAGTAAGACGTGTTTCGGACCTGATTATGCGTTAATCGGATATTATGCTAGACTAGGTGAATTATTGCGCGTATTAAGTGTTTAATTGCATATGTTGCATGATGCCTTGTATTTATCTAACACGTGGAATATCGGGTCACCAATGGGATGTCGAGTCTTGTCTGGCACGGTCGGTTTAACAGTTAAAGGTGCTTTCAAACGTTTATGGTCACGGTCTGGACATTCGGGGACTAGTTAGCCTGCGGGTTATTAGTCCAATACTTATACACATCTTATGATAGGTCGCCGCTATTTGGGGCTATCATAACATTATTACTTAACTGTTTTCAAGTAACGCAATCCGAGGTGAGTTTCACAGCCCCACTTTTACTGTCTTGCTTTCGGGGGAGAAACATGCTTTGTACGAACTATTTAAAGGTCATGTTATACTATGGGCACTTTATGTTACTATACGGCTTTTATGGAAAGTCCCAGGGGGAAACCATGAATGTGCTGGAACGCACAACGGGGGAAATGTGGATAGATCTATTGGGCCTCACAAGCCCCACTCGACGGCGGGGCCGGGCGGGTGCATATTGTCTCTACCTATCGGGTTACCGAAGCATCGGTAGCCCAGTCGTCTGGGCTGGTATCGTCTTTTGGTTCATGTTTAGTAATGGGTTCCCAACCGTAGTAGTAAAAACACTTAACGTCTAGCTAACGTTCTTATGACATAGTATTAACGGAAATGATCTTTGTGAACTTGTGACAACACTTTTATAAAAGAAAACCTGTGAACTCACCAGCATTATATGTTGACATTTTTGGCATGTTTTCTCAGGTCGCTAAGGTAGCAGTCAATGGGCTAGGCGCACGGAGTCATGCACAGCGTCTAATATTTTGAAGCATATTAAACAATGTTTTGTAAACAATGATATGTCTTTTGGTTGTAAACAAGAATGCTTCCGCTGCTGGTTTACAGCTCAAAGCATGATATTTTGGTTTCAAATATAATTATGAATGCATGTTTGTTGTATGTTTATTGTGATCGTTGACTGAGGTCCTGGTGTGTCACGCGCCTCGCGGTAAAACCCCGCACGAGGAATTTGAGGGTGTGACAGATTGGTATCAGAGCCAACGGTTATAGTGAACTAGGACTGCATGTAGAGTCTAGTCTATAACTGAGTCGCACACACTAGACGGTCACAGTTAGTCGAGTCTTAACAAGTGAGTAACAATATGACTTGTCGGGGTGTCGGTGTCGTCATCTTCTACGCTACATCATCTATTTACTCTTTGTCATCCCATTTCTTGACTCATCTTTACTATGATTCGATGGCGAGCGATACACTATTGAACTTTCTTAACGACGGTGTACATTGGGGTAGCTTCGGCGTACTCTTGAGATCTGTCCAGGGATTTAGACATCTCCCTTCTATGCCCTAATGAACACGCTCGTTCTTATGCATACTGTCTTGTACTTATACTTATGATAATACCATGATTGGGCGCTAGTGTTCGGTGACTTGAACTTCAAACTTAAAGCGCGCCTGAAGGACCATGTAGAACAGCTTATCATGTCGGGTGCACACGAGATCATAAACTGTGATGCATGGGATCCCTGGCGGACTTTGGGCTTGAACGGATGGACCCGAACTGGGCTCGGTCTAGTTTCTTGAAATTCCTAATGGGTTATACCACGGGCAAGCCTAAATCTTTTGTTTCATGTTGTGACAGAAGATGTCAGGAGCTCGTGGAGGTCGCAGAGGCGGCCGTGCTGGCGGTCGTGCTGGCGGCCGTGGTGGCGGCGGTGGCCGCGGGAACATTAATATGACCCAAGCTGAGTTGGATAACCTGATGCAGCAGCACGTGAATATTGCTCTGGCTGCATTCCAAGCCGCTCATAATGCTATGGGTGGTACGATGATTCTCACCTATTCTATCTTGTTCTGGGGTACTGTACCTTTTCTTGATTCTCACCTACGTGTCTGTTCCAGGTGGTGCTGTCAATCCTCCTCCACCCCAGTGTTCCTACAAAAAGTTTATGGATTGCAAGCCCCACAACTTTAGTGGCACTGAAAGGGCAGTGGGACTGCTCCGCTGGTTAGAGAAAATTGAATCGGTTTTCTCGATGTGCAGCTGCCCGGAAGGTGACCGGGTGAAATATGCTTCTGCGACCCTGGAGGGTCAAGCTCTGACTTGGTGGAACTCCACCACCCAGACTATGGGTATTGGGGAAGCCCACGCTATGCCCTGGGCGGAGTTCATTCAGTTGCTGAAAAACGAGTACTGCCCGAGGGATGAAATCCAGAAGCTCGAGCACGAAGTCTAGAATCATAAGATGGTGGGGTCCGAGATTGAAGCTTATACTGCTAGGCACAATGAGTTGGCGGTGTTGTGCCCTGATCTGCACGCACCCGAATACCGAAGGATTGAATATTATGTCGCTGGGTTGGTACCGGAGATTGCAGGATTGGTTGTTGCGGGTAATCTCACTGTTTATTCTGAGGTGGTTCGGTCGGCTCACAGGCTGACCAACATGAAGGTGGCTGAAGGGGTCTTGCCTCCTCGAGGCGCTGCTGTGAAGGCTCCTGATAGTAACAAGCGGAAGTGGGAAGCTGTGGGGAAAGGCTCGAGCTCGGCTCAGCCTCAACAGGTGAGGAAGTCTGATACTGGGGGATCGTCGTCTGAACAAAAACCGGGGGGTTATACGGGGAAACTGCCAAAATGTGACCGGTGTGGGTTTCACCACAACGGTCGTTGCGAGGACCGGAACCGCTGCCACAGGTGCCATAAGCTTGGGCACCAGGCAAAGGATTGCAGGGTTAATCTTCAGGGTAACCGGAACCCACCTGCTACACCTACTCCGGCTCCTCCTGCTGCTGCTCCCCTGGGAAACCAGGGCAAACAGGGGTGCTACAATTGTGGTGAACTTGGTCACTACAAGCGTGAATGCCCTAAGTTGAAGCAGGGCGAGGCTGGGAAGAACGGGTCGGGTAATGGAACCAATGGGGGCGGAGGCAGGAATGCTCGCGCCTTCGTGATTGGTTCGAGGGGGGCTCGACAGGATCCTGACACTGTTACTGGTACGTTTCTTCTCGATAATCGTTATGCTACGGTATTATTCGATTCCGGTGCCGATAAGAGTTTTATATCTCTTGGGTTTAGTCAATTGCTTGATAGGGTACCTACACCTTTAGAGGCTATGTACTTGATAGAATTGGCTGATGGTAAGAAAGTCGAGGCGACGCACGTCCTTAGGGAATGTCACCTTGAGTTGTCGGGTTATTCCTTCCCTATTGATCTTATGCCGGTGTCCTTGGGTAGTTTCGATGTTGTCGTGGGTATGGATTGGTTGTCTCTGTATCATGCTGAGATTGTTTGTTTTGATAAAGTCATTCGACTACCTCTCCGTGATGGAGAAATTCTGTTGGTGCACGGTGAGAAGAGCGGGGTCCCGTTGAGTATCATTTCGTGTATGAAAGCCTATAAGTATCTTTGGAAGGGGTACTCTGCCATTCTGGCACTCGTTTCGGTTTCGTCTGAGGAAGAGAAGAAGATTTAAGATATTCCTGTTGTCCGTGACTTTCCCGATGTATTTCCTGAAGACTTACCTGGTCTTCCGCCTTATCGTCAGGTCGAATTTGGTATTGAACTTGCTCCAGGTGCGGCCCCTATTGCCCGAGCCCCATATCGGCTTGCACCTCCCGAGATGCAGGAGTTGTCAAACCAGTTGCAGGAGCTGTTAGAGAAGGGTTTCATTCGACCCAGTTTGTCCCCGTGGGGAGCCCCTATTTTGTTTGTCAAGAAGAAGGACGGAAGCCTACGGATGTGTATCGACTACCGGGAATTGAACAAGGTTACCATCAAGAATCGTTATCCTCTTCCTCGCATCGATGACTTGTTTGACCAGCTTCAGGGTTCTAGTTTCTATTCGAAGATTGATTTGAGGTCGGGGTACCATCAGTTGAGGGTTCAGGAAGCTGACATTCCGAAGACCGCCTTTCAAACTCGCTATGGCCATTTTGAATTCCTGGTCATGCCTTTTGGTCTCACCAATGCACCGGCCATTTTTATGGATTTGATGAACCGTGTTTGTAAGCCTTATCTTGATAAGTTCGTGATTGTTTTCATTGATGATATTCTAGTCTATTCCAAGAACGAGGTGGACCACCAGGAACACTTACGTCTTGTTTTGGAACTCCTGAGGCGGGAACAGTTGTACGCCAAGTTTTCTAAGTGTAGCTTCTGGTTGCGTGAGGTCCAATTCCTTGGTCATGTTGTTAATGAGAAAGGAATTCACGTTGACCCAGCTAAGATTGAAGCCATTAAAGACTAGGAAGCACCAAAGACGCCATCTGAGGTGCGGCAATTCCTAGGCCTCGCAGGTTATTATCGTCGTTTTATCGAGGGATTTTCGAAGATCGCTCAACCCCTCACCTCGCTTACCCAGAAGGACAGGAAGTTCGACTGGGGTGATTCGCTGGAGTCGGCCTTCCAGATGTTAAAGGCTAAACTGTGTTCTGCTCCTATCTTGTCCTTGCCTGTGGGCACGGACGATTTTGTGGTTTATTGTGACGCTTCTATCCGGGTCTCGGTTGTGTACTGATGCAGCACGAGAAGGTCATCGCCTATGCTTCTCGTCAGCTCAAAGTCCATGAGAAGAACTACCCCACCCATGATCTGGAATTGGGTGCGGTGGTCTTTGCTTTAAAGATTTGGAGGCATTACTTGTACGGTACCAAATGCACTATTTACACCGACCACAAGAGCCTCCAGCATATCTTTGATCAGAAGGTGTTGAATATAAGGCAGCGTCGCTGGGTCGAGCTTCTTAATGATTACGAGTGCGCTATTAAGTACCATCCTGGCAAGGCGAATGTGGTCGCAGACGCCTTGAGCAGGAAGGAAACGGCTAAACCTCGTCGTGTTTGAGCTCTTCAGCTCACCATCCATTCCGGCTTACCTGATCGAATCCGTTCAGCGCAGCAAGAAGCTTTGAAGGAGGAAAACCTTAAGGCTGAAACCATGCATGGTGCTGATAGCCACCTTGAACTCAGGTCCGATGGGTTACACTATTTCGCTGAACGTATTTGGGTTCCTTTATTTGGGGGCTTGCGGGAGCTCGTTCTTGATGAAGCTCACAAGTCCCGGTACTCTATTCACCCTGGCTCCGATAAGATGTATCAAGACCTAAAGATACTTTATTGGTGGCCGAACATGAAGGCGGACGTGGCTTCATACGTGAGCAAGTGCTTGACCTGTGCCAAGGTCAAGGTCGAGTACCAAAAGCCATCCGGCCTTCTGCAACAGCCTGAAATTCCCGAGTGGAAGTGGGAGCGGATTACGATGGACTTTGTGACCAAACTCCCGAAATCGCCCAGTGGTTGTAACATGATCTGGGTGATTGTCGATAGGTTGACAAAGTCCGCGCACTTCCTTGCTATCAAAGATACCGATGGCCTCGAGCGTCTGGCACGGTTATACCTCAAAGAAGTGGTCTCTCGGCACGGGGTGCCTGTCTCTATTATTTCTGATCGTGATCCTCGGTTCGCCTCTAACTTCTGGAAATCCCTGCATAAGGCTCTGGGTACTCAGTTAGACATGAGCACAGCGTATCATCCGCAAACTGACGGTCAAAGTGAGCGGACAATCCAAACGCTAGAAGACATGCTTCGGGCATGTGTGATCGACTTTGGCAAGGGGTGGGAGAGTCATCTACCGTTGGTGGAATTCTCCTACAACAACAGTTACCATTCTAGCATCAAGGCAGCTCCATTCGAGGCTCTTTACGGGCGGAAATTCCGGTCTCCTCTTTGTTGGGCCGAGGTGGGTGAGAGTCAACTCACCGGCCCGGAACTTGTGTACGAGACTTCCGAGAAGATCGTACAAATCCGTAACCGCTTGGCAGCAGCTCGGGATCGTCAAAAGAGCTATGCCGATCGTCGTCGCAAGCCCTTGGAGTTCGAGGTTGGCGACAGGGTTTTGTTGAAGGTATCTCCGTGGAAGGGCGTTATACGTTTTGGGAAGCGGGGCAAATTGAATCCTCGGTATGTGGGCCGTTCGCAATCCTGGAACGGATTGGACCGGTAGCATACAGGCTAGATCTGCCAGCTGAACTCAGTAATGTTCATAATGTCTTCCATGTCTCTAATTTGAAGATGTGTTTGGCGGATGAATCTTTGGTTGTTCCTCTCGAGGAGATCAAGGTGGATGATCGTCTGCGTATTGTGGAGGAACCGGTTGAAATTCTCGACTATAAAATCCGTAGCCTTCGCCGGAGTAAAATTCGCATTGTTAAAGTCCGTTGGAACTCAGATCGTGGACCGGAGTTCACGTGGGAACGGGAAGATCAAACGAAGGCTAAGTATCCCCATTTATTTCCTAAACGCGCGTTCGAATCAAGACATGTCTCTGCTGAAGCTGAATGAATCTCGGGTCGAGATTCCTTTCAACAGGGGGATGATGTGGCAACCGGAAAATTTTTCTTCTCTTTCGTCTCTTCCTTTTTGGGCCTTGGGCAATTTTCGGGACGAAAATTCTTTCAACAGGGGGATGATGTGACATCCGGCAACCTCAGGTTAGTAACGTTGACTAAACAAGTAAGTCTACCTTAGCGAGTCATGCATATTACGTTCTTAACGGGGTCAGTCGAGTCGGTATGATGATTCTGGGAATCATCGGGAGTCGTTACGATGATCCGCGGGGTCATCGAGAGTCGGTCCATAACCATGTGTACAAGGATTGGTGATTCGTGGAATCGCCGGGTTTAATGCACACACGAGTCTCGAGTCCCGGGAATTGGTGAACGGATGTAAACGTGTTAGTTATCATGCATTATATGTTTGGAATCACTATGTGACTTATCGGTATGTGAATACGTGTTTATATGTATTAAAATAGCGTTTAACGCGCCGAAAACCCAACTTGGTGGGTTTCAGGCGATTAGGACCTGGAAGAGGGCCTAATCGCCTATGTATATAGGCGAGTAGGGGTGATAGCAGGCGATTGGGACCTAATCGCCTGATGTTGCATGCGATTAGGCCCCCAATCGCATGGCTTGACCTGCTAATCGCCTATACTGCAGAGTCCGGGTCAAAACACCTATAAATAGAACCCTTAACTCCCCAAACACCTCTAGAACAACCCTAGCTGATCCTAAGCCACCCACACACCTTGAAACACCTCTGGAACTCATTTTGCTACAAAAATCACCATCTCCAAGCCTACACACCTTTCTTTAACAAAACCCAAGGTGTGTTCTTCATCCCTAACCTTTATAAAGTTGTTATTTTGGTTCCCCAACGGTCCAGACCTTGTTTTACTAAGTTTGTGTCTTTAAAAACCTTTCAAAAGAGTTCTAAACCAAGTCTACACCTTAATGCTTGTTATATGTGAAGTTTACATGCATATGTTGGTCTTCTTGGTGGTTATAACATGATTGTTTCCAAGATATGATTGTACTTCTGCTATGTAGAGATTATTAGGAAGGTTATCTTAGAGTTTGAGCCATTATTGTTGTGTTTTGATGAAAATGTGTATTTTGACCCATTTGAATGTTCTTGAAGATTTAGGATGATTATGGTATGATTGTTGATGCAATGTTGTTAGAATTCATACTAGGAAGATGTTAGATCAGAGGTTTGATGATTTACAAGTTGTAGAGATTGAAATCTGATTGTTTCCATTTAAGGAAAGATAAGGTTGGTTGGTGAAACCTAGTACTTTGCCATTTTAGGAAATAATTGCTTAGAACATGTTAGATCAGTGATATGTTGGGGGTTTTTGCTTGGAATGGGTTGGTAAATGATTTAGGTTTGATATCAGGTGTCGTTGCATGTTTCGGATCTGATTTGGAGGGTTAAACGCGTGAAAATCCGTCACACAGCAGCAGCAGGCGATTAGGAATCCTAATCGCCTGATGCTGAAGGCGATTATGCAGACATGAAGGCGATTAGGACCCTAATCGCCTGATATATCAGGCGATTGGGCCCCTAATCGCCAATAGGCTGAAGCCTACTCGCGTGTGACTTTCCTAATCGCATGTACTGCTGTCGTGAACGCGTTTTGACATCCCGGAACATGATTTGACACCTAGGAACATGATAGGAACCCCGGGATGCACCCAATGACTTAGTAAGACGTGTTCGGACCTGATTATGCGTTAATCGGATATTATGCTAGACTAGGTGAATTATTGCGCGTATTAAGTGTTTAATTGCATATGTTGCATGATGCCTTGTATTTATCTAACACGTGGAATATCGGGTCACCAATGGGATGTCGGGTCTTGTCTGGCACGGTCGGTTTAACAGTTAAAGGTGCTTTCAAACGTTTATGGTCACGGTCTGGACATTCGGGGACTAGTTAGCCTGCGGGTTATTAGTCCAATACTTATACACATCTTATGATAGGTCGCCGCTATTTGGGGCTATCATAACATTATTACTTAACTGTTTTCAAGTAACGCAATCCGAGGTGAGTTTCACAGCCCCACTTTTACTGTCTTGCTTTCGGGGGGAGAAACATGCTTTGTACGAACTATTTAAAGGTCATGTTATACTATGGGCACTTTATGTTACTATACGGCTTTTATGGAAAGTCCCAGGGGGAAACCATGAATGTGCTGGAACGCACAACGGGGGAAATGTGGATAGATCTATTGGGCCTCACAAGCCCCACTCGACGGCGGGGCCGGGCGGGTGCATATTGTCTCTACCTATCGGGTTACCGAGGCATCGGTAGCCCAGTCGTCTGGGCTGGTATCGTCTTTTGGTTCATGTTTAGTAATGGGTTCCCAACCGTAGTAGTAAAAACACTTAACGTCTAGCTAACGTTCTTATGACATAGTATTAACGGAAATGATCTTTGTGAACTTGTGACAACACTTTTATAAAAGAAAACCTGTGAACTCACCAGCATTATATGTTGACATTTTTGGCATGTTTTCTCAGGTCGCTAAGGTAGCAGTCAATGGGCTAGGCGCACGGAGTCATGCACAGCGTCTAATATTTTGAAGCATATTAAACAATGTTTTGTAAACAATGATATGTCTTTTGGTTGTAAACAAGAATGCTTCCGCTGCTGGTTTACAGCTCAAAGCATGATATTTTGGTTTCAAATATAATTATGAATGCATGTTTGTTGTATGTTTATTGTGATCGTTGACTGAGGTCCTGGTGTGTCACGCGCCTCGCGGTAAAACCCCGCACGAGGAATTTGAGGGTGTGACAAGAATGCCTTTTAGCCTAGACTATAACTAAGTTTACTTTCACGAGTCCTCTCGTGTATACTTCTCTCGTTTCTTATATTTTCTTTCAAGATATTTTCGTTATGATTATTTCTCGTTATTCTTTCGATATTTTGCTTAGAAAAGAATACGCTCGTATTTCACAAACGAAACGATAGCGCCAAGTTAGGAGTGACATCCATACCTTGGTGATTAGTTTCACTCCTCTATATGTTATTTATCTTAGGAATATGTCTTTGAGATAGGAGTGACATCCACACCTCAAAGAGTATTTCCTTCAAAAAGAAACTTAACCACTAAGCTGGAAGTGATATCCTTAACTTAGTGATTGGTTTCATTCCACAATCGTTTTCAATTTTGAAATACATCTTTGAGTTAGGAGTGAAATCCACATCTCAAGGATCTATTTCTACATCTCGTTGATTAGGAATTTTCTTAAATATTGGTTAATCTTATCATTCACGTCATTTTAAATCATGGTCTTTTAAAACACAATAGAATTACACATACTTCATGAAATGGTTTCATTTTGCATTTTACAAACTTGTGTTGCATATTTTAAAGACCAAATGTAAATCTTTTGTTTTCATATGACATATCCAATATATATTTTCGGGAGAAATTTGCAGCTAATAATAAGCCTTATAACATTTTTCAAACTCGACTTCTCGTAAACACATGAAAATGTGTATTTACGAAGATTTTGCAAATAAACCTGTTTTGAATCTAAAACACACTTTGATTTCTAAAAAAAAAAAATTATTCTCATGCATCGCTACTATTCTTTCAACAATATCACAAAGTCGAGTAAACTGCGAAAATTTACCTTTACACTTATACTCTTTCAGTTGCAAAACTTTTGGTTTAACAAAACAATGGACATATCTTTTTATCAGAATGTTGTTAAATGCCTTTTATAGTATAACGCATATATGTAAAATTACTAGATTTTAACTCACATGCCAGTAGGCTATACACCCGTTCCGTGCACATTCATTTGCCGTAAATTTCATTATTTTATTCTTGCACCATTTTTATTCATAATTATTTCTAACACGTTATTTGTGACTATTTTCACATTGACTATTTGCATTAATACAACTCGTTTACTTTCATTTTGTGCAATTGTGCGATTTACTCGATTTATGTTATACTATTCTTTCAGTCGGAATTTTATGCTATACTTATATACTTACTTTCATTTTGTGCAATTGTAAATTGTAATTAGCTTTTCACATTGAAACATTTCCTGGACCAAGAAGGGATGCTGTAAGTTAAGTAGGGATGGTGGAACAACCTTTCACTGGTTCTAAAATATTCATAAGAAGATGGAAGGAAGCGTTGTAATTGTCGATTGGAGTCGCTTCAAGAGTCGCAATTGAAGGATTACTTCAATCTTTACTCTTCTCTTGGCATGGAATTGTCTTGTTGTTTCCGATTTTTTCAATAAGTAAGTTCATCTATACCCAATTACCAGTTTTACTTGTAATATATAAAAGGGATGTTTATTTAAACCACGGAAAAGTTTCTAAGAAGACATGGTAGTGTAAATTCCAAGGACCTGTAATGGGCCTTTTGTAATTTGGTTATTTTGGATTTGTGTCTACATGTGGGTTATATATACAAGGGTATTTATCATTGATCAGTTTTAGGGTTAAGGCCAGTGAAATCAAAAGGGTTTTTATCATTGATTAATGATCAATCAAATAGGGACATGGGGTTTTGTGACATTGAAGCTTGCTAACAGGGACAGTAGACAGTAGGTACACAATCTCCTCCAAAGGTATACAATGGTATCACAGTAGACATTTTTTTTTTCTAATTTTGTGTTCAGTTGAATTGTATTTGATTTATGATTCTATAATCTATTTACATTCTTTTATTCTATAATTATTCCAAAAAAAAAAAAAGCTAGGACCTGTTATTAATACTTAGTTCAAAACATCTAATAATTTTATTACCAATTTATTGAACTTCATAGTTTACAAAAGAAAAAAAAAATGACCATAGTACCCGAAGCCGAACCAAATGTTACTAGATAAGATGGAACCCGATTAAGCTAAACACATTTAAGGATTAACCCGAACCTGACATCTGGTATTTGAATCGATAAATGGTTTTAAAGGTTAACCGGGTCAACCAATTAACCCAAATAAACTTCAAAGAACATCCTGATTCATTCTAGGGGTTATTGATGGCTATTGTTTCCTATCTCTTTATCTTGTTCAATCATAAAATTATCATTCATGTTTAAACTTGTAATTACAATAACATTATGTATTCCTGTTTCGATCATTAAGCACATCTTGGTCAAATCTGTTGTAAATAACATTATGTATGGAGCATTGAAATAGGAATACTAACACTAGAATAAAAATTGTGCATAATATGCAATTGATTACCTATTGTTTGTATGTTAAAAAAGGTCCATGTCTGTATGAATATATCCCGTTGTATTTTATTGCATGGTTGTATGATGAAAATATATGGTGCATGTTTGTATAATAACCTGACTAACCTTACCCATTAAACCTGAATAACGAATAACTTGAGCTCACTTACAGTTCCGAAACCCCAAAATCAGACCCGGCTAACCAGAATCCTGATTAATATACCCGATTAACACCCTTTTAAGGATTTGCCAAAAGGGCTTGGGGTTGTTTTCAAGGTTAGCTATGGAGTGATACTTGATAGTTGATACTATTTTATTTCAATTTGTGACATGATCATGTTCAGCACTATTTTGGCAAATCTTCAGTGAACCTTAACTAAGCAGTATGGAATGCTTGAGGACTTGATTTAGCTTCAAATGGAACACTATGCTCAAGCTCATGTCAAATTCAAGTATGTTGACTTCTTATTCTTGTACAAATCTTTAGTTGTACGTATTCGATTCTTTGATAATAAAATGTCTAATTAGTGCAAGTTAAGTTCGATATTTAATGTTTTATTTTTTTAATCAAAATGCCTACACATTCTATTTTTTTCCCAAAATTATTTCCACATTGAGTTTGTGACTATTGTTCTAATTTTCAAATGATTTTGTATTCATATATGATTTTGCCATGTTTAAGAGTTTCTATATCTATAATTTAAGGTCTAAAAGGTTGATGTCTAATTAGCTATTCTGTGATTGTTTTAGATTCAATTACATGGGCTTTTGCAATATGATGAGAATTGTTTTCCAAAAGTGAGATATCCAAGTCATTTCCCTGTCAACAACTTATTTACAACATATCAAGGTGTGTGTTATTTTTAGCCTTTGAGTTTTGATTTATTCAAGTTCTTAAGCATTCATATTCTATTGATCATCAGAACATGTTTTGAGAGACAATGAGAAAACAAAATTCAAAAACAAAGAAGAGACAAATACATAAGTACATATGTGGGATTATTTGGTTAATTCTTTTTATCCATGAATCTTAGAATTTGCAAGATAGACGGTTAGAGAGGCTTGGTAGCCGAACAATATGGGTTTGGATAGCCTTCTTGTTAGAGGCGTATGCCTATTAAAAGGGAGGTCCAAGGTTCAAAATTTAACAAGGGTGTGATTTAGAGTTATTGGTGTAATAGTACAAGAGATCTAGCATTTGCCATTAAAAACATTTGTCTATGTTGTAAATTTAGGGATGGCAATAGGTCGTGTTCGGGTAGGGTATTGGTAATACGAAATCCGACCTGATACCCGTCGGATATTGTCGGGTAAAAAGCGTGGCCTAGGCGAGAAGCGCAAAAAAAGCGTGGGCCTGAGAAAAAAAATCATTGCTTTATTTATCTAGGAGGGAAAAGCGGCCCAGGGTCGCTTCTAGGAATTTCATCGCCTAGGCGCCATAGGCGACCGCTTTTGACAACTGTGGTTTTAACCAATCTATTTTTTTGCCCTGACTGACTCAAGATTCTGGATTTGCCACTGCCACAGATTGTGTGTTAGTCTCTAAGTTGTAGAGGGGTATAACTAATGAGATTGTCATGGCTCTTGAATTTGGGGAATCAACCTTCCTAATCTTGTCGAAGCATGTTACATTCTCGTAGTTCTTGTGAACCTACCAATTTGATCTATGATAGTCTTGAAGCATGTTAGATTTTGTTGTGAAGTTATTACTTTTATATTTGAGAGTGTTCAAGCATGCTAGATTTTGATAGTTGCTCTTGTGTAATTGTTAGTATTATTTCTGATCGTGTAAAAGCACGTTAGATTTTGACAATTGTTCTTTTGAAACTATTATTTTTATTGTTAAAAGAAGCATGTCAGAAGTTAATACTTGTTCTTGTAAATTGTTCGTCTGGTCTTTGATAGTGAATTCTATGTTCATGTTAGATTTTGACATTGTGTCTTTTTTCCTCAGCGTTGTGTTATATTACCTGGTATTGTGATATGTTTTGTAACCCATTGTGTCATATTTCTTGATCTAGTGTGTTTTTTGTATTCTTCTCATGCTTCTACACTGTGTAGGATAACTTGACACTATTGATAGTAATTAAATGAGTCAAGTTTTTGTGTGTTATTTATGCATCCTTAGGTTATTTATTTGTAGAAGACTGGTCAGCGTAACCTTGTGTTTGTGGAATAATTTGCATCTTCATTTTGGGTAGGCATTGTTAGACATTAAGTAGTAGTTTTTCCAACAAGAAGATTTTTTTACTTTCTTATTTTTGTTAGATATATTGCAGGAAAAAAAAATAAAAACCACAAACTTTTAGAAGATGGATGTGCTTCAATAGATCCTTTTATGGCTGTGACGAACAAAGATCTTGGAATGTTATAAGAACTTGAAGAGAACAATGAAAGGAAAAACGCCAAATCAGAACTCAAAAGCTACGCAGAAAGATATAGTAACCAATGACAAAACTTTGAAGAGTATTGTCAGTCAACAACAAAACACAGAAGCTATGATGCGAAGGTTATAAACAACTATTAGTTGAAGATCGAGATGAGTAGAAAGTTCTCACTTTTCTTTATTCTTGTAATTGACACTTTGTGTTGACTATATTGGCTTTTGAGTTTGAACAAGCGTGTTAAACTACATCATTTGACCGTTAATGATATATGTGTTATTATTGTTTTGGCGTAGTTGCAGGTGAATGCGTAATAATAAATATATAGCAATTGAATTTATGTTACAAAGTCGCATTTGGGTGTAAAAAAAAAGTTGCATTTACTATATAAAAAGGTTGCATATTTTATACTAAACTATAATAAAGGTTGCATTCAAGTATAGAAAAAGTTGCATTTGAGTTTAGAAAAAGTTGCATTAGAATGTAAAAAGGTTGCATTTGCATAGTAAATGCAACACTTTTAAAAATGGTTGCATTAGGCTTTAAAAAGGTTGCATTAGGTCTAATGCAACTTCGCCTAACGCAGCCTTTGCTAAAAGGTTGCATTAGGGCTAATGCAACCTTTTCAAGGCCTAATGCAACATTTTATTGGGGTTGCATTAGCTTCATTTTCTTGTAGTGGTTTCTGAGCTATCTGTCAATGGCACGACTGATAAATACGTGCCACCACATAGAAAAACCACCTGTGCTAACTCTCATGTATAGGTTCCTGAAGTTAAACAGAAAGCTCAAGGACAGTCAGCATCACAAAGACAATCTTGTTCACACGGGTGTTCAAGATCTTTTAAGCAGGGCAGAAACTCTAAGAAGCATGCAAACAAATCATCCAACAGATCCCATCACTCACATTCATCAGTGGGATCAAACAGACCGGGATCTGCACCTTATGCAAAGAAGCAGACTTGTTACAACTGTGGAAGACCCGGTAACATTGCAAGAAACTGCGTACAACGTCCTTATGTGCCCTATTACAGACAGAATCAAAGTATTACACCAAGGGATAACTATTACTCCAAGCCAATGAAGGTTGAGAAACCTAAGGCAACGAAGAATGCGAAGTCCAAAGTTAAACCTTCTAAAGGAGACTGGAATGCTGCAAAGAACAAGCGACGGGTTGTTCACCCACAGAAATCAAAACAACCTGAGAAACCGAAAGCTGCAACTTCGAAAGTAGCAAAACCGCTTGTTAAGCCTAAACAAGTCTGCAAAGCAAAGGCGGAAGCAGTACCAGAACCAAATGAGCAAAAGGACGTGTGCTTGAGGGAAGTGTCCTACGTAGACGATTCAGGAGTGCCCAGGACCGCGATGGCCTCGGTACCAATGTTTAATTAATCTCCCTTCTTAGTGCAGGGACATCCAAGGAGGATTGTCGACGACCACTGGTATGTTGATAATGGTTGTTCTATGCACATGATAGGTGGCATCTCTCTACTATACATTTATTTTAAAATTTTTAAATAGTGAGTATGTTTCCTTTGAAGGAGAGAATGGGGGTAAAATCAGCTAGAGAGGTACGCTCAAAACCTGATGCGTTAAATTTCTGAAATTGTTTGGTCATTAATTCGAGAATGGTTTTAGAAAAACACAAAAAGATTTTTCTTAGTTTTAGGTTGTAAATTTGTTCTTTAAATTTTCAATTTTAAGCACAAATTTATGGGGATATACCCTCAGAAAAATACAAAAACAATAGAAAATTAAGAAAATGAGATTCCATGATACGAAAAAGAAGAAATGATAGTACATCAGCTGTTGAACTGTCACACTTTAAAATTGAAAAGAAAATTAAATCAAGTGTGATTGCAGCTCCATTATATGATGTACTGGCAGGCAAACTGCACAACGAACTCAGTCCAAAACATGCTAAAGATAAAGGACTGTGTAACTTCTGGGTAACGCATCATTGGCGTATGATTTTATGGTCTTAAATCTTGTGTTGATAGATTTCCAAACTCTGAGATTTCAGGTCTTTAAATTGTTGATACATCTGGAGATGTCCTGGCTTCCCTTCTACTGCATCCAGATATATACTGACCTAGGCACAGTCAGGACATCTTAAAAGAGTAATAAGATAATGCCAAAACCCAAATTCTCAAAGAGAATTCAAGCTAAAGGCACAAATTAAAAGCCTAAAGCAATGATCATACCGAAAATTTGGTATTTGCCCTAACCGTGGTCGAGAATCTATCGGTCTCTCTGTTGCATCCAGATATATGCAGACCTGATCACCGATGATCTTGACCTTATAAAATATACAGATGTTAGAAATTTACCCACCTGTTATGAAGAAGCTTTATGCATACCTTGATCGTGGGGGTATGTCATGATGTGGGACACACAGTTATTTCGGTCTAACACATGTTAAGAAAATAACAAAAACAAAGGACTTGAGGCGTATGTGTATGTTTGTTTAAGTGGATAAACGATGTAAGTAATCGTCTTGGACTGCTTTCTAGCATTTTAATAAGTTTATCAGAACAAATATACTAACAGTGTGTTGCAGTTTGAAAAAGCTGATATGATCTTCTTGCACATGATTCTCACAAAAAGATGCATTGTAAATAATTTGAGTTTTTATTTTTTTAATTTGTTTATCTTTTATAAAAATTGACCATTCTTGAGGTTTTGACCGATTCTCGAAAGAAATTCAGGTTTTGAAAATTTAAAATGGAAGTACACAAATGTACTTGGTGTTCATGCGAATGCTGGACCCTCTGTTATATAAATTGTTTGCTCATAAAATTCTGAGAAATTGCAGAATTTCATACAAATCAAGAAACAGAGGTTGATGAAGAATGAAAAAGTTCTAGTTGCTGACTAGCATGAATCACCTTAATGAGAAGATGTACCTGAGTCAGAAGAACCTAAAGTGAATCATCTTTTGACGATGAAAGTACGGCTGAAGAAGTACCTGAAAAATTGCTTAAAAGAGAAGATTGACAAAGAAAAGAGCTATGAGAATCCTCCTCTCACATTCTTTTAGCAAGATATTCAAGCAAAAGCTGATGATGATTAAATTGTAAAGTTACCTCCAAGAAAAAACGAAAGAACCCAAGATTGGAAGATCAAGATCAAAAGATTCTTCCTACTAAGCCATGATAAAGACAGCATAAACCTAGGGGGATATTGTAAGGCCCATAAATAGGATAGGTTTACGCTTGTCTTTATCAAGCACATTTGATAGATTTGGGCTTAGTTAGTCTATTGGGCTTGGGTTAGGCCATGTGGGCCAAGGGGTTAGTGGACCCTATATAATCTTGTTCTAGTTCATTTGGGTTAGACATTCATTAGACCTTTCATTTTGACAAGAACAAGAGAAATATCTCTAGAGAGCTTCTCTAGAGACTAGATGATATACGTTAAAATATACATATATAAATCCCCGATTAAACTTCCAAATTACGCGTTTTCGACCATAATTGCACGAATTCAGTACTTAATCGCTTCATATATTTATTGTAGGTCTTAAACAGAGCCCCAGAGACAAAGTCGAAGAAATCAGGCAAAATCTGGACCAAGCGGACAGTTGCTGCACAATCAGGAAAATCTGGGCAATGTGCACGGCCGTGTGAGATTTCTGCACGGCCGTGCAGACTCACTTGACTCGGCAACAGGCAGTGCAGCTGCTCGTGCACACGATGTTCTCAGGCACCCTGATCAGCACTCTCGTGCCACTGTCGTGCGACCCAATTTCTTGGCAGTGCAGCCTTGGCACCCGGACACCACCAGACCCGCACGACCTTGCACCCCAGTTGCACGACCGTGCGGGACCCAAGATATTTTCAGGAACCACGTAGCCACTTGCCCACTTGCACGTCACCATCAAAAGTTAAAGTGCACGGCCGTGCACTTTATGCGCACGACCGTGCACAAAACCAAAGTGTGTATAAAAACAGAGCAGAAGCTACTAATCGAGTATTGGGTTTTTGAGAGACGATTCTGGGCGATTTTCTGTGCTAACAAAGTGCTGCAAAGGCGAGGAACGAGCTCGGGAAGCCATCCGATCCATCCATCATCATCCAATCCATCACATTTTCATTTCTATGGTTTGATCCTTTAAACTACTTATGATCCGAATCTGATTTTGAATGCTATTTGTGATGTTTATTTAGTAGATTGTACGCCTACGGGCAAAAACACTAGTATGTAGTACGTAGAAACAATCGTTTGTATAGTTAATCATGTCTTGTATGAATTCGGCGTTTTTCATGACTTAATCTTGATGATCAAAATGCAACCTTATTTCATTGTTATTAGATTTGTGATTGTGTTTGAATGACTTTGATGATTGTCGAATGTGTTAGGCGGATACATGTTGAAAAACCGTCCGTTTAATCATCAGGTAGTAGACTAGTTAACTTGTTAATAAGTTTACACCATGAAACTGTAACCGGGTATTGGTTTGGTTAAAGTCAGTCAAATAATGATTAGAAATGTTTACCGGCACGTAAAAGGGTTTTAAAAGCATAATGGTGCTGTTACTGATCTTTGACACGGTTAATGATCTTTGCTAGTTATTTTGGTAAAAATAGCGATCTTAGTAGATCTGTGTTCAAAGTTGGTAAAATGGAGTAGGTTGTGAAATGCTCTACTTTATGCTAGTCTAGGTGGTTGTATTGTTTTGTCGGTATCGCTTTCCTGGATTAGTGAGGTTAGAAAACTCTTAACAGATGACTAACTTATCTTTAGAAGATTTGCATGAGATCATATCAGTTGCTCGCTAATAAACGACTTGAAGTGGTTAATGTGTGTATTCGTGTTAGCTTTCTGTATAGTTGTCATGTTAGGATGCCCGAAAGGGACACTAACTGTCGTAAAATGGGAATGTTGATCACACGCCTTTATTTCATATGATATGTAGATGACATGCTAGGATTGATATATTATAGTCTATATAGTTATATTTTGTATTTGGAGTCTTACATATGTTAGTTAGATACTCTAGAATTAATTTAGTTTAAACAAACTTCCACTATCTTTTCCTACTGGTAAATTGAGGATAGGGTTTTAGTACAATTGCTCCGCGCGCATCCATGGATTGATATCTGGTTCTTATCTGTACATTACTACATATATGACAGGGTACACTTGCCCTATTGTGTGTGTTTTAATATTACGGTCTAAACCATTTTTATAAATATTAAAGCAGAAACGTGTGTTATTTCAACTCTAAATTATGCGTACTCGCAGACACGTCACTAGAGGTGATTGGTGTATTGTACCCGACGGTTTTCATACCGTGTGCAATACAATGAAGCGATTTTATTTGTGTTTATCATCAATTTCTTCTTTTTTTCTTACACTCAATCTTGGTTCCGCACTCGATTGGATGTGTTTGATACCCCGGAGAAGATTCTGGACTTACAAAGCTTGCTAATTAAATAGGCAGCAGTTAGAACACACTCTGGCCAGAAATTCAAAGGCACGCAACTTTGAAATAATAAAGCTCTTATATTTAAAAGATTTATGATTCCTCTCCACAACACCACTTTGTTGTGGAGTGTAAGCACAGGAAGTTTGGTGAACAATACCTTTTGAACCACAAAAACTAGACATTTGTTTGTTATCAAATTCAGTACCATTGTCACTCCTGAAAATTTTAACAGGTTTCTTAAACTAATTTCTTAAAAGTTCAAAAAAAATCATAACATTTTCAAATACTTCTCCCTTTCCTTTCAACATGTAACACCAAACAGATCTAGAATAGTCATCCACAATGGTTAAGAAGTACTTATACCCTTCCTTGCTTGTGATCCTGTAAGGACCCCAAACATCCAAGTGGATTAACTATCCTAAATCTTTTGTTTGTGTTCACTAAGTGGAAAGGGAACCCTAACCTGTTTAGCTTTGTGACAGACTTCACAAGGATTGTTTTCATTTTGATTAACATTCAAACTTCTCTTTAAAATAGCAAGAACCTCATTTGAAGGATATCCTAATCTACGGTGCTACAGATTGGACTCATTTATACTATTAAAATACAGATTGACATTACTCACATTGTCTCCTACAAAATACAACCCATCATGCTCTCTACTAGTCACCAGGACTCTCCTGGACTTGGAATCCTGGACATAGCAAGCATGATCATCAAATAAGACACTTATCTTATTATCCTTAGCTAACTTGTGAACAGAAATTAAGTTCACACAATACTCAGGAACATAGAAGACATCAAAAAGAATGACTTCATTTCCTAATTTGATGTCTCTTATCTTAACAACCTTGGCATTTGTACCATTAGGATGTTTAACAGACATGTTATAACTAGAGACATCAAGACAATTGATCATATTCTCATTAGTGCTAACAATGTGCTGATTAGCACCTGAGTCCATGATCCATTTAAGTAAAAAAGGCTGTTTTGACCAAACTGGAACAACTAGAAAAAATTTTAAACAACTCCCAGACTTTGGTCAGAACAGATACATTGGAGAAACCATTAACAAGAACAGACTCACCTCCAACATTAGAAGGTTAAGGATCATTTGTTGGTCTCTCGCTAATAAGGTTCATCAGCATAGAAATCTACTTAGATGTAAATGGCAAAGCCGTAGTAACGGATACAGGATCTTTACTAGACAAGTTATCTTTACCATTAAACATATTTCCAAACTAATTGGTTTTTCCAGACTAATTTACAACTTTCTTTTTAAACCTAGAGGGATACCCAACTAACTCATAAGAGCATTCACATTTGGGGAACCAAATTTATGTGAGTGTGTCCACCAAATTATATGGGGTGGGTGTAAGTGGTTGTGAGTGGAGGAGAGAGAAAATATTTGGTGGAAGCACTGTTCACCCCTATATTTGAAAAGCTAGTGTTCACCCCTAAAAATATTTTAATATTTTTGGAAGTGGTTGTGAGTGATGAGAGAGAAAATATAATGAAAAAGTATTATTACTTTAAAAAGGAGAGAGAAAATTTTAGGGTGAAATAGTGATTTTTAGTGTAATTTGATGGAGGAGATGTGAATGCTCTAACACCTATCAACAGTGTGACCTAACATGTTACAATGTGTACATTTCAAATTAGGATTAGGTCCTCTCACTAGTTTCCTCCTATTGTCAACAGGTTTATTTGATTTAGCAAAGAAAGAAATATTTGATCTCTTCACATTAGAACTAGCACCTCTATGTGATTCTTCCCTAGAGATAATAGAGAAAGAAGTTTAGTGGGTCTTGCATCAACAGATTAGACCTTATAGTTTGATAAACATTATCTACTCCCATAAGGAATTGCATCAATTTTATTAAAATATTAAAATCATTAAATTTTCCTAAAGCAGAACAAGAACATGCAGGCAGTTGGACTATAGAGTCCAACTGTTTCCACATGGTGTTAAGTTTATGATAGTATTTTGAAATTGAACTTCAACTTTGAGTTAATGAATTAATCTTTTGATGCAAGTTAAAGACAACGGACCCATCTACCTTATCATAAGTTTCCCTTCGATCAAGCCAAACATGTGTGGCTAATTTAGAGAAAACTTGTCCTAAGAACAGTTCTTCACTAACAGATACCAACAACAAAGCAAACAAGGTACCAAAGAAACAAACAACAAAGAGAAAATAATCAAACAATTAGCAATAGCTAAGAAAACAACAACAACCATATCCTAAGAGGACAAAGCTGTGTCAGTGTTCAGATAATGGGTTCATCACTCATAGGTGTCCACCCAGATCTTAACACAGGAGTCCTTTATTAACTATATACTTATATAGTAATATATAATACAATACAAGAACAAATACTAGTTAGATAATAACAAGACAACACAAATAACCAGAACAACCACTGAATACAAGAATCAACAAATAACTAGACAATACAAACAACTAAGACCAACCAAGAACAAAGACAACAAGACAATATCAACTGCCAGTCCACACTAACCCGGCCAAGACGCCTAGAGACAACAATATTAAGAAGAGTAAAAGAATAGAGGACTTACAGTGAGCTCCAATCAGCAAGCCAATATAAGCAATACTACTAAATAGAATAAGAAACAAGAACAACTTGAAGGTTGCACAGCTTGCAGCCTAAATAACCACCAATCCTCCAAGATGCAGAGTTCGTCAACAATAGTTGACCACAAACCCTAGACCTACAAAAAAAAATATAGAACAAGAGAAATAGACATTATCTACAAAGATCAGATATATTTCAGACAATACAAACCCTAGATATATGAAGAAGATCAAAGGTCTGAAGACACGAAACTCAAGAAACCCTAGATCTGATTAACAGTCAACAGATCTAGAAGACAATACGAAAAAACACAAATACGCAGTGGAAAATAGACAAACAGTCACAGGATCTAAAGCTTTCGCTCTGATACCATGTTGAAAACCTCATATCTAACTTCTCAAAATCAAACACGAACCACAATCATACATAGAACATAGAAATAGTGACAAAAGGTGACCACAACTTTTATTAGTTACCCAAACCAGAAAAACACCCAGACCTACCCAAAGAGTTTTAGCAAATCATTGAAACACAATAATGCAAGATCCACAACATCTGCGATGATTAATCAGCAGATGATCTCAGAAATACAAGAAGAATAATAACAAAACACTTACAGACTGAAAACCCTAATACAACTTACTAAGAGAGATAGACAGAGAGAGAAAGAGAGAGAGATAGAGATGAGAGAGGAAGACAAATGAAAATATCAACAATAATAAGACTTCTCGAAGGCTCTCTCTCTTATATAGACAGGGCCTGGATGGACTTTAATCCTAGTTAGACTGAATGCTCCTGGTGGACTCTTGATGGGCTTCTAATAACATCAGCCCAATACTTCCACAAATACACATGCACAACAACATGTCTAGATGACAAGTTTAGGCCCAAAATATATACAAGAAAATAACATTTGAATTATAACAATAATATTTTCAACAATTTCCAGTTAATAAAAGAGTCGCTCATAGTTTTAAGGGCATACGTGGTGTTCCTGTGTTTGAGATTTGTTCTCAAGATTAACATGTTCCACTTGTTTTAGTTTAACAATAATTATATAATTAGTTAATTACTATAGAGTATGATTGAACTCAAACATATATTTATAAAAAGGACGTATTTGTGTTTCTATTTCACTTCTTATGCTACGATGATTCCATTTGCATTTTAACTTGGTTTGCTTTGTTCGGGTTGTGTTTTTGTTGAACCCATTGGGTTGGATTGGGCTGCTAAAAGAGGCATCTTTTTGTTTTTTCTTAATTATTTTTAATAATAATAATAATATGTTAGCTTATTCTAAATAATTTTTTTAGAGGTAAATGGTTGAAGAGGTAGAGGGTTTGGTCTAATTTGCAAAGCCTTAATAGTTAAAGGAGGCCCCTTTTGAAGCAAGGGTTGAAGTTGTCTTAAAAGAAACACTCTCTTAAAAAATGTTAGAGGTTTTTTTTATGTTAGGGAGGTGTTCTAATAAAATCAATGACATTGGGTTTGGTAGTCGAATGGTAGAGACAAAGCCTGATAGCAGGTTCAAGTGTGACAGGATTAAAGAAATATGGCAATTAAGAAAAAAACCATCGGGAATCGTGGTAAACTCATTTTTATATTATTATTTGGTGGAAGGAATAATTAAAGAGAGGTTGTTAAAAAAATCACATTTGAAAGTTTTGCTTTGTTTTTTACTCATAAGAATGTGTTTTGTCCTTCGTCAAGAGAAATAAATGTGATTTCTTGTTGAAACTTTGTGAGTACGAGCTCTCCACATACATCACAGGTTGTCAAGAAGACTTTGTGCAAAACCTTCTTGTGTAACACACACCAAACACATTTTTGTCATTTGTTTTCTGTTTGTACAAATACTGGGCTTTTTTTATCTGTAAAATACAAGTGTGGCGAATGGGAAATTGGTAAATATCTTATATTCGAAGGCAGTTGATAATAAGATAACTATTTAATAATAATAATTCATGAATTATATAAAGATTCAACCAATGTTTAGAAACATTTATATTCGAACATTTTAATTTTGTTACGCCACGCCCATCCTCAATCATGATACTATAACTAAAATCTTTACGACTTCTCAAAACATGTCTAACATTGAGTTTAATTCAACAAAAATCGAATAAACTTAATTACTATTTTATACATAAACTCTTATTTTTCGAACGTTAAGTTCAAGGCGTGTGCTATATTTTCACCATATCTTGAAAATCTTTATCAATATCTACATGTCTCAACTCAAGTTGATAAATTCCTAAAATCGAACATGATTATATTAACTTTCATACAAAAATCGTAATCTTAGATATAACAATAAAATACATTACCATATTTAAAATATTTTTCATCTCATCATCATCATCAATATATGCTAGCTGTCATGTTAGAAATAATACTTATCAAACTTCTTTAGTTGAATTTTCAAGCGGTGGCGGACCTAGAAATTTTTTTCTAGATGGCGGAAATTTGTAGTCGTCGGTTGTCTACAAACTAAATATTAAAAAAATAAACCAGTCTGATTTGGATCGGGTTCGGGTAGATCACAAAGAACACACTAGTGTATGCTTGCTCTACAGGTTAGCCGTGGTTTTGGTGAACATAATTTTCTCTATTTTCTTCTTTTTACATTTTTTACTACTGAGGACTTGGGAGGTATTTAAGAGCCATAAATCTAAAAAGAATATGACTTTAAAAGTTATAATCAATATGTTATTCCTATCTAAAATGTATTGATTTCATCTAAAATATATAGATTTTACGTATTAAAACCGAATCCAAAAGAATTATACAAACTTTAAATACTTTCATCAAATAAAAATGTATTGATTTCATCTAAAATATATAGCTTTTTACTTGTTTTTATAACTTGGTTTTAAAATTGAAAAAATTACTATAATAAAAATAAACAGCTATAAAATAATAATACTTAGATATTCAGAGTTGTTTAATTACATTAACATCGTGATGTGTATTATTTTGTATTGTAATCAAGTGATGATCACACTTAATATGCCATGTTTGCATATGAGTAGCATATAGTATTTTAATGGAAACTTAGGATAAACAATTACCCTAGCAAGTAACTTTGACCATTTCCCCCACCTTTTTAGTGAAGTGGTATAAGAAATGATGGGTAAAGCTTAGTCTTTTTAAGATTTCAGGTTCAATTTTTGATCCCAACAGATTTTACGGATCATTTTCCATTGGCGTGCGTCGGACGAGTAGGGTCAGGTTTTTCCTGAAATTGGTGGCTTGGTGGGTTCTTGCTACCCAACGCTACTTGTGTATGGGCACCTAAGACGTGTCTTCACCCATGGGCGTATAGGGTGCTTTTGTAACCAATTGATGGGTATCTTAGGTAGTCAGGACATCGTTTATTGGTTGTTCAAAAAAAAATAACGTTGACCATTCTCCCCCTTTTCTTCTCTCCGCCACCTGCCACTAAACCCTAGAACTGCAAATTCTTTTCTTTCCCAAGATACAGTGACGGATATAGAAATGTTTTTCAGTAGTAACGTTTTTCATTTTTTTTAATTTTAGCAGCAACGTTTTCCAAATTTCGTAAAGTAAAACAAATTTTCCACTACGCACGCGAAGTTGAGCTGCAACGGACGCAACACCTGCTTCTTCACTAGGTCCGCCCCTGCCAAGATACAAACCATAACTCTCTCTTTTTTCTTCTCTCTTTCAGTAAATATGAATTCTAGTTTCATCCAGAGCAGAATAGGTTAAGATCACTTCTTTAGAAGAAAAAAAAATGTCACAACAATTAAGACCGTACCGCCTTAATCAAGCCCAACAATGGTTGCTTCTGGCTTTGTTCCTTATCCAAACATATATCTTCTTTTTGATATACATGTTCATTTCTTAATAAAAAGATTAAAATTGTTGTCTTCTCATATTGTAGTACATTAATTTATATCTTACATTATAACACATATTTTAACACTTCATATTAGATTTGTCTATCATGAAAAACTTCGAGGATATAATCTAGTTAATAATATATATCATTCAACCTATATTTTTTGGTTTTCATTTACAAAGTGGCCATTATACTATACATCAAACTTCGTTTATTAACTATAGGATAATGAGAAAGTGAATTTATAGTTGGTGGTTTAAAAATAATTTTAATTTCTATCTCATATTTTTAAATTTGATAATGTAAAACTCAATAGGAATTCAACAAAAGTATTATATCTTGGGAAAATCATAACAGTTTTGGAATAGTTTTGGAATGATAAGACGAAGCCAAACATTGTTTATTCCTTGAAATCTTGTAGAAAGGGAAAGCAGAGGAAATGGTCAAAGCACATGGAATAAGGAATATAAATGGTGACCACTCTTCGTAGGACCAATTTCCCGAACTAAATTATAGATATATAACTTTAAAACATTTTTGAATGTTTGGATAAAGAAGAAAATAAAAATATCTATGGATTGTATTTGAGTCGGTAATTAAAGGGAATTAATGGAATCATCATGCGTTTTGTAGCGGAACATGGGAGGGTGTTTGGGATTTGTTTATTTAACTCTAAAAGTGTTTTTGGTCAGAATTGTTTATTGACTTACGACTTTTTTAAATGAGTTTCTAAAAAGTGTTTTTTTTGTTTTTTAAGGTGAACTTCATTAAAAAACGCAACCGGACTTCAAAGCGAGGCCCGAAGCAAAACTACAACATGTACAAAGGAAACATAGACCAATCCTTCCAAACCACATCTCTAAACTTGGATCTAACTCTAATCCAAAGAAAAGTCAGCGCTTTAACTTTGGCTACTAAATCTACGACCTTAACTTTTGTCCCTTTGAAAACTTTATCATTTCGCGCATTCCAAATCACCCACAAGGCCACCATAATAATCCCTTGAATGATCTTCGCAACTGCTTTAGACCTACCCCTTTGATTAATAAGAATCAAATCGCCCACATCAAAAGGAAATAGAGGATCAGTTTTACACCACGACCCAATAGCCATACAAACCCCGAAAGCGACACCGCATCCGGTAAACAAATGCAAGGCTGATTCTTCTCCAAAATTACAAAGAGCACAAAGAGTATTCGGCAGCGACACTTTTCTTTTAATTAGAGCATCCTTTGTGGGAATTCGACCGATAGCAAGACGCCAAATGAACACCTTCACCTTTAGGGGAGCCCAATTAACCCACCGCATAACCGATTTAGGATCTGAGAATCTGCGAGAAATAATTTGTTTCCTAAAATCATCAACTTTGAATACACCATCGTTGTTACCTTCCCATCGCCAAACATCCATTGAGCCATCCAAAACCAAACCACTAATCTGACTAAGCAGCCTATGAAGCTCCCCAGCTTCCTCATCCGAAAACTGAAGCCTTCTCCACAAGGCTGGTAAATTAGCCTCAACACAGACTGCAAACTGAGCAACCGAAAGCTGTTTATTAGCAGCAATGGAGAAAAGCCGAGGATATGAGTTTTTTAATTGCCGGGAGCCACTCCAGTTATCAACCCAAAATCTAACATTGTTGCCATCCTTGGCTGAACACCGAAAAGGGGAGGAGATCTCCCCAGATTGCCGGTCTGAATTATAAAGGTAGGAAACCAAAGCTTTCCAACCTCCCGAAACATACTTGTTAAGAGGTAGCAGACCCCAATTGTTTGAACCCCCATGACAAGCGTCGATCACCTTTTTCCATAAGCAGGAAACTTCAACCTTGTATCTCCAAACCCATTTAGAGAGGAGAGCTAAATTAACATCCGCAAGCCTAGAAAGTCCCAAACCCCCAGCCTTTTTAGGGCTAGCGACTACATCCCAAGCAACCCAGTGTATTTTTCAAACAATCTCATCCCCCCCCCCCCCCCAAAAAAACCGCTTCATAATGCCTTCCATATCTTCTATTACCTTAACCGGAGCTTTGTAAAGGGACAAAAAGTATATCGGCAGACTCGACAAAACCGACTTGATGAGGACAAGCCTACCCCCAATGGACGAGGTTCGAGCTTTCCAAGATATCAATCTGTCCTTACATTTACCAACTACCGCGTCCCAATTCCGGATACAATTCATGTTGGGCCCAACTTTAATCCCAAGATAATTGAACGGAATTGACCCGAGTTTACACCCGGATAAATCAGCCATCACTTTAGCTTCCTCAGCTGTGCTGTTAAGAGCAAAAAAAAAAAAGACTTTTGGAGATTAATTTTAAGCCCGGAGCATAGCTTAAAAATCCGAAGAACCCGAAGCATGAACTGAAAGCTTTCCAAAGACCACTTCCCTACGAGGAGGGCATCATCCGCATAAAAAAGATGAGTAATAATAGGCACATTATTACCCAAAGATAAACCTTTGAAATCCCTATTAGCCGAAGCTTTGTTTATCAACCAAGTAAAAGCTTCCATCACGATAAGGAATAAAAATGGAGATAACGGGTCGCCTTGCCTCAAACCTTTCTCACATTGAAAGATAAAAGTAGGGATCCGTTAACCAAAACCGAGGAACGGACCAACCTTAAAATTCCCTCCACCCACATACACCATCTATCCGGGAACCCCATTTACTTCATAATTGAGATCATAAAACCCCAGTCAACATTGTCGTAAGCTTTTTGAAAGTCAATGTTGAACATAAATGCTTTTTGCCCTCTTTTTTCCAACCAAGCAATCATCTCGTTAATAATCAAAGGGTTGTCAAGAATAAATCGGTCCGATAAAAAACCACTTTACGTATCAGAAATAATAGTCTTCTTCACCTTTTTAATTCTATTAGCCAAAATCTTCGAGATAACTTTGGACATAATACCAATCAAGGTGATCGGCCTATACTCCTTTCTAAAAAGTGTTATGATTAGCTTTTGTGATGGGAAAAGTCAAAAGGTCAATAAGTTGTTTGTTGAAAAGTGTTTGGTTTAGCATATTAGTGTAGAATAACTAAAAGCCAAAAGTCAAACGACAAAAGCCAGGATTTCTGATTTCTTGAAAACAGCTTTTCCACCCTTATTGAAAAGCTAAAACCAAAAGTGTTTTTGGTTTACACAAACAGCTTATTGACTTATTGGCTTTTGGAAGAAGCCAATAAGTCAATAAGTTGTTTTGTAACTCAATCCCAAAATTAAGGTATTGGTTTAGTATCAGCGAGAAAAACCAAAAGAATTTTAAGTCTTGATATGTCCAAAACAGTATCGATGCATGTTTTTACATTGAAAGAAAACCTCAAACATGAATATCGGCAACGGTTCCAAAATACTAGTAATGGTATTGAGATTCGGTCATCAGTGGTTAGGTTCGTCACGATTGCAGTAAGTTACAGGCACTCGCTGTAGCCTACAATACAAATAAAAACTATATTTGAATACAACTACGCTTTCAACATGTTCGGCTGAATCTATTCCTCCTCACTACGTGGCGGGAATTCAATCGAATTTGTTTTAGTTCGCTAACGTACCGACACTCTTATAGCAACAGAAAAAGAAAACACAGTAAAGGGAATACCAACATTCGTTTTGTTAATACCAATGTCTCTAACAATCTTGTTAAGTTGAAATCGGTTAGGCTCGCCATAGTTTTTACGGTATGTTACGTGTAAACACGGGTGAAATTAGTAAAATATTGAATACATAGTAATGAAGATTTAAGGATTATAAAAAGATATTTAAGATTAACATATTTATAAAAATATGAGAAAGCAGTGAAACAAAAAAAAAATCGTAGCTCACATATAGCATAAGCGGATACTATAGATTTTTTTTAAGAAAGGATCAAAATTTGTTGATTTATAATTCTACTTTTAACCGTGAGAAGAAGTAAAAAATCAATCAAAATCAATTTTTTTAATACAAACCTCATTATAATCAAAATACAACATTAATAAATGAATATTCTTTCCAAATAATTCAGTTTTTCTTGCAAAAACACTTTCAAATTAACTTTTTACACATGTGCAAATGAAACATTTACACATGTAAAAACAGTAAATTTACACATGTGTAAAAACAATTTATTTCCGTATACGTTTGAATTTTTAGACGTAAATTGTGTTTTCGAGATTGTATTTTAGTATTAAAGGTAAGTGTAAAAAGAAATTTTGAATTTGAATGGTTTTAGATGGCGTTCTCACGGTTCACACAAAATTTATGTGTTCTCAAATTAACTTTCCCAAATGAATTGATGTAAACTATACATTCAATTGAATATTGGTCTATTTATATGAACCAATATAAATAGAGAACTTTTTTGTTTGTTGTGCTCAATCAATGTTTCTTGAAATTTGAATCATGTTCTGCTAACCTGCCGAATAGAGCTTATTTCTCAGAAGGAATGCTTGTGGCCAGGGTTTATCACTAGCGAGGGATATCTGTCCATTTCAATTTTCATATATGGTCACAAGTAACCAAATTATACACACAAAAAGCCATCACATGATGTTAAGATTTTTAGATTTATGCTATAGAGACGAGACATTTCAAATCAGGGTGGGGTTGGGGATTAAACCTTATCGCTGCTATGAATAATAAGAACGATATTCATCCTCATCTTCACTTCACGTATTTGTGGGTTCTGATTGACGAACTGGTGTATTCATTGGAATAGGTCGCCAAACAAAAGATCATAGTTGTTTAAACGTACCAAATACCATGAACTAAACCAATCTACATAAATATAAGTCGATTAAACTAGAGTGCACATTATAAGACTTGATTACTATTTATTAGAGCTAAATAACATGTTTAGAGCGCCTTATGTTATTATGCATATTTCATTTTTAGAGTGCATAATTTTCACACGACACCACATTGAATCCAAGATTTGCTCCTTAGAAATTATAATGACAATTCATTGTGAACTTTAACAAGGATTTAATACATCTTGATATCCACACCTCTCAAATGGAAAAAAGACAAAACGTTCCTTTAGTAATTTAGGGTGGTCCTTTTTTGTTTTAGTTATCGGATCACCGTAAAGTGTGTCACATCTACAGCAAAACATTTAATTTAAAATCTTTCATTATAGCCATAAAAGCAAGCATCATACTAGTATGGAATCACGCTGTCTCGCAATGGCTTTTAGCAATCATTCGTTGCTATGAGGATTCATATGTTACATATTGTATTAACGTCAGTCACTCATGTTTAGGTTTGTTTACTATGGTGGGGCTGAAGAGATATGAACTAGGATGCTCGTATACGCGAGCAAATAACTCGCGCAAGGCCACGCCCACACGTCTGCCCTGAAAGAATAATCAATGGAAGCTTATGTGGGACTCGCGCGATACGTAGAACGTGACAACTACAAAGAGAGAATGAAAGGAACGTCCAGCCAATCAGAGACGAGAATTTCCTGCTCCATGATCTCTTGCCACCAGCAAGGACAGGAAGAACGAGTGAAAAGGACATGCAACCAATAACAGGAAGACAACACAAATTCCCTCAATGGTCACACCTTTGGGACCTACGCGAATGAGCTTTCAATCGCCACCAACTCGTGGGCTTGCCCCACAATCACTATAAATACCTTCTCTCCTTATGGAGAAGGGGTAAGCCATTTTCACACTTAAACACACACACACACACACACACATTGTTTACTCTAAGTTATTGTAAGAAAGATTGGTTGAATCATTGTCCATTGATACTCGTTCTTAGTCGTTGTAATTGTCACCACAAGCATTAATAAAAATCCCCTCATTTCTCTTAATATTGCGAATATTGCTTGGATTGGTGTTTCTTCATTGATGTCATCCGTGTAAAGGTGTAAACAATCCAAGCCGCTTATGATCAGGTACTCCTGTCGGCTCGCTAAAAATTCAGCATCATGTCGAGTTTGAAACGACCTTAAGTCGAAGCTTGAGCCAAAAATAAGCTTGTTTAATTAACGAGCCTAAGTCTGAGCTTCATTTATTGAGCTTGATCTCGGTCTGGGATCGGCTCATTCACACTTTATTTACATAATAAATGATGTGTCATAAGCAATAACGTGCATCAAATATCACCGTCGCGTTTTAGGCGCATTGGCTCTGGACCAAACGAGAACCTCGATATTAAGCATGCTTGAATCAACACAATCAATGATGGGTGACATTCTAGGAAATATCCAAAAACAAGTTTGTGAGCATTTGGAGGGCAAATCAAACGTGCTTGGTTCCTAAGAGGGGCTATATGTGTTAGGTATCAGTCGGCGCAGCGGAATCAAACACACAAACGGCACACACGATTAGCATGCGATGAACAGAAAATAATAAACACGACACAAGAATTTTACGTGGTTCGGTCCCAGTGGGGGACCTACGTCCACGGGCTGCAACTAGGTTATTTCATTAAGCTCAAGGCACACAAGATTACAATACATGACTAGGGTATATAGAGAGAACAATTAGGTTAAATAACTTAGGGACCAAGAAAACTAAATCGGGCCTGGCCCATGTCTTCTAATGTCAACCCTAAAGCCTAATAAACCAAGGACTTCACCAACCCAACAATCTCCCACTTGAAGGCCTTGCGAGGAACTCCAGCCTACCAACAAGTAAATAACAACCCAATCATCTAGTGCTCAGTAAACTCTAAACACACAGGAATAGAAGTCTTCCAGGTCCAGCTCCCAAAGAACAAACCAAACTCCAAACCTGTCCATGTATCCACCTAGCTGCAGCGGCCCTTCTCATCAATAACCTGAAAGGCCCATTGAAGCTCCCAACAACTCCAATATGGTCATCAAAGACCCAGTCATGGCAAAACCCGCCATAGACACATTCTCAATCTCAACCGGCCCCTACTTACTCAAATCGTCAACTCCAGAGACTCCAGAGGAAAGAACATTCTCCAATAACAGCAACCTCCCAGGAGAGATTTCATTCGGATCCTTGGTCTTCCAAACCTAACGTCGATTTACAGACTGTGTCAGAACACCCCATGTGCTCCCTATGTTACAAAAATCCCGTCCATGCTCAGACCTCTGAATACGCTCAAGCGGATTACCTGGAGTCCCAGAGTCCTTTGCTGTAAACTAGACTTGTTTAACTCTTGAATAAGCGAGCCAAGACTTTACTACACGGAAGTTGGTTCTCTTCTTCCGATTGCGCAGCAATCTGTACACTTCAAAAGTCTTCAACAATAGATTCACTAATGCTTCATTGAAGTAGGTAACAAGAAATGAAGCCAAATAGAATCTCGAACCCAAGAGTCTCACTACTTTCCACTAAGTCCCAATGTATCAAACCCCAACACATTCTTAGAAGTAGAATTTCTTATCTATGACATTGACTCTAAAAAATGTCCACACCTCCATGCAGCCCCGACAAGTCAACTACGCCCAGCTCCCACTGTCCCTGTTATCCCAACCCATGCCAAACCGACACTCACGAGTCAAATCTTCACTCGTACTATTAAAAAGATCCACTCAAATGTCAAACCACTAATCACCAACGAACAAGGATAACTTCATAGTTCTAGACCAGCTAGCTAACAGGAAAACGGTTATAACAGCAGTCGAGCTTTCATGGAAAACAAGCGGTACCAAGGGTTCTATGACCGTACACACGACCAGTTAACACAAACCCTAACCGAAAGATCATCCAACTAGCAATAGTTCACATGACTTGACACTAACCTTTTTTTTTTCACTTATGTCATCACCAGCACGCCCGAGCAGGAATACCTTAAACCCAAAGCATTCCAAACCAGCTGGTTCCATTTTCTCCAGGTTTTACCATCGTTAAGTACCACATCCAAGTTCCCTTGACAAACCAATCAACCGACAACCAAAACCGTCTAACATTCTGAATATTACCATCCCAGTCTTTAGTTTATAACAATAACAAACGAGAACAAATCGAAAACAGTGAACAAACACAGCAATGTCACGATCCTGAACTTGACGACTGTTCTACTGAACACTGTCAATCAAACTGATTTGCTCCTACAACTTTTGTTGACAAACCAAAACACCTGAATGCTGAATTCACAAAACACGGTCTAAAAATAATAATAATCACAGTTGATAAATGTCAAACCCCAAACTTAGAAAACAAATCCTACATATCCCGCAACTAAAACTCGACCAACAACTGAATAAACTTAATCAGTGGCTCCAATCGAATTCAACAAACTAAACATGCGGCCAAGGATTAAAGTAAATCGGTAGTCACCTTCCTCGGATCACGTAATCACAAACAACGATGTCCGACCAGACCTCCACCGCAATCGTTCGTACAAATCTCAGTGTGTTAAAGAGCCAAAGCTCTGATACCACTTTTGTTAGGTATCAGTCGGCGCAACGGAATCAAACACACAAACGGCACACACGATTAGCACGCGATGAACAGAAAATAAAAACACGACACAAGAATTTTACGTGGTTCGGTCCCAGTGGGGGACCTACGTCCACGGGCTGCAACTAGGTTATTTCATTAAGCTCAAGGACACAAGATTACAATACATGACTTAGGGTATATATAGAGAACAATTAGGTTAAACAACTTAGGGACCAAGAAACTTAGGGACCAAGAAAACTAAACCGGGCCTGGCCCATGTCTTCTAATGTCAACCCTAAAGCCTAATAAACCAAGGACTTCACCAACCCAACAATATGTTACAACCCGAGTAGGTCAAGGAAACTTTGTACCTTTGAATTTTATTGGGGGATTCTTTTAACTACTCCTTGAAGAGAATTGAAAACTGAAAGAACTTTTATTGAGAGTGATTTCTGTATGTTTTTTGTTTTTTTTTATATATTGATTTTTACATCAAGACATGTCCCTTTAAATAGAATAATACAACATGCTAACCTAGGAAATTGCTATATCACAGGAAAGAGCCTAATGACTTCTTTCCTTCTTGATTGTGGGCTAAAAAGGAAGGAGATGATGAACTTATTCTGATCCTCTCAATTAATATTTTCTAACACTCCCCTCAAGCTGAATAGTAGGATTTCCAATATTCAGCTTGCTTAGGCAATGGTTAAAGATTCTCCCGTTGACGACTTTGGTCAATATATTTGCTAACTGGTCTTTGGAATTGACGAAGGGTAATTTTAAAATCCCTGCTTTGAGTTTATCTTTGATGAAGTGCCTGTCGACTTCTACGTGTTTTGGTCGGTCATGTTGGACAGGATTTTCGGAGATTTGTATTGCAGCTTTGTTGTGACACATGATCATACTGGCTTCACTTTGAGGAAATCCGATCTCACTCAGGAGTTTGCGTATCCATAGGACCTCTGCTAGGCCTTGTGCAATCCCTTGGAATTCTGCTTCTGTGTTGGATAGGGCAACAACTTTCTGCTTCTTGCTCCTCCAGGTAACAAGGTTTCCTCCTACTAAAGTAAAGTACCCTGAAGTAGACCTTCGATCTCCCTTATCTCCAGCCCAGTCTGCATCGGTGAATGCTTGAATTTTTAGGTGCTTGTTGGATTGGAAAAGAACCCCATGTCCTGCAGTCCCTTTGAGATATCTAATAATCCTCCATACTGCGTTCATATGAGCAACTTGAGGTTGGTGCATAAACTGACTGACCACCCTCACTGAATAGGCAATATCTGGACGAGTATGAGAAAGGTATATTAGTTTCCCTACCAACTATTGATATCTTTCTTTATCTGCTAACTCTGCTCCCTTTTCTATGTAAAGTTTTTGGTTAGGAATCATTGGAGTATCAGCGGGCTTGTAATCGAGCATTCCTATTTCGGTTAGAAGATCGAGAATATAGTTTTTTTGACATATAAAAATTCCTTGCTTAGATCTTAAAACCTCAATCCAAAGAAAGTACTCGAGTCTTCCTAGATCTTTCATATCGAACTCTTTGAACAAATTTGTCTTTAATCGTTTTATTTCTTCCTCATCATTTCGTGAAATGATCATGTCATCAACATAAATGATTAAACAAGTTATAAGTTCACCTCTTTTTTTAGAAACAACGTGTGATCGGAGTTGCTTTATCGAAAGCCATATCCTTTCATGGCTAGGTGAATCTACCGAACCAGGCACGAGGGGATTGTTTAAGCCCATAGAGGGTTTTCTTCAATCGACAAACTTCCTGGTTCTTGAAGTCTCTTGCGAATCCTAGAGAGCCATCAATGTAAACTTCTTTTGATTCTCCATGGAGGAAGGCATTCTTCACATCGAATTGGTGAAGAGGCCATCCTTCATTAGCGGCAACAAAAAAAAAAGAACACGAATAGTATCAATTTTAGCTACTGGGGAAAAGGTCTCTTAGTAGTCGATTCCATAAGTCTGGGTATATCCTTTTGCAACTAATCGCGCCTTATATCTTTCAATTGTGCCATCTGGTTTGTGTTTGATAGTGAAAACCCAACGGCAGCCGACTGACTTCTTCCCTAGAGGAAGGCTACATTTTTCCCATGTATTATTCCTCACAAGGGCTTCCATTTCTGTTTGCATCGCATCTTTCCAGTTTTTAGACTTTAAGTCTTGCTCCACAGTGTTTGGAAGTTCCTCAATATAAAGAGCGGAAGCAAAGGCTTTGGCTTCTGTAGATAAGTTTTCGTTGGCAATATTTGCCATGGGGTATCTGGAGGTCCTTGTTTCCTTACTTGGAGAATAACGTTTCGGAGGAACTCCTCTATTAGTCCTGGGTGGAAGTTCATACCTCCCGCTTGTCTCTTCTGTATTGGTTCTTCTTGAATAGTTGATTCTTCCTGGATTAACTCTCCCTGCACATTTTGTTCTATAGGACACTTAAGATTGTCAAAGATGTCAGTATAAGATTCATTAAGCTGAATATCATCATGTGTTTCAATACTAATTTGGGTTTCTTCATTTTCTTCATTAATTTGAGAATTACTTGCCTCGGTGATTGGATTAGGACGATCATGTTTAACGGCACTGTCCTTGGGCGTAATGGAAGCGTGTGGTGGCGTGTTTTGAGTATTGTTATTACTTTCTGGTGACGAGGGAAACCAGTTTAACCAACTCAGTGTGTCAGCATATTCCTTCTCCCCTCAAAACTATGTTGTGTGGTATAGAAAAATTTGGTTTCCAGGAAGTCATAATTAAGAGTAGTATGCATGTGACGAGTTTTAGGGTTATAACACCGGCATCCCTTTTTTTCAACATCATAGCCAACAAAGACACACTTTTCAGCACACGGGCCAAGTTTTCCACAGTCGGTTTTGGGTATGTGGACAAAGACAGAGCACCCAAAAACATGAGGAGTAAGTGTGAGGGGATGGGAATTCTAGTAAAATCAGAAAGGTCTTGAAGTGGAGTTTTAAGGTTAAGAGCTTTAGTGGGAAGTCTATTGATGAAGTACGTAGCGGTGGCAACAGCTTTGGGCCAAAAAGATTTTAGGGACACGAGATTCAATAAGTGATGCTCGGGTTATTTCTAATAGAATATGATTTTTTCGTTTAACGGTGCCATTTTGTTCAGGAGTGTGGGAGTAAGTCGTTTGATGTATAATTCCTTTGTTTTGAAAAAAAAAGTTTCATAGATTTATTTATAAATTCTCCTCCATTGTCGGTTCTAAGAATTTGTATATTGGTTTTAAATTGGGTTTGTATCATTGTATAAAATATAGTAAATTTATTAAAAACATCTTATTTGTGTTTTAAACAATAGACTCATGTCATCCGTGTGCAATCATCACAAAAAGAACAAAGTAACGAAAATTTTGTCCACCATTTACTTCTGCAGGACCCCAAACATCAGAATGGATGAGAGAGAAAGGTGAATCAACTTTTGTGAAATTAGGTTTATAAGAATGTCTATGGCTTTTGGCTAAAACACAAGTCTCGCAACTTAAGGTTTTATCAGAAGGAAATAACTTAGGAAATAAAAGATGTAAATAATCAATGGACAGGTGCCCTAGCTTCCTATGCCATATCCAAGCTTCTCGGTTTATAGTTCCATGTGCAAGCATCGCAATACCTTGTTGAGCCACCTCTTCCACGTAATATAATCCCTGGCGTTTAGTGCCACGCCCAATGACCGTTCCCGTCCTGATATCTTGAAGGATACAAAACGTGTGATGCATTAGAACTATGCAATTTAGTTCCTTCATTACATGACTAATGGACAACAATTTTTGTGACAAGGATGGAACGTAAAGACAGTTCGAGAGTCTAAGAGTAGGGGTTATTTCAACCGTTCCTCCCCCTTTAACAGGCATACCTTCCACGTTGGCGGTTTTTATATAATTGTGTCTAGGTTTGGCCTTTGAAAAATGTGGAATGGATCATATGTCATGGTGTCTGTGCACCACAATAAAATATCCAACCTTCTCCTTTATTATTAGAAACTTTGACCATATTTGTTTTTTATTTTATTCTTTCATTTATGACTGTTTAGAAAAGAATTTCCTAATAAAAATTTGTTTCGAGTGATATTACCCTTTTTCTTTTTTATTGTGTTTATAGCACATGAGTTTTTTGACATAAACTTATTCCCAACACCCGTGGTTTTATCATTTTTTAAGACTTTGGATTCTTTTTCCAACACCCGACGTTTTATCATTATTTTTAAGACTTTGGATTCTTTTTTTTATGGGGTTCATTAAAAGAGGACGGTTCCTCTTCTTGTCCTATATCACAAACAAGAACTCTAAATATATTAAATGTATTGATGTTGTGTTTATAATAATAATAATAATAAGGAAGGGAAGAGGGGTCTGAGGAGTTATCCCCAAACCCGGTACCTCCGGTGCCGGTGTTCTCTTCTCCGGCGAGGGCCATACCTCCAAAGCCCCATGTTCCCTTTTTGTGGCCATCGGTCCACCATTCAGGGTATCCCACGATTTGAAAAACGCTGTTCCTTTGTGTGTTTCATCATTCCACAGTGGCTGTACTTTAACTTGGCCTTGTCGATCGGGATGATGACCCACTATTTGGGTGTTTTTGAGTTTGATTGTGGTTGCTAAGGCTTGTTTTGAGGAGGTTTGTGATTTGCAGGGCAAGGTCATCGATTTTGTTTTCATTGCCCATGATGTTTAGAAACAAAGGTTGTAATATGATTGTGAGGCTTCGGTAAATGATGAGCAGGTCAAGAACGACACTGCTCTAATACCATTAAGAGAATTGAAAACTGAAAGAACTTTTATTGAGAGTGATTGCTGTATGTTTTTGTTTTTTTTTATATATTGATTTTTACAATAAGACATGTCCCTTTAAATAGAAGAATACAACATGCTAACCAAGGAAATTGCTATATCATAGGAAAGAGCCGTGTGAAAGAGCCTAACGGCTTCTTTCCTTCTTGATTGTGGGCTAAAAAGGAATGAGATGATGAACTTATTCTGATCCTCTCAATTAATATTTTCTAACACTCCTCTCTATATCTATCTTCGAGAGATCTACATGAATACTGAGTGAGTTAATACACGTCTCACGAAGTGGACTTCGTCTAACCAAATAGCAATTGGAAAAAATTTCTTAAATTCTTCCATATATCCCACAAATGCATATCATGTTCTTCTTTAGTATTAAAATAAACTAGAATATCATCGTTGAACACACTAGTGGATCAATAAAGCATAGGGCTACACACAAGGTACATATGATACAAAAATGCAAGGAAAAATTACAGAAATCGTCCTTTATGTTTACATCGTTTTTCAGTGGTTGTCTTTTAACTTCAAAATTGATGAGAATCATCTTTTATGTTGTAAAATCTTGCAGCTCTCGTCCTTTAGGCCTAACTAGGTTAGTTTTTTTTGTTAAGTTATGACACGTGCCCTGCACGTGAGGGCAAAATTGGCATTTTACCCCTGATTTCATTCCCCCCTTTATAAAACCATCCCTGATACCCTCGTCCCTATTTCCTACATCAGTTCAACCACCATTATGAACCACCCCTATCCACTGTTGACTACCCACGACCACCGTCTGACCACCATTAAAACCACCACCCGTAGTTATGTCGTGTCACCATAACCTCCGGTCATCAGAACAACTATTACCATCATTGTCTTTTTCCATCATCGTAGCTCTTAACACCACATCAATCCTATGCTTAGATTCTCTACCATAATCAAATATTACCAACCCAAATTAGAGGTATTTGGTCTTACCTTAGTCGCGTTGACCATCATTGTACTCATCAGACCCTCCGACAACTTCCCTTGTCGCCTTGGTTGCCGGAACACGTTTCTTCTCCCACTAAACTTCATTTCACAGCCACCACCATCGTAATCCATCACTACCGAAACCCATGCGTTGTCGTCCGGTTAATGACCGAATGGCCTCCCTCTGATTTCCTGTCCTCCATTCTCATTTCTCTCCATCTATTTCTCTCTCTCTTAGTTCCTCCTTTCTCTCTCATTCTCCACGTCTTCTTCTCTCTCCTCCTCGATATCTCTTTATTTTCTAGTAAAAGTGTGTGGGTGTGTTCCAAATTAGGGTTCCAAAAAAAAACTAACCAGGTTAGGCCTAAAGGACTAGAGCTGCAAGATTTTACAACATAAAGGACGATTCTCATCAATTTTGAAGTTAAAGGACAACCACTGAAAAACAATGTAAACATAAGGACGATTTCTGTAATTTTTCCAAAATGCAATGTGGCATTAGTTAAACCAGATGACACCACCATTAACTAATAATCTGCATAGTTGGTTCAAAAGATGGTCTATGGAACATCATCTTCTATTACTTTCAAGTTTCTCCTGATGAAATCTAATCTCAAATCGATCATTAAGAACCAACATGGAGTTATTCAATAAGTCACTAATCCTAGGTACGTAATGGATACATATATTTTTAATCGGCTAATAGATAATGGATACCTATACATGTTCTTGTCAAGAGACTTCTTCAATTCTCGATAATCTATATAAATTTTCATGCCCCAAGCATAAATAACCCAATGCACCCAAGGGGATGTGCTAGTGTGAATGAACTCCTTATCAAGCAACTCTTGAACTTTGGAAAGAGTGGGATGATAGGGTGCTTTGGTAATCAATACCACACCTAGAATAAGGTCAATTGAAAATTCGACATGCTCTAGGGAGGTACACCTAGAAGGCTAGAATCCCACCCAATGTATGTCTACGAACAAACATGTGAGAAATACTTCCGTTACTTTCACCAATGAACATAGAGCTATCCTCCTTCTCGCCATCTATCATTATAGAGACCTTCTCAAGTGCAAATGAACCGAATTAACTTTTTGTCACATACAATGATAGCATCATAACAAGAGAGCCATCTAGGTTAAACACAATGTCAAACTCTCCAATTAGCATTAGGATTAGATCAATGGTGTAAAACTCACCATCAATCTCTATAATAATAGTAGGATATACATCCATCACAAAAAGGACATTGCTAATTAAAGATCAATGGTGTAAAGCTCACCATCAATCTCTAGAATAATACTATGATATACATCCATCACAAGAACGGTGTTGCTATCCACTTCTAATAGGAATTAGAATTTCAAATTCAGAAAGGGGTGGCGGCGCAGCTTGTTGCCCGTCTACCTTCTATTGTGATGTAACGTTCGTATTTCGTTTTAAATGAAAAAGTTATTATAATAACAAAATCAGATATCTTATTTAAATAATAAGAAGAGATTTTTTTTTTAATTTTTAATTTTTTATTTATTTATTTATTTTTACAAGAGGAAGTAGGCTCTAAAGGTGAACTTGTACCAAAGTTGAATGAAATATGGGCAAGTAAATACCTTAATTTTGGTGCAAGATTATATCCTAGTAGTTATTACATTTCAAATGTAACTAATACTTTAATTTGCATTTGAGGTTTATAAACAATGTATGACCAAAAAAAAAAGTATAGATTAGCCTCAACTCCCTACTCTTTGATCAAATCTTTCAACCATTAACTTATATACATGTATATAAATTAATAAGTGAGATATAGTAACTACATAAACTATGTAACCATCCACTATTAATTGATGATTGGTTTTGGCTCTCAAAGTTTTCTTGCTTCCGAAGCTGTTAGGTTTCTGATAGTGACGTCCCTAAAGATTTATTTATGTGATATATCCAAGTTGTTTAAAAAATATGCCTCTTAGAACTTAACGAATTAAATAATTTAAAATAATTTTTAAATAAGTTTTATTAGGCCCAAGTTTTAAATGTTATATGAGTTTTATAATTACACACATATATCTATATAGAAATTATATATAAAAATGTGTCCTAGCCGCATGGCCTCATCAGCCACCCTAAGAGCCTCCCATGGTTTCTAGACAAAGTGCAAAGAGTCGTGCACAACAATATTACGTCGCTAAAGAACCAAAGTTACGTTTTCAGTAGGATTGGATTTGCCATTTAAAAGAGTATTGCAACGTAGCTTGTTGCTTGTTTACCTGTCATTCGTTTTATCAGTTCTTATTATTAAAGATCGGTATAATTTGTTAAATGAGTATAATTGATGACTTAATAGTTACAAGTTCTAACAAAAAAAAAAAAAGTATAGAATATATATCTATCTAGCCCATCCTTTAAGATACTACTCCCCCAATAGTATAGTAGTATAGGGACCAAGATTTGGCATGTTCCTTACATTGTCTATACGAATGTAGCCCTTACACTCTTTTGTACTTTCTCTATTAATTATCAAAAGCAGTTTCGAGTATTTTGTCTTTTAATCTGACACCGCATGTTGGTCGTCCTAATCAGTTCTTTGTTTTTTGATTTCTACAAAGTCATCATCCACGAAGCTTCCACATGTACTACTCCCATGTTTTATTTATTATTGATCTCTACCTGAGCTGGTTATTGTAATCATGTCACAGAAGCGGCAGAAGCAGGATGATGATACCTGTGTTTTGTTGCATGAGGAACATGAGCAAGAACATGAATATGAACATGAACACGAACATGACTCAGCATCCGCATCGGATGCTGGAGGCCGTCGAAAACGGCCTTCTTTTAGAAGGTGATGAGTCTGATGAACTTTAGCTTGCTTGCTTGCTTACAATCTGATTAATTTGTTTGGATTTGTTTTTGTTGATTGATGTTTAGATGTGTAGTTTAGGATATTACAAAGTACAAACGGTATTTATATAGGGATTATCGAATTTAACCTGTGTTTAATGGAACACTGACATATATACCATACAATATACAAACAGCATGGATGGTATGACACGGGATTAATTATCATATGTGGTCGTATAACGCGTTAGACTGATACGTCTGCTAGAAATAAGTGACTGATCTAACCACGTACTGACAAAGTGTCAAAGTCATATGGCATGTATGACCGTTTTTGCCCTATCATATGGCTCATATGATGGCGTCACGTCGCCTGGTGTCTGTATAGCATCACTGGTGTGTCAATAGCAATACCTATTATCGATTTTTAAGTTTGTACCTTTTGTTCTTGATGTTTATATATAGTGTTGTTGTTGAAGTTGATTAAATCAAACATTTTTGTTCTTTATCATTTTATTATGTCATGTGTATTATTTTGGTACTTAAGTAGGATTAGTTTTAAGGCTTGTAGGATTAGATATGTGAAGTAAAGTTGTGTATATTAGTTCGAAATTGTGCACCATGTTGGGACAGATTCAAGAAGCGCGCCTCATGGCACTGTTTGATCAAAATGGACAGTTATGCCCCTGCAGTCTTTGTGGTGGTTTCCTCCAATATTAGTCGTAATTAACCCGCCATTTAACTGTCCCAAACTGCCACAATATCATGTATTTATAGTAAGAAATGTCGCACATTTCATTTTTATCAAGACAATCAAGAAATCTTATGTGCATTGACGTTTATAAAAAAATGGTTAATATATTAGATTATATATAATATTAACTTTTATTTAAAATATGAAAACCATAAACTAATAAAAAATTAACCTTAGAAGCTTCATCCATTAAAGTTAGATTTGGATCTTTTTTAGCAAATGAAATAGGCGTGTATTATTATGTATTTATAGGATAAACTCTAGCAGCAAATTTTAGAGTTTAAATTTGAAAATTGTTTCCCGCTTGATTCACTATAAGATTTTGTTCACCTCTTTAAATTAGGAAAGTTTGTTATAAAAAAAATGTTAAATCAATTATTTAAAAAATATTTAACATGCTTTTATATTTTATGTTGTTAAACTTGTTAAAAGAAGCCAAAAAATAGGAAACTTTGTTGAGAATATCCACAAGCTTATTTCGTTATGTTGTGTTTATGATAAAAAAAAAATTGTTTAATAACAATTATCATAGTATTTGAACAAACAAATAGTCTACCCTCCTTGTGGGGATGACGAGACTAGTTTATTCCACAGAGATAATCCTTCACTATTGGTTTATAGATTGGACTGACCTGCAAACAGTAAAAGAATTCGGGTAGGGAGACGACTACACGTGGTAGTAGTTTATTACAAAAACGTGGATGAATGGGGATACTATTAGTAATAGCTCTTTGGGTTAGCAAAAAGTGTCCTCTCCATTAGGGATATGATCCCTTATATAGAGGTGGACGTATGCCATCATTACCGTAATGAGCCGAGTCCCGATTAGGGTTGTCTCCACTACCCTTGGCTATATTAGTAAAGTAGTTTTGGAGAGCTATATATAAGGAAAGGATGGAACGGTTTACTGCCTATACCGCCACTCGCGCTAATTCTTCTCCTTGATTAGTGCATGACTGTTAACCGTGCGTGACATGCATGTGCCAATGTCCGAGCATGGCCTCCTTCCGCATAGCTCTTAAAACCGGGTTTGGGTATGAACACTTGTCGGTTTAGTACCCATCCATCAAGTCCCCCCAGTCTAGCGTGTCTTCTATCTCTGAATTTGTGGGGATAGAGGAGGGATGTTGGACTTAAAAATAATGAAGTCGGGATGATAGCTCATCTGTTGATGGGTGTGAAGACGGGTTGGTGATGTGTCTGCTGCCTTGCGGGGTGCCTTGATGCGGAGTGTGGAAGAATGTTCTTGCGTGGATGTGTACTGTGGAGAACGGGATTGGTGAATTTAAGTCAACTTTATGCACCCATGTGACACTTTAGTCATCTGTGGTGGACAGTTTTCACTTCCCCACGAAGGTGAAAAGGTGGGCGAATGCTTGAAGACAGACGATCCTGTTGGGGAGCTCCGTGCATATTTCGAGGAGTCAGACCGGCTAGGTGCGGAGCTCGAAGAAAGCCCGCAAAGAAAAAGAAGAGAGGCAAGCTGCCAGGGCTAGCGGGATTGGTGCGTCTTCTTTTGCAGGTGCTGGTGGTAGTATGCATGAAGGAGCGTCCAATGTTGATGATTTAGATCATTTATAGGGATGTACAAAAAGCTCGCGGCTCGCTCGAAAAAAGCTCGCTTGAAAAGACTTGTTTTGTTTTCGAGCCGAGCTCGAGCCAGGGGTGTTCAGCTCGTTTTGTTTTCGAGCCGAGCCGAGATGGCTCGACTCATGGCTCGGCTCGATGGCGCGACTCAGGCTTGTGTATGTGTAATTAATATATAGATGAAAGTAATATATTTTGGCTCCAAACCCAATTCTAAAATTCAAATTTTGAAAGTCCCACTCATACTACCTATCTACCTCACCCCTTCATAATCCAATAGACCCTAACTTAGAAAAATAAAAAATATACTTGTATATGTGTAATTTTATTTATTTATTTTTTAGTTTTTTATTTTAAAAATCTTTGTAAATAATAAAAAAAATAATGAGTTGGCTCGAGATCGGCTCGAACATTTATGAGCCGAACTCGAGCTCGACCAGAAAAATGAGCCGAGTCGAGCTGGCTGGTTTAATTTCGAACTCGAGCTCGAGCTCGAGCTCAGCCTGGCTCAGTTCAGCTCGGCTCGTGTACAGCCCTAGATCATTATCTTGATGTTACTGATTTTAGCTAGCTGTATTTGAACACTTAACCTTCCTTGTTGGTTTGTAATGGTTTAAACTTCTTTAGATCTTTATGATTTTGTGTTGATGATCGTAATCATGTGCCTTTACGTTTTTAATCCTGCTTTGTTGTGCGCGGTGTAATCATGAGCTGACGTCAACTATGATACAAGTCACCTGTGTCAGACCGTGGCTGACACATTCGACTGTAGAAGTGGCAGTTTTGACGACTCCTGACAGCCTTTTGAAGTGACACCTGTCACCCCTCCCTGGCTTAATCAAGTGCTTTTCCATTAATGGTAATGAATGACTTGTACTATACTTTCTATATATATAGTAAATTGTTGCTAATTATGCTCCATAATTTCTCTGTGAATATTTTCTTCATCTTCAACAAAAATAATGGCGTCCGATCCTCGATTAACCCAACTTAGCTCTGCTGAGCGAGTAGCATTGCATGGGATGACATAGGTGTCTCTTCATCCCCCAATGATGGGATGCCCCATGATGCTCTTGATCGGCTAGCCGAGTACTGTGGTTATTTATTATCCCAAGAAAGCATGAGGCTGGATATTTAGATGATCAAGGAACATCTGATGGCCAGCCGTTGAAGATGAATAAATTATCAGAACTTGGGGATGCACCCAAAACTTCTAAACTCAAGCTTCGACGAGTGGAGGGAAAATGGGAGCATGCCCCAAAGCCTTAGCTTGGTAGATTATATATAAGTGTATCTCCATGTGAAAATGATGTTTTTTGCTACAATACGATGATAATGTAGTGTATGGGTTCTGTCTGAACCGTTTTTTTGTATGTCAGATGTTTGAACATTAAATGAATATATATGATGCTTGTGTATACATGTCTTGTGTATTGTGTGCCTCTCCCCTATTTCTGTCATGTAATGGAATAGTGCCATAAGATGAAAATATGCTTTTATTGAATCATAAATCGATATGGGCCATAGGCCTTTATTACAAAGCTAGAGAATAGACAAACTCAAATGTAGCAAATGCGTAACTGCGCCGCATTCCAGGTGCATGGAATTGGTGTGCCGTCCAAACGTTCCAGAGCATATACACCCTTTCCGAGCACCTCTTGTATTTTATAAGGGCCTTCCCAGTTGGGAGCAACCTTGCCGGGCTTTTCTGCGTTGGATGCCTCATTACTGCGGAATACATAGTCCCCAACGCGGAAGATGTGTTCTTTGACCGCGTGTTATAGTATTTTTCCAATTGTCTCTTGTAATTGGCTTCGAGGATAGAGGCAATGTCCCAACGCGCTTCCAACAAATCCAGGTTTATCCGCAGCTCTTTATCGTTATCATTATTCTGCGCTAACAAGACTCTTGGGGATGGGCACCTTACCTCTGCGAGTATCACTGCCTCCATGCCGTATGTTACGCTAAACGGTGTTTCCTCGTTGCTGGTTTTGGATAACATGCGGTGAGCCCATACAACGTGCGGGAGCTCATCGACCCAACCCGTACGTTTTGTTCCCAATCGGGCCTTGATGCTCTTAACAATTCTTCTGTTAGCACACTCTACCTGGCCATTGCCTTGAGGATGAGTGACGGAAGTAAATATTTGTTTAATACTCATGGACGCGAGCCATTCCTGCAGATGTTGGTTCGCGAACTGCGTACCATTATTGTCACACCCTCAAATTACCACTTGCGGGGTTTTACCGCGAGGCGCATGACAAACCAGGATCCAAGTCAACGATCACAATAAACAACTCTATATGAAAAACATAACAGACATAACCATTAATATAACAAGCGGAAGCGTTTCAGTAGCATTTAATTAGCTATGCTATCATCTCAAAAGTTGTTCAAAATACTTTTATTACAAAACGTGCACTAAATCTAGACGCCAATGCAGACCCGTGCGCCTAGTTCCGTTCATTGCTACCTTAGCGACCTGAGAAAAACATGCCAAAATATGTCAACATGTAATGCTGGAGAGTTCACAGGTTTGTTCAAAATGTTACTAAAATGTTACCGTGTCCATACTATATCAATGTTACCAAGTACGCTAGCTAGGCGTGAGTTTAATTACTACTACGATTGGAAAACCATTACTAGACACGTTTAGCAATGTTCAGCATGTTTAAGCAGCCCGTATGTTCAGCATGATACCAATGTACCTGTTCGAGACAATATGCACCCGCCCGGCCCTCCAAGCCGACGAGTGGGGCAGGTCACGCCCAATAGATCTATCCACATTTCCCCCGTTGTGCAACCCCGCACATTCATGGTTTCCCCCGGGACTTTCCAAAAGATCGTATAGCAATATAAAGTTAAAACCATAGTATGACGTATGTTACCAAAACCGTTTAGCGCATGTTTTCTCCCCCAAAAGTTAAAGCAGTAAAAGTGGGGCCGTGAACTCACCTTAAGTTGCGTTCTTCAAATATAAGTAAAGATGTTTAGCCCTTGATAATCCCTCTACCGGAGATCTATCAAAATGTTCACATAAGTGTTCCGACTAATAACCATAAGGTTATCTAGTCCCTGATTGTCCAGATCGTAACCAAGTATGTTTTAAAACGTGTTTAAATGTTTAACCGACACACTAGACCGACCCGACATCCCGTTGGTGACCCATTACCCTAACTGATCAAGTATACATAGATTGCACACAAGGTTTAAGCATAAAACACTTAGTTTGTATCAAAAATCTCATTTCTGCATCAGAACGGTCGAACCAGTCAGTTTTAAGTCTCCTTCGCACCTTTTTGTCTCCTTCGCACCCTTTTACATCTCGTTCGACCGTTTGATGCTTCCTTCGCCCGTTTTATCACATTCGTCCAAATAAAAACCCAGGTTCGACCCTGGATCCCTCCTTCGCACCATCGATGGTCGAAGGAGGCCAGGTTCGCCCCTGTTGCATAGTTTTTCCTAAAAACGCTTCAAACACATTCAAAACGACCTGAAACATCATCAAACACAGCAGTCAAGCATGAATAACTTATCCCTACGAAACCCCATCGATTTCCCCCGATAATACGTCCGTTTCAGCCCTTTCCCAAAATGGTAAAGATTATGGAAACATCACTTTCATGCATGAATTATTTACCCAATTTGGAAACTTTTGAAATCGATTCATGTTTAGCTTAAAATACTCAGTTTGTCGATTATCCGATCTTTCTTATTCATTCTATTGATCATAAATATTCATGCCTCAAGTATTAATCCAATAAAACCCCCAAAAATCAATATATCCAATCCTAGCCCTAGACAACAATATTCCCTCATTAACAACAATCCTATATCATGTTTCTATCATAGATATAGCAGCAAATCAGTGAACAACACATAACACCACATAACACACAATTTACACATGTTATTCATTATGAAAACCTATGTTAAATGATCATGTTTTGATTTAGAAAGATGTTTAAAAGGTTTTTAATCATAAAAACACCCTTAGAACAGATCCGGACAATTAGGGTTAGATGAAAACGAATTAAAATGCTTTTAAAAGACTTAGGATTATGAACACACCTTGGATTCTTGTTTAGATGTGGTAGATAGGTTAGATTATGAAAAAGAAGAGCAAAAACTCCTTCCTTAGTGTTTTAGATCGATTGAGAGCGTTTTGGGACGGTTAGGGTTTGTGAAATGATGAAAAATGACAAAGGTTGGTATTTATACTAATCTTCCTTCGCACCAACTCATTGGTCGAATGTAGTCTCCTTCGCCCCTTTCACAGGGTCGAATGAGCCCTGTTTGGTCGAAGGGAATTTCTCATTTTCCACTTCCCTGGTTCGCCCATTTTACAAGGGTCGAACCAGGCAAGTTCTTCTCCTTCGACCACTCGAAGTGGTCGAACCAAGACCTCTTTTAAACTAGTTTTCCAGTTTGTCGTGTTTAACGCATTCTAACACATCTTAACACATAAGCATGCATCCTTAGTCTATATTTAACATATTTAAGCACAGATAATCATTTACTCATCATTTAAACACATCTATGTATATAATCCACCACACGACTCATAATCTACACATATACTTAATTAGTTCATGTAATGTCACCAACAACGGAACCCGTACTAGTGTATTACCAAAACGACTCCCAATGATCTTCCAGATCATTGTGCCCTGGACAATCCTAACTTGACCCGACTCCACTAACCCAGTTAAGTTTGTTTATAAACGTTTCTCGCTAAGGTAGACTTAGATGTTACTAATATGTTTAAGCCGAACATGCCGGGTGTCACATCATCCCCATGTTGAAAGAATTTTCGTCCCGAAAATTGCGCAAGGCCCAAAGAGAAAGAAACGAAAATAACCGAACAGAAAGAAACTTACCGGATGTCACATCATGCCCACGTTGAAAGGAATCTCGACCCGAGATTCATTCCGCTTCAGCAGTAACATGCCTCGATTCAAAAGCGCGCTTCGGAAAGAGATGAGGATACTTAGATTTCATCTGATCCTCCCGTTCCCATGTGAACTCAGGTCCACGGTTTGATTTCCAACGGACTTTAACGATGCGGATTTTACTCCGACGAAGGCTACGAATCTTGTAGTCGAGAATCTCGACAGGTTCCTCCACAATGCGAAGACGATCATCAACCTTGATCTCTTCCAGTGGTACAATGAGAGATTCATCAGCCAAACACTTCTTCAAGTTAGACACATGGAAGACGTTGTGTACACTACCGAGCTCTGCCGGTAAGTCAAGTCTGTATGCCACCGGTCCAATCCGATCCAAGATTGCGAACGGTCCGACATAACGAGGGTTAAGCTTGCCACGCTTTCCAAAGCGTATGACGCCCTTCCATGGTGAAACTTTCAGAAGTACCTTGTCCCCAACCTGGAACTCTAAAGGTTTTCGACGGCGATCGGCATAGCTCTTCTGACGATCCCGTGCAGCAGCCAAACGTTGACGGATCTGTACGATTTTCTCCGAAGTTTCGTACACGAGTTCCGGACCAGTGAGCTGGCTCTCGCCCACCTCGGCCCAACAAAGTGGTGATCGACATTTCCGTCCGTAAAGAGCCTCGAACGGAGCTGCCTTGATGCTAGAGTAATAGCTGTTGTTGTAGGAGAACTCCACTAACGGCAGGTGGATCTCCCAACTTTTGCCAAAATCGATAACACATGCCCGAAGCATGTCTTCCAAGGTTTGAATCGTCCGCTCACTCTGTCCATCAGTTTGCGGATGATAAGCCGTACTCATATCCAACTGAGTACCCAAAGCCTTGTGCAGAGCCTTCCAGAAACGCGAAGTGAAACGAGAATCACGATCAGAGATAATAGAAACAGGCACCCGTGCCGAGCAACCACCTCCTTAAGGTAAAGTCGAGCTAACCGCTCGAGTCCATCGGTTTCCTTAATAGGTATAAAACGTGCCGATTTCATCAGCCGGGCAACAATCACCCAAATCATATCGTAACCACTAGGTGACCTTGGTAGCTTGGTGACAAAATCCATCATGATTCGTTCCCACTTCCATTCTGGAACCTCTGGTTGTTGCAGGAGACCAGACGGCCTCTGATACTCCACCTTGACTTTAGCACAAGTCAAACATTTGCTGACATAAGAAGCTATATCAGCTTTCATGTTCGGCCACCAATAAAGTATCTTCAAATCTGATACATCTTATCGGAGCCAGGGTGAATAGAATACCGGGATTTGTGAGCTTCATCCAGAACAAGCTCGCGCAATCCCCCGAACAATGGGACCCAAACACGTCCCGCAAAATAGTGTAAGCCATCGGTCCTGAGCTCAAGATGCTTGTCAGCCCTGTGCATCGTTTCAGCCTTAAGGTTTTCCTCCTTCAAGGCTTCCAACTGTGCAGAACGGATTCGGTCAGGCAACGACGAATGAATGGTGAGCTGTAAGGCTCGAACACGGCGAGGGTTCGCAGACTCCTTCCTGCTCAAGGCATCCGCCACAACGTTCGTCTTGCCAGGATGGTACTTGATGGCACAGTCATAATCGTTCAGGAGTTCAACCCAGCGACGCTGCCGCATGTTCAACACCTTCTGGTCGAAAATATGTTGAAGACTCTTGTGATCGGTATATACTTCGCACTTGGTACCGTACAAGTAATGTCTCCAGATTTTCAACGCAAAGACTACCGCACCCAGTTCCAAGTCATGAGTAGTGTAGTTCTTCTCATGAACTTTGAGTTGGCGAGAAGCATAAGCAATAACCTTCCCGCGCTGCATCAACACGCAACCGAGACCACGAATAGAAGCATCACAGTACACAACGAAATCATCAGTGCCTTCTGGCAAGGATAAGATAGGTGCAGAACAAAGTTTAAGCTTCATGTAACACCCCAACCGATGGCGGAAACATCGAGGTGTCACGTAGTGACGATTGTTCAATAGCTCATGGACTAGAAATGTAAATTTACATTGATTAAATAGTTTATTACATTGAAAGGAAAATTACATAATGCAATAATTCTAAAGCATCAAGTCTAACTAAAATACAATAAAGTCAAAGCTTAAATATAAATCCAAAAGCTTAAAAGAAGCGTCTCAAAATAACCTGAAACATGTACGAAAATAGTATATGTCAATACAAATATGTATTGGTGAGCATACCCTGTTTGAATAAATATAGTAGGAAAAGTGTTTAGCAATTCATGTGCGGTACCATTTGCAATTATGTAATAAGTAATATCCGTTCAAAACCAAACCTGAGAATAATGACTAACACATGACTAACCAACTGAATAATGAATTAACAAGACAATGACCAAGATTCTCTCAACAGAGTCTCAAGGGGGTATACCATAGTACTATTCATTGAAAAGCTAGGCCGCCCAGCGGTTAATGATTTTGACAAGTCATAGACACACCAATTAACATAAAGCAAACACACATGAGAATTGCATTAAGTATAAGAAATTGAAACTTGATTAATATATAGGTACATGAGTCACCCCAAAGTAGTAAAACAGTAAAAAGGGGAAAGATATACTCACCTTGATTGTGGTGGTGAACTTGTAAGAAATTAATCAATGAGAATCAATGAATTGTGCTTGAACCTATATTTTCATTATCAAAATTTACGAACAATAATTCGACTATGTGATTCTTAACTCGTTGATTGTCCGGCGAGAGAGACCTTACGATTATTGACTAATTATTATAAATGGATTAAAGTAGCACTCATTCCCTAAAGAGTTTAGGAGCCACACATTTAATTAGCATGCTAACATGAAGTTGTAACATGTACTAATATACTCATATAAATAAAAAACCACATATTTGAGTTGACCAATGACACTTTCTTTGACAAACGATATGTAACAGTAGCAAAAAGTTTTTGAGTTCTAGCTTGAATTCACATTGCAAAACCTCTAACAAAAAAGAAAAACAAAAAAAAACTATACAGAAGATCCATATCTCTTTGATTTCTTAACTAACTAAAATATGAATAAACAAACATGAAAGTAAGAATAGTGAACAAAGCATATTATTATATCAAAATGCAGTTCTTTATTTTGGTTATAATTAGATTTTCTAATATAAGATCTGTAGTCGCCGGAACAATCAAAACGAAAACAAAACTCGTATAATTATTTCTAAATCGGATGATAGTTTGATTATGGTACCTTGTCGACGTTCAATATTAGTTTAATCACCCACGTATGTCTCATATGGCTGGTCACACGGAGGCGAAACGGGTTAAACTACAACCGTTTGGCGGCAATAACGCTTCTGCTTCGTGATTTAGTTTGTTGTGACATCGGCGACAACTAGTGAAATAGAGATGATGAGCGGAGTAACTCGAAAGGCTGTTTTGGTGGTGGTTGGTGTTCGTTGAAGGTGTTCGTCGGACATAAGCGGAGAAAGGGAAGAAACGGAGAAGAACCAGAAGACAAACCATATAACTTCGATTTGCAATGAAGGCATTGATAGATTGAAAGATAATTGAGCCTGAATCATAAGCGACCCAGGTCTGTGACGAGTAATCGTATCAATTGCGGATTATTGAATGAGTTTATAACGTCGGTTATTGGTTCTTTAATCAAGAAACGATGTGTATATATATAGAGGCACTTTGCGGTTTAATAGGCAATGAATTCGATTAATTTAGAAACAGCATATATATCCGAAAATTCAATACAGTCGTTTTGAATTCCATCTAAAAAAATTACAGCAAGTTATATAATCATATAATTTGTAATATGTGTTTAAATGACAATCAAAATGACGGATAATTATTACTTTTAAATGAAAATTGAAAACTCTAAAAAAATGCAACATCTCTTCATTAATTTGAGATAAATAGCATTATTGAGAAATGTTCGGATAGGTTCTAGGAAGTTTTATCAATCTAAAATATAAATGTAGTACTAGTGAAAATAAAATTTTTAGTAATGAAGGTTAAAATAAAGCATTTACGTGATTCGAATTTATAACGTATTTCAACAGTTTAAATTAACGAGAAAAATATGTAATTTTACAGTAACGATGGTCAACTATAGTGGGTTGAAGGCGATGAAGGTGGTTGATGGCGTTGGACTCCCAGTGGGGTTGGTTGTTGTTTATTGGAATGGGTAAGTCAAGGAAGATGGTTCAAGAGCTAACATGTCAATTGGAGTTTGATTATATTGAGTTTGCCATGGGGTTTTGGTACAGAAGGATAGTGAAAGTGAAGGTGTGTAGAAATATGAAACAATAATATCTAACAAGAAGGACCCCAAATGATTTTAACCTTGAACTACTAAAGTGTCGGTTACCCCTAGTATTTTCTTTGATTGCCATTTAATGGTTGTAAATGATGGATGGTGGTTTCGAAAGACCAAGCAACTACGGTTTCATTGGTTTTAAATTTCTAGAGGTCATTATGATTTTATAGCAAGGTTAAAGTGGTATAAATTATTATTAATATGGTTCATTCATTTGTATCATATTAAGAAAACATATTTATAGAGAGAAAAAAAAATACAACGATTTAGTATAACTCAAAATGTTATTAACTTGGGAAAAAACGAAAGGACTGAATTAAAAACACTTAATTACAAGGACAAAAGTTATAATATTGATAATTTAAAAGGGGCGGATGTCACAGTCTCCCCTACTTTAAAAAATTTCGTCTCGAAATTTCTGTCAAGTGGAGATTCCTATGTAACAGAAGGTGTTGTAAAAGTCAAGTAGGTTAAAAAAAATTTCATCATTTATGATTTGACCAGATTTTAAACAGTTATCTAATATCCAAAGTAAAAGTTTTCAAAATTTTTGACAGTTGACTGAAAGTTAGAAAGTTGAGAGTTTAGATGAGAAAAGTTTTGCGAATGAGTAACGGATGAGGGGCAGAGGTACCAATGAAACAGTCTCCCCTACTTTAGAAAAGTTTCTAACTGAACTTATTTAAGGACATGCAACTGAATTTCGACTAACAGAGAGTGTAAGAGCATACAAAGTTTAAGGTTTTCTGTAAAGGTGGTCAGCAAGGAAGGCTCCAAAGAAACTAATTGAAGCTTATGTAAAATGATCTTATCGAAAATGCTAGCTATTAGTCAACAATCTAATGAAGAGGTAGTAATGGGTAGGTTCTTGGTCAAACTCCTAGTTCGCTCCCGCAGTATCGTTTATGCTTATATATAGGGTGTACCGCAGCTGACCCACCACACTCCTGATACTTCGGACTCGTACTGATTGTCTACCAATAGCCTAAATAGAATTACACACCACCCTCATGTACCTGTAAACCCATGATTGCGTTCCGGACCGTAATCATCGATTTACCTTACACTTGGGTGTTATGCTTTTCCATAACCCTATCCTAAGTAATACCAGAAACAAATGCGTGCAATCAATATGTAATAGCCACTGTAATGAGGTAATGTTCAATCATGACATGGTTAGAGGTCCTTCCCTTTCGAGTTTTCCCTTTAACCGTAATGAGAATAAAATGTAAGTATAAGACATGGTTAGAGGTTCTTCCCTTTCGGGTTCACCCTTAACCGGTAACTTTTGTTCACATCGTTGACTCTAAACACTCATATTGATAGACCCTGAGGTTTACACCGTTTCCCCTCGGATTGAAGAAATACTCTAATCCGAGTCGTACGTGGGCACCGGCTTAGATCTCATACGAGTTATCAACTAGTATGTTCGTTGGCCATGATGATGAACAAAATAATGTAAAGTATAACAGGGTTTTGCTCAAAACAGGAAAGAAAATATGCATACCAAAATGCGTTCAAGTAAGCATATAAGTATAGTCATAAAATTCTGACTGAAAGAATAATATAAAATAAATCGAGTAAATCGCACAATTGCACAAAATGAAAGTAAACGAGTTGAATTTATGCAAATAGGCAATGTGAAAATAATCACAAATAACGTGTCAGAAATAACTATGAATAAAAATGATGCAAGATTAAAATAATGAAATTTATGGCAAATGAATGTGCACGGAACGAGTGTATAGCCTACTGGCACGCGAGTTTAAAATCTAATAATTTTACATATATGCGTTATACTATAAAAGACATTTAACAACATTCTGATAAAAAGATGTCCATTCTTTTGTTAAACCAAAAGTTTTGCAACTGAAAAAGTATAAGTGTAAAAGGTAAATTTTCGCAGTTTACTCGACTTTGTGATATTGTTGAAAGAATAGTTAATGATGCATGAGAATAAATTTTTTTTTTGAAATCGAAGTGTGTTTTAGATTCAAAACGGGTTCATTTGCAAAATCTTCGTAACTACACGTTTTCATGTGTTTACGAGAAATCGAGTTTGAAAAATGTTATAAAGCTTATTATTAGTTGCAAATTTCTCTCGAAAATATATATTGGTTATGTCATATGAAAACAAAAGGGTTACATTTGTCCTTTAAAATATGCAGTACAAGTTTGCGAAATGCAAAATGAAACCATTTCATGAACTATGTATAATTCTAATGTGCTTAAAAGACCATGATTTAAAATGACGTGAATGATAGGATTAAAGTATGTAATAGATTACCAACATTTAAGAAAATTCATAATCAACGAGATGTAGAAATAGATCCTTGAGATGTGGATTTCACTCCTAACTCAAAGATGTATTTCAAAATTGAAAAACTATGGTGGAGTGAAACCAGTCACTAAGTTAAGGATATCACTCCCAGCTTAGTGATTAAGTTTCTTTTTGGAGGAAATACTCTTTGAGGTGTGGATATCACTCCTATCCCAAAGATATATTCCAAAGATATATAGCATATAGAGGAGTGAAACTAATCACCAAGGTATGGATGTCACTCCTATCTTGGTGATATCGTTTCGTTTGTGAAATACGAGTGTGTTCTTTCCTAAGCAAAATACCGAAAGAATAACGAGAAAGTATCATAGCAAAAATACCTAGAAAGAAAATATAAGAATAAAGAGGAATATACACGAGAGGACTCGTGAAAATAAGCTTAGTTATAGACTAGGCTAAAAGGCATTCTAATAACCTAATTCCCTATAACCATGGCTCTGATACCAATCTGTAACACCCCAACCGATGGCGGAAACATCGAGGTGTCACGTAGTGACGATTGTTCAATAGCTCATGGACTAGAAATGTAAATTTACATTGATTAAATAGTTTATTACATTGAAAGGAAAATTACATAATGCAATAATTCTAAAGCATCAAGTCTAACTAAAATACAATAAAGTCAAAGCTTAAATATAAATCCAAAAGCTTAAAAGAAGCGTCTCAAAATAACCTGAAACATGTACGAAAATAGTATATGTCAATACAAATATGTATTGGTGAGCATACCCTGTTTGAATAAATATAGTAGGAAAAGTGTTTAGCAATTCATGTGCGGTACCATTTGCAATTATGTAATAAGTAATATCCGTTCAAAACCAAACCTGAGAATAATGACTAACACATGACTAACCAACTGAATAATGAATTAACAAGACAATGACCAAGATTCTCTCAACAGAGTCTCAAGGGGGTATACCATAGTACTATTCATTGAAAAGCTAGGCCGCCCAGCGGTTAATGATTTTGACAAGTCATAGACACACCAATTAACATAAAGCAAACACACATGAGAATTGCATTAAGTATAAGAAATGAAACTTGATTAATATATAGGTACATGAGTCACCCCAAAGTAGTAAAACAGTAAAAAGGGGAAAGATATACTCACCTTGATTGTGGTGGTGAACTTGTAAGAAATTAATCAATGAGAATCAATGAATTGTGCTTGAACCTATATTTTCATTATCAAAATTTACGAACAATAATTCGACTATGTGATTCTTAACTCGTTGATTGTCCGGCGAGAGAGACCTTACGATTATTGACTAATTATTATAAATGGATTAAAGTAGCACTCATTCCCTAAAGAGTTTAGGAGCCACACATTTAATTAGCATGCTAACATGAAGTTGTAACATGTACTAATATACTCATATAAATAAAAAACCACATATTTGAGTTGACCAATGACACTTTCTTTGACAAACGATATGTAACAGTAGCAAAAAGTTTTTGAGTTCTAGCTTGAATTCACATTGCAAAACCTCTAACAAAAAAGAAAAACAAAAAAAAACTATACAGAAGATCCATATCTCTTTGATTTCTTAACTAACTAAAATATGAATAAACAAACATGAAAGTAAGAATAGTGAACAAAGCATATTATTATATCAAAATGCAGTTCTTTATTTTGGTTATAATTAGATTTTCTAATATAAGATCTGTAGTCGCCGGAACAATCAAAACGAAAACAAAACTCGTATAATTATTTCTAAATCGGATGATAGTTTGATTATGGTACCTTGTCGACGTTCAATATTAGTTTAATCACCCACGTAAGTCTCATATGGCTGGTCACACGGAGGCGAAACGGGTTAAACTACAACCGTTTGGCGGCAATAACGCTTCTGCTTCGTGATTTAGTTTGTTGTGACATCGGCGACAACTAGTGAAATAGAGATGATGAGCGGAGTAACTCGAAAGGCTGTTTTGGTGGTGGTTGGTGTTCGTTGAAGGTGTTCGTCGGACATAAGCGGAGAAAGGGAAGAAACGGAGAACAACCAGAAGACAAACCATATAACTTCGATTTGCAATGAAGGCATTGATAGATTGAAAGATAATTGAGCCTGAATCATAAGCGACCCAGGTCTGTGACGAGTAATCGTATCAATTGCGGATTATTGAATGAGTTTATAACGTCGGTTATTGGTTCTTTAATCAAGAAACGATGTGTATATATATAGAGGCACTTTGCGGTTTAATAGGCAATGAATTCGATTAATTTAGAAACAGCATATATATCCGAAAATTCAATACAGTCGTTTTGAATTCCATCTAAAAAAATTACAGCAAGTTATATAATCATATAATTTGTAATATGTATTTAAATGACAATCAAAATGACGGATAATTATTACTTTTAAATGAAAATTGAAAACTCTAAAAAAAATGCAACATCTCTTCATTAATTTGAGATAAATAGCATTATTGAGAAATGTTCGGATAGGTTCTAGGAAGTTTTATCAATCTAAAATATAAATGTAGTACTTGTGAAAATAAAATTTTTAGTAATGAAGGTTAAAATAAAGCATTTACGTGATTCGAATTTATAACGTATTTCAACAGTTTAAATTAACGAGAAAAATATGTAATGTTACAGTAACGATGGTCAACTATAGTGGGTTGAAGGCGATGAAGGTGGTTGATGGCGTTGGACTCCCAGTGGGGTTGGTTGTTGTTTATTGGAATGGGTAAGTCAAGGAAGATGGTTCAAGAGCTAACATGTCAATTGGAGTTTGATTATATTGAGTTTGCCATGGGGTTTTGGTACAGAAGGATAGTGAAAGTGAAGGTGTGTAGAAATATGAAACAATAATATCTAACAAGAAGGACCCCAAATGATTTTAACCTTGAACTACTAAAGTGTCGGTTACCCCTAGTATTTTCTTTGATTGCCATTTAATGGTTGTAAATGATGGATGGTGGTTTCGAAAGACCAAGCAACTACGGTTTCATTGGTTTTAAATTTCTAGAGGTCATTATGATTTTATAGCAAGGTTAAAGTGGTATAAATTATTATTAATATGGTTCATTCATTTGTATCATATTAAGAAAACATATTTATAGAGAGAAAAAAAATACAACGATTTAGTATAACTCAAAATGTTATTAACTTGGGAAAAACGAAAGGACTGAATTAAAAACACTTAATTACAAGGACAAAAGTTATAATATTGATAATTTAAAAGGGGCGGATGTCACACTTCAGTAGGGCTGGCAATGGGTAACCTGTTAAGACACGATAAGACCTGTTTGACTGAAAAGTACACTATTTGATTTTTTGACTTTTTTTAATACTTAGAATTAAGAGGCAAAAATCTTTCATTTCCCTTTTTTGGTACATAAAACATAAAACTGTGTTATAAAACATGAGATATAAATGAGTTAAACGAGTCGTGTTCATGTTTAGAACTTATTTGTTCGCGCGCGTCAGAGACCTGTTAACCTGTTAGGGACACGATTTGCCAGCCCTACACTTCAGCATCTGAAATGCTGATTCTTGTGGTTCGTCCCAGTCGAACTTTCGGTCCTTCTGGGTAAGAGCAGTGAGGGGTTGAGCGATCTTCGAAAATCCCTCAATGAAACGACGATAATAACCCGCAAGACCTAGGAATTGCCGCACCTCAGATGGCGTCTTTGGTGCTTCCCAGTCTTTAATAGCTTCGATCTTAGCCGGATCGACATGAATTCCCAGTTCATTCACCACATGTCCTAGGAATGAACTTCGCGCAACCAAAAATCACACTTCGAGAACTTAGTATACAACTGCTCCTGTCTCAAAAGTTCCAAGACCAACCGCAGATGTTCCTCATGATCCGCCTTGTTCTTGGAATAGATCAGAATGTCGTCAATAAACACGATGACGAACTTATCAAGGTAAGGCTTGCAAACGCGGTTCATCAAATCCATGAACACCGCCGGTGCGTTAGTGAGACCAAAAGGCATGACCAAGAACTCAAAATGGCCATAACGAGTGCGAAAAGCAGTCTTCTGAATGTCAGCTTCCCTGACGCGCAACTGGTGATAACCGGATCGCAAATCAATCTTCGAATAGTAGCTAGAGCCCTGAAGTTGGTCAAAGAGATCATCAATGCGAGGAAGAGGATAACGATTCTTGATGGTCACTTTGTTCAGCTCACGATAATCAATACACATACGAAGACTTCCGTCCTTCTTCTTCACAAACAAAATAGGAGCTCCCCACGGGGAAGAACTCGGTCGAATGAAACCCTTTTCCAAGAGTTCCTGTAACTGGCTGGACAACTCTTGCATCTCGGGAGGTGCAAGACGATACGGGGCTCGGGCAATAGGAGCTGCGCCCGGAGTGAGATCGATACCAAACTCAACCTGACGATGGGGAGGAAGACCAGGTAAATCATCAGGAAACACATCAGAAAAGTCACGAACCACCGGAATATCCTCGATCTTCTCATCGTCAGAAGAAACGTTAACAAGTGCCAGAATGGCCGAACAGCCCTTCCAAAGATACTTACGGGCTTTCATGCTAGAAATGATACTCAGCGGAGCACCGCTTTTCTCGCCACGAACCGAAAGAATCTCTCCATCAGGGAGAGGGATCCGAATAACCTTGTCAAAACAAACGATCTCCGCGCGATACAACGATAACCAATCCATGCCAACCACGACATCAAAACTACCCAGAGGTACCGGCATAAGGTCAATGGGGAAAGACAAACCCGACAGTTCCAAGTGACATTCCCTAAGGGTGTGTGTCGCTTCGATTTTCTTACCATCAGCCAATTCTATTAAGTACTTAGCCTCTAAAGGTGTGGGTACTATATCTAGCCATCGACTAATATCCAAAGATACGAAACTCTTATCGGCACCAGAATCAAACAAAACAGAAACATAGCGATCATTAAGAAGGACCGTACCGGTAACTGTGTCTGGATCCTGCCTAGCCTCGACAGATCAAATGACGAAAGCACGTGCAGTCCTGCCTCCGCCGCCATTGTTCCCGTTACCGTTCCCGCCCCTCCCATTATCGCCCTGCTTCAGTTTGGGACAATCACGCTTGAAATGTCCCGTGTCACCACAGTTATAACACCCCTGCCTCCCCTGAGTCCCCTGAGCAGCAGGAGCAGGAGCAGCCGCAGGAGTCTGAGTTGGGGTGAGCGTCACCTTGCAATCCTTAGCATGGTGCCCCAACTGATGGCACCGATGACAACGAGCCCTATCACAACTCCCAGAATGATGAAAACCACACTTGTTGCACTTGGGATGCTTCCCAACATACCCACCTGTCTTCGACCCAGAAGAAGACCCAGATGTATCAAACTTCTTCGCCGGCTGAGCTGGCACCACACTCTTCCCCACACTCTCCCCCACACTCTCCCACTTCCTCTTGTTCCCCTTAGCAGCCTTCACAGTAGCACCTTTGGGTGGCAAAACGCCTTCCGCCACCTTCAGGTTAGTCATCCGATGAGCTGATCGGACAACCTCAGCAATAGTGGGAAGATTTCCAGCAGCCACCAACCCAGCAATCTCGGGCACGAGTCCCGACACATAGTGCTCGATCCTCCTGTACTCGGGTGTGTGTAAGTCAGGACACAACACCGCCAGCTCGTTCCTCCTCACAGTATACTCCTCAATCTCCGACCCAACCATCTTGAAACTCCAGACCTCATGCTCCAACTTCTGTATCTCCTCCCTCGGACAATACTCACCTCTCAAAAGCTGCACAAACTCCGCCCAAGGCATAGCAATAGCCTCCCCCAGTCCCACGTTCTGAGTAGTAGCATTCCACCACGACAATGCAGGCCCCTCAAATGTCGCAGTAGCATACTTCACTCGGTCCCCAGCAGGACAGTTACACATGACAAACACAGATTCCACCTTCTCCAGCCATCGGAGCAGTCCCACCGCTCCCTCAGTTCCAGCGAAGTTATGGGGCTGACAGTCCCTAAACTTCTTATAAGAGCACTGAGGTGGGGGTGGATTGGCACCAACACCTGAAACACGGTACACGAGTAAAACACAAACGAAAGGACACGAAAACCAAAAATGAGGCAAGGTCGACAAAAATCAACTCACCACCCATGGCATTAATCCCGGCCTGGAAATTGGCCATAGCCATGTTCACTTGCTGCTGGAGCAAGTTGTTCAGTTTAGTCTGGGTCATGTTGATGTTCCCACGACCACCGCCTCCGGCACGACCACCGCCGCCAGCACGGCCACCGCCGCCACCACGACGTCCACCTCCGCGAGCACCAGACATGATCTAACAAACCAAGAAATCGAGAGATTCAGATTCACTTCCAGTGTCAACCACTAGAAATTTACAAGAGTTAACCTAGGGACAAATGCAGGACTATACATCCGAACTCGAAGTCCATCGGGATTTTCATGCATTCCAGTTTATTATTTCGTGTGCACCCGAAATGATAAACTGCTCTACATGGTCCTCCAGATGTACCCCTAATCTAGACCCCAGTCACCGACATCGTCGCCCATGTGGCAATAGGTGCAAGTGTAAGAAGGCATGTGTGTGCTAGAACCAACAAATCAACCCCTCCTCCTTCAATCCAGAAGAAGAAGACAAGAGTAGGTAAGAACCCAAATAAAAACGGATGATGTGACGGAGAAGCATGATGATGATGTAAGGACACACCCGACAACATTAGTACATATCCCATTAATAGACCCAAAGTATGTGACCGTCTAGTGTGTGTAACTCGGCTATAGACCAGACTCTACATGCAGTCCTAGTTCACTATAACCATTGGCTCTGATACCAATCTGTCACACCCTCAAATTACCACTTGAGGGGTTTTACCGCGAGGCGCATGACAAACCAGGATCCAAGTCAACGATCACAATAAACAACTCTATATGAAAAACATAACAGACATAACCATTAATATAACAAGCGGAAGCGTTTCAGTAGCATTTAATTAGCTATGCTATCATCTCAAAAGTTGTTCAAAATACTTTTATTACAAAACGTGCACTAAATCTAGACGCCAATGCAGACCCGTGCGCCTAGTTCCGTTCATTGCTACCTTAGCGACCTGAGAAAAACATGCCAAAATATGTCAACATATAATGCTGGTGAGTTCACAGGTTTGTTCAAAATGTTACTAAAATGTTACCGTGTCCATACTATATCAATGTTACCAAGTACGCTAGCTAGGCGTGAGTTTTATTACTACTACGATTGGAAACCATTACTAGACACGTTTAGCAATGTTCAGCATGTTTAAGCAGCCCGTATGTTCAGCATGATACCAATGTACCTGTTCGAGACAATATGCACCCGCCCGGCCCTCCAAGCCGACGAGTGGGGCAGGTCACGCCCAATAGATCTATCCACATTTCCCCCGTTGTGCAACCCTGCACATTCATGGTTTCCCCCGGGACTTTCCAAAAGATCGTATAGCAATATAAAGTTAAAACCATAGTATGACATATGTTACCAAAACCGTTTAGCGCATGTTTTCTCCCCCAAAAGTTAAAGCAGTAAAAGTGGGGCCGTGAACTCACCTTAAGTTGTGTTCTTCAAATATAAGTAAAGATGTTTAGCCCTTGATAATCCCTCTACCGGAGATCTATCAAAATGTTCACATAAGTGTTCTGACTAATAACCATAAGGTTATCTAGTCCCTGATTGTCCAGATCGTAACCAAGTATGTTTTAAAACGTGTTTAAATGTTTAACCGACACACTAGACCGACCCGACATCCCGTTGGTGACCCATTACCCTAACTGATCAAGTATACATAGATTACACACAAGGTTTAAGCATAAAACACTTAGTTTGTATCAAAAATCTCATTTCTGCATCAGAACGGTCGAACCAGTCAGTTTTAAGTCTCCTTCGCACATTTTTGTCTCCTTCGCACCCTTTTACATCTCGTTCGACCGTTTGATGCTTCCTTCGCCCGTTTTATCACATTCGTCCAAATAAAAACCCAGGTTCGACCCTGGATCCCTCCTTCGCACCATCGACTGGTCGAAGGAGGCCAAGTTCGCCCCTTTTGCATAGTTTTTCCTAAAAACGCTTCAAACACATTCAAAACGACCCGAAACATCATCAAACACAGTAGTCAAGCATGAATAACTTATCCCTACGAAACCCCATCGATTTCCCCGATAATACGTCCGTTTCAGCCCTTTCCCAAAATGGTAAAGATTATGGAAACATCACTTTCATGCATGAATTATTTACCCAATTTGGAAACTTTTGAAATCGATTCATGTTTAGCTTAAAATACTCAGTTTGTCGATTATCCGATCTTTCTTATTCATTCTATTGATCATAAATATTCATGCCTCAAGTATTAATCCAATAAAACCCCCAAAAATCAATATATCCAATCCTAGCCCTAGACAACAATATTCCCTCATTAACAACAATCCTATATCATGTTTCTATCATAGATATAGCAGCAAATCAGTGAACAACACATAACACCACATAACACACAATTTACAAAGATGTTTAAAAGGTTTTTAATCATAAAAACACCCTTAGAACAGATCTGGACAATTAGGGTTAGATGAAAACGAATTAAAATGCTTTTAAAAGACTTAGGATTATGAACACACCTTGGATTCTTGTTTAGATGTGGTAGATAGGTTAGATTATGAAAAAGAAGAGCAAAAACTCCTTCCTTAGTGTTTTAGATCGTTTGAGAGCGTTTTGGGACGGTTAGGGTTTGTGAAATGATGAAAAATGACAAAGGTTGGTATTTATACTAATCTTCCTTCGCACCAACTCATTGGTCGAATGTAGTCTCCTTCGCCCCTTTCACAGGGTCGAATGAGCCCTGTTTGGTCGAAGGGAATTTCTCAATTTCCACTTCCCTGGTTCGCCCATTTTACAAGGGTCGAACCAGGCAAGTTCTTCTCCTTCGACCACTCGAAGTGGTCGAACCAAGACCTCTTTTAAACTAGTTTTCCAGTTTGTCGTGTTTAACGCATTCTAACACATCTTAACACATAAGCATGCATCCTTAGTCTATATTTAACAAATTTAAGCACAGATAATCATTTACTCATCATTTAAACACATCTATGTATATAATCCACCACACGACTCATAATCTACGCATATACTTAATTAGTTCATGTAATGTCACCAACAACGGAACCCGGTACTAGTGTATTACCAAAACGACTCCCAATGATCTTCCAGATCATTGTGCCCTGGACAATCCTAACTTGACCCGACTCCACTAACCCAGTTAAGTTTGTTTATAAACTTTTCTCGCTAAGGTAGACTTAGATGTTACTAATATGTTTAAGTCGAACATGCCGGGTGTCACAATTATCGCTTACAATCTCTAGTGGTAGGCCAAACCTGCAGATGAGAACTCCCATATGAATTTCTTGATGCTGCTTCCATCGATCAAAGCCAGAGTCTTAGCTTCCACCCATTTTTTGAAGTAATCGATCGCTACCACTAGATATTTCACGTTGTCGGGTACTGTGGGAAAGGGTCCCACCAAGTCAATAGCCCACTTCTGAAAGGGCCAAGCGGCCGTCACCGGCACCAGGTTGTTTTTTTGGTCTGAGTGTTCCCGGTGCATGTCGTTGATAGGCATCACACATCCTCAATTCAGCCACTGCGTCCATATGCATGCCAGGCCAATAGTATCCTGGATTCATTAGTTTAGCTACTACCATTCTTGGGCCGACGTGTAGTCCGCAGGATCCCTCGTGTATATCCTTTATTAAGTATGTGGCTTATGCGGAGTCGACACAGCGTAACAGTGGCCCTAGGTACGAGCACCGGTATAAGAGACCGTCAATAACTTGATAATGCAACGCCTTGTTTTAGAGCTTGCGGGCCTCTGCGCGGTCGGTTGGGAGAGTCCCATTGGTCAAGTAGGCCATGATAGGAGCTATCCAAGAGGCTTTACCCATTTGGATCACGTTCACCTATCTTTGAGGTACGGATGGGTGATTTAACACCTCAACCCGCACGTCTTTGGCCATGTGGTCAAAAATTGTTGAAGCCATCTTGCTCAATGTGCCGCTGGCTTGTTTTGTATGAGTCTAACATGATTCACTTTGCAATAGCTAAAACTGCGCATTAGTTCTTTGGTGTGCTCCAAGTATAAGATCATTGAAGGTTCTCTAGCTTCATAAGAACCATCTATATGGTCTGCTACCAACATAGAATCAACGTAGGCCTCTACGTGCTGAGCCCCCATCTTTCTGGCTATGCGCAATCCTGCCAAGAGAGCTTCATACTCTGCTTCATTGTTGGTGGTCGTGAAGTTAAGCCTTATGGCATAGGTGAAATCTTTGCCTTCCGGGATTATTAGACGTAACCCCGCGCCAGCACCTTCATCATTACACGCACCATCCATAAATAGTTCCCACTTTTGTGATACGTCCAGTGGAGTCGAACTTGATGATGCTTCAATCTGACATTCTTGGATCTTGTCTACGGGGACTTCTGTGACAAAGTCCGCTAAAATTTGCCCTTTGAAAGAAGGCCTTACTTTGTAAGTGATTGAATGTTCGCCTAACTCGATGGCCCATTTGGCCAATCTTCCTGAAAGTTCTGGCTTGCACAAGATGTTGTTGATGCGAAAATCAGTTAAAATATTGATGGGGTGACCCTGAAAGTATCTGCGCAGCCTTTTTGAAGCATGTACCAATGCTAGAACAAGATTTTACATAGTGGACCCCTTTCTGATCAACCATTGGAACTGCGCCGACCGCTTTGTCCATGACAGATAAGTAAAGTGTTAATGGTTCTTCCGGCAAAGGCGCAGTAAGTGTTGGCAGGTTACCTAAACAATCTTTCATCTCCTGAAAAGCCTTCTCCGCCTCCGCGGTCCACTTAAAGTTAGATTTTTTCAAGCAGTTTTTCGGTGTGTCAACAAAAGGAAACGACTTGGATGCGTAGTTTGACAAAAAACGATTCAAAGCTACCAGTCGTCCCATTAATGTTTGGGCCTCTTTCACAGATGACGGAGACGACATGCATTCGATTGTTTGAATTTTTCTGGGTTAGCGCAGAACCCATCTTTAGTGACTATGACTCCCAAAAACTTTCCTTCTTCCATCCCGAAGGAACACTTGCTTGGATTTAGTTTCATTCAGACGCTTCAAAGCAGTTCAAAGGTCTTCTGGATGTCTTCCAATATTTGGTCTTCCTCTCTACTTTTTATAACAAGGTCATCCACGTAGACCTCTAAGTTGACACCGATATGTTTGACAAACGTCGTGTCCATCAGACGTTGATACGTAGCCCCGGCGTTCTTGAGTCTAAATGGCATCTTTGTGTAACAGAAGGTTCCCATATCAATGCGGAACACCGTTTTATCTTCATCTTCCTTGGCCATTTGGATCTGGTGATACCCTTTGTAAGCATCGAGGAAGCATTTTGAACCTGAATGGTGCCAACGAGTCGACTTTTAAATCGATATATGGCAATGGGTGACAGTCTTTAGGGCAAGCCTTGTTCAGATCTTTGTAATCCACACACATGCGCCAACTGCCATTCGACTTTCCCACCATGACCGGGTTAGCCACCCATGTTTGATATCGGCTTTTGCGTAGAATCCCTGCCTTTAACAGTTCAGTCACTTGTTCGTTCATGGTCTTTGTTTTCTCCGGCCCCATACTGCGCTTCTTTTGGACTATTGGTTCAACTGTCTTGTAGACATTGAGTTTATGTTCCCCAATGTGACGCTAGTTGAAAAGCGAAGACATCCATGTTCTTCATGAGAAGCTGTTTTTAAGTGAGTGCGGATGGAGTCCGAGATTGCAGGGCCAATGACAACTGTCTGTTCCGGTAATTTAGGGTTGATAACCCATTTTTTCGGTTCAGTTCGGACAGTTGGTTTCATCATTTTTGCGGGTTTCTACGCATCAGTGGTGTGGCAGTTCTTGTTTCTACGTATGAATGCTACTACGCCAGATCGGGTAGGAAAACCCGCCATTTGATGTGGCGTAGATGCATTGCAATTAAATTTCGCTAATCCTTCCCGTCCCAGCAAGAGGTCATGTGACGAATTGACGGGAAGTACCATAAAGTCACAGATTTCCGTTCGCGAATGATTTCCGTCTGAAAGCGTGACTGGGAATGTGAGCATACGCAATGGAATTATCATCTCATGAATGAAGCCTGAGATAGGTTCCGTCACCGGGATTAATCTTGCTTTATCTCCTTCGTCCAGCTGGTCAAAGCATTGTTGGTACATGATGTCGGTGCTATTGCCGTTATCTAGGAACATATACCTCGTGCGGTAATGACCCACAACCCCCGTAATGATTAGCGGAGCTGTCGAGGAGGCTCCTCCTTTCACCTTTGGCATGATGACGTCTGCCTCTTTCCAGGAGTCGTCGTTGACGACAGTGAATGCTCTTTTGTTATGATAACCTCGATGAGTCATGTTGCAATGGTGACGCGGAGTATGATAAACATGATGTGCATTTAGATTGCGGATCTTTTTCTGGGAGGGCTCGTGTCACACCCCAACCCGGCTATGGCTGACGTGTCACACTTGCAGATATCAAAACCAAAACTAATCCATAACATTAAAGAGAAAAGATTCTAATTACCATTTATTACATTGTAGCACTAAATTAATAAATCATGATTTCCAACTTCTTTTAACGCTCTTCACTGATTCCCCGAAATCCCATATTATCTGCGAAACAAATAAAACAACACACAAAAAGAAAATACGGCTGGGCCAAAAATTGCTCAGTAACGGAGGAATTAACAGTACAAGTAAATTCAACGCAGTGAAAAAGCAAGAAATAATAGAACTGAGACCGAAGCGAACATACGAAAGGGAATACGAAAACCAAACGAACACTATTCAAACTTGAAACCAAAATTTTATATCAAAACAACTGACGAACATAATCCGACGCAAAACCTGATCCTTAACCGGAACATAATCAGACACATACCGAAGCATATAAGAACAATATCAGAAACTTATCAGAACAGATACATACATCAAACTACGTGACTATTCATAACAATAAATTAAGTCACGTCAAACAGAAGCACCACGAGCCTAAACAGAGAGGTACACAGATAGCTAGTCCATGCACCTATGAGATGGTGAGTGTGGCGTACACCCATTTATTCCAATCTCCACAAAACAAACTCAAACATATATCAGAAGTCAGAAATCAGAAACAGATCTAGGATATATCCATACGCCTCTAAGGGACCATTTAGAGACGCCGTGATTTTGATTACGCACTGTCACGGAAAGTGTTCATGTCGCTGACGCCCCAACGACAAGTCAAAACAAACTGCTCGGGTGACGGAGTACAAAAGCTAAGAACATGTAAATAATTACAGGCAAACTAAGAATGACACTAACTGGAACATGCAACCATGAGTACAAGTAAGAGGTATGGCATGCTATGACACCCTAACAACAAATTTGCCAATACACACCGACCCAAATAACGAACCAAATACAAACCAATGATACGTAAAAGACGATGACAAACAGACTCTAAACATAGACGTAAGTCCGTACTACAAAGTAACAGATATAAATTTCATACTCTAATGATACGACTAACGAACCCGTACACATGGAAGGAAACGAAAGTTATACTATGATTAAAAGAAAATAAATCTGTATCTTAAAGCGTAAGCCCAAAATTAGCAATATTTTAGCGTCTCTCTCTTGAGAATATAATACACCATAAATATAAAATTTCTTAGAATTTCACAAAAACAAAGCTTGTTTGAGTTTCCAAATATGGGTCGTCACCAATTTTGTTGAAAGTTAGCTGTTGGAGACTCTGATCCAAATAGCTATTTAATAAAAAAATTTACACCACATCTATATGTGTAATAAATAATGTTGCAGAACACAATCCCTTTTTTTTTTAAATCATTATTTGTAGTACTTCTTGTAAACAAACCTTTATTTAATAGTTTATGAACTAAAAATATTTAGTGGAGTAACCTTATGTAAGACATAAAATAATGTCTAATTATAATATAATATATGTGTATGTATGCAAAGAACCCAGACAAGTTTCCTCCGCATGAAGGTATGGTAACAAAGGACAAAAGCTATTCATGGTCTACAAGTTAGGTTCATAGAATTTAGTAAATAAACCTATGACACCTCCAAACAGATTAACTACTCGCTGTTGGTAACCCCATAATTAGATCCAAGTGGTTAACGACAAAGACATAGTTCATAGCGAAAACGAAGATCAATTTAATTAGTTACCTGAATCGAGATCGAACTCATAGCCAGACAAGATAATAGTAAAAAGAAAGAACTTAACACCTTCAACGTCAATGTGGCAACGCACTGGTTCATGGCGACCGACGGCGGTGGTGCGACTAACTTGAAACGAGTCAGGAGACCAATGCGACAAACTGGTTTGTTGGAACTAGTGGCAGCAGTGATTGTTCTTGTCTAACGATGGGCCGACGTGGATTGAAAAACGACATCGGCGACGAATGGTGGTGTCTTCATGTGCGGCTGCGTGGAATAGGTATGACGGAAAGCTATGTATCTTACGAATTTGTGATCCAAGGTTTAATAGAATTTGAATGGTTTATAAAGAGTGATAGTAACATATATCACATCCAAAACTTTCTGATGATTAGTTTGATTTAGATAATGTGCGCAAGTAGTGCAACGACCTGAATAATTAAACACTTAAGAAAATTTAGTCCACTTTGAGAATATTACCATTATTTTGAACATAAGCCAACTAAATAACCATACCATATACACATTTAAATGACACCTACTGTTTCAATTTTATTATTATTATTATTATTATTTAAAATGTCAGATATTACAGCTCGCCTCCGTCCATATGTTCTCTTGGCTTCTTCCGCTTGTCTTCACTGTTAGCAATCATACAGCAATCATACCTTACTTAGAATCCTATCACCATTATTGTATAGTCAACCCCTTTAATGGTAATCAGAGCTTTACCCACCTCTTCCGCACCTTAATTTTTTTCTGTTCCATATCATTTTTCTTGCCATAGTCTTCGGACATGGCAGAAACCAACTCAACTGTTCCCAAAACTGCATCGCAGCCCCTTCACCCTGTGTACTCTGTCACAAAACATCACACAAAAGGTCCGCGTCCTTGATGGCGTGAACGTCTCATACACCTCATGGGTTCGCCTATTTCTTCTACATGCTCGCGGGTATCGCGTCCTTCATCATATTGATGGAACGCCTGCTCCCGATGAATCTGACCCGGAATACGCGTCATGGTTTGAAATCGACTCCATTGTCCTTCAATGGATTTACAACACCCTCTCCGATAATTATTTGAAGCGCATTCTTCCTGAAGATTGCAAAACGGCTCGCGAGGCATGGCTAAAGGTTCAAAATCAGTTCCACAATAACAAGGGAGCCCGTATTGCAGCCTTGAACACGAGTTCGTCAACATGACCCTCAAGTCACAACCGTCCCTTGAAGATTATTTTCTGCGACTCCGGGAGCTTGCAGATCAATTGAATGATCTCGTTGACACACCCGTTACGGATAAAACGCCTAGTCTTGCAAATGGTTCGAGGATTGCCGAGTGAGTATGACACCATGGGTTCTTTAATACACCAGGCTCAACCTTCGTGGGATGAGGCTTGTGAGATGCTGCGAAACGATGAAAAAAGACGCTTAGCCCGGGATGCCTTGGAAGGTAACACGATTGTGGCTGCCGCACAAACCTCTACCCGTAACCCAAATCACCAAACCCGTGAACAACCAAACAACCAAACACCACCCTCTCGTGATCAAACGCAACTGCCAACACCTCTCGTGACTATCGCCCCCGGTCCAATCAAACCCGTACTAGGGGTCGTGGGCGTGGTCCGAACCACCGCAATAATTATCCACCACGAAACATCTACCCTTCACCGTGGCCTTCCCAACCGCCTCCTTTCCCTTACTGGACTCCACCTTCCTATTGGACCCCTCCCCCTTGCCCATACCCCCTTCCAGCCCATGGACCCAATCTTGGACTCCTTATAGCCCATCAAACCAATCTGCTCATTCACAAAGTTCCACGGCCCAACAACCTTCTAGTCAGCCTGCGGCCCAATCCAATACCTCCGAAGCCCAATCTGCTGAAGCCCATCTCACTGACTTGGACGCATTAGACCCGTCCCAGATTGCTCAGGCGTTTCAAACTCTCTCTGTTGATCCCGACGATGAGAATTGGGACATGGACACCGGGGCAACCTCACACGTTATCCTCGATCAAGGTACTCTCTCTAATCTCTCACCATTTTCTCACATAAAGTCCGTATTGGTTGGTAATGGCAATCGTCTCCAGGTTCTTGGATCCGGTAGCACAACCCTTAAAACACCAAACAAAAACTTTCAACTTAATAATGTCCTATACAACCCCAACTTTATTCGTAACCTTATTTCTGTTCGACAGTTTACTATTGATAATTGGGTTTCTGTCGAGTTTGACCCTTTGGTTTTTCTGTGAAGGATTACAGGGATGGCACGTCACTGAGTCGCCACAATAGCTCAAGTGGACTTTATTCCTTCAATAAAAGCACACTGGCTCAAGCATTAGTTTCCGTTTCCTCTTCACATTCGTGGCATGATCGGCTCGGGCACCCGGGTCGCCATGTTATGGATATTTTAGTTCTAATAATATTTTGCCATGTAATAAACTTGAACCTAATTTTGTTTGTCATGCTTGCCAGTTGGCCAAAAATAAACGTCTTCCATTTGTTGATTCTATCACCACAACATCCATGCCCTTTTCCATTGTCCATTGTGACTTATGGACCTCCCCCGTTGTTAGCACCGCCGGATACAAATATTATATGGTGTTAATTGACGACTTCACCCAATACTCTTGGGTTTACCCCTTAAAATTCAAATCTGAAATTTTCACCAAAGGTCTCTCGAAGCAACTTTTTACTCGTTTTCGATACAGTTTGTGCCTTCGACAGGCTACGGCTCCAACTGCGGGGGACTGTTAGCAATCATACAGCAATCATACCTTACTTAGAATCCTATCACCATTATTGTATAGTCAACCCCTTTAATGCTCCTCATAACTAGGATTCATTGGCTACCATAATTGTCTCACCATTGTAATTATTTAAAGGCATGTAAATCATTGTAATAGGCAAGCACTTCATTTGATTTCATTCACTAGATGGGCTAACTGTCCAGACTTGATTGCGTTTTCGATTTCCATCTTAATGCTGTAGCAGTTGTGTAATAACCTAGTACTGACCCCCAAAAATTTTCGCGTCTTATTACTAAATTATAATAAATAGTTAACCAAAACAAATAATGAGCGAGCCAATTGTGTGCGAAACTAAAAACCGAACCATTTAACATAATAAATATTGTTAGAATACACGTTACGAGACCGAGCTGATACGCTAAATGAACCCGAACCCATTTTCGAGGGAGGTGATTAGTCACCAAGGGACACATGGCATAAGTGCCATGTGCCCATGGCACTCCCATATTATAACACTTATACACACCTCTCTTTATAAACTCATAAACATAACACACACTACACACAAATGCATATCTGATGAGACAGAGAGAGAGAGGAGAGGATGAGCCGGAGGGGCTCCTGCCGCCGCTGATGGCGGAGCTCCGGCGGTGCTCAGGCGAACAAGCCCTACAACACACCACCACCTACACCACTACACCAAGTAATATGGTAGAGAGAGCCGCTGAGATAGAGAGAGAAAGCTAGAGGGGAGAGAGAGAGATCAGGGATCAAAGGAGGAGGGGAGAAGAAGGAAGGAAGCGGCGTCGGCTCACAGCGGTGGTTCCAGATGGCGACGATGGTCCTTTATCTCCAAATGAAACAAGGTAAAAACCCCCCAAACCATACTACTCTCTTTATAAGATGCTCGATGATGGTTTTGTTGAGGGTTTGATTAGAGTTTTGTTGACAAGGAAAAGGACTACAGAGGTCACGGTGGGAGGCTGTTGTGGTTACGGAAGTTACAGGTGATAGGGATGGTGTTCAGTAGTGGTGATGATTAGGTTGATGGTGACGGTGGTGCACGTTATGGTGGTTATGCATAATGGTCACAAGGGGAATGGACTAAAATAATAGGTAGTGGTGGTCGTAGTTCGAAGGTTCGGTCAAGGGGACGGATCATCGACAATAACCCGGTCAGCTGTTTAGTTAACCTAGTCAAACTGGACTGTCAACTGAGTCAACTCAGTCAACCAGTGTCGGTCCAGGTCACCCGAACATGAGGTATAAACTAATCCGATAACTTGATGATTATAATTAATTATAACCATACATATTAATACAACCTTTGTGTGGGAATTTGACGAGCTCGTATGACTAAGACCAAACCACATGTTAGATTGAATATTGTACAAACCTTAACTTGGGCATTTGGATTGGACAATCGGACATTAGTTACGGATAATAGAACTTGGACATGAATTAGATAAGAAACGACACATGGTGAGTTATGATATGCGAACTTGATATTTGGACGTGGATATAAAAACAATAGGTTGTAATAATATAAACTCGGATGTATGGATTAGTCGCCTAAACCTTAGATAACATGGAGCTTGGAACCTTCAGACACTTTGGACTAATTGCACCGCTTAGACATAAAACTAATAACTCGGACATTAAGTTCACGAACACTTTGTACATTTAGACATGGAATGGGACATAAGGCTTGAAGCAAAAGAAAGATATGTGTAATTATTAGATAATTTGGATACGATTAAAAACGAACCTTTAGACTTGAATTATCGAATATTAATGATACCTAAGCTTCGGACTCGACATTTGGACACCTTATATTTGGAATGAAAGAATGAGACATAGACGCCTACCACTCGAATGGATACTTGGACTTGAACACTTGACACATAAAATCTTGTAAACATTATGACTAGTGCCTCGGACCCTTGACATTAACTGGAACTCTTAACACTTAGGATATGGAATCGAAAACTAAGATTCGGACATAAACTTTGGATAAATAAGATGAAAGGAAATATAAATAATATAAACCATACACTCGAGCTCGTCTCCACGCGTTACCATTAATTGATAAAAACCCAAACTAACAATATTTTTCGACTTAGGATTCGACCAGGAAGAATACCAGTATAAGATGTCGGACGCTTTGATTATTATAAATTGCTCGTGTGCATTGTTTCTAGGTGAATTCCGTGAACCATCCCATCTTTTTGTGTTTTACTGTTTTTGGGGTGAATGCATGTTTCCTTTTTATAAACTGTTTGATGTGACAAGATAGTAGCTGCCGAATACCATACCGACACTCATTAACCCAGGGATTTGGGCCACTTAATATGTGGGTAGCGCTACTTGGGGAAACCCCCACACACAGTAGATCCGGAAGCCCGGAAAACCCTCCACTGAGGCCTACGAGCCGTTGTGACATGTTTTTTGCCAGGAGAATCTATGATGGCATGTGAGAACAGTCAACGAACCAGGTCAACATCCGTACGTTTTTCAGTTACTATTGTCATTATGTGTGCACATTTACGCATTTTGCATACACTATAAACCCCCCCAGTCTAGTGAAGCATGAGTATTCAGAAAACTCAACAAGGAACAACTTTCTATGCCCACAACACTTAGACAACCAACATCCAACAAGGTTACCCCCCCCCCCTAACGCATGAAAAACCCTCATTAACACATGTTGATGTCATCATCGAACCAACAACATAATAACTTATGTTATCATCCAACAACAACCTACCCCTACATACAAGGTTAACACGTAAATCGATCTTAAGAACACCTAAGTCGGATTTACCCACATATGTGCATAAGTGTATGCCTTATCCAACTAATAAGCCGAACATATGTTAACTTATATACATATATATGCACCACATATGCAATATAAGATCACTAGACTCTTGACAACACTAAGCTAAGTTCCACTAAACTACTAACATCCAAACTAATCTACACATCCTAGCCTTGTTTGAGTAGCATCATGCTTGTCTACAAGCCGATTGATCCTTATATATACACACATGTACACGCATCAATGCACACACATGCCATAAGTCCTAGTTTTTGATATGTCACTATCCTAGGCTATTAACTAATCTAAAGAATGTTCTTGTCTTTCCGTTTGGCCGATTAGAACACACACACATCCTCACTAGTCACCATCAAGGGAATGTCCAAAACAGACACTAATTTAGCATGAAAGCACCAAGATCTCACTACATTCTATCACAAACTCCAACTTTATATAGATAGACCCCTTCTTTTTGTTTGATCTCAGCCAAAAGCTCACCAAGAGAATTTTATGTCATGTCCCTATCCTTTCCTTATCTAGCTAAAACAAGAAGCACCAATCACTACAAGGCACTTACTTCCATTTATGGATTAAAACAAAACTCCCACTTGGGACACCCCAGTAAAATCCCACATCGGTCGTGGCCAAGAGAGATCCTTAGTTCATAAGTAATGTCTTGCCTCTTAAATCACCAACACGTTTTGGGGCTTAATGTTAATGGATGAGATGAGAACTCCATAGTTAAGCGTGCTTAGGTGGGAGCAATTTCAGGATGGGTGACCTTCTGGGAAGTCTCCACTAGGGCAACCGAAAAAAAATCCGTGAGCTATGGGTGGGCAATCCATCGGGGCAAAGCGGACAATATTGGTGGCAAGAGAGGTCGGGTGTTACAGATGGTATCAGAGCCACTCCTGTGCCGTTCGGGATGGTGGGTGCATACCTCATCAGGGACGATGAGACTCTAACAGGGGTGAATGTGACACCCCAGGAAAATCCCACATCGGCCGTGGCTAGGAAAGATCCTTGGTTCATAAATAATGTCTTGCATCTTAAATCACCAACGCGTTTTGGGGCTTAATGTTAGTGGATGAGAGGAGAACTCCATAGTTAAGCGTGCTTAGGTGGGAGCAATTTTAGGATGGGTGACCTTCTGGGAAGTCTCCACTAGGGCAACCAAAAACAAATCCGTGAGCTCTGGATGGGCAATCCATCGGGGCAAAGCGGACAATATTGGTGGCGAGAGAGGCCGGGTGTTACACCCACTCTTGTCCTCTTCCTAGTACTCGGCCGAAAGAAAGAAGCAAGGAGACATCACACTCGTTTGATCATTGCTTTCATGATGAGTCTCTATCACACATGTTTGTCTCAAATTTTCATGTTTTGGGTAAAAGACAACTAAGAGTAGCCCATTCTCACACATAGAACCTTCCTAAACTACTTTTACCAATCAAATTAGAGGAGGATTAGATAACTATCACCATCACCTAACAAGACAAACCACTTACATGATGATTAGTCCCTTTCCTCTAAGCATGCATTGGCCAAGGCTTCCATCAAGGCAAAGGTATGATGTAATCATCTAGCATAAAGTCAATTACATCAAAAGGGGAACAAGACAAGGATTGAAGCACATCCAAGAGGAAAGAACCTACCATTCCTTGATAAACTTCATGCATCACTCGACCTTGCATCAAATGGTGATAAGAATGACAGACATAACCAACAATCAAGGTGATAAGCTATGCCAAAGATGTTCTTGTCCTTATTTGGGGATCGGCCTATATAAGAAGAGCCAAACCATCACATTCCTCACAGCAATACACCTTCATTCTCTTCCTTATACTCTCGGCTGAAACCACAAGCCTCTTCCCTTGATCATCGAACACTAGGACTCAAGATTTGGAGTTCAAGAGGAGGCTAGGAGGATCAAGCAATCGACTCGCTACATTTCCTCGCCTAGGTAAGATAACTAAGCTCTAAAAATGTTTCCTTTTCCTTTATACCCATCGGCCCTTGTTATAATCGGTCCCCGACATTTGAGCACCATGAAATCGACTACACAACACCTTAGAAGTGATTAATTTAAAACATCACCTTGTCTTCATAAGTAGATATTGATTACTAGCATACACTAACACTTTATACATATATCTCTCATATGGACCTACCACTTTCACGTATGGTGAACCACGAAGCTATATAATGCACTCACATTACACTCAATGTCTTACAACTCATACTCGGCCCTCTATATATGATATAGATGACGATTTTGAATCCAACATATATGTTTATATACACACGGTCGTGCACCTAAATGGAAGGGTAGTATATTCGATTTTCCTTAAAACACACTCATAAACACTCTCTTGTACATTAGTCTACTTAATCAAGTCGCTTTTGTAAGGAAAAACAATCGGATGATGGATAACATTGCACATAAAGAAATTGGTCATTGTTATAACATGTGTTAAGGAGAATAAAACATATGTTAATATTAGCTTGAGAATTATAAGGGTCCAAACATAAGATAACATACTCATTTTTGCTACTAACCAACCACACATGTTAAATTAAGGACAACACATGGCCTATGACGACATATGGAGCTCACTTTGTCCACGCTAGAGGACATCTTATCACAAAAACGTCACATATACAAAAACGTAACCCAAATCTACTAATAATGTGGTCCACAATGTCGGGTACCTAACCTATATGAGGGGTAAAGACATACAACTCACTATGTCCAAACTTAATCATAGGGCAAGCATTGTTTGGGCGAGAGTTGCTATCCATTTCAGCTTCACTAGACCACATACGACTCTATCAGGTGAGTTTTACGGCCCCATTTTACTATTTTACATTTCGGGGGATAAACATGCTTCAATACTGGTGTCATTTACAAGTATGTGTACATTCTATCGTGACTGCCATGTGGAACATGAGACATATTGGTTCATGAGCTCACTAGTCCTCGTACAACGATTAATGTAACCATTAGCTATCAAAAGCCATGGAACACTTTAATAGATCTATGGGTTGACACCCCCACTCTTGGTTAGTCGCTCTAACCAGCTACATATAAAAGAGTGTTAGTATTCTACTATACATACATTGTCTTTAGTGTACAATGCGCGAGGCATAACAGTCAAGAGGTTTAGTTATGGGACTCATGGTTTGAACAGTAATCATTCGCTCAGCTATCTTATGATTGGTCATACACGAATTACACATTTATTTTACTTCTTACGTTCAAACCCGTGAACTCACCAACATTATTGTTGACAAAAAAAAAATCCTTTATGCATGTTTTTCAGGTAACTAATGGAGGGCCACAGGGATTTGAGAGAGAGGGGTTCGAGCATGCACTAAATGGTACCACCTGGAATGGGTTTTGTCAATCTATTGAGGTTTCGTTTTCAATTCCATGAATTCTAGACACTTTTTCATTTTTCTAGATACTTTTATGTCGGTTTAAATAAATTATGACAATATCCATCTTTCATGGTGGTACTATTTTAAATAAAATGTGTGTTTCTTGAACCTTGTGCTTGAAAACCTTTCGATGGTCGCATCCCGTGTTTCCACCTTGGCGGGGTGTAACATGGCAGTAGATAGATTCGGTGTTAGGTTTGAGGTGTCGCTTGTACATCACCATGTGTTGAACTATGTAAACTTTATGAACTTGCTTTCGAAATAATAAACTTGTTGAAAACCACTTAAACGAACGCACGGACTCACCAACATTATTGTTGACCCAAACTATTTTAAGCATGTGTTCAGGTACCTGTCTGAGTTAGAAAGGAATGATCAGCTACGACTCGAAGTATTCTCGAAGGACGAATCAGAAGGCAAGCGAGAACATTAGATATTACCCGAAGTATTTGTATTAGAGATTGTACGGTATTTAGAAATGTAATCAGATATTTATAAAAGATTAGTTATTTACATTGCTTCTGCTGTTTGCTGGCATTGCGTGATGTTTTGGTAACCATCTGTATTTTTATCGGGCCCACCTTGGTCGGGTTGTGACAAGTTGTCTGTTAAGTGCCCATAATCTTCATGATACTCACAATACTTAGAATTGTCAACGTTCCTTCTGTCACGACTCAATTCCGCGGCTTTGAGAACTGAACCTGCTCCGTCTTCAAGACTTCGGAAGGTGTTTTGGACAAAGAGGTCCAGTCATAGTTCTTTCTATGGTGCCCTTTCTGATCACGCGAGCCCTTAGAGTTCAGATAATTGCGCGCATCCTGCATAGAGGAATATTTACCTTCGTCTGCTACGCTAGAAATTCTGGACCATACAGACTGCTTCCCATTTCCCTTGTTGCTGGGGACCGCATTTTGGTTGTTGTTATGGTGCATATTTTTGTTACTGCGAAAAGAACGCTCCGAAGACGCGTAAACTTTCGCGGCTGCAATTACCTCATCCCAGGAAGTAGGCACACCGTCTTTACCAGTAAGGCACTTCATTAAGTCATCATTCCTTACGCCATGTATGAATGTTGCACGGGTAAGTTCTTCTCCGCATCTAAGTTGGAAAGCTTCCTTATTGTACCGAACTATGTAATTGTGACATTCGTCACCTTCATCTTTAATCAATTGTCAAATTTAGTCCCTATATTTTTTTTTACGTTTTCAAATTTATTAACACGTGAGTTACTTTTAAATCGAAAGTTTAAAACGCTTACAGAATGAATGTGTGAATTTTCTTGTCGAAACTCACGAAATACAAACTTAATTAGTTGTTTGATAAGCTAAAATAAAAAGTTTAAGATTTATAAAGTTTGAAAACATTTTGGTTAACTTAGTTAAAAGTTTTACAAAGACTTTTACAAACTAAAAACCTTATAAATAACCAAGTTAACTTCTGAGGGACCATTCTTGCCAATTAGTGAAAGTTTTAAAAAAAAATACTTCTCTTTCTGTCTTTCACGTTTTTCCGGCCAACCTCGCCGGCGGCGGCCGGAGTTCATGTCCGGCGAGTCTTAAACTCGCAAATTAATGCCCGTTTCAACTTCTACTTGACGCCAATACGTTTCTCCTTCATTTTCCAATCAATTCCAATAATTAATTAGTGGTTTTAACGCGTTTTATGAGAGATTTAATCACACTTTCATGTTGTAACCGACCGGACATTAGAGGTGAGTATAACGAGCGTTTCAATTGTTAAGGTTATAAATTGAACTCGCCAATCAACTGCTACACACATCCACGTTTATAAACCCACCAAAAAATAGCTTAAACACGTCACGAAGGCTTCTAAATTTGCGGTTATGGTTTCGGACCTGCACATCCTTATTTCGATCGCATACGACATGGTTAGTCAAATTCTGTTGTGTCGTTTTGTTGGTCGGATGCTCCTCTTCGAAAGCCCCTTGAAATCGGGGACTGACATTGATGAATTGGAGGTTCTAGGAATCTAGGGTTAGGGTTATGTTTTGGGGAAGAAGATGAAGTTACTAACATTGTTAAATATAATTGTTATTCAAACTTGTTAACATAAAAGGCATGTGGTGGAGTGGTCTGTAGTTTGGGTTGTGTGTAGAATGACCCGGGTTCGACCCTTGTAAACCGCAGGTCTGTTGTGTTTTTTTATTTTTCATTTTATTTAGATAATATGTATTTATATATATATTAATCTTATAATATTCATAATAAGTTCATTTTTACTCTAAAAATTATAAAATTTTAGGTGTAGCTTCTTGACACCATAAAGAAAATTACCACATTTTTATTTTCTGGAAAATGTTTTTTTTTATATTTTTATTGAATTAAATTGTTTTAATCATATTTAATTGATTAAAAATTCATTTTTAATGATTTTAATCTCAAACTTTTTGTGAAACTATTCCTAATCATTATAAACTGAAATAAAAATATTTGGTTCAGAAAACAATTATTTTTATTGATTTTCCTAATTTTAATCATTAAAACATAATTTAATCTCGTTAAATCAGTTTTAAATATAAATAAGTTTATATAAATTATGGGAAAATTATGCTAATTTGTTTACATCAGAAATCATCCATTTTCTATAAAACTAGTATTTTTGGATCATGTATGGTATTATTAGTCTTATTTACGTTTAATTAGATATAATAAAACATTTATTTATTTATACAATTTAAACATCTATTTTATAATTATTTTTCTTATAAAATAGAAATACTCATATGGTTTAATGTCTTTATTATCTTTTGTTGGATCATTGTGTAACTCAAAATTATTTATTTATATTTTATGATTATTGTATTTATTTTAATTTAGTTAAAGTAACTAACTAAATTAATTTGTCTTCATTATTCAAACATATTTTTATTCAATAGGTAATAATTATATTATTTAAACCACATTTACAACCTTTCATATATTATTTGTGATATACAACTTTTACATTAACGCAACTTATCATTAAAACTCTAATTCCCCAAATCGACTTAGCAAACCCTAATGCCTTAGACCCTAGATACCTTAGACTTTTAGACTTTTTCCTTATTAGTATTATTACACATTATAGGTTGGATTCTTCGGATTTCCCATTACTTAGCTCACGACCGCTTAAGTGGATTTTGATCGCTTTCGCAAACTGTGAGTATATCTTTCCCTTTTTACTGTTTTACTATTCTGGGGTGACTCATGTACTTACTATCAAGTTTCTATTTCTTTTACTAAATGCAATTCTCATGTGTGTTTGCTTTATGTTAATTGGTGTGTCTATGACTTGTCAAAATCATTAACCGCTGGGCGGCCTAGCATTTCAGTGAATAGTACTATGGTATACCCCCTTGAGACTCTGTTAAGAGAATCTTGGTCATTGTCTTGTTAATTCATTATTCAGTTGGTTAGTCATGTGTTAGTCATTATTCTCAGGTTTGGTTTTGAACGGATATTACTTATTACATAATTGCAAATGGTACCGCACATGAATTGCTAAACACTTTTCTACTATATTTATTTAAACAGGGTATGCTCACCAATACATTTTTGTATTGACCAAATTATTTTGTACATGTTTCAGGTTGTTTTGAGATGCATTCTTTAAGCTTTCGGATTTATATTTAGATTTTGATTCATTGTATTTCATTTTAGTTGGCAGTTAGAATCGTTGTATTTCATTTCAATGTAATAAATTATTTAATCAATGTATTCAAAAATTTACACTTTAGTCCATGAGCTATTGAACAATCATCACTACGTGACACCTCGATGTTTCCGCCATCGGTTGGGGTGAATCTTCCAGTGATTCATTCTCATTACGTGTACACGACAGAATGTGTGCCTTGTCTTTCTTGTGCTTTCGGAGATGCGAAAAATGATTCTTGAACTTATTGATCAAATCATCAAAATCCACCAGGCTCCCGACGGGAAAACTTTCATACCAACCCTAGCTGCCCATGTTATTGTTTGAACAAACAGATGACACCAGGCCTGCACGGGCCAGAGTTTGGAACTTCCTGCGCAGTCGAAAGCATTTAAATGATCATCTGGGTCACGTAAACATCATATTTCCCAATAGTGCTTGGGAGCTTGCATTCTTGAGGCATTGGAGCCAAAGCTATGCGTGCGCAGAACTTTGACCTTTCTGCAAAAGTTTTGGGTCGATAAGGCTTGTACAGATCATCGTCCGGACGTGCATGGTTGCTAGCAACCGACTTTGAACGTTGTTTACAGTTAGATTCATGTTGAACCTCATCTTCAGATTCATAGCCTTCAGGCTCCTCGTTCAGGTTGACGTGGTCCTGATCGCGAGTATTTTTACCACGGTCTCCACCACGTACCACCTAACAAGGCCCTGTTGGACGACGGCCATTGTTGTTTTCTGGAGGTGAATCTTGATCACCTTCTAGGGTATCAAAACTCAAATCCTTCTTTGTGTCTAGTTTAGCCTTTTCAAGAACCATATTCTGGTATTCGGCTATGGTCTTAGCATTTTGTCTGGCCAACCATTCATCCGGATCTATCGGAGATTGATCATTCTGTTTCTTTCTCCCGTTCGATGCCCCACCTCTGAGTGGGATGAACTGGAACGGTATGTGAGGCTGCTTCTAAGTCACATTCTTTATCACAGTGTTTGGTGCAACAACATCAATCTGGTCGTCGATTGTGGCATCAACATCAACGGTGTTCTGGTTTGCACCAGTCGGCGAACCCATAATAGCTAGTTTGAAAGATGAGAGAACCGATAGTGATGGCGCTAATGGAGAAACAAATAGTCTAACCTCCTTGTGGGGATGATGAGACTATTCTAGTCCACAGAGATAATTCTTCACTAGTGGTTTATGGATTGGACTAACTTGCAAACAGTAAAAGAATTCGGGTAAGGAGGCGACTACACGTGATAGTAGTTTATAAAAAAAAACGTCGGTGAATGGGGATACTATCAGTGATAGCTATTTGGGTTAGCAAAAAGTGTCATCTCCATTAAGGATATGATCCCTTAGAGCATTCTTATCCCATCTACCAAATCACATCCATCAAATTACACTAAAAATCACTACTCCACCTCTAAATCTTCTCTCTCCTAATTAAAATAATAATACTTTTTCATACTTTTATCATTATATTTTCTCTCTCCTCACTCACAACCACTTTTAAAATATTAAAATATGTTTAGGGGTGAACAGTAACTTTTCATATTTGGAGGTAAAAGTGCTTCCACCAAATATTCTTTATATCCCCCACTCACAACCACTTATACTCACCCCATATAATTTGGTGGACACACTCACATATATTTGATGCCCGGGATGAGAATACTCTTATATAGAGGATGACGTATGCCACCATTACCCTAAACCCTAATCATAATGGGCCGAGGCCCGATTAGTATTGTCTCCACTACCCTAGTAAAAATTGTTAAATGAATATAATTGATGATTTAATGGTTACAAGTTCTAATACACACAAAAAAAATATAGGAAGTAGAATATCTATCTAGCCCATCCTTTAAGATACTACTCCCCTAATATTATAGTTGTATAGGGTATAGGGACCAAGATTTGGCATGTTCCATACATTGTCTATACGAATGTAGCCCTTACACTCTTTTTTACTTTCTCTATTAATTATCAAAAACAGTTTCGAGTATTTTGTCTTTTAATCTGACACCGCATGTTGGTCGTCCTAATCAGATTCTTTGTTTATTGATTTCTACAAAGTCATCATCCACGAAGCTTCCACATGTACTACTTCCATGTTTTATTAAAATTATTATTATTATTGATCTCTACCTGAGCTGGTGGTTGTAATCATGTCACAGAAGCGGCAGAAGCAGGATGATGATACCTGTGTTTTGTTGCATGAGCAACACGAGCACGAACACGAACATGAACATGAATACGAACATGACTCAGCATCCGCATCGGATGCTGGAGGCCGTCGAAAACGGCCTTCTTTTAGGAGGTGAGTCTGATGAACTTTAGCTTGCTTGCTTACAATCTGATTAATTTGTTTGGATTTGTTTTTGTTGACTGATGTTTAGATGTGTAGTTTAGGATATTACAAAGTACAAACGGTATTTATATAGGGATTATCGAATTTAGGCTGTGTTTAATGGAACACTGACATATATATCCCGTACAATATACAAACACCATGGATGGTATGGAATTTTTTTTTCAAAAATAGGTAATTTTCAATGTGTGAGAGTGTTTTGTAGGGGTTGCATGAGATTTTTTGTGAAAATAGGTAGATCATCATATGGATCAGCGAACTTCAAAAATGAATTTTGAAGGTCTCACATCCATTCAGCGACTTTCGTTCAAGGTCACTAATCCATTCAGCGACCTTCATTCAAGGTATCGCTGATCCATTCAACGACCTTCATTCAAGGTTTCACAATTGCTATAAAATATGCACGAGCCAACATTGAATTCAAGGAAGGTCTCTGAATGGATCAGCGACCTTGAATGAAGGTCGCTAAATGCATATGAGACCTTCAAAGTTCTTTTTTGAAGGTCGCTGATCCATATGGTGATCTACCCATTTTCACAAAAAAAAATCCCATGCAACCCCTACAAACATTCTATCACATTCAAAATTACCTATTTTTTTAAAAAAAATCGATGGTATGACACGAGATTAATTATCATATGTGGTCGTATAACGCGTTAGACTGATACGTCTACTGGCAATAAGTGACTGATCTAACCACTGACAAAGTCATATGGCATGTATGACCGTTTTTGCCCTATCATATGGCTCATATGATGGCGTCACGTCGCCTGGTGTCTGTATAGCATCACTGGTGTGTCTATAGCAATACCTATTATCGATTTTTAAGTTTGTACGTTCTGTTCTTGATGTTTATATATAGTGTTGTTGTTGAAGTTGATTAAATCAAACATTTATGTTCTTTATCATGTTATTATGTTATGTGTATTATTATGATATTTTAGTAGGATTAGTTTTAAGGCTTGTAGGATTAGATATGTGAAGTAAAGTTGTGTATATTAGTTCGAAATTATGCAGCATGTTGGGACAGATTCAAGAAGCGCGCCTCATGGCACTGTTTGATCAAAATGGACGGTTATGCCCCTGCAGTCTTTGTGGTGGTTTCCCTCAAATATTAACCATAATTAACCCGCCATTTAACTGTCCCAAACTGCCACAATATCATGTATATATAAAAGGAACCATTGTACATTTCATTTTTATCAAGACAATCAAGAAATCTTGTTTTGTCCATATTCAACCGAACGAAAAACAAAAGAGTGTGTGTGTGTGTGATTATATTTCAATTGTGTGTTTGTATCAGTGTGCGTGTGATTATCATTATCTAGTAGGTCTGGGACCAACTGTTGTGCTGGAGGTGATGAAGTTTTGTAGCACTAGCGACACATTATACAGACAGCACTTACATGTTATATACGGCATGTATGACAGGGTGGCAATGGTCATACGGGGTTTGTATAACACTATAACGTGTTAGAGTGGTACATCATACGGGACATGTTTTATACATGTTCTATGAGTTTGTGTCGTCATGTTACATGGCTTGTATGATGTGGTACATTGACACAAAAGTAACTGGCGTGACCACTGAAAAAATCACACGGCCCATATAACCATTTTCGCCATGTTATGAGGGAGTATGATAACTGATGTATCTATAGCAACACCCATTATTGATGTTTAAGTTCGTGTTTTGTGTTTTTAATGTTCACAGTGCGGTGCTTGATGTGATGAAGTTTTGTACTCTTAACAAGTATGTTGAGCCCGTTTTGGAGCCCTTGATCCGAAGAGTAGTATGTAAAAGATGTTCTTCCTTTTAAACTTTGATTTCTGTAACTTCTGTCATTGATTATTGTATGATAATATTGGTGTGCAGGTGAGAGAGGAAGTTGAAGTGGCACTGCAAAAACATATAGCTAACATGAAGTGGTAAGGCGTATGATTTCAGCCCGTATGATTTTGCATCGATCTGTACACATTATGTTTTATCTCTAACGCGTCAAATTTGTTAAATCAAGAAAGTAGCTTAGATGGAAATGTTTCATAAATATCCATACTGCATTTTCACATATAAAACCATTGATATCCTTTTATTTATGTAAAAAACCATAGTTGAGAAACAAATTATTCATTAAAAAAAAAACTTTTACTTGACCCGACCAAAAGTTACAGGTTTGGCTGGTGGCCCAACCCGTTTTTAGGACTAACACGCGTTCTTGATCAGGGATAGTGAAGATGAGACAGAACCTACACTACCAAGGAAGTTAAAGTTACAGTTATTAACTGCTTTGTCTCTTCCAGTTTTTACTGGAACCCGTATTGAAGGAGAAGACTGTAATATACTAAAAGTAGCGTTAATCGATTCACATACGGGGAAAACCATTTCTAGTGGGATTGAATCATCGTCAAAGGTGGAGATAGTCGTTCTTGAGGGAGATTTTGGGGATGACATAGGTGACAATTGGACACCTGAAGAGTTTACTGCTAATATTGTTAAAGAAAGGCGCGGGAAGAAACCTCTTATTAGTGGAAATTCATTGTTGAGTTTAAAAGAAGGCGTAGGTCTCGTGGGTGATCTTTGTTTTACAGACAATTCAAGCTGGACAAGGAGCCGTAAATTCAGGCTGGGAGCTCGCGTTTTGGATAGTTTTGATGGCGTTAGAGTGAGAGAAGCAATCTCAGAATCGTTTGTTGTCAGAGATCATCGTGGGGAACGTAAGTGTATTTCCTATTCCACAAAGATATCAATTGTGACTCATTTAGTTAGAGTCGAATTCTTAATAACGCGTTAAATATTTGCAGTCAACCCAACCCGACCCATTTGGTCATATGACGTGTCTAAAGTCTTAATCATCCGTCTTGCCATCTCTAATACGTAACGTTTTTGTAAAAGAAGTGGTCACAATATGTCATTTCTTGCACGCGTACTGATCAATTGTTATAACGAAACTGCATTAAATTTATAAGCGAACTATATCAGTTGACTACTTTGATCAATCATGATTGATGAGAACTATGTACCTTAATGGACCTGCTGTAACTATTTTGGTAAAAAGTTAATATGTGGTTTTTATTGGTTTTTAGTATACAAGAAACATCACCCACCTTATCTGTGTGACGAAGTATGGAGGCTCGAAAAAATCAGCAAGGATGGAGCTTTTCATAAGCGGTTGAACAAAGAAAACGTCAAAACAGTGAAAGATTTCTTAGTTCTTCTTTTCCTGGATCCTACAACGCTTCGACATGTAAGATATTGCATCTCTTTTGTGCTAATTTGCTCTTCAAGTTTTTTTTTAAGTATGGATTCTTAAGTCTTCTAATAATATATTAATGTGACAGTTTTGACACGTTTACTTATGATTGGGCCAATTCGGATTGTGTTTATCCCAAATAGATCAAATAAAAAAATTAGCGAAAAAATAACCGGTTAAACAGTTGAAAGTCACTAAAACCTACTGAACATTATCCAAAGTCTATTATTGTAATCATCTGATGCATATATGTATACCCTTTTAACCAATTTGGAATGCCGCAGATCTTGGGCGCTGGCATGTCTACTAAAATGTGGGAAGTTGTTGTGGATCATGCTACAAGATGTGTGATAGATGACAACAAATTATACTTGTATTGTCCTCAATCTCAGAACAAAGACGGCGTTGTGTTTAATGTTGTGGGACAAGTTCTTGGACTTCTTTCAGATTGCAAGTATGTTGTTTCCGACAAGCTCTCAGAAACCGAAAAGGTATGACTACCAACCCATCTGGCCTGTTAGTAAACGGGTTGGGTTTATCTTTCGAACATAATCACTGAAGTAAACTTTAAATTTCATATCTAGGCCGAAGCGCACAAATTGGTATTATACGCATTTCAACACTTGGACAAAGTTCTTCCCTATGACGACGAAGCTTCTCTAAGAAACAGCATTTGCTCTTTTACTAAAGATCTTTCCACTTTACATACCCAAACGGCCGAAGGCAATAACCCCATTCTGAAAGGTCCGTTTGATTACCCACAGGTGAACCCACCGTCCCCAGATATCATCGGGTCCACCTTGGGTGAATATGGCCCGGATCACATGGGTTCTGTTGATGTTAGATTTGATCAACCGATGGACTTTGAATGCCGCGTGGACAACACCTTGATTTGTGACCCAAGCTCATCAATGCATCTGCAGTATATTGGTGGTGGTTCACCCGGTGAACTGCAATGTGCGGTTGACAGGTTTTTGTTTCCGTGTTCTCCCATAGTCAAAGCTCAAAGAAGATGGAAGATTGTGTCGAGTGTTGTAAAGTGGCTCTCACTCATGTTAAGGATACAAAAGGGCGATGCATCAACAAATGATCGGATGTTTGATCAAGATACTCGGCTATAGAGCAACAGAAGTTCAATCTGAATTCGTGTGTATATATACCAAGGTAATTTTTTGACTCTGGCCTTTATTTTGCTGAAAATAGACTAAAAAAAGGCATCAGGCAATCGGTTTTTCTTGCTTACGTATACTTGTTCATACATTAGAATGACGATTTTGCATTCGTTTACTGAATGGGTTGATTTGGGTCATGTCTAGTGAACAAATCATACAAGTTTAATGTCAAATGCCAAAGTGTATACATTTATATTCCAGAGTTGGAACATGAGTGAAATAATATTCTTTTTCAATGCCATTTGACATATGACAAACTGCTTTGGGCTAGTCAACCTGACTCATTAAATTACATGTAGCATAGAATAACATTGTTCCATCATTTTGCTTTATAAGGTTGGATTTTGGCTCAACTGATCCAATGTCAGTCCGTTTTGGTCAATGATTTGGAGCACATTTTGATGATGTTAGATTGGTTATTAGAATCCTTGGTCAAGTTCGGATCACCCGAAACACATAAGTCAATCTGAGCTCTTGATCTACTTGTGATGAAGATGACACAAGTCAAAGAAGATAAATTTGGTGATTAAAGGTGGTGATACAAGTGTTCATGTTCATAGCGGCAAGAGTTATATTTTTTTATTGTTATTCTTTTCACTTATGCAATTGTTACTTCAAAAATAAACTGCATGGTTCGGGTTTGTTATAGTCAAATCATATCATTTGGTCTTTTTTCGGCGTTTTTAACTTGCTTGCTTTCTACTTCGACCTAGGAAATCGCCGTACTTTTTTTTTTTTTGAGAAAATGCGGCAATGCATTATGCACATGTGACATGACCATCACGGTTTTTGTCCCATAGATAACAAAGTGATCAGTTGAACTCGACTAAATCCTCAACCCAATGAAATCGATTGGAGCCTAAACCCATTGCGGCAATGCATTATGCACATGACCATCGCGGTTTATGAACAATTTTATTTATTTATCTATTTATTTATTTATTTTATTATTATTATTATTATTATTGTAATTTTAAAATTTCGAGTAACTAGTGTTGTTTCTTTAAAAAAAAATTGGGAAAACAGTCAAATTAAAGATGCTTTCATATTATGGACCAAAAGTGTTTGAAGGCCTACGATTAAGGTTGTGTGCTATGGGCTTTGAAAATGATACAAGTCTCACGGTCTTCTTCTATTGGGCCTTTTGAAGTGTATTACTAGTTTTACTACTTCTTGTATTGTAATTGGTGGGCTTGGTTTGTGGTTTAGAATATGGTAATGTGTGTGAGTTCTTGTAATAAATTTTGTGCTATCCATAAGCCCAATATTGCTTATAGTCATGGTTTCATTTGGGCCAGATATATCCAACATGTTTAGGGCCCAATTTTAGTGTAAATTTGAGAGATTACTAGGATGGAATCAAATCTAAACATTGCTGATCACAAGATCCACAGGTTCATAAAGGGGAAGGTTGGTAATGGGGAAAGTATTAGATTATGGATTGACCCTTGGATTAGTAATGTCCCTCTCTAAAAGACGTCTAGCCTAATTTGGTCTCCCTATAAAGTGGATAAAAGTGCATAATTGCATATCGGTTTAAGAAGCGGGGGCAAGATATTGTTTGGAAGTGGTAGTGGAAGATTGCCCCTAGCTTAGATGTAGAGACTGAGGAATGGCAGACTTGTTTTGATTTAATGGAGTCAGAGAGTTGTGTGTTATGTAGTGATGTGTAACGACCCTGCAGTCGGAATCGGGTCGTCAGGTCGGGTTATCGGAGCTACGCAGCGGATTCGGATCATAACAGTCTTTATTCTTCCAGGATCCACGTCATCATATCTGTTGGGTTACCTGAACACATGTCAAAATAGTTTCTGTCAACATAAAGTTGGTGAGGTCGTGTATTTTATAAAGTGAATGGCCAGTTCGTTTATCGATAATTCTTTTATATAAACATTCTTTTATAAACATTCTTTTGTAAACATGCTTTACTGATTATAATTTCTGAAGGGGAAAATATATTTCTATTATACCACTCTATCATATATCAATTCTATTATAAATCAATTCTATCATATCGATTATATTTCGTGCCATTCCTATCGATGGTACCACTCTAATTGTGGTAAAATACCTGTTCCTGTCCTCTACTTGGACAAGAATGGTTTTGGTCCTCTACTTGGACATTCCTACCCTCTACTTGGGTAAGACTGGTTCCTGTCCTCTAGTTGGACAAGAAAGGAAATGGCGGATACCGGCCAGTACTGTCCTCGTCGTTTCTATGTCCCCTTTTCTATTATATTTCTTCTATTGATAATCTTTTATTTATGTAAAGCATTATTATGTTTTCTTATAAATGACATATATTCCCCCGTAAACACTTAATAAAACAGTAAAAGTGGGGAGTTCACGATACTCACAGGTTTGCTTATAATCTTCTATAGTCTCTCCTATTACAATTATATGTCATATATATATATGGATACGTTTTACGCGTGGGACTTGTTAGATTGTAATACTTAGGATATATATCATATATACAATTTATACATATAGAATTCGGTATATATTAGATAGTCCTAAACTCGGGGTTTATTAATGACACGACACGGACATCCTAAATCTAGCTGCCCATTACAGCTTGGCATACAAAAGTAATAAAGCTGGCCATTACAGCTTGGCACACGAACCTAAAGAACTCTAGACACGAACTTACCCGGATGATGGTTCGGCAGAGCATATTATTATTAACCCGAGTCTAGTATATCGTTTTATATATCGAATCTTATATATATAAACATATATATTTTATATATAATTATTATTCTCTTATTATTATTATCAAGTTCGTACGTTCCCGTATTATATATATTCGTATAATTCTAATACTATTCCTCGTCCAGCTATTGGACCGGGTTCTATTCCGGGTGTTGACCGAGTCACTGCATCGACTCGGTATCGACTCGTATTCCCGATACGGTTAATGGTACTTCGCAATCAACATGATTATTATATTAATAACTAATCATTAATCAAATCATAAGATTATTAACCAATTAACCCAATAGAAATATTCTTACCAAAATAATAACCGGATACTCCCCGGGTTATTACCGGAATATGATCGGAAGTTGACCGGAAAGTTATATCGAAACCGGGTATCGGACCCGTCTTCCGACTTTGGTACCTTATAACAATAATCACAAAGATTGTAATCAAAAATCCAATGATAATTGTATCCTTTATACCAAATAATATAGTTTGGAATAGAGATCGGAGCTATATCAAGACTATAACCCGACCTCGATTAGAACACGAAGGGAAATCCAAATCAGTCCTATAATAGTCGGGTTCAAGATTACCCACAAAACTACTCGGGCCTTTCATGGTGGCTCATCGGTATAGGTCAAGACAGAAAGATGGTTCACGAGTTTGAGACTGGAACAGACGGATAGTCAGTTGGGTTTTGGGTATCCGGAGGACAGTCACCAGAACTGGTGTGGTGACTGTCCGGTCATCGGAACAGAGAAGGGTACTGGGTTGCGGGTTGGTTTCTTAACAGTGAATTTATTATCGGAACATGACTCGGGTTCGACTAATAATAACTGACCGGTAATACACCCACCTGGTCGGAAAATAACGAGGGTTCAAAGGGTTCGATGGTTCGGGCTCAGTGACAGTAACAGATCGGAAGTAGAAGGATGTATTGTGTTGAAACAACAAGAATAAGGCATGGAGATGGTATGGATATCTCTTCGGGTTGGACCTAGCACCTTCCGAGCATGTACCTGCACCACGAACAACTCGTTAGAAGGGGTCCAAAGACCGGGGTCTCTGGACCACCCTCCGACGCTCAACATTAGTGATTTATCCCAAGAAATGTACATAAAAGTAAAGATAAAGGAGTAAATGAGGGATACGAAGTATGAGAGGAGGTGGTGGTTGAAACCCGGCGGTTAGCTAGCAGCCGAGGCGATTTCGGGCTGCTTAACTCGATGGCTGAAAGTTGGTTATTAGAACCATGGATATGTAGACTGCAGATATGGCAGCTCCAGGGCTCCGACAGGGGAGCTCGTGAGTTCAACAGGGGAGCTTAACAGCTTTATTGTGTATAATTATGGAGAGTTCATGAGCTGCTGATGTGATACTTTAGCAGCTCGTAGGCTCCTCTATGGGAGCTAGGCAGATTAGTTAGTGAGAGAATGTTTCTAGAGAGAGAGAGAGAGAAAGTGAGTGAGATGTCTTGAGTGGAGACCAAGACAAATGGGATGGGTTTGAGTGAAGGTGTAACCCCCCTATTTATAGAGGGTGAAACCCCAAACCCTAATGGGCTTTGTGGTAATGGGCCGGGCTGGCCCATAAATGTTGGACCCACCTTTATTATTGACCTCCTGTAAGGCAGGTCCTGTGCTTGTGTAAGGCAGGTCCTGTGCTAGGGAGCTGAGGAGCCGATGCAGGTAGCTTCTCTACACCAGCTTCTGGCTTTTTGGCTTTCTGGCCCGAGCTTGATAGCTTCTTAAATATGTTTAAACGTGGGGGTTTGGGTACCCACGTCATCATATTGTTTTATTGAGTACTAATCACAACAGAAGGTTATCAAGACAGAGGATGAACCGGTGTTATGTTTGGTTCGATGATTCTCCACAGAAACAGAGGAGTAAACGATGGTAGTTATCGGAGGGGAGTGGAACTTACCGGTCAAGGAGAGGGACGCCAGAGAAGAAGGAGCAGGGCGGCGGGAGACGGTGACCGGTAGCAGCAGCGGAGGCGGCGACGGCCGCCATGACTGTCCGGTGAAAGCTCCGATCGGCTGCTGTCATTGTGTTCTTGATTGTAAACACACCAATGTGTGTGGGTTTCGATAATAAGCAGAGGAGAAATAATAAGGGGAGGGCCAGCAAGGTTTATAAAGAAGGATTAAATAAAGGGGCATTTGGCAACGGGGATAACAACTGGGACTCGCGATGTTTGGTAACAGGTATAACAACAAAATAAAGAACGTTTAACCGAGATAATAAACATTCAATAAATATTATCTATATAATCGGTTGAAACGGTTGGTCGCGAGATTCGAACTTAAATATTTTATTAAGTAATCGGGTGGTCGGGTACGACCCGATCCATTTAAGAGACCCGTAACACCTCGGGGTGTTACACTATGATGGTGTGGCAACACATCAGCACTTGGTGTAAGTTGATTCCAATTTTTTTGCATTTCTTTTAGAGACTTAGTGGAGCTTCATAAGAAGTCTACTTTGGGAAAGAAAAGTAAAGAAGTGGTTCATGTGATTATTATTAGTGCGTGTTGGTGTGTCTGGAAAGCTAGGAACGACATTGTTTTTTTCCAATAGAAGACACAAGATTGAAGATATAATTGGTGAGATCAAGTCAATAGGGTATTTTTGGTTTAAATATAGGTCCAAATGTAAATCTCATGTATGGTGAGATTGGTGTAAGTACATGTTGTGTATGTCAATGATGTAAGTGATCTGCTTTTTGTGGGTCGGTAGTTGTTTGACCTACTATTCTAGCTGGGTGGCTTATTTTAATGATACTAGTGGGAAAGCCCGCGCGTTGCGGCGGGTGCCCCGATTGATATTAGGTTCAATTATGATGTCTATTACGAACCAAAACCCATTCCGAGTTTCTAACATTCTATTCTGTTCATCGAAAAATAGCCTTAGAACATATAAGGTCACAAACATGCAAAGAAAGTCCAAATTTCTATAAGAAGAACCATGTTTATTAAACCATAAGGAATTTTCATCAAAATTAGGTTTATCTACAAGTGTTAACAATAATGATAGCAGTGGCGAAGCTTGAAGATCAAATTGGTGGGGACTGGACTCAATTTTTTCATATAGGTAGGGGCCGGAAGATCAAATCGGTGGGGGCCGAAAATATATAAGCTTCAGACAAAGACACAATCACACAAAGTTAGGGACGCAAAAGGCGTAAAAAGATATATAAAACGTTTAAACCACGATTTCTTTTAACTAAAACTTACTAATCAAGTAATCGTCTACTATATTCATATATTTGTTTCTAGTAAGGTACTGTGGACAGAGACTAAGAGAGAACTTACTTTGAAAAGGACGGATTATTGCACTAAGAATTACTCATCTTACCATTGTTTCTGGACCATTTCATCCCTATCTATGAACCGTCTAAGCAATTCTCTCTTTCAAAACCAAGCAATTCTTGTCTTTACCAAACCAGTCATGAAGTCTTTTGGCAATGTAGTCATACACAAGATCTCGTATTGGAGTTGGTATGACCATGAGGGAGCTCAATGCTGAGTATGGCAATGGCAGATAAGATAGCACTTTCAAAGCAGCTGTTAAAGTATATGAATCCAAATATTACAGTTAACAAATATTATCAACTGAAAGTTAAAAGCAGTTTGCAGGCGATGAAGCCTAGCTCAATTGGTGAAAATTGGGGGAGCTAGAGTGGAGGTCACGTGAAAGTTGAGGGTTCAATTCTTGTTGAAACTATGTTTACCACATGTGAGGGTTTCACCTAGGGAGATCCCCAATCCAGGTGGAACGGGTAATCAGTACAGGGTGTTAGCCGGAGCTCCACCGGTTGCACCACTTGCCGTTCAAAAAAAGAAGTAGTTTGCAAATGATTATATTTAAAAAATATTAGCATTGCACTTTCATGGCATGAAGTATCAATAATGATGTTAACCTACTCTGAATATCCAACATCAAATGTCATTATCCAACTCACTACTATTTCCAACAGGCATCTTAAATTGTAAGACTGATTGTAACTATTGTGATTGGTTTAGGCTTTAAAAACCCATGGTACTTGTGAGACAAAATCATGGTTTTAAAAAGCATGAGGCACTCCAAGGTGTGTAGGTCCCAGAAGCCGAGGCGTGAGGTGAGAGCTTCGTGAACGCAAGGCGTCGCTCTATGTACCACAACACTGCCAACTAAGCTTTATTTACAACCAAAACCGCTGTCTTTTTTACATATCAGCCATCTTCATCATGCCATTTGTAAACTCTTCACTCTTTCGGCATTTTTACATATGAGCTCCTAAAGGTTGTTATTTTCAAATTTTCCAGCTTAATGGTCCTGCTTTTGACCAACAAGTGCATGAAGTGCCACCTCAAGACCCTAAGATGCTCTAGCTATCATCCCCATCTCATGCGTCACACACACACCCGAGGCACGCTTTTTAAAACCACAGCAAAAGATCACTTCTTTTTTCATCATCGCCCAGAAAGAAGTCCACATATGCTAGCATTAAATCAGATGTAGCAGCTACCTACAACATTACATAACCATAACTTTAATCCTTAAAAAATATAATTTAATAGTGTTATAAATGACTAAAATAAAAACAATACGTACTAATTTTATTAAAATAAATATATCAAAACTGAGTAACCTTTAGGCCTTCATAAAGAGCGTGTGATTGACAAGAACGCAAGCAGGCAAGGTCATACTCAGACCTAACAAACTCGCGTAGTCTTTGCAACTTTAATTTTTGCCTCCATTGTTGCCATGACCATGCAAGAGGATAAGCAAGGAAAAAAAGAATGTTGTAAATTGATCCCTCCCATGGTGGGATAAGTGGCTAAAGCATTAATTTCTTCTACAAATCTATTAAATGCACCCTCATACCTGCAATTTTAATCCATTACTCAAGTATATGTTCATTTCTCACCATCTCTAAAAATAAAAACTTAAAATAAAGGGAGCATGGTATTAGTGGTTAAGAACTTAAACAATATCTACGACTTGCTCGGGAGGTGTGTGAGGAAGATGCCAAGGTTCCCTGAAAGTATTTTGTCCCATAAAGTACATCCTATGAACATGACCTTGAGAGTCCTCCACTCTGTTTGTTTCCAAGACCTGTAGCAGCACAAATCCAAAGAATATTTCAGTAACCATCTGTTAGAAAAAAAACAAAAAAAAAGTTTGTATAAGTGTTTGGATGTGCTTCTCTTATTTGAAGTTGTAATAACCAGTAGACCAGATAATCAGATCTTTCAGTTTTCGACAAATCTGACTATGTGAAGAACTAATAGATAAAATGACCATAAAAGACATCATCATGAAAAAAGAGACTTTTAGTTAAATGGAAGCAGATGTCTCTCAAATCAGGTGAAATATGGGTGAACTTGTACTTTTATCTTAAGCTTAGATAACCGGCTTTCTTGCAGCTGGTTAGAACTCTTATCCAAAACTAATCATTTGAGTCTTATATAATCGGATAATCAGAAGCGTGGTATAAAAAAGAGCGCGTTAGTCACGCCTAGGCTCAAGGCAACACAAGGCTTAAACCCCTGCACTTTTGGTAGCATAAGGCCCTTTTTTCAAAAAGCGCACCTGAGGCGCATTGGGCACAAAAAGCGTTGCACTTTTGCACTTAGCGCTTCGAGCCTCAATTTTAGTCCTTGTTGCTTTTGTACGCTTCTTTCTTTTTAAAACCAAGATCAGAAGTTGAATTTATTCATCCTTAGAAAATAAAGTGATCGTGATAATCAGTTCGAAAACTTAGACCCAAACAACCTCATCGTAGGTCCTACAATTGCTTTCATCAATGTTGCAACAATCACAATAAGTTAATTTTTTTTTAAAGACCTCATTGAGAGACTCCATGAATGGAAATGAGTGATATATCTGAGATCCATGTGTTGGAGCAGACCCTGTAGACTCATCAAATCAATGCTAACAGGATAAGAAGTCCCAATAGAAGAAGCCCAAATAACCAAGGGCCGCCAAATGTGTCCATTAACTCTTCGAGAGCAGTGTAACAATGTGGCATAGGATATTTGTCTGAAATGCATTTGTAGGGACATGGAGTTTCAACAGTACCCCCTAACAAGTGATAAAGATTGTATCAATCAAATAGAACCAAACAATTCATAACTCAAAAGGTTAATACAAGAAATAGCAACATAACAATATTTTATCTGCCAGCCTAGGATTGACAAATGATCAGGTTGCTCTAAGATAAAACAGAGGTGTCAACTTTGACCCATGTGCTTATGATTGAGCCTTGACTAAAAAGCATTGAATAAACATAAAATGCCACTAAAAAATCTGAATAAAAAATTGAAGCTAGATATATGTTTGAGTACAGCATCAAATACTTAAAAATCAAATAAAAACGAAACAATATTGTACCTTTGGATGAAATTAGGGAAGTGCAGAGCTTCTTTCTCCGATTATATCCAGAATCCATCAAGAGGAGACGACGGAGGAGGCGGTTGTCTGACCAACGATCTGAATGAGTAGTGTCTATAGATTATTCTTGAGATTTGTATGGCCTTATTGAAGGAAGGATTGAGAAGATAAAGGGATACATGGTGAATACTAATCGAATGGTGGAGATCGAATGAGTTCCATTGCGGAGACCTTAAAGTAGGGTTTATTTAAAACGGAGGGGGATTGAACAGCCTGGATGAAACAAAATTTAAGCTTGCATTCAATCGGAAGAAGGCAAAGGATCATTGTGAGGGCAGGGATGGGAAATGGGGGTAGCATTGTAAAATTGTTTTGATAGTTTGAAGGAGGTGAATGGTGAAATGTCTATATTGCCCTTCTAAGTGTCTTAATTGTCCCTAAAATTCCTATAATACACTTATAAAATAAGCTTTATTCTCTTATACTTGTTGCTTTAAAAATTGTACCCATGTCAAAATTCCAATATGGTACATCACTCCTCCTTTATAATGTATTATAGATTTGCATTCCGGAAATTAAAATAAAAATTGAAAGAGCTAATTAACGATAAGTCCATGTGGTACCTTAAAAGTAAGAAGGTTAAGATAAGAAATGACAAAAATAAGTTAGTTTTTAACTGATGTTAGCATTAATATCTCAGGATGCTACAAACTTAAAAGTTAATACCCTAGTTTGCTATTATAAACTCTTAGTACCTAACTGATGTTAGCATTAATACCTCAGGATGCTACAAACTTAAAATTTAATACCCTGGTTTGTTATTATAAACTCTTAGTAGCTAACGTTGTTAGTTTCCACAAACCATAGCGACCAACTGTATAATTAACTCTTCATTATACTTTAGGATCATAAAATACACACAATGTAATCTAATAAATAGTTTCCTAACTCAACTCATTTTAAGCCCCGTCTTTTGTAGTGTGGTGATAAAGGTGTTGGGGTTTTAAACTATCATATCCAAATATAAGGCATCGAGATCATTTGTACCGCCTTACTATTGATACCAATAATCCCATCCTAAATCCATCAATGATCCCATGTGTGGGTTCGTGATCACAATATTAGCTCAAGTAGAGCTCTTTGGCGTGATAGACCTCGTCAAAAGGATGTTATAATATGCAGGTTAAAAAAATGAGATATAAAGATATAATTTGGATTAAGATGTTTTAAAAATGAGATGTGTAAGTTCGGATTGGTTTTTATATTTCTATAGCCTAATTTTAGAATAGTATAAGCACAGTAGTTAATAATTATTAGAAAGCACATCATATTTTTTAACTTGATAAACTAGTAACATACAATAATTGTGAAAGGCAACTATGGGGCTTTTTCACAGTTCTTCGGCCAGTAAGTGTTGAGCTATTAAAAGAATCAATTTGGTAAGAGATTTTAAACTAGCGAGAGACCTAGTAGCTGGTAGTGGTGGAGGTGGTGTGTAAATAGCTGGTTGAGAGTTATGAACACATCTAAATGGATATGTTGGTAAAATTTTCATTCTGTGTCATTTTAAAACTTAATAGGTAAGAGACTTGCTGACTAATTAAAATATGTTATGTCAGCAAACCAAACACACTTAATGATGAATGATTCAGATGTAGCTCTTAATGTTGTTAATAGAATCATTAAGAGATTACCAAACAACCCTTAAATAGTGGGGCTTTAGGGGTTCAGCCATTGGCTATTAGCGTTTTGAACCTATTTGTTATGAAACATGAATCAAAGACTTTGAAACTTTATTACTCAAAACTTAAGTACAAAAATGAAACCCTAGATCAAACACTGATGATCTAGAAAACAAATGACTCTTTACGATTACAACTCTAAAATAGATCAACAATACAAAGGATAATAACCAGCTTGTAGATACAAGACGTATCTATCCAAGCTAACCCTAATTTCTACGATCAGAGATCAAACCAGAGAGAAATGTGTGTGTAAAAGTGAACGAATGAACAAAAGTATGAAAGAGAAGAAGGAACAATCTATTTATAGCATCAGGAGGTGTGTTTCTTCTAAATGATCGAACGGCTGATATAGAACCGATCCAACGTATAGAATTAAGTTGTGCTTCTTGACAAGGATTGCCAAGTCAGCAATCCTTGATCCTATTGGCTGACCATATAGACACACAGACTGGGCCAGAAGCCTTTATCAATACATCCTGGGCTTCATCCATACGAGCTGGGCTTCTTCCAAGCTACTTGGGCCATCATGAACCAGCTACTGGACTCTAACTTGCATCTTCTATTGGGCTGGGCTGCTACTACAGCTACTCAACACTGCTACTCAATCCATGTCATGTGTCCAGCTTCCATATCCATACCTACAAACAACTTATGCAAAATGATAAAGTAAACTATAATTCAAACAATGTATAAAATTGAACATATGATGTCATATTTCAACACCCCTCCTCAATTTTATACACTAAATGGGTCAAACAAAGACAAGGAATTACACAACCTGTTGTGATCTGAAGGTAAAAGACCTTTTGTTAACAAATCAGCAAGCTGTTTCTCTGATGTAATAGACTTCGTTTTTATGAGACCTTTGGTTATCTGATCTCTTAAGAAGAATAGATCTATTTCAAAGTGTTTCGTTCGTTCATGAAACACTGGATTTTCAGCAATAGACAAGGCGGCTGAATTATCACAAAACAAGTCTACTGGTAACAACACTTCAGTTTTTAATTCCTTTAACAAGTTTATTAACCACATTAATTCACAAGTTGCAGCACACATAGATCTGAACTCAGCTTCAGCTGAGGATCTAGACACAGTTGTTTGTTTCTTACTTTTCCAACAAATCAAAGAATCACCAAGAAAAATACAAAACCCGGTAATCGACTTTCTGGTATCCAGGCACTTCGCCCAATCTGAGTCAGAGTATGCTCTCAACTTCAAATCATTAGATTTGGCAATGAGTATACCTTTCCCAGGGGCACCTTTAAGATACCTTAACAGCCTAAAGGCTATTTTAAAATGTCCAACCGTAGGTTTATGCATATATTGACTCAAGAAATGTACTGCATAAGCTATGTCAGGTCTAGTATGGGCTAAGTATATTAACTTGCCTACAAGTTTTTGATAACTTGTAATATTAGTTAATACATCACTTTTTTGTTTGCAAACATTTGTAAGCACATGATTAGGTTCAATTGGTGTGCTTACTGGTTTGCATGCAGTAAGCCCATACTCAGCCAACAACTCAAGGCAGTACTTCCTCTGAGAAAGACATATGCCCTGTTTAACTTTAATAACTTCTATACCTAAAAAATATTTTAGATCTCCTAAATCTTTTATAAGAAATTTAGATCTAAGACTTTCTTTTACTTTGGTTATTTCTTCATAACAGTTAATGTCATCCACATAAACAAGTAAAAAAATAGTCACCGAATCTCCATGTTTATAAAAAAGAGAATAGTCACATCTACTTTGTAAGAAACCAAGATCACTAAGAACAGAAACTAATTTCTGATTCCACATTCTTGGTGCTTGTTTCAAGCCATACAAAGACCTATTAAGTTTACAAACTCTCTTTTCATTTTTATCAAAGTATCCATCAGGAAGAGACATGTAAACTTCCTCAACTAACTCACCATATAAGAATGCATTATTAACATCCAATTGATACAAATTCCAACTATTTTGAATAGCTAAATTAATAACACATCTTACAGTAACTAACTTTACAACAGGTGAAAAAGTTTCTTCAAAATCAACACCTTGTTTTTTACTATAACCCTTAGCTACTAACCTAGCCTTATATCTTTCAATTTCTCCATTAGACTTATACTTGATCTTGTATACCCACTTGCACCCAACTAGACTTCTACCAGTGGGTAACTCAACAAGATCCCAAGTATTATTCCTATGGAGTGCCTTTATCTCCTCATTCATGGCAGCAATCCAATTTGGATCACAGGCTGCCTCAGTGAATGAACTAGGCTCTTTGCCTTTGTTTAGAGAGGCAATAAAACACTTACTTTCTTCAGAAAGTTTAGAGTAATTTACTACTCTTTCTACCCCAAATTTTACTTTGCTATTTATGACATAATCATCTAGATTTTTTGGCAAAACATTTGTCCTAGCAGACCTCCTAACAGTGGGTTGAGCAGGACTAAGATCTCCTAAGTGTCCCTCAGAAATGGAAGTTTTTTCATTTCCAGATTTCACACTCTCTGCCCTATCAGAGGATTGATTTGGAGAACTAGGCTGCGGAATCCCAGCCATGCTACTAGTCTCAACAAATTTTCCTTCTGATTGCTGAGATCCATGTGTCTCTAGATCAACCTTAGAATTTGCCCCTCCTTCATCATTGGGCACTTCAGGTTGATCTTGGTTATCCTTTTCATACCACTCAAAAAAGTTTAAGTTTGTTATTTCAGAAAATTTATTTTCATCAAAATTTTTAAAGACCTTATCTTCCTTAAAAGGAAAAATATCCTCATAAAATTTCACATCTCTTGAATAAGAGATGGTTTTTGATTCTAAACTAAAAACTTTATAACCTTTCTTTTCTGTGGAATAACCCAAAAAGATACATTTCTCAGCCCTACTATTAAGTTTATCATTTTCATTTAGAATGGTACTAAAGCAAAGACAACCAAACAACCTAAGATGGTCTAGGAAGGGGTCAAAACCATGAACTACCTCATAAGGAGATTTTCCACTAAGCATTAAAGAAGAAGTCCTATTTATCAAGTAAGAAGCAGTTAATACACAATCAGACCAAAACTTAACAGGAACACCACTTTGAAACATAAGAGCTCTAGCAACATTCAAAAGATGTCTATGCTTTCTCTCAACAATCCCATTTTGTTGTGGGGTATATGTACAAGATGTTTAATGAACAATACCTTTATCTTTACAAAAAATATTAAACTGTTGATTAATAAATTTTGTTCCATTATCACTTCTGAAACACTTTACTCTTTTTTCAAATTGTGTTTCAATAATGTTAACAAAATCTTTTAAGTTTTCAAAAACCTCAAGCTTACTCTTCATCAAACACACTGTCACACCACGCCAATGGCGGAAACACGTGGCGCGACGCTCGAAAGCATATCAAAGTCAAGATTAACACAAACTATATTTAATTAGAAAAGATCATTATATTAAGATATCGGAAAGGAGTACCTGGTTTCAATCATTACTTAAAACCACAAACATTAAGTTTTAAAGTGGGGTGTTTCCGTTTATGTCCCAACCCGATGGTAACAATAGATGAAACCCCCAACCAGTGTCCGACATCCCAAATTCCACCGTACTAGCCGCATACCTGTTCAGCACTTAGTTACCTGAAAGATATGTTTAAAAAGACGTCAATATATAAAATATTGGTGAGTTCACAGGTTTTGGTTTCGTAAATACGACATTTTTACATCCTGTGCAAATCCAGCACATTTTTACATCCTGTGCAAATCCAGCACATTTTGTGGCATCCTGTGCAAATCCAGCACATTTTGTGGCATTTGTATGGAGTAGCTAGCTCTTACAAATTATGATGATAAGCAATCCCCTGAGTCCCATAACCAAACCAAGACTAATAAATATGCCCCGCTCCAAGTCGTTTCTCGGAAACCAACGACTTAAGTTCAGAATACGTGCACCTCTTGTCTTTACCGGGTTGACGCTATCAACCAGAGGTGGGCCTCGTCAGGCACCAATAGTACTATCCAAATATTCCTTTGGTTTCATTTTACCTGAATTAATGGTTACAGTAGCGAGGACCCAACCCCGAGTGGCGACCAAAAACTCAAGTACTCATCATGCCACTTACCACATTTTAACCTTTGAAAACATTTCAATATGTGATAATTTTTGACAAACATATCTTTCCCCCAGTTAAAACAGTAAAATGGGGCCGTGAAACTCACCTTAATTTCCATGCTTAGCTAGCAAATAAAACCCAAAGCTTTGACCGACTTCCTCGTGCCCTAATTATTAATAAAGGACACCTTAAAGTCTATCATATATAAATCTAGCTTATTTTCCGGTTAAAAGATAGTTTACTCAACTATCTTGACTCGTGTGTACTAACCCGAGTCTTTAAGTGTTTTAACTCGACGAACCGATCGTGACTTACCATAATTCATGTGTTCACATACGGCATAGTACCCAAGTCGCGCACCTGTTACTCTGCGTGTGTAAACCATGTTGGACTAATACCACGAAACGTATAACTCATCCCGAGTCATAGCTTGTCTCGTAAACCAGATAATATGATTGTCTTGTATAATTATTTTCGGAAAATATACCTTGCGGAACTATAATATAGTTATTAAAATCCGTTTAATAACATTTGTTATTTCTTTTCCAATTCCGAATATCTTACAGATCCCAAGACTTTGCTTTTTGTAAAGACTTCCAAATAAAATCGCACGCATTATACATCTTGAATCCGAACGACAAATATATTGTAGTCATCGAATAACCTTTAAAAAAAACGTCGCGACTTTAAAATCACTTTTGTCCAACACGTGGGGAAGTTGTTTATAAAAATATACAACGATATCATCTTCGTTGCGCTTAAAATTTTATAAAATTTCGGCAGAGTTTCCTCTGTTTTCGTACAAACCAGACAACACAAGTTGTCTACAAACTTCCCAAAAATCAACACTCAGACACAAGACAACAATCATTTATCCGCAATTCCATTTTAGCGAGACATTTATACGTTTCGACAGCTTATATATATATTAAACTTATTATATAATATATACGTGTATATATATATATATCTATATATATAGTCCAACGAATTTAGTCCAACGTATGATGTTATTAGTTACGCTTTATATACAATGACAACTACTCGATTTATACATTTCATTTATTATCTTGTCGGTTCGTTTTGCGAGTTAACACATTTGTCGCTTTCGTATTTATGCATTTATAAATATACATATTTATAAATATAATCAAAATAAAGAATACGAAGTTAGTTTTACCAATCGTACGCACGTCATGACACCGTCTTGAACGACGTGCTGACCAAAAGTTTGACCATCCTTGAGTGTGCGTTGACCAGTCCCGGACATCTCAAAAGATACCCGAGTTGACTCGGTTGACTGTTCGACCAAGTGGACCAGATCCAACGATAACCCAAGAATAAAACCCGTCAACACCACCCGGTACCACCATCGCGTCACCCGGTGCCTCCTCCTCCGGATCTGTCACCACCGTCACCTTGTACCACCAAAACAACCACTGGGAGCCACTACGAGACCACCCTACTGCGTTCAACCGACCACCGAACCCACACCATCGGCCTTCATCCAACCCAACCCAACATGAACGAGACCCAAACAAAGATCAAGACCCGAGACCACGACAGGGATCTGACCCGGCCTTTGACCCAGGCTGAACCAACACAAACGAGTCCCAAAACCACCAATCGAGCCACCTACCTCTGTCACAACCAGGTCCCGACCAAAACCACCACTAAAACCCCTCTGCGCTGCTGTCTTCTGCGTTTTTCGGGCTGCAGAACCACCGCACAGCCACCACAGCCAAAGCCCCTGACCATCTGCATCTAAACGAGCTCCAATCGGCCTTGAATCTGCTCGTTTCTGGCCGTTTTGAACCTGAGCATTCCCGTACCGCCACCACCGACCTGTACGACGCTAACCACAGCCAAGCTCGTCCCTGGCACCTCCTTTTGCTACTGTTCCCGTCCGTTTTGGGTTATAAAACCACCGCACGGCCATCACCATGGGTGGTGGTGGCCGATCGCTGCAATAAGGAGTGGAACGGAGGTTGTGGGTGAGCGTATGGGTAGAGAGAGAGAGATCTGGATGAGAGAGAGTAGAGAGAGAAAGGGGGCGGGTATGGCTGCCAAATGGGGATGAAGATGAGATAAGGTTGCTTATATACCTAGGGTTAGGGTTAGGTAGGGTATCCCGCGTATCGAACTCGTTTTAACGTCTTAAGGCTCGGTTTTATTTCCGGCTCTAAAAATAATAATAAAGCAAGTCGGAAACGTTCGTAATGTAAAACATAACTAAATTGAGCAAAAATATAACTATATTCGACATTAGACATGTACGTTCGACACACGCGTTTAAATCGCGTTAATTAGATCGATTGTGTTATCCTTCATTTAAACGATCTCTTTTACCTTCGAAACTTAATAAGAAACATTATTTATAATAAATAATTATTCCGGAAGTTCGGTAACGGTTAAAGCCACGCGTTTTGACGTTCGAATCCCACGTCAGTTTCTTTCCGCGTTTCTCCAAAACGCTGCGTTTTTGACCGTTTACCGCGCCGATTTCACATTCGATCGCATCGATAGTAAATACGTGTCGTATTTTCATAGAATAAGATTATGTTATTCCAGTTTGACCAATTTTTGCTGATGTCAGTTCGTTACGTTAAACACGCGAAGTCTTTCTTTAAAGGCATTAAGGCTTCAACGAACTTTCAAAAGGACATCGTAGGACTCATATCAGCTCAACTAACCATAATTAACCTTAAACCATGTTAATTATTTCTAAAACATGATTAGAATCACGTTAATCGTTGTACAAAATTTGCCGGTTGTCACATTCTCCCCCCGTTAAGAGAATTCCGTCCCGGAATTCAGTTCAAGTCATCCGATACATTAGTATCCTTGAACAGGGCGGGATGTCTGCAACTCACACGATTACCCCTTTTCTTCGTGAACTCCAGTTCACGCTTAGCGTCCTAACGAACACAATGTCATGAGTCGGCTACGGCCGAGCTCTTGGGTATCGCAACCCGGCACAAATATCGGTTTTCCCGAAATAGTAGAGCTTTGCGTCAACCTGAATCCTGTCGGTTGAGGAATTGACAATGCTTCCTCAAGCCAGACCTGCGGGATTCGTCAAGAGTCCCACTAAGCTCTTGCGATAGTTCGAGCTTGTTCGTTGCAAGGCCAATTTTAACTGACATATCCGAGTCACTGGAGTACTAAGCGAAGTCACTCCATCACCGTTTTCGTGCTTAACAACACCCTTTCAGAGTATAATACTCAGCAAGGTCCTATACTGATTCGAAGTTCCTAAGGCCAACGCCTTGTTGGTACAACTTCCTGATCGGTTTGGCCACTTATTCAAGCAGATTTGAATCTACCAGATTCGTTGGAAATCTCTTGAACTCAAGCCAGTTCATGTGTATATTCTCTATTTGTCATTCAATGTACTAGAGACGTACACATATGCACTCCAAAGGACTTCGAGCAGTACACCCCGAACACTAGAGTGTTAATTCCTATCACATAGGAAATTCTGGCGACGAAGTACACGAATTTGATTTGCCACCGACACTAATTGTATCACACAGGACACTTCCGTCCAGGACAACAATTCATTCGTTCGAGAATGGTAATCCATAACCATCTCAAATTGAGTATTCCAGACTTGCGTTCAAGGTTTGGCACACCCTGGGGCAGGATAACTACTAAAATCCGATATTGTGAACGTTGGCGTCTAGTGCCTAGCCACGACTCTCCAAGAGTATAGGTGGCTATCCGCATGCCTCATATTATAACCACAAGCGAGTATGGGATGAGAAGGTTCCAAACAGCAATCGATCATCGCCTGTGTCTCATCACAGCCACCGGACACCTCAGGCGACAAGACCATTAGGTTCGCTCGTTGAATTTCACTAAACGGGTGATCTTACCAGATCACAAAGCAGACGACATTCTCGAGGACGCTTAAGGTTGTTTATAGTAGTGGATGGTATTCCTGTATCCTCACATGGACTGAAATCCACTATGCACCCACTTACAACCTTTCGCATGAGCGATTATGGTTAGTGATACCAGGGCACCTAATATGGACTGATGGAGCTCGAGAGTTTTTGCGTCACTTTCACCCCTCAGCTCCTCAAACAGTAGACAGTGTATATTCGACATACGGGCCGTACAATTCCATAATCTGTGAGAATTAAAAGCTAACTTAAACGCAGGTGACTAGAGGCTCGCATCACCTCATCACATTGGTCAACATGAGGGTGATGTATATGAATCATCATAATATGATTGCCGTAACAAATAGAGGATAGGGTCTCGACAACATCTCAACACGTTGGCTTTCCTCGAGACGGTAAGCAGAGCATTGGTAACTACCCAAAACAAGGGTACCCAGTGCTTGTCCTGCTATAGGTGCCTCACGAGCACTGGTGTCCTATCGTTATTAGCAACCTAGTAAGTCAATTCTGAACAATACAGGACACACGCCCTTAAATTGACTTTCAGATCCTATGCAGAGGTCTGAGTGAAAGGAGTCCTGACCCGGAATCCTCACTCGCCGAATATTCCATCTTCCGGGATCTTTCGAGGTAAGAGGTGAGGTTGAGTCATAGATGAATGCATCTGGCATAGATCTCACGTTTGGGCTTGACGGCTTCATGCGCCAAAATCGTTACTTAAAACAACAAACGACCGAGATCGCCCTACAAGAAGTAGTCTTGAGCCTTCCAATAAGGCATCCCATTCAACGACTCAGGTAGTCACACGCATGGGTGCAACATGTAAGCTTTCGTGCTCATCTTGATTAGTCATGGACTAAACGCCCTAACTAGGCAGCTCACATTACTATGGTGTCTCCAACAGTGTCTGTCAAGGACAGGGGATTTTGCTCTAGCGCGAGCAATGCTACTGAAAAATAACTGGGAACACCTGTATTGACCCAAGGTCGAAAGGGTTCCACTATCCCAAGAATCTACGCAACGACACCAAGACAAGATAAACCTACCATTAGCAGGATAACATCATTCGAAGGGCTGAGTTGATCGAAGATTTCATCACGGTAGGGTAGCACTCTCATAGAGTAGACAATGCTACATGTCCTGCTAGATTCAGGGTTTCATAAGACCTCCGAATCATGTACCGGGGACTCCACCAATGCACTCGCCGTGGGTGGGTCCACACTGTTATTCCCGCAGTCATCAGCATGACACTTGGCAGGAACGATGTTAAACAATCCACTGGGATGAGCAATAATAAATTGAGTCTTTCAACTCCTACTAGCCCAAAGGCATGGGTCATAATATCGCTCACATTTACTCGATACCTTCAAGTTCGAGATGTTCTCGAAATCCCTTATCACGAAGACGAGCCTCACCCCGTCGTGTGTGGATCATGGGATTTCCTTTCGACATGATTCGAGAGTGGTTAGTCGACCGCAATGCACGTAAAAGGTTAAGGCTGGACATGGCGTCACTGATGCCTTAGATCTTGAAGAGGTAATGCTCACGAAACGCGCGAGCATATAAAGAGGTCGACACATGATTCGGTCAATTACTCAACTTACGAGATTCGAGCTTTAGAGAGATACATGTGCTAACACTAGGATTAGAGTGTCTTATTATGACTTCCCGAAAGTCCGTTGGACACCCGAAATCCTACATAATCAACGGCGACACTACACAACCATTCAGCAAAATAACAACGGTTACGTGGGCTTGGGGTAATGTCTTTATTCCAAGGGAACCAAGAGTGAATCAAACGACAAGTTATCACATCATCAAGTCAATCCAACAATTGTAGCAATACGCTCACGGTGCGATACGGCAGTAGAAATAACATGACATGACAACAACACATCCACGAACACATCAACAAGGGAGCACCGCACAGGACCAACACGACGACAAAGAAGCATGACAACGAGGCAACACCGCAACATGGATTCACGACAGCAGGACGACACGCAACCTAGCGAGTCCACTAAACATAACTACAAGAAGCTCCATTACGGTGAGCACGCATCCCGGTGCGCTTCAGCTCACTTATGGCGACGGAATCCTTATTCGTGTCCTCAGCCACAATCCTATACTCCATAGGCTCATTAGTAGGAACGATTGGATCACCAAAGGCATCCGCCTTCATAACAGGAATGGGAACGATGGGTTGCACCTAATTTAGTAGACTTATTAGGCCGATATCGTTCCTAGGGAGAATGACTGTATACTCGATATAAGTCACTCGAATAATAGCAACTGCAGCATTGACAGGCTCAACCCTACCTGAGAGCCATCGCCAACATTAGTCTTGGCAGGAGCCAGGGAATGATAACGAGTGGTTCAACGAAAACCTCAAAGAAAATGGAGTTAATGGCAACGAACTCCATCGTGACACAAACATGATCATAGCGGCTTGGCAAGGGTCTTAGAGATATCTATGTCAATGGCAATGATCTTAGTAGGAGCCTTCGAAACAACAGCAACATCAAACTTGACAAAAGCCATAGAAACATCCTTAACACACTCAGTATGAGCTACACTCTCAGCAACGATGACATGATTCGCTTGGGCCATAGAACAACGATGGCAGCAACAACAGCAGGCTCAGCAGAAACCTTAGACCCGTCGTAGCTATTAGATGTGTGGTAAATAGTATCCATAGGACCTAGAAACCAATCTATACCTTTTCCAATATCACCATATTGGTCACAACGAGAATAGTAGAGGTAGAAGGATCATAATTTATCGAGACACCACGATAAAATAAAAGACGATACAGACTCTGGCAATCCAGCCGAGTCATCCTTCTCCTTAGGGTCCTCTTGCATGTTATTTTGGTCCTAACACCGATAGTCATCAACTGAAATGCCTCTCCGTTACCTAAGCAAGGCCAGTGAACTTTCCTTCATGACAGGCCACACATGGAGAGTATCGAAATATGACAAGAGATTAGACAAGTCACATTGTCCATGACGAATGGATCTCGCAACCTTAGTTTATAAAACACCGTGACAAAGGGACGCAACGTCTCAATATCTATGGGGATTGATGGAAAACACTTCGCATCAATTGCCACCCCAAATAAACAACCAGTCTCGTCGTCCTGACGAGGGTAGCGGACGTTCAACATTGCAACATGAGCAATGGAATTGCCGTCCCATGGGTAAGTTTAGTTGACAGAATAACGTGACCACTTCCAGTAGTCCGTTATTTGATCTTCGAGGGGGAATTTCGATGTCTGCCAGAGCGTTCCGTGACACTTGACAATTATGAGTCACACGCTTTACGATTTCGGCTCCCGAAATGTGGTTTCACTCCCCGAGTATTATGACGGATTCAGACGCAAAACGCACGTCGTGATCCTATATTCAATATATATGTATGTCTCCATATATATTAACTGACTTGGATAAAATTATCTCCGACTCGACTCACTTTACCATATAACTACTTTCCCATTAAGTAGTCATACTAGGATCTTGTCAGTCGAGATTTCATTTTTCCCGTAATCGACTCGACTCACCTTTCCATATATTTATTTTCCCATTAAATAAATATACTATGATCTTGTCGATTCGATATTACATTTTTCAACCATCAACTCGACTCACCTTACCGTATAATTATTTTCCCATTAAATAATTATACTAGGATCTTGTCGATTTGACATTTCGTTTTACCACCATCGACTCGACTCACTTTACCGTATAATTATTTTCCCATTAAATAATTATACTAGGATCTTGTCGATTCGACACTACATTTTACAACCATCGACTCGACTCACTTTACCGTATAATTATTTTCCCATTAAATAATTATACTAGGATCTTGTCGATTCGACACTACATTTTACAACCATCGACTCGACTCACTTTACCGTATAATTATTTTCCCATTAAATAATTATACTAGGATCTTGTCGATTCGACACTACATTTTACAACCATCGACTCGACTCACTTTACCGTATAATTATTTTCCCATTAAATAATTATACTAGGGTCTTGTCGATTCGACATTGTATTTTTTTGACCATCGACTCGACTCACTTTACCGTATAATTATTTTCCCATTAAATAATTATACTAGGATCTTGTCGATTCGACACTACATTTTACAACCATCGACTCGACTCACTTTACCGTATAATTATTTTCCCATTAAATAATTATACTAGGGTCTTGTCGATTCGACACTACATTTTACAACCATCGACTCGACTCACTTTACCGTATAATTATTTTCCCATTAAATAATTATACTAGGATCTTGTCGATTCGACACTACATTTTACAACCATCGACTCGACTCACTTTACCGTATAATTATTTTCCCATTAAATAATTATACTAGGGTCTTGTCGATTCGACATTGTATTTTTTGACCATCGACTCGACTCACTTTACCGTATAATTATTTTCCCATTAAATAATTATACTAGGGTCTTGTCAATTCGACATTTCGTTTCCAACACCCGATTCGGCTCACTTTACCATATATTTATTTTCCCATTAAATAAATATACTAGGATCTTGCCGATCGATATTTCGTTTTCAACACCCGACTCGGCTCACTTTACCATATATTTATTTTCCCATTAAATAAATATACTAGGATCTTGCCGATCGATATTTCGTTTTCAACACCCGACTCGGCTCACTTTACCATATATTTATTTTCCCATTAAATAAATATACTAGGATCTTGCCGATTCGAAATTGTTGATTTAGACGGGGGCTATCATGCCTTCTAGATGAATATGATCAAAGCTATTAACTTAGCAAGGACGATTCTGCCCTCTAATAGGGGAAGGAACGCCTGGCCCTCGAAGACAACTTGGGCATGTGCTAGATCAAGAATGACTTACTCACAGTAATAACATAGCAGCACACGGGCAACTAATCTCAATACTGATCCACATAGGGTCCCGTGCTCAAAACGCACTGGTTTTGCAGGGACGCACCCTCAGTCTTCACTGGGTTCCAGGTTTAGCATTCCACGCATCGTACCAAGCATTCATCTCTTCGGTAGGCAGTGCATCCTCGTATGTCCGCTCCTCTGAGGAACTTTGAGTGGAGGCATTCAACTCCTATACAAGGAAGTTTTCATCTCCTGTCCCTACCCGATGCGAGGGTTTACGTCAGATTACTCATATGAAGTAGACGTTCGAGCTCCTCCGTGTTCGCACCTTAGAGGTGATGCTGAAGAAAGCTCATTCAGTTTGTGAGGATCGAAATCAAGGGATATCAACAAGACCTCCCTTTTAGCCCGTTGGCCAATCAAAAGCTAAGACTGACCCTACAGTACAAGAATAGACAAGGCAAGAAGTGATCACCAACCCCAGCCCTAGCGCCCACCTAGGTTACCGTGCACCACAAGTTATTATTACGTGTGCACCCGCAATGATAATCGGTGTTGCCAGGTAATTTTGGTGCCCGCTAGTTCCGAGCTTCCTGATCCAAAACAAAGATTTCACACAATAAAGGACCTAGACTAGCTTCGCCTTCACAACATTAGCAACACGACAACGTCCACTAGCACGATAAAGGTTAGCCCTTCCGATCATCCCGTCCGCAGGTAAGCGGGTGAGTTCGTCGTAGACCACCGCTTGTCCTTCCCGCTTGTCGATATCGGTAATCGATGCAAAAGTGTGGACTAGAGTGAAGTGTGAGACGATATCCTTATAGGTAAGCTATCTGTACTACTTATATGCATTAACTAGCACTAGTCAGAACATCGGATCTCTACACAATTTAAACATTCATATCCTTATTTTCTAACATTTTATATATTGACACACATGGCTAGTCGGTCGGAATTTCCCCTTGTACAATCCATGTACAATTCTCTTTCTTTTCTAAAAATATTTCGTTGTGTTTTATTTTTGAAAACTTCGTTTTCGAGCCAAAACCGGTTATAGTCTAGATTTTTCAAAAATACTAGTTCGCTATAACCTTGGCTCTGATACCACTTCTGTCACACCACGCCAATGGCGGAAACACGTGGCGCGACGCTCGAAAGCATATCAAAGTCAAGATTAACACAAACTATATTTAATTAGAAAAGATCATTATATTAAGATATCGGAAAGGAGTACCTGGTTTCAATCATTACTTAAAACCACAAACATTAAGTTTTAAAGTGGGGTGTTTCCGTTTATGTCCCAACCCGATGGTAACAATAGATGAAACCCCCAACCAGTGTCCGACATCCCAAATTCCACCGTACTAGCCGCATACCTGTTCAGCACTTAGTTACCTGAAAGATATGTTTAAAAAGACGTCAATATATAAAATATTGGTGAGTTCACAGGTTTTGGTTTCGTAAATACGACATTTTTACATCCTGTGCAAATCCAGCACATTTTTACATCCTGTGCAAATCCAGCACATTTTGTGGCATCCTGTGCAAATCCAGCACATTTTGTGGCATTTGTATGGAGTAGCTAGCTCTTACAAATTATGATGATAAGCAATCCCCTGAGTCCCATAACCAAACCAAGACTAATAAATATGCCCCGCTCCAAGTCGTTTCTCGGAAACCAACGACTTAAGTTCAGAATACGTGCACCTCTTGTCTTTACCGGGTTGACGCTATCAACCAGAGGTGGGCCTCGTCAGGCACCAATAGTACTATCCAAATATTCCTTTGGTTTCATTTTACCTGAATTAATGGTTACAGTAGCGAGGACCCAACCCCGAGTGGCGACCAAAAACTCAAGTACTCATCATGCCACTTACCACATTTTAACCTTTGAAAACATTTCAATATGTGATAATTTTTGACAAACATATCTTTCCCCCAGTTAAAACAGTAAAATGGGGCCGTGAAACTCACCTTAATTTCCATGCTTAGCTAGCAAATAAAACCCAAAGCTTTGACCGACTTCCTCGTGCCCTAATTATCAATAAAGGACACCTTAAAGTCTATCATATATAAATCTAGCTTATTTTCCGGTTAAAAGATAGTTTACTCAACTATCTTGACTCGTGTGTACTAACCCGAGTCTTTAAGTGTTTTAACTCGACGAACCGATCGTGACTTACCATAATTCATGTGTTCACATACGGCATAGTACCCAAGTCGCGCACCTGTTACTCTGCGTGTGTAAACCATGTTGGATTAATACCACGAAACGTATAACTCATCCCGAGTCATAGCTTGTCTCGTAAACCAGATAATATGATTGTCTTGTATAATTATTTTCGGAAAATATACCTTGCGGAACTATAATATAGTTATTAAAATCCGTTTAATAACATTTGTTATTTCTTTTCCAATTCCGAATATCTTACAGATCCCAAGACTTTGCTTTTTGTAAAGACTTCCAAATAAAATCGCACGCATTATACATCTTGAATCCGAACGACAAATATATTGTAGTCATCGAATAACCTTTAAAAAAAACGTCGCGACTTTAAAATCACTTTTGTCCAACACGTGGGGAAGTTGTTTATAAAAATATACAACGATATCATCTTCGTTGCGCTTAAAATTTTATAAAATTTCGGCAGAGTTTCCTCTGTTTTCGTACAAACCAGACAACACAAGTTGTCTACAAACTTCCCAAAAATCAACACTCAGACACAAGACAACAATCATTTATCCGCAATTCCATTTTAGCGAGACATTTATACGTTTCAACAGCTTATATATATATTAAACTTATTATATAATATATACGTGTATATATATATATATCTATATATATAGTCCAACGAATTTAGTCCAACGTATGATGTTATTAGTTACGCTTTATATACAATGACAACTACTCGATTTATACATTTCATTTATTATCTTGTCGGTTCGTTTTGCGAGTTAACACATTTGTCGCTTTCGTATTTATGCATTTATAAATATACATATTTATAAATATAATCAAAATAAAGAAAACGAAGTTAGTTTTACCAATCGTACGCACGTCATGACACCGTCTTGAACGACGTGCTGACCAAAAGTTTGACCATCCTTGAGTGTGCGTTGACCAGTCCCGGACATCTCAAAAGATACCCGAGTTGACTCGGTTGACTGTTCGACCAAGTGGACCAGATCCAACGATAACCCAAGAATAAAACCCGTCAACACCACCCGGTACCACCATCGCGTCACCCGGTGCCTCCTCCTCCGGATCTGTCACCACCGTCACCTTGTACCACCAAAACAACCACTAGGAGCCACTACGAGACCACCCTACTGCGTTCAACCGACCACCGAACCCACACCATCGGCCTTCATCCAACCCAACCCAACATGAACGAGACCCAAACAAAGATCAAGACCCGAGACCACGACAGGGATCTGACCCGGCCTTTGACCCAGGCTGAACCAACACAAACGAGTCCCAAAACCACCAATCGAGCCACCTACCTCTGTCACAACCAGGTCCCGACCAAAACCACCACTAAAACCCCTCTGCGCTGCTGTCTTCTGCGTTTTTCGGGCTGCAGAACCACCGCACAGCCACCACAGCCAAAGCCCCTGACCATCTGCATCTAAACGAGCTCCAATCGGCCTTGAATCTGCTCGTTTCTGGCCGTTTTGAACCTGAGCATTCCCGTACCGCCACCACCGACCTGTACGACGCTAACCACAGCCAAGCTCGTCCCTGGCACCTCCTTTTGCTACTGTTCCCGTCCGTTTTGGGTTATAAAACCACCGCACGGCCATCACCATGGGTGGTGGTGGCCGATCGCTGCAATAAGGAGTGGAACGGAGGTTGTGGGTGAGCGTATGGGTAGAGAGAGAGAGATCTGGATGAGAGAGAGTAGAGAGAGAAAGGGGGGCGGGTATGGCTGCCAAATGGGGATGAAGATGAGATAAGGTTGCTTATATACCTAGGGTTAGGGTTAGGTAGGGTATCCTGCGTATCGAACTCGTTTTAACGTCTTAAGGCTCGGTTTTATTTCCGGCTCTAAAAATAATAATAAAGCAAGTCGGAAACGTTCGTAATGTAAAACATAACTAAATTGAGCAAAAATATAACTATATTCGACATTAGACATGTACGTTCGACACACGCGTTTAAATCGCGTTAATTAGATCGATTGTGTTATCCTTCATTTAAACGATCTCTTTTACCTTCGAAACTTAATAAGAAACATTATTTATAATAAATAATTATTCCAGAAGTTCGGTAACGGTTAAAGCCACGCGTTTTGACGTTCGAATCCCACGTCAGTTTCTCTCCGCGTTTCTCCAAAACGCTGCGTTTTTGACCGTTTACCGCGCCGATTTCACATTCGATCGCATCGATAGTAAATACGTGTCGTATTTTCATAGAATAAGATTATGTTATTCCAGTTTGACCAATTTTTGCTGATGTCAGTTCGTTACGTTAAACACGCGAAGTCTTTCTTTAAAGGCATTAAGGCTTCAACGAACTTTCAAAAGGACATCGTAGGACTCATATCAGCTCAACTAACCATAATTAACCTTAAACCATGTTAATTATTTCTAAAACATGATTAGAATCACGTTAATCGTTGTACAAAATTTGCCGGTTGTCACACACACCCATACAGCCCTAGAGAAATCATCTACTATAGTCAGAAAATATTTAAACCCTTCTCTACTACTGACTCTATAAGGACCCCAAACATCAATGTGAACTAGTTCCCCTATACTAGAAGACTTATGATCACTCATGGGAAAGGGCTCCCTATGTTGCTTGGCCTTGTGACATACCTCACAAGGCTCATGATCATCAACTTCTCCTAGACTCAACTTAGTCTTATACATTTTTAAAGCATGCATAGAAGGATGCCCCAATCTGGCATGCCACAAATTTGACACTAAAGTACTACTATAACACACCTTATTACTCACATAAGTATTGCCACAGTAGTATAATCCATCAACCTGATCACCAGTCACTAGGACTTTCCTTGTGATTAAATCCTGAATGTAACACTTATGTTCATCAAATCCAACAAACAGTTTATTATCTCTAGCAAGTTTATGAACAGAGATTAAATTAACACTATACTCAGGAACTACAAACACATATTTAAGAATAACATTATTTGCAATTTTCTTGTTTCCAATTTTAGTTACTAAAGCATCAGTCCCATTAGGATGTTTTACTCTAATATTTAAGTCAGAAACATCTATGCAATCTATCAAATTATTGTCATCTTTAACCATGTGTTGGTTTGCTCCTGAATCAGTTATCCAACCCAAAACCCCTCTACCCTTGTATTTTCCAGCAAAACAAAAAACTGGTTTGCAAAACACATTAGCACAGAAGGGTCTAAACATGCTACCTGAGATACTGCTGCTTTGATTACTCTCAGCAGGCTTCTCACTAAGGAGACTTATTAACCTAGAAATCTGGTCACTAGTCAAAGAACTAAGAGCATCACCATTATCAGACACACTATTATTAGCATTCACCTTCTTGTTTTGTCCATTCCTTGGTCTCATCCAAGATGGATAACCAATAATTTCAAAACATTTTTCAGCAATATGTCCAACTTTGTTACAATGTGAACACTTCAAATTTTGATTTGAAACTTTATTGGTTTTCTTAAAATCAGGAACAGGATTAGCTTTAGTTAATAAAGCCAATGACTGACTTCTCTTAGAAACATTGCTTGCATTTCTATGAGATTCCTCTCTGGAAATGATAGCAAATGCTTCTTTGACAGAAGGCAACATATCTCTTATTAACAAACTAGTCCTAACATTTTGATATATATTATCCAACCCCATTAAGAACTGCATGAGTTTAATCATACTATTAAAGTTATTAAACTCATTTGCAGCATTACAAGTACAAGAAGGTAACTGCAGTATTTGATCAAGTTGTTTCCACATAATGTTCAACTTATGGTAATACTCGGCCACAGATGACCCATTTTGACTAAATGAGTTAATCTTTTGATACAAATCAAATACTATTGACCCATCAATTTTATCATAGGTTTCTTTTAATTCAGTCCACACATCACTAGCCAATTTAGAGAACACATGTCCCATATAAAGGTCCTCACTAATGGAATTTAAAATCCAAGTTAGAACTATTGAATTACATCTATCCCATTGTCTCCTAAGGACATCATCATCTAATGACTTAACACATGTTTTATCAATGAATCCCCATTTATTTTTCACTTGTAAAGCTAATTGAAGAGCATTAGCCCAAACTGTATAGTTTTCAGTGCCTTTTAGTTTTATAGTTATGATATTTAGATTAGCAGAATCACTAGGGTGTAGATATAAAGGGTCACTAGCATCAAGTCTACTGATCAATGTGACCGGAGGGTCATCAGGTCCTGGTAAAGGTTGAGGATGAGGTTGATCCCCTTCCATGACTCAAACACCAAACACAGAACAATCAAAGAACAGATCAAAGACAAAAGAACAAAATAAAACCTATTCAACTAGAGACGAAACTGTATCAGAGGCCAGATTCCTGGTTCATCACTCAAGGGTGCCAGGACAAGCGTAATACAGGAGTCTCAACCCTAATAGTAACTATACCCTAACAACCAGATAAAAAAGAAAAACACAACAAACAAACCAAATAAGCACGTTGTCGGCTCAATTACCGGTCCACCTAACCCGGTCAAGTAGCCTCTAGACACACTAAACTATTACAAAAAATATAGCCAGACAAGAACAATCTCATAGTGGTGGGGACCCAAGTTAGGGTTCGCCAATCTCACAGCCTGTACCTTCACTTAGGGTACAGAGCTGTGAGGCAATTGTAGAAAGTAGAAAATAAAGCTTCCAATTCCAATCCAGAAGATCCTTGACTCAATATCAAGATCTGGTACAGATCTGAATCACACTCCTTATTCCTTGACCAAGATATCCAATATAACCAAGAACCCAGCGGAAGCCCCAAGATCTGGATCTACACCGGTAAACAACCCTAGATCTGTAGATATACTCGATCACAAAAAATAATCAGAGACTCAAGACCTACAACGATGGCTCTGATACCATGTTATGAAACATGAATCAAAGACTTTGAAACTTTATTACTCAAAACTTAAGTACAAAAATGAAACCCTAGATCAAACACTGATGATCTAGAAAACAAATGACTCTCTACGATTACAACTCTAAAATAGATCAACAATACAAAGGATAATAACCAGCTTGTAGATACAAGACGTATCTATCCAAGCTAACCCTAATTGCTACGATCAGAGATCAAACCAGAGAGAAATGTGTGTGTAAAAGTGAACGAATGAACAAAAGTATGAAAGAGAAGAAGGAACAATCTATTTATAGCATCAGGAGGTGTGTTTCTTCTAAATGATCGAACGGCTGATATAGAACTGATCCAACGTATAGAATTAAGTTGTGCTTCTTGACAAGGATTGCCAAGTCAGCAATCCTTGATCCTATTGGCTGACCATATAGACACACAGACTGGGCCAGAAGCCTTTATCAATACATCCTGGGCTTCATCCATACGAGCTGGGCTTCTTCCAAGCTACTTGGGCCATCATGAACCAGCTACTGGACTCTAACTTGCATCTTCTATTGGGCTGGGCTGCTACTACAGCTACTCAACACTGCTACTCAATCCATGTCATGTGTCCAGCTTCCATATCCATACCTACAAACAACTTATGCAAAATGATAAAGTAAACTATAATTCAAACAATGTATAAAATTGAACATATGATGTCATATTTCAACACTATTTTTTGTAAATCATTAGCTTGTGTTCAGAGTTTTAACATAGCAAAGATGGTTCATTAAATTAAAGTAACATATATACAAAATTGTATACTCCAAAAATTAAGAAAAGGAACCAATGAATAAATAAAAGGTTAAATGGATGAATCAAATTAAAATACTACACGCGTTTTCTAACTTGTGTTACTCCTTTCATTAGATCATGTTTTGAAAGAATAAATATTTATTTAAAAAAAAAGGAATAAATGAGGGCTGGCGTGATGAGGTAAAGGTGTGGGAGAGGAAAAGAGAAGCGACACGTACGTAAAGAGCACAAATATCATGAGAGAATATTGGGGGTAAATGAAATAACAAAATAATCCAAATTGCTCTTTATAACTTTAACATAATAAAAACTTTAATTTGTCTCAACATCTCTATGTGTACTTGTTTAATAGAAAACTAACTAGCATTAAGTCCCTGTGGTGTTACGACGGATGGTGTAATACATTACCCTTAGTGACCATCAACAACGGAAAAACACATTCAAAAATAAATAAAATGAAAACTTAAACCGAACAAAAAGTACAAGTAACAAAATAATAATGTAAAGTTTTAAAATTTAGAGTATGTTTGGGATTGAGTTTGAAAACAACTTATTAACTTATTGGCTTTTTCAAAAAGTCAATAAGTTGTTTGGGTTTGACAAAAGTCATTTTTGTTTTAGCTTTTTGGTATAAGTTAAAAAGCTATTTTTCAAAAGCCACAAAAACCTGGCTTTTGAAATTGCTTTTGACTTATTGAATAACAAATTACTAATCTATCCACACTTTAATTATTTTATTACTCATTAGGGTTATACATTATATATATATATATATATATATATATATATATATATATATAGGGTTGGGTTATTTTAAGAACTCACTTGAGTTGTGAGAATCATAGGAACTCATCTGAACCATTGATTTTGATGATCTAATGGTTAAGATCAAAAGTTAGGACTTTTTGTCTTGACTTGGTTAATAAGTATTTTTTTTAATGTAATAAAGTACATTAAGGGGTATTAAAGTAAAAACACCATGTGAGAGAAATATAATTAATATAATATCATTTAATGTTTTTTCTTTGATTAAAATATTCATTTTTTTAAAGTTTATTTTATTTTTTGAAGTAAATTACTTTTAAAAAAAAAACAAATTGTAGATTCTGTAATATACAACACTTTTTAAAAAAATTCATTTTTTAACTTTATTTCATTTACTTTTTATTTCGTTATTAAAAAAATCATTTTTTTAACTTTATTTTATTTTTTTAATTATTTTAGTTTTTTTTTTTTTAATTTTCATAATTTTGGTATGATTTACACTAGTGTAATTATTTACACCAGTGTAAATCTGCCATACACAATATGATGAGGATGATTTACGCTGGTGTAAAAAACCAAACAAACATATGATGAGGATGATTTACACTGGTGTAATTATTTATGTAACACCCCGAGGTGTTACGGGTCTCTTAAACGGGTCGGGTCGTACCCGACCACCCGATTACTTAATAAAATATTCAAGTTCGAATCTCGGGACCAACCGGTTCAACCGATTATATAGATAATAATTATTGAATTTTTATCATCTCGGCTAAACGATCCTTATCTGCTATTAAATCGCTGCCAAACGTTCCTTATTTTGTTGTTATAACCGTTACCAAACACCCGAGTCCCAGCAATTATCCCCGTTGCCAAACACCCTTTATTTTAACTTCACCTATAAAATCCCTCCACTTCCCTTGCTCATTCTTTTCTTTCTGCAGACCAAAGCACACAACACACACTTGTGTGTGTGTGTTTCGAAGAGAGCAGCCACACCGGACCACCATCACCGGCGGCGGCGGTATCTCCTCCGGTAAGTTTATTCCTCCGGTCATCTCCCTCCTTCTACTCGATAACCCTCATCACCGGTTACCACTTTACAACCATCCTTCCTCCTCCTTTGTTTCTGATGAGAACTAATCGATCCCATAAACCACTCGGTTACAACCCATTATAAACTGGTAACCACCCTAATCGTTCTTCTGTTCCCGTTAACCGAAGCCGGACAGTCACCGGATGTGGTGACTGTCACCGATAAACCACCGTTATACCATTTCCCTGTTTAATAATCAATCGGAACCCAAATCTTTGCTCTCCTCTGTTCGGCTAATACTTGGAACCATTCCTTGTTACCAACCGGCCAGTCACCGGGTTGTGGTGACTGTTACCGGGTCTTGGTATCACCGGTCAAATATACACCCATGAACCCGACACCTTGTTCCTCTGTTTTGAAACGTAACCGGTAGTCATCGGGTCCTAACCGATCCCTCTGTTCCGAGGTGTACTCGTGAACCATATGTTGAACCCACCCGATTATAGTTTGGTTATAGACAAGTATCATTGGATTATTTGTTATAATCTTTTGGTTATTAATTACTCCTTATGGTTATTGTTATAAGGTACCAAACATGGAAGACGGACCCGATACCCCATTTTATACATATCTCGGTCAACTTCTGGTTATGTATTGATAATAATCTGGTGAGATTCGGTCACTATTTCCTATTGGTTGATTGGTCACGATCTTGTAATCTATTTATTAATACGATGATTATATTGATTGCGAGGTACCGATAATTGAATTGGAGAATACGAGCCAGATACCGAGTCAACTCAGTGACTCGGTCAACACCCGGAATAGAACCAATCCAATATCTAGACGAGGATTATTATAATTATAAATATTATATATATAATACGAATAACGTACGGACTTGATAATAATAAGAGAATAATAAACATATATAAAATATATATGTTTATATATATACGATTCGATATATAAAACGATATACTAGACTCGGGTTAATAATAATATGCTCTGCCGAACCATCATCCGGGTAAGTTCGTGTCTAGAGTTCTTTAGGTTCGTGTGCCAAGCTGTAATGGCCAGCTTTATTACTTTTGTATGCCAAGCTGTAATGGCCAGCTAGATTTAGGATGTCCGTGTCGTGTCATTAATAAACCCCGAGTTTAGGACTATCTAATATATACCGAATTCTATATGTATAAATTGTATATATGATATATATCCTAAGTATTACAATCTAACAAGTCCCACGCGTAAAACGTATCCATATATATATATATGACATATAATTGTAATAAGAGAGACTATAGAAGATTATACGCAAACCTGTGAGTATCGTGAACTCCCCACTTTTACTGTTTTATTAAGTATTTTCGGGGGAATACATGTCATTTATCAGAAAACATAGAAATGCTTTACATAATAAAAAGATTATCAATAGAAGAAGTATAATAGAAAAGGGGACATAGAAACGACGAGGACAGTACTGGCCGGTATCCGCCATTTCCTTTCTTATCCAACTAGAGGATAGGAACCAGTCTTACCCAAGTAGAGGGTAGGAATGTCCAAGTAGAGGACCAAAACCATTCTTGTCCAAGTAGAGGATAGGAACAGGTATTTTATCACAATCAGAGTGGTACCATCGATAGGAATGGCACGAAATATAATCGATATGATAGAATTGATTTATAATAGAATTGATATATGATAGAGTGGTATAATAGAAATATATTTTCCCCTTCAGAATTATAACTGTAAAGCATGTTTATAAAAGAATGTTTATAAATGAATGTTTATAAAAGAATGTTTATAAAAGAATGATGTTTATAAAAGAGTGTTTATAAAAGAATGTTTTATATAAAAGAATTATCAATAAACGAACTGGCCATTCACTTTATAAAATACACGACCTCACCAACTTTATGTTGACAGAAACTATTTTTGGCATGTGTTCAGGTAACCCAACAAATATGATGACGTGGATTCTGGAAGAATAAAGACTGTTATGATCCGAATCCGCTGCGTAGCTCCGATAACTCGACTCGACGACCCGGCACCGACTGCAGGGTCGTTACAATTTACACTAGTGTAAAAAACCAAAACAACCATCTATACATTCGTATTTACACCACTGTAACGACCCACAACATCAACAAAATTTGTATATTACATCAATGTAAAAAACCAAAACATCTATATAAAAAAACATCATCATCATCGTCATTGTCTTCAAAACCAGTTTTAATTGATGTAAATAATTACACCAGTGTAAATCATACCTACTGTAATACCCACTTCAAGAATCAGAAAAAAAGATTGCTTTTTAAAACCCTTTTTTTAAACAACATACTACTACAACAACAACAACAACAACAACAACAACAACAACAACAATAATAATAATAATAAACAAAAATATTACCTTCAGATCCAAACAAGTCGAAACCACCTTCAACCACCTCTAAAACCCACCACAGCCCCCACCACCATCATCGAGCACCATCAGAGGCGGACCACCGTCACCATCATCAGATCCACCCCCACCTCATCAAAATGAACCACCCCTCAACCACCACCATTCGGACCACCCAAAACAACCACCATTCGAACCACCCCAAAACCCTCATCAGATCCAACGAGTCACCACCATCTAACAACCCACCACCACCAAACGACTCACCACCATCCAAAAACCCACCAGCCCCCAAAACCACCGTCAGACGCCACCCATCGAACCACCATCACCCCCCCCCCACCTGAAAACCACCGTCAGACGCCGTCACGCCCCCTCTAACCACCATCACCCTCACCACCGTCGGTCGCTTCTTTGTTTTAGAGAGAGAATGAGAGAGAGAGAGAGAGAGAGAGAGAGAGAGAGACGTGTGTGTGTTTGTGTCTGAGAGAGGTGAGAGATCTGATCTCTTCTTTGTTTTAGAGAGAGAATGAGAGAGAGGGAGAGAGAGAGAGATAGAGAGAGATACATGTTTGTGTTTGTGTGTGAGAGAGGTGAGAGATCTGATACTTATTGTTATTATTATTATTATTATTATTATTAATATTAATATTATTATTATTATTATTATTATTATTATTATTATTATTATTATTTAAAAGGGTAGTTGGGTGGGTGTGGTGGGGTGGGGTGTTATTTTTACTAAAATACCCCTAGGTACTTGTGTATAAAGTCTCTCTTGCCTCTGATTAAAAAATACCAAAAAATACAAATCTGATGAGGTGGCATTTGTTGATTGGTCTATTGGAGTTCTCAAGTTCTCTTAACTCAATGGAGTTCTCAAATGAACCCAATCCTATATATATATATATATATATATATATATAGGGCAAGGATTAAATAAAAACCCTCCTATTTGGAAGAAACCCATTAAACCCTATATCAACCATTGATCAATCTAGATCAATGGTGTGGATCAAATGCTTAATATTATAATAGATTTATTAAGGTAGATGACAAAAAAAGGGCACAATGGTCAAATGCCATTTTCTGAAAAGCAGATATGACAGTGTGGACCCCACACATGTCACATCATCTCTCTCATACTTTTGTGACCATGGTCCTAAATCTGTCAGCACGTCATGTTACATATGTAACATATGCAGTGTTGCGTACGTTAAAATTGCACAGATTGTATATAATCAATTAAAAACTTTATAGATCAAAAAACATTCAAATGTACACAAGAATTGTTTCTTACAAAGTGCTAAAACAAACAAAACGGTCATTACAAATCGACAAAATGCTAAAAAAAAACTATCATAAATAAAAAAAAAAATTGTCTACACTTCATTCTTGATAATCATCTTCATCTTTAATGCAAAAAAAATATGCTCACCTGCAAAAATAAAACAAAATTCATCAATTTACATGAAAAAATCAAAACTTTGTATCTAGTAAAAAAACAGAAACTAATGTATACCAACTTAGTGGTGCTGTTACATACGAAACATACGCAAACATAGATTTCATCCCATGATCAATGACATTCCATTCAAGAATTTTTTTCCCAATTCTTCCTCTATAATATGCAATATTACATTCTTGATAAGGTGCAAAAAACACGAGTGTTACATGTGTAACAGGATTTTTTTTTGGAAACACAGACAAACTTTTGTAGTCTGCACCCAGCATACATTTTTTACTGAATTACAAGCAACCTTTGACTGCAAAACAGATACGCTACACACGAAACATCCTACCTTAACACAGAAAAAAACACCCTAAGTAAATTCACAAAGATGATACGACCATATAGACGAGAAAAACACCCTAACTACACACAGCGAAAACACAAATAACAACATTCTGAAAAGTCATTCTTAAAACAAATAACAACACATTTTCTGTCTTTAGTTATAGATAAGACTATATGAGAAAACACAAAAACAGACATATTCTGTAAAAAAGACATAGGTAACATAAAAAAAACTCATACATGAGAAAACAAAAAAAAAATAGACAGACATGGTGCAAAAACACACGAGTGTTACATGTGTAACAGGAAAAACACAGACAAAACTTTTGTAGTCTGCAGTAAACATAGAACAGAATTTGATACGCTAGAAAATATAGAACAGAATTTGAGTGCAAAAAACAGATATGCTACACACGTAACAGCCTAACTAAACACAAAGATTATACGAAAATATAGACGATAAAAACACCCTAACTAAACACAAGGATACTACGAACATAAAACACAAAACGAAAAATCATTTTCGATGTTTAACATAATAAACACCCCTAAGTAAAATCACAGAGATGATACGAACATATAGACGAGAAAAACACCCTAACTAAACACAGAGAAAACACAAAATAACAACATTCCGAAAAGTCATTCTGAAAACAAATAACAACTCATTTTCTGTCTTTAGTTATAGATAAGACTATATGAGAAAACACAAAAACAAACATTTTCTGTAAAAAAAGACATAGGTAACATAAAAAAAAACTCATACATGAGAAAAAAAAATAGACAGACATGGTGCAAAAACACATGAGTGTTACATGTGTAACAGGAAAAACACAGACAACTTTTGTAGTCTGCAGTAAACATAGAACAGAATTTGATACGCTAGAAAACATAGAACAGAATTTGACTGCAAAAAACAGATATGCTACACACGTAACAGCCTAACTAAACACAAAGATTATACGAAAATATAGACGATAAAAACACCCTAGCTAAACACAAAGATACTACGAACATAAAACACAAAACGAAAAATCATTTTCGATGTTTAACATAATAAATCACCCAAAAAAAAAGAGATGCTAGTAACACACAAAAAAAAAAACAACCATTTTTTGTGTGTTTCTAGCATCCCTTTTTTTGTGTTGGGGGTTAGGTGGTTTACTAATAAAAAAAAACGATTCACATTAGTAATAATAATAACAAAAAACATACTATCCATTATCTCGGCTAAGCGCTTCTTATTTAATTATTAAACTCGCAGCCAAACACTTTATGTGATTTAATACCTATTACCAAACACTTGAAATTCTAGTTGTTATCCCCATTGCCAAACACCCTCCATTTAGCTTTGACTATAAAAGTCCTCCATCTCTTCTTGTTTCCTGCACAAAACCACGAGAATTAAAAACAAAAATATGTGAGGAAGATAAAGCACAGCCAAGAACATCAACCGGAATCACCAGTCCGGTGACCGGTTCCAATCGTCGTCAACAACAACAACAACACAACACACGACTCTTTCACGAACCAGATAGAGAGAAAGAACAGCAGAGGAAGAAAGAGAGAGAACACAGAGCAGAGAGACACAGAGGAGGAAACCGAAGACGGTGACGGCGGCGATTGGAGTTAGGGTTCCGATTAGGGTTCCGAGCAACCAGGTATAAAATATCCTTGATTCTTGATAACGTCTGCATCCTGAAACTGATTGTGTTCTCTTGGTTTGGTGGATCTGAATGGAAAGTGTGTTGGATGGATTATTATTATTATTATTATTATTATTATTATTATTATTATTGGGTTAAAGAAACTGAGATTAAAATTGGTGGTGGTGGTGGTGGTGCCTATATTAATCTGGATGGAGAAGTTGAAAGAGAGATGGAGAGAGAATGTGTGTGGGTTGTTTATATAGGAGGGAGAGACAAAAGATTCAAACTAGTAAAAAAGGGGGAAATGTAAATTTACTAGTTTACCCTTTTTTATTAAAATAATAGAGGGTGTTGTGGATGAATCTAGACCACAAGATGGGTTTGTGAGGGTTTCTTCATTTTGGGAGGTTTTTTGTATATACTTAGCCTATATATATATATATATATATATATATATAGGGGAAGGTTCAATTGAGAACTCATAGATAGGGAGAGAACTCGAGAACTCCTTAAACATAGGGGTATTATTGTCAAGTTGTATTAACTTCATCTTCCCCAACTTTAGAAAATTATAGAACCCTAAATATCTTCCCCAACTTTAAACTTAGATCTCTTACTCCAATCACATTTATCAACAAGCTCTTACTAGATTAGAAATCCTGTACAATTTGTAATGTGCATATCAATGAATCATGTATTCAGCTCATCTGCATTGGAATCAACCTTCAAGATAATCTGTTAACAATGACGACAAAAGGTTCTTTTTTTTAAATCTCACGTATGATTTTGTTGTTGCTTTCGTTAATTAGGTCAAAATTCTTCATCTAATTCAAACAAATATGCAATAAACGCTGATTATTCATCACGTATTGAAGATAATCGAGGAAAACAACCTATTTTGATAGATGATATTGTAGAATCTGCATCAAACCTTGATTCTTCTTCGTGTATAAAATCCGATTCAGATGATACACATCTATCTAGCATTGAACATAGAGGTACCTGAATCAATTTTTACGTACTGCACATGTGCACTACATTTGCTACGTGTTTACTGGTTGTTCTATACAACATATAGGTTTGTGGCTTTTTTTACGCACTTCACATGTGTAATACAACCGTATTGTTAATACTTTATTCTTTAAAACATATATATTTGTTAACAAAATATGTATTTCGCATGTGCACTTCACATGTGTAATAATAATAATGATACATACATTGTTTTTTAAATGCAGGTCGTGTATCCAGTCACGTCTATATAGTTCTCAAGTTCTCTCCCTAACTTAACACTAACTATCACAGATACTATTGTCACGCATGTGTAATACAGGCATGATTATCACACATGTGTTACATTATCATATTTGTATATGTGACCTTAAAAGCCAAATAAACTAGTCTCGTCTCCCTTTTACAACTAGTTATATACTTTTTGAACATGGTTATTTTTCTCATTTCCAAAATTCTGTTTTGCTCTTGTAGTTTCTACATGCGGATGCAGCGCATCGGGAAGATTGTTGGTATGGTACACATGTCGAACACAAAACCACAATGATGACCATGCTCGTAAAAGGAACCATGTTTGTCGTCCAACCGGGGCGTATTATTGGAAATTAGCTGCAGTTTGATGTTTTCACACCTATGTTCTTTACTTTGAATCTGTATGTTGGTAAAAAGATAGATACTTGTGTCAGTAGTGCAACTAAAGTATTGTTTTTGGAATGTTTATGATGATGTTTTCTGAATCATGAAGTGCTTGTTGACAACATTTCATGTAGAGGGAATGCAGCACGTTGGTTCTAATAGTAGTGTGCCTTTTTTACAGAAAATATGGTTTGTAATGTAACCATCCCCTACTTCTATGCACTTTGTATGCGTCATTATAGTTCAAAACCAGAACAGTGTTAAATGTATGGGCATTCCAATATAAATTTTAACCTTTTTCAATCAATCAAAACGTAAAAACTTTTTAAAGATACATATTTTTATTCCTTACTTTCCAAACAAACTAGTTTGTTTATGATTTCAAACCTACATAAAGGATTAAATGCATAGAAACTCGCCATTTTTTGATCAATATATTTGTAAACTTTTCTGTTTGGCATAAAAAAAAACTTATCTAGTTACGTTATTACATGAACATATTTTACAAAAACTGAATAAACAGGTTAAACGGTTTTACTTGTTAAACCAAACTGGCTAAATCGAATACAACTTGATTAGGTAGATGCATTCATGGGTTCAACTAGAAATTGGGGTGCTATTTACAAGTGGCAAAAGGAAGACAATGATTTATATTTCTAAGAAAGAATCTTAGTTTCTGGCTTTTTTTTATACATCCAAACTTAGTACATAGGTTAATTCATTGAAAAACAAAATACATTATGAAAAAGACCCAACTAAAAAGAAAAACTTCAATCTTTTTATTCTTCCATGCCATAGTTCTAGCTTGTTCTCCATGTCGCCTAATCTGTGATTCCCTTATCCTAGCTTGATCTTTATGGCTGTTAATCGATCTCAATATACCTTGTATCACTTCATCAGCTCCTCCACACAATGGAGTCTCAGCCAAACCCACAAACCCGCAACTCCTTCCCTGTAGCATTACACTATGTGAATTATTGTTCACATTTAACATTGCTATAATAGTCGCATTACACATGCAAAATACAATAACATCAATAACATATGGCAGTACATGACAAACAAAACATCATATCATTTTAACATTAAACTATCACAAATTAAATTCTCACACATGTCTAATACATTACACAATTATAACACATGTGTATTGCATTGCATACAAAGCCTATTCAGATTTAACATCCACTAAAACAATCCTATCACACATGTGAAATACAATTACTAATATCATATATGTGTAACATATGACAAACAAATCAATCAAATGTAGAGATAGTTTAATCACGTTAGCAGAAGCTAGTTGCATAGAAGTACCCGATATTACCTTCACGTCGTTGTCACAAGCAATCAATATCATATCACCATCTTCATCCTTATACTTCAGTCTAAAGCTTCCGATCCTGAGATGAAACCGCGTTGCAAGAAGCTCCTCCAGCTTTAACAATCCATCTAAAAGGCGATATGTAAACTTTATAGTATCTTCTCCATATGTTGCCTTAATTGTCACATGATTTTTCACTGTCCCAAAAAAATTCCTACTGATGTATGTTTCGGGCTGTACAAATTCATAAGGATCATGAGTTATATATGTTGTACCACCAAATGGTTCATTGGAAGCCCCACTAACTGAGGTTGAGGTAAGTGCTCCTTCAGAAGTAAAGACGTCTGCATCTATTTGATCTGACTTCATAAAGGTATCGCCTTCACTCTTATAAGGACCGGTCTTGTATGGCCACCTTGGTATACCAAGATTCCTGCAGATGCGCTTCAGAGTAGATCTGCTAACTACATAGACATAATGTAAGCACAAAGTGAAGAGTTGAGTACTAAAAGAAAACTTTGCACACAAATATTGACATCATCTGCAATTTATTGATTTATTTTTTTAGCATTTCAAATAAAATCTACAAGCTATGAACTCACCATTAAGGTTCGCTGCAGCTTCGTCCATTGTCTTCTCTAAATGTTTACTTATTTCGTCATCACTAATCATCCTATCCGATCTCTTCCTTTTTCTAACTTAACACTAACAATCATAAATATTATTATTACACATGTGTAATACATGAACAATTATCACACATGTGTAATACATGCCATACAATGCATGTTCACAGTTAACATAAGCTACACCAAGCATATCACACATGTGAATTACAGTTAAATCTATAACATATATGCCGCACATGACAAAGAAATAATGTTCACAATTAACATTCGTTGTAACAATCCACATGTGAATAAGTTTACATCTATAACATATGGCACACGTGACAAACAAAACATCATATCATTTTAACATTAAACTATCACAAATTAAATTATCACATATGTGTAATACATTACACAATTATAACACATGTGTAGTGCATTGCATACAAAGCCTATTCAGATTTAACATCTACTAAAACAATCCTATCACACATGTGAAATAGAATTACTAATATCATATATGTGTAACATATGACAAACAAATCGGTCTAACTTAACACTAACTATCACAAATACTATTATCACACATGTGTAATACATGGCATAATTATCACACATGTGCAATACATTGCACACAAAGCATGTTCACAGTTAACATTAGCTGAAACAATCATATTACACATGTGAACTACAGTAACATCTATCACACATGCGCAACACATAACAAACAAAGCCTAACCTCGTTTAAATACTAACTATCACTAACCATATTAACACACATGTGTAATACATTCACGATTATCACACATGTGCAATACATTGCATACAAGCCAATTCACGAATAACATTAGCTAGAACAATCATAGTACACATGTGGAATACAGTTAAATCTATCACACAGCAACATAATCTCATTTAGCATCAACATTAACCACATCTCACATACATCTAAAGAATAAAACATGTAATGTTACTCGAAATTTTGTTATTTATACAAAACACTCAACAATTGATGCAACATGTGTACTAAGATGCGGTATGTTTGTAATACACCAATTAGGCGACGATTTGTATCAGATTATAACTATTTACGACTACATATTCGTACCTGATGTTGATCCATGATGAGCTTATTGATATTCGTGGTGGATTTGTAGAAGGAAATCAGGTTTATTGAAACCCTAGAATGTTGTATGAATGATATTGATGAGAGCTATAGAGAGAGAGAGAGGGGGGATTTTCCAGGAATGAGAGGAAATGATTTGTGTATTTTTGTAATTTCCAATTTTACCCTCCCTTGTTTAAAACCCTATATTTTTTTAAGTTAGCAATCTCCTTTGATCACAACCATTGATCTACTAAGATCAATGGTTATTATTTAGTTCTCAAGTTCTCTCAATAAAATGAGTTTTCTATTGAACCATCCCCTATATATATATATATATATATATATATATATATATATATTGGCGTAAATATGCACCCTCCAAAAGACGATTGCTCCCTCCACAACCACTGCTCGACGATTAACCCAAACCTTCGATATTTTTGCTGCTACTCCCTTCGATGTTTATATGCAGATTTCTTTCATAAATTTCCTTTGAATATTAAACATGTGGCCATGGGTGTTTGATTTGTTTTTTATGTCATAAATACATGTGGCTATATGAGTGCTTGATTTAATTTTTAGGTCACAAAAACTGATTTTTTCTAACAGAAGGTTATGAATACTGATTAGATCAAGAAAAAAGTAAAGAAGCTAAATTTTGAATTCAAACCGAAATTGAATTCGAATTCTTATCATGTTTGTTCAAAAAATTTGTTAAGTATTATAATGTTCTATGTAAAACTAGTAACCGCGTTAAATATATAATAATGTTATTTTGGTCATTTTACATAAATAAGTTAAGTCAAACACTTTTTAAAAAACAACTTATTAACTTATTGGCTTTTCCTACCATAAAAGTTATTCCATACACTTTTTTAAAACTTCTTTTAGAAAAACCATAAGTCAATAAGTGCTTTTAACCAAAAGCATTTTTAGAGCTAAATAAGCAATCCCAAACACCCTCTTACTTCAAAGATAAAGAAGTAAAATAAATTTTCGCAAAGGTTGTATTTGTATACATACTAATTATAGATAAAACAATAGGATGGCCGTTATACGCACTGTTAAATAAAATATTATGTAAAGAGTCGGTTTTGTATTAACATAGCTTTCCAACTTAGGGGCTGTTTGGTAGTCTCTTAATTAGTCTCTTAACCATTCAGGTCTGAATCATTCAGCATTCAGACTGTTTGTTTCAACATTTGAATGGAATGATTAAGTGCTGAACCATTAAGCTAATAAGAGATGCTGAATGATTCAGCTCTTAACCATTCAGAGCATCTTAACCATTCAGACCATCTTAATGATTCAGCACTTAATCAACCAAACAACCCATTAGGCCATTTGGAACGATTAATGTCCATGCTATGTGAAAAAAAGTTAATAATAACTCAAGTCTACGTGACAATAATATTTGATCGTTAAAAAATTAAGACGATTGATTACATGTAACCTAAAATCATACGTCTTTTTTAAAAGATAAAATTGCAATTTTCGTTCATGTGGTTCGCCTAAACTAAACATGTTCAGCACGTGTATAACACCCTAAGTACCTAAGGTTTGTTTTTCTAACACTTTACGTCCCTAAGACTAACGGCCGTTAGTTGTTCTGTTAGTTTGTGACTGAAATGACTATTAGACCCCTCAATCTTATGTTAAATGACTATTAAACTCCCATCTTCTCCAACCCACCCACCCACCACCACCACATGCTTCTCCATCACCATCATCGTTACCTTCCTCGCTTCATGACAAGCTTCAACACATATTTTCATGAGATTGTTATTATCATTTCATAATAATAAAAAAAAACCAATCTGTTTTGAGCTTGGTATCAGAGCTTCATCAAAATTTTATCCGGTCATCTTCTCCGGTAGAACTCCGGCAAGAATTCCAGTCATCCTTCTTTCACTCTGTTTTTCGGTTTCTTCTCTGTTTTTTTCCTCTGTTTCTTCATTCTTCTGATCAAATGTTTGGACTCCCCACCACCACTACCTCCTCTGCCCTTCCTCTCCTTCGCTGAGTTACCAGCGTCGACGCCTAACGGTGACCAGAGGGTGGCTCCGCCAGTCGCAACTGTTGGGAATCATGGTATCAAATACACAGCGGAAGCAGTTTTGTTTATTAATAAAAACGATTATATACAATATATAATATGAGCCGATTTATATATATATATATATATATATATATAATATGTTTAATTTTATTAATCCAATTAACAAAATATTCCCAATCAGGATCTCGGTTAAACGCGTATAAACAAATAAATAATAAACAACCATAGGGGGTTTAGTAATCAACCTTTGACGACTACACCGGAATTGTAACACGGGGATACAACGAATCCTCGCTAGTAGGAAGTTCACACCCGAGCACTGGCCAACCGAGAGCAACACTTTGCAAGACGGAGGCGGCAATGGTGGTGGTTTGCGGCGGACAAAGGGGCGGCGGCTCCTAAGGGTGGCCGTAATTCTTGAGAGGAGACAAGGGTTATGTTGTTTTATCTTTATGAAAACATGCGTGATTAGAGTTTGATTTATCACACCTATTTATAAAGATAAAAGGCACTTGACCACTTAATTAGTCAAAGTCATTCACTTGACCGTTTGACTAATCAAGGACTTGACCACTTAATTAGTCAAAGTCATACACTTGACCATTTGACTAGTCAAAGTGTAAACTTTACTATTAAGTCCCTCGAGTTCAAAAACTATTATTATTTCATAAATAATAATCCACCAACACATGAGCTTATCTGATTCGTGTACCAACGTGTAACTCTTCGGATCGTACCGGGTCGGGTTACGTTGACCTCAACTTTTAATTACATCGGACATACTATATATCCAACAGCAACCACCACCATCGAACTCCTCCCAACCACAGTCACCCTGTAACTATCAGAAACCCATCGATAACCACCGTCGAACTCCTCCAACCACAGTCACCCTATAACTAAGGCCTATCACCACTACCCATTTGCCCCATTTTCTCCTCCGTATCCCTTTGTACGGACGGTCGACGTTTATTCGCTTCCCTGGTGAACAGTTACAAGATTCGCTTCTTCTTTGCATCCTTGAAGAGATAATTTAAAGCATCGATAGGTATAAAGGGAGGTTGGGTTTACTGACAGATGAAAAGGAGAGGGAGTATATGATTATTGGTGGGGTGAGGTGTAGATGCATATCTTCATTTGTTTTATTATTATTATTATTATTAGGATAAATTACAGAATTCGTCCTTTATGTTTATCTCGTTTTTCAGTGGTTGTCCTTTCGCGTTTCAGTTGCTGAGATTCATCCTTAACGATTTAAAATGTTACACTCATTGTCCTAAGGCACTAACCCAGTTAAAAATTTAAGTTAACTTTGGTCATGTGCCTTGCACATGAGGGTATTTCAGTAAAATCCTCATATCTCCTTCCCCAATTTATAGATCATAAACCTTAACCCTAACACCCATTTCAATTAACCCAATTTATCAACATCTCTATCCATCTCTCTACCTCTCTTTCTGTACAGAACACACGTTAAATTATTATTATTATTATTATTATTATTATTATTATTATTATTATTATTATTATTATTATTATTATTATTATTATTCAGTTAAAACTATACATAACTTTCAAATAGATATATTTCTCACAAGCTTGTGAAGCAAGTCGGGTTGTTCAGCGAAAAGATCGGGTAAATGCTTTCTCATGGCAGCCTCAAATTTAATGGCATCTTTCCCTAGTACACCGTACCACATCTTCGAAGCACCAAAATGCATGTAGTTCATTGAATATAGATGATGATCTTCAACATGCTGTTAATAAAAATAAGATTTAAGAAAGATACGAAAAGAAAAAAAAAAATTAAATACTATACCATAACTATCCAACGACTCACACAATAGAAGCAAGATCTATTCACCCAACAGAAAGACGAAAAACACATTCCAATGTACAACCACGAGACTAGAACACCAGATATATCACTGCTCTCGTAAGAGAGTAGTGACCCGGAAGCCTTGGTAAGTTGTTCAAGTTCCAACCTGATCTAATGTACAGAAAGAGAGGTACAGAGATGGATAGAGATGTTGATAAATTGAGTTAATTGAAATGAGTGTTAGGGTTAGGATTTATGATCTATAAATTGGGGAAGAAGATAAGAGGATTTTACTGAAATACCCTCATGTGCAAGACACATGACCAAAGTTAACTAAAATTTTTAACTGGGTTAGTGTCTTAGGACAGTGGATGTAACATTTTAAATCGTTAAGAAGAATCTCAGCAACTGAAACGCGAAAGGACAACCACTGAAAAACGAGGTAAACATAAAGGACGAATTCTGTAATTTATCCTTGTTATTATTATTATTATTAGTGTGCTTTGTGCGGTTGTGAGTTGGTGAGGAGAGGGAGGGTGGCGGTGGAGATGGTGGTGGTGGTGTTGCAGGTGGTGGTGGTGGGTGGGTAGGTTGGAGAAGAAGATGGAAGGGTATAAAAGTCATTTCACCTAAAAACTGAAGGGTATAATAGTAATTTCACCACAAACTAACTTTAAATCTAACGGCCGTTAGTCTCAGGGACGTAAAGTGTTAGAAAAACAAACCTCAGGTACTCAGGGTGTTATACGCGTGCTGAACCTGTTAGTTTAGGCAAACTACAAGGACGAAAATTGCAATTTTCTCTCTCTCTTTTTTTTTTTTTTTTTTTTGAACGGCACAATTTCTTCTTTTTAAAAAAGAAACCTTATATCATACAAAAAGAAAAAAAAAACAAAAACAAAAAGACTAGTTGACTAATGATTATTAGTATCTTATCACACGAAGATTCGTGGAAGTGAGGCCGTTAAACTGTCCATAAATACCCCGACAGTATCAATGTTCGAATCATCCTTTTACACAAACAATCATCAAACTCTAGATTTTCTGTTATATTCGTTTCTGCAACCAACATCTTATGTCTCGTGACACTAACCAACCATTGATTTTTAACAATCATACCATAGAATCGGCATATACCACCAATATTGGAAATGATAGTAAACACACCAAAATGAAATTCTCTGCTCAAAAAGAGTAAGATTCTACTTTTTTTTTTTTTTTTTCTAATCTTTTTTTCATAATGTTTTTAACAAGATTTTACTTTTACCTATTCATGTGTGACTAATATTTGTTTCTTTGCAGGGAAGAATTGCAATGTTGGTTGACCCATTTGCCTCATGATATGCGGTCCAAATTCGACACATGGGTTCGAGTTCTTGTGAGTATATATATATTTACATTTTTGGTATATGATATGAAAGTTATGAGCTTATGAACATGAATTGTTTACTAGAAGCAATAATATAGGCTTTAAAGTAGATAATATTTTAATTATTGTTGTTTGAGTCTTTGGATGGTATTTATTTACCACATGTGATTGAACATGATTATCTATGGAATATCATCCCAAATTCAATGGTGGATTTGAGGTTATTATTATGATCTGTACTTGATGTTAATGATGATGCTGTTGAGTGTCATGCCATGATCCTGTTTTTGGGCCCTTCTCATGTTATTCATGACATCTGATTTGATCCTCTTCAACTTTATAGAGTCTATGATATCTTTGTTTATGTTTATGCTGCGTTGACTTTCTTGATCATAAATATCACTAATAGTTCCGAGATTTGGATCGTTTTCATCGCTTTCTTTCTCAGATCTATTCAATATTTCAACCCACCCCTACCCGCGTATGTAGATACTTGGATCATAAAGATCACTAAAGGCCTCGGTGGTTTTGTTATAGCCGTTTCTCTATAATGTTTTTATCCCCAATATTTCCAGCACTTGCAACATATGTAAGTTATGATTTATAAAAGAATCGCGTTTTGGGTCTGTACTAATCTTTGTTTTTAGTTTAAATTTGATACGCCATATAAATGTTAACACGACGCAGAGCAGAAGCAAGAACAACGGAGAAAATAATATCAAGATGAAAATTGATGTACTAATGTGATATTGAATGATTAACCATTACATGAAGCACTTATATGAAAGGTACATTTATAGTAGAAATATTTAAAACTCATATGACTCAGGGTTCCAAATGATGGAATTTGGATCCACAGTTGAGACAAATCGCCAAAGGCCGTTTGCCCACATTATCTGGCTCGACAAACACCCTCCCAACATAGACCCTGCACATGCGGTATCCTCCTGCATCGGGTTTTACCTACTTATGTATTCGGACACAGAGCCAGCTTATGCCCATTTCAAGTTGGGCACTTTATCCTAATGTTTGTTTATAAGTGTCGTTAAGTATCTTACTGAGAATCATTTATAGGTAAAAGAAGAAATTGAATCGTCAAATAATCAAGTGATCAATGTCATGCCCAGGTGAGTGAGTGCCTATATTTACACTAAAAGGTTGAAGATTTACGATTAAATCTTTATTGGCTTCTTGAAACTTTCTCATAAACCATTTTGCTTAAACAGTTGTGTACCAAGAAACTTAGAGTTAAGGATTTCAAACATCCTGTCCCCTTTGTTCACTGGTGACCACATGAAAGATATAGGTGACATGCCTGTTATAGTGACCTTACTTGACAGCTGTACCAAGGAAGAAGTCAAATTTGGGCCTGAAGCTTCAGGACAAGTGGAAATAGTAGTTATTGATGCTGAAGCCAAGGATGCGGAAAATGTATTTAAGTGCAAACTTGTTTGCCACATAGACGGAAAAAATCTGTTTATGAGAATAATTTACCTCTGAAGCTTCAGAAAGGTACTGCTGTTTTCCCTACGGTTTCTTTTACACATAACAGGACGTGGATGAAAATTTCTAGAATTAGGCTACTAGCGAGGTTTGTTGACAATTTTGATGGGGTTCAAGTTAAAGATGCATTGACAGAGCCCTTTTTACTAAGAGATCGACGCAATGAAGGTGAGAAAATCTCACGAATGTGTGTGTAAATATTAGGTGAAAAATTGGGCAAGTTGGATAACGGGTCAAAATGGGTCGGGTCAACACATGTTATGTTGGGTACGGGTTGTTTTGGTTTGGTCGAAAACGCTTTTATGAATAGTGTCGGCTGCAAAACTAGTATGTGTGTTGTACATTTGTTTCTATCATGGTTGTTTATCTCTATGTGTTCTTGCTTGGTAACATATGACCAACTTTATATCCATAGATAGTGTTGGATATGGAATTCAAAAGATTGGCATTTCTTAGATGTTGAACTAACTTCTGTCATCAACGAGAATTATTTTGCAGCAAACAAGAAACATCCTATCCCATCTCTAGATGACGATGTATGGCGATTATATAACATTAACAAAAAGGGTACTTTGGCTGAAAGCTTGATCAACGCAAATATCAAAACCGTCAGAGATTTTATTGTGCGCCAATCTCTAGTTCCTCAATGTATCAAGGAGGTAACTTTGATCAATCTATGAGTCGATCTTATACTTCTTTTCTATTCGCAGAATCTGCTTCCATCCCCCTCCCATGAACTTAGAATATGAAGTGCGCTACCGTTGCAAACCAATTTGAAATGTGTTAGAAACTTAATATCAGATTGTTAATTATTCTTTACCATAGTAACTCTCTTGACTATCTAAAAGCGTAAATAAGTCATCCAGTAGTCAGCCAACATCAAGAGTGACTTTCATAGTTGACATTAGTTTTCATTATTTTCTATAGCCGCTTGCCACATATACGCAATACTAAGCTACCCATATTGTTGTCTATAATGGTAAAATCTTTATAAAGTTACAGTAACCTGAAAATTGACATTTGTTACAATGTTGGGATATTTCTAGATATTTGGTGGTCCAAAGCATGCAAAATACTTGGAAGCAACTATGGAACATGCTCGGAAATGTCCTGCTATACTTAAGTACAACTCGCCTGTTGACCAAAACACCGAGGTTATTCTTAATGTCTCGGGTGAAGTGTTGGGATTGTACCAGGGGGGTTCATTTCTTTCCAGCTATACACTCTCTGAGACCCAAAAGGCATGCTTCTCATCCAAACACTAGCATCATTTTACAATAATTTTTTTTATTAGAGTTTGCAATTTCGACCCGTTTTGTTATGACCCGGTTGATTCATGCCATGTTGTTATATCTAATGGATAAAAGTGAAAGGTTCATTTAAACGGATCAAATGGGTCAAAAGTTGCGCACAATGTCTTTTAATGTATAAAATCTCCGAAATCATTTTTGTTTTTCAAAATATCAGACTATTAGTGAAATGATATAACTCTTTTATTAATATTTGACACACTAAGTGCTCATTAAATATTAAAGTTTTGGACAATAAGTGTTCACATTTCGACCCAAACGTTTTAAGCAGTTAGCCAACACTATTTTTGCAACCTCTAATTCTTAGTGTATATGTGGCAGCAGGAAGTCGCCAAGAAGTTGGTAATTTCTGCATCTAACGACTTGCAGCGTGTAATTCCCATAAATAAGGACCAATTTGTTGCAAGTTGCATTCATATACTTGACAAAAACATGCTTCATGATGAACAAGACTCGAACCTGCAATTCTTACCTGAACGATATGATGAGATTTATGGCCGGTTCGAGGGTCTTTGTACATCCATTCCACTTGCACCAGAGCAAAACGGGTCTTGTAAAAGATTGAGAAAGCTGTTCTGTGTTGTAAGGTTCACCATAGAAATCTGGGCAAAAAGAAGCTTGGATGATTCTCATGCTCACAAAAAACAAAAATTGTTTTAGTGCTAAAAATAGTAGATTTCCAAGAAGTTAATAATTGTGAGAAGTAAATAAGTCACTTGTATAGTTGTATGTAATGCATAAAAGATAATAACAAGTAGTGGAAGAATATAAGAGTGGCGGTTACATAAGCGTATCACAGTCAAAGCAATATGTACAAATTCATTAACTTCTAGCGATTCTTAATATATTATTGATTCTTAAAGAATACTCCCCTCTCTCTCTCTCTCTCTCCCTCTCTAGTCATTCATTTTTAAATCAATTATATGTTGAGAACTGTATAATGCAATTGTACGTAGGGCTTTTAGCGTGATACATAAGTTGTTTACGTAATCGCCCATACTTTTTCTCTCCCACGACCTTGATTATCTTTCATGCACTAAAAAGTGATTTATGTAGTTATTGCCGTTCTTAACATATCATTGATTCTAAAAATCATTGCTCATGTGTGTATACATAGAGAGACACTGACGGATATAGAAAATAAAACAAGAGGTAACATTTTATAAAAAAAAAATATTTCAAGAGGTAACAAAAAATTTGTTTTTGGATAACATTTTATAAAAATACCTTAAAAGCAAAATTTTTTCCCACTTTGTCAGGATAATCGAGGGTAACAGACGTACCCCTGAGTTTAAGCTGTTGTATCCACCCATACAGAGAGAGAGAGGTGTGTTTGTTTCTTAATGTGATCTATGTATATATGGATAAATGGATGAGAGGTAACCCAATTGTTGAATGCACACCGTTGCTAACGAGATTAGAAGTTTTGCCAAGAGATTAGTTTCAACTTTTCAACGACATTTTCTCTATTTGTACAATTAAAATAACCTCGAAAGTACATGAGTTGATTATTAGCTATAATCTATTAATCACTAAGGGTGTGTGTAGTGGTACCCGTTATAGGGCGTTTTGGCTCCTATAGCGCCGGGGAACACCGCCCCCCCCCCCCCCTCGGGCGCTATAGGGCGTTTTGGGTGGGAAAAGTTATGGGCATAACTGGCGTTGTGGCTGGCATGCATGTCTTGGAAAAATCAAATGTGTTGAATGCTCTTTGACCGGGCTCGACATTAATAAAAAAAAAAACATAATTGTCTTATAAATATACATACATCACATACAAACACAAACACTCACACACACTCTTTGCATTTGAGAGCATAGCATAACTGTAAACAAGAGGATCCTTGATCCTTCTCCCTCTAGGGGTTTCCATTATATAATAACTACAATCCCTTAATTTAGGGATGATTACAAAGTGATAAGGAAACATATTTAAAGTACAAATCAATGCTATAAATACATTATCTATTACACCCCCGCAGTCGAAGCCGGAGGTGACCGAAGGTTTAGACTGGACCGAAAATCTTCAAAGAGTATCCGTGGTAAGCCTTTGGTAAAGATGTCTGCAATCTGGTATCGGGACGGCACGTGAAGTACGTGGACTTCGCCCTTCTGAACTTTCTCTCGGACAAAGTGGATATCCAGCTCGATGTGTTTGGTGCGTTGATGTTGGACCGGGTTGCCAGACAGATAAATAGCACTAACGTTATCACAATACACGAGAGTGGCACAGGTCAGAGGTCGTTGTAGTTCAAGGAGCAAGTTTCGTAGCCAACACACTTCAGCAACGACATTTGCAACGCCCCTGTATTCAGCTTCAGCACTGGAGCGGGAGATAGTAGCTTGTCTTTTGGAAGACCAGGAGATGAGATTATCACCATAATAAACACAAAATCCGCTAGTTGAACGACGTGTGTCAGGACAGCCAGCCCAGTCAGCATCAGTATACGCGATTAAACGCGGGTTTGGTGAGGAACCAAGTGTAAGGCCGTAGGTAGCGGTTCCTTGGATGTAGCGAATTATGCGTTTAAGAGCATTCCAGTGTTCGGTCTTGGGAGCATGCATGTGAATACAAATCTGCTGGACTGCATAACTGATGTCTGGGCGAGTAAAAGTCAAGTATTGAAGAGCACCTGCAAGACTGCGATATAACGTTGGGTCATGAAAATCTTCACCTGACTCGCGGCTGAGTTTACTGTTCGTGTCAACTGGTGTGTGAACAGGTTTACACGAGGACATGCCTGCTCGTTCAACGATCTCCTGAGCGTAAGCATGTTGAGAGAGAAACATAGAGTTTTTGTGTTGAGTCACGGCAATACCAAGAAAGAAGCTGAGAGGGCCGAGATCTTTCATTGCGAACTCGGCAGAGAGATGAGACATCAGCGTGGCCCGAAGAGAATCTGTAGACGTGACGAGTATAATATCGTCAACGTATAAAAGCAAATATGCGACCTGTGAACCCTGGTGATATGTAAATAATGAAGCGTCACATCGACTCTGAACAAACCCCAAAGTGAGAACAAAATCTGTGAATCGTTGATACCACGCCCGTGGTGCCTGTTTCAACCCATATAAAGACTTTTTCAAACGACAAACATGATCGGGGAAGTTTTTATCCCGAAATCCCATAGGCTGGTACATGTAGACAGTCTCATTCAAATGCCCATGAAGAAAAGCATTCGTAACGTCTAATTGATGTATCTTCCAAGACTGAGAAAGAGCAATAGTGAGTACCGTACGTATTGTGCCCGGCTTAACAACCGGGCTAAATGTTTCACCACAATCAACCCCGACCTGTTGAAGGCGACCATCACAAACTAACCGCGCCTTGTAGCGTTCCAATGACCCATCAGATTTAAACTTGTGCTTAAATAACCACATGCTCCGTATTACATTCATGTTTGGTAACCTCGGTGTTAATTCCCAAGTCTCATTCTTTATAAGAGCATGGTATTCGTTGGTCATGGCGTTGTGCCATTCCGGTATGGATAAGGCATCGGTAGGGTTTTTGGGTATGGGAACGACGGTGGAGACATTTAGGTTGAGACGATGTTTGGGCTTGGAAATCCCGTCCATGGCACGGGTACGCATGGTGCGGGCAGTGGGTTGGGTTTGTACCGGAGGTGCGGGTTGGTTGTTTTGGGCTGGAGAGGGTTGGGGCGGAGGCTGATTTATGGGCTGGATGGGAGGAGGCGAGTTGTTAGGTTGGGCCGTGGTGGGTTGATGGTGTGGAGGTTGGGCCGAGGATGTGGGCTGGTCATATGTGGTAGATGGGGTTGAGTGGACTGGAGAGTGTGTAGGTTGTTGTGAGTGAGGTGAGTGAGGCGGGCTGAGGTGAGTGGGGCTAGTAGTTGGGCCGGGTGAGGCAGTGGTAGTGGGCTGAGGTGCAGGTTGGGCCGAAGTGTGGGGTTGGTTAAGAGAGTCAACCGTGGGCCAGAGAGAAGGTGGGAACACAGACAAGAAGTCATAATTTGGGGTTGGGTGAATGGTGTTTGCAAATGGGAAGGTAGTCTCATCGAAAGCAACGTGTCGAGAGATGATGAATTGTTTGGTTTGTAGATTGAAGCATTTGTATCCACGGTGTGTAGGCGGGTAACCCAAAAATACACACGGAGCGGAGCGTGGATCAAGTTTGTGGATGGTAGTGGAGGGTGTTAACGGGTAACAGAGACAACCAAAGACACGTAGGTGGTCATATGATGGGTGCGATGATATAGCAATTCTGTGGGGGTTTTATTTTGTAGGTGTTTAACGGGAAGGATGTTTAGGAGGTATGTGACGGTTTCGAGTGCATGATCCCAAAAGGTGTTGGGTAGGGAGGCATGAGTGAGAAGGGTGCGGATCATGTTGTTTATGGTACGAATCATACGTTCCGCCTTTCCGTTTTGAGACGATGTGTGGGGACACGATCGTTTGAAAAGGATGCCATGGGTGGAAAAGAAAGTTTGGAAGGAGTTGTTGATGTATTCAGTGCAGTTGTCACATTGGAATGTCTTAATGGGTTGTTGAAACTGAGTGGTTATTTGTTTATGAAAATGACAAAAGGTTTGATAAACTTGGGATTTGTTTGACAGCGGGTATGTCCACAGAAAATTGCTAACATCATCAAGAAATAAAATATAATATCTATGACTACCAGAACTTAGAATGGGAGAAGTCCACAAGTCACTATGAATTAAATCAAATGGATTAAAAATACGAGTATTAGAACTGGCAAAGGGCAGTCTAATACTTTTGCCAAGTACACAAGATTGACAAAGTTTATTATTAAAATGAGAAAATTCAACAGAACAATTTGACTTCAAAGACTGTAAAGGTGCACGTCCTGGGTGACCAAGGCGTTGATGCCAAATGGTTGAGGTGATAGCAGCAAAAGTTGTTGGGAAGGTGGTAGTTCCGGGCCCGAGCACGAGGGGATATAGATCACCGCTGCTGTTGCACCGGAGGATAGGGATCCGGCTCTTGTAATCCTTCACAAGAAAACCAAATGGGTCAAATTCGACAGAAACCCAATTGTCGGTGGTGAACCGACGAACTGAGATTAAATTTTTAAGTAATTTTGGGGCATATAGGACATTTTTGAGGACAAAGGGTGGGTAGGGTGGTGGTAAGGTTTTGTTGCCATATCCAAGTACCGGAATGGTTGAACCATCACCAACGATGATTTGTTGCCCCATGCTATTATTAGAAAAAGACTCGTAATCAACAGAAGAGTTAGACATGTTACCTGTAGCACCAGTGTCCATATAGCCTGCAGGTTCTTGTGAATTATTCAACGACATCGCGTTGAGTGCTTGGTCAATGTCTGTCGGTGTATACGCAGTATGATGGGCTTGGGACGGTTTGGAGCCCAATAAACCGGAACCGCTGTTGTTGCTGGGCCGAGATGCAGCAGATGATTGGGCCGTGGGGTATGGGCAAGGGGGTGCAGCCCATGGTGATGGATAGTATGGTTGTGGAGGATACTGTGGGGGCGGAGTGGGCCACTGACCATAGTAAGGAGGAGCCCAATAAGGTGGGTAACCAGGAGCCCAACTGTGATTCTGCTGCTGTCCCCTGCCGCGGCCCCATGCTTGACGCCCGCGGCCTCTTCCACGAGCACGGCCTCGTCCGCGCTGTTGTGATGTTGGTTCAGAAGAGGGCTGCGAAGGGGCGGACCTAGTGGTGGTGTTGAGTGCAGTCCCGGCTCGTTGAGAAGAGTGAAGAGCTTGTTCCGTTTTCTGTGATTCAACCATACATAATTTCGAGCGAGCCTTGTAGAAAGGCGGCAGCGGTTCCTGTCCCTGCAAAATAGTCCCAATACTTTCATACTGTTCAGTTAGACCTGCAATAAGTTGTAACACAAGATCATCATTATCAATGGGATGTCCCACGCTGGCGAGTTGGTCGGCTAAAGTTTTTAGTTGTTGACAGTAGGCGTTCATGGTTGGAAAATTTTCGAGGCGGGTATTGGTGAATTTATGGCGAAGGTGAATAGCACGGGCACTCTTGTTATCTTGGAAAAGATTTTCAAGAGATGTCCATGCTTCGTAGGCAGTTTTATTTTGGCCGGGTTCGATGACGGTATGAACGAGGTCTTGAGATATCGTCCCATACATCCATTGAAGGACAATGGAATCGATTCGTTCCCAAGCCTCGTCGGTGGTGGTGGAAGGGCCGGTGGTTTTGTCTTTGTCGGTGGAGGGAGGTGGTGGTGGAGGTGTTTGGCGTGGGAGAAGATGATCATAAACTTGGTAGGCCTTACAGTGAATTTTAAACAACTCAGACCATGATGGCCAATGAGCCGTGTCAAACTCGAGTTTTATTGGTATGAAATTAGTGATGTTGGAGACGGTAATGGCAGGGTGGATCTTTTCCATGGTGTGCGAGTAAGATAGGTGAGAGCAGAGGGGTTTAGACAGCAAGAAGGGTGAGTATTATGGTGGGAAAAGGTTCGCAGAGGGGTGGGTAGTAGTATGAGGGAAGTATGAGGGAAGGTGATGAGTATAGGAGGTGGGAGAAGGAGGATCGAAGGGTGGGCAGCGAAGAAGAAGAAGGCTGCCGGCTACCAGGTTCTAGGGTTTATGCCTGGGGCTCTTGATACCATGTAAACAAGAGGATCCTTGATCCTTCTCCCTCTAGGGGTTTCCATTATATAATAACTACAATCCCTTAATTTAGGGATGATTACAAAGTGATAAGGAAACATATTTAAAGTACAAATCAATGCTATAAATACATTATCTATTAATAACACACACACACACTTTGTAATTTCTTTGAGAGCATAGCATGAATCCGTTCGGTAGAGGTTTCGGGTTTGGTTCCCAAACCAGTGGCGACAACACCCGACCTATAGCTCCGGGTTCAGGTTCAAACCCGCAAAGTTTCACGAACCTGTTAAACCAACCGTATACTTGGGACCCGAACTTGTATAATATTAACATGGGAGGGAGTTTTGGGATGCCCATGGGAGGTGGGTTTGGCCAAACACAAGTGTATGGGACATCCCAAATGTTCGGCTCTTCAAATGCTTGGCAAGAGTCGGTTCCGGAGACACAAGGCCCAGTCGCAGAGGAAGAGCCCGTGCGAGGCAAGGCAACCGGCCGAGGAAGCCGGGCTCACAAAAGAAAAGAGACGGTCGGTCGTGCCAAAAAAAACGTTATATACCATGGACCGACCACGAGTTGTACTCGTTAACCCGAGCGTGGGTTGACGTGTCGGAGGATCCTGAAGTCGGTAAGATATATATTTTTTGGTTATGTTATATTTTATTACATATAGTTTTTTAAACGGGTACTTATTTATATTATTGGTTTGTTTTTTCAGCCAACTACTAATCCAAAGGCGATTTTTGGAAAAGAGTACGGGCAATATTTTTTGATCTGTCTGGTAAAGGAGAGGGCTACGGGGAGAACGATTCGATATCGGGCAAGTGGACCGATATTGTCACACCCTCAAAATCCACTTGCGGAGTTTTACCGCGAGGCGCATGACAAACCAGGATCCAAACCAACGATCACAATAAACAAGTCTAAATGAATATAAATGCAATTTCAAAACATAGTTTAAAATCCCGTTTACAGCGGAAGCTTATTCAAAACAATTATTCAACAATAAACCAATGTTCAACGTTTGTAAAATCATGCAACTCTAGCTAGACGCCGTGCAGACGCGTGCGCCCTAGTTCCATTCGTGCTACCTTAGCGACCTGAGAAAACATGTAAAAGTTTACGTCAGCACAAAAATGCTGGTGAGTTTACAGGTTTTGTATCCAAGTACCAAGTCCACCTGTCCATACTATAATAAATCGAAAACCAGTATACGCTAGCTAGGTGTACGTTTTGTTACTACCACGATTGGAAAACCATTACTAACTCGAATACCAGATGTTGTGCCCGAAAAGTACCAAATGTTCCTATTGTTCCTGTTTGAGACAATATGCACTCGCCCGGCCCTCCAAGCCGACGAGCGGGGTTGGTCACTCCCAATAGCGCTATTCACATTTCCCCGTTGTGCTAACCCGCACATTCATGGTTCCCCCTGGGACTTCCAAAGATCGTGTAGTACACAATAGAAACCCATAGTATAACAGTAGTTACCAAATAATCGTTTTAACACATGTTTTCTCCCCCGAAAGTATAAAACCAGTTTAAAAGAGGGGCCGTAAACTCACCTTAAGTTGCGTTACTCCTTAACCCGAGTAAACTCAGCTGCTATGCTAGTCCCGTAAAGCGGCGACCTAACATATGACAGTTACAAGTACTTAGACTAATAACCCGTAGGTTAATTAGTCCCTAGATGTCCAGACCATAACCAAGTTCGTTTGAAAACACCGTGACTGTTTAACTGGCCCAAAGTACAAGACCCGACATCCCATTGGTGACCCGAGACTCCCCGTGTTATGTTTACGCTCCAAAACATACAATAACACAATTACACTTAACATACGTTAACGCACAACAAGTTATAGCACATAGTTCACGTATCACCGAATTACATCCAAACATATGTTACCAAGTTATCCTATATGTTACGAGGTTCCTAGCATGTTACTACATGTCAAATCGGGTCTCGGAATGCTAATTTACACTTACAACAGTAGTACACGCGATTAGGAAACGTAAACTAGCAATTAGGACTGATTGCATATAAGTTCATGTGATTAGGGCTGATTGCATATAAGTTCATGTGATTAGGGCTGATTGCATATAAGTTCATGTGATTAGGGCTGATTGCATGTAAGTTCACGTGATCAGGGCTGATTGCATGTAAGTTCACGTGAGTAGGGCTGATCGCATGTAAGTTCACGTGAGTAGGGCTGATCGCATGAAAACTCATGCGATTTGGGGCTGATCGCATGTAAAGTCATGCGATTTGGCCCTGATTGCATGTAAAACTGGCGATTAGCAATCCTAATCGCCTGTAACCTTGCAGTTCCAGTTTTTCGCGCGTTTAACGCTCCAAATCAGATCCAGAACGTGTGTAACTACCCAATATCATCCCAAACACTATCCTAAACATGTTTCAACCAAAACCCTTCGTTTTGCCTCGTATTATCAGTCCTGCATGCAATCACGTAATCCAAACACCATACACATAGCATGCAATCATCATACTAACATGCATAACAATAACCCTAATAATCAATTACTCAGATTTCTATCATCATACTATCAATATCAATTCTGATCTAACATAATAACATATCAATCCATCATCATAAATCATAAAAATCCTAGCTTTCTAATCATACACACCCATAACGCATGTATATTAATTATAATCCGATTAACAACCTTTATTAATGATTTTCAGAAAGCTTTTTCGTTTAATAACAGGTCTGGACCATTAGGGATTGATTAAAAACGTTTATAAAGATTTGTGGATGAAAACCAAACCTTAGGATTATGAAAGAATGATGATTCAAGCTTGAAACCTTGTGTTTTGATCAAAAATCGCCTTCCAGAGGTTGTTTATGTGTTGGGGCGGGTTATGGGACGACTAGGGTTTGTATAATGAAGTTTAGGAGGTTAAGTATGGTATTTATAGTCGTTTTTAGTCGTCCAGCACGTAACATGCGATTATGCAGCTTTACACGCGATCAGGAAGCCTAATCGCGTATAAGTTCATGCGATCGGGGCCTAATCGCATGAACAGTCATGCGATCAGTCCCCTGATCGCCCCATAAGGTCCCCAGTCGCCCCACATATAGGCGATTGGCTATCCTGATCGCCTATATGGGCCTGTTTCGTGTGTTTTGCGCGTTAAACCCCGTTTTAACATATGTTAACACATATTAATGTACCGACAAGTCACATAATGATTGTAAACACATAACACAAGTAAATACACATATTCACACTCGTTCACCAATTCCCGGGACTCGAGACTCGTATGTTCCGTATGCCCTGACGATCCTACCGATCGTCACCGTTTGTACACTTGGTTAAGGACCGACATCTAATGAACCTCTAGACCAACATCCAATGATCCTCTAGACTAAACCGATAGTTCCCGAACCATAACCCGACTTAACTAACCCAGTTAAGTACAATATACGCGTGACTCGCTAAGGTAGACTTTCATCTAGACAACGTTGTTAACCAGAATTTGCCGGGTGTCACATCATCCCACGTTTAAAAGAATTTTCGTCCCGAAAATTGCACAAGTACCAAAAGAACAAAAGAAATAACGAAGAAAACAAACAAAAGATAGAAACCAAAAGAGAGATTTACCCGAGTTGTCACATCATCCCCACGTTAAAAGGAATCTCGACCCGAGATTCATTCAGCTGCAGAAGAGACATATCTCGACTCGAACGCTTCCTTAGGAAAGAGATGAGGATATTTAGACTTCATCTGATCCTCCCGTTCCCACGTATATTCCGGTCCCCGGTTCGAGTTCCACCGAACCTTAACAATACGAATCTTGCTGTGACGTAGGCTACGAATCTTGTAATCAAGGATCTCCACAGGTTCTTCCACAATCCGAAGACGATCATCAACCTTGATCTCTTCTAGTGGAACGATGAGAGACTCGTCAGCCAGACACTTCTTCAAGTTTGACACGTGGAAGACGTTATGTACGTTACCGAGCTCCGTCGGTAAATCAAGACGATATGCCACCGGCCCAATCCGTTCCAGGATCGTAAATGGGCCGACATACCGCGGGTTGAGTTTGCCACGCTTCCCAAAGCGTATGACGCCCTTCCACGGTGAGACTTTTAGAAGTACCTTGTCATTGACTTGGAATTCCAATGGTTTGCGACGCTGATCGGCATAACTCTTTTGCCGGTCCCGTGCCGCTGCCAACCGGTTACGAATCTGTACGATCTTTTCCGAAGTTTCGTACACTAGTTCAGGCCCAGTGAGTTGACTCTCACCCACCTCAGCCCAACAAAGAGGTGAACGGCATTTCCGTCCGTACAGTGCTTCGAACGGAGCAGCCTTGATGCTCGTGTGATAACTGTTATTGTACGAGAATTCTACTAACGGCAGATGAGCTTCCCAACCTTTGCCAAAATCGATCACACACGCCCGCAGCATGTCTTCTAAAGTTTGAATCGTACGCTCACTCTGACCGTCAGTCTGTGGATGATAAGCCGTACTCATGTCTAGTTGGGTACCCAAAGCCTTGTGCAAAGACTTCCAGAAGTGAGAAGTGAAATGGGAGTCACGATCCGAGATAATAGAAACTGGCACCCCGTGCTTAGAAACAACTTCCTTCAAGTAAAGACGAGCCAACCGATCCATGGTTTCGGTCTCCTTAATAGCAAGAAAATGAGCTGATTTCGTCAACCGATCGACAATCACCCATATCTTATCATTCCCGCTTGGTGATTTAGGAAGTTGTGTGACAAAATCCATAGTAATCCGTTCCCATTTCCATTCCGGAATTTCAGGTTGTTGCAAGAGACCCGACGGTTTCTGGTATTCCACCTTGACCTTAGCACAGGTCAAGCATTTGCTCACGTATGAGGCTATTTCCGACCTCATGTTTGGCCACCAGTAAAGCACCTTCATGTCTTGGTACATCTTATCCGAACCAGGATGAATAGAATACCGGGACTTATGAGCCTCATCAAGGACAAGCTCCCGTAGTCCCCCGAATAAAGGAACCCATATACGTTCTGCGAAATAGTGCAGGCCATCAGGCCTTCGCTCTAGGTGCTTGTCGGCACCGTGCATCGTTTCAGCTTTAAGGTTTTCCTCCTTCAAAGCTTCTAGCTGGGCAGAACGGAGTTGATCAGGTAACGACGAATGGATGGTGAGTTGCAACGCCCGAACGCGACGAGGTTTAGTTGATTCCTTCCTGCTCAAGGCGTCTGCTACAACATTCGCCTTGCCAGGATGGTACTTTATGGCACAATCATAGTCGTTCAAAAGTTCGATCCAACGACGCTGCCGTATGTTCAAATGTTGTTGGTCGAAAATATGTTGGAGACTCTTGTGATCGGTGTAGATGGTGCATTTGGTACCGTACAAGTAATGTCTCCAAATTTTCAACGCGAATACCACGGCACCCAATTCCAAGTCATGGGTGGTGTAGTTCTTCTCGTGCACCTTGAGTTGACGAGAAGCATACGCAATCACTTTTTCGCGTTGCATCAACACGCAACCGAGACCATGAATAGAAGCATCACAGTAAACAACAAAATCATCAGGACCCTCAGGTAAAGACAAAATAGGAGCAGAACACAGTTTAGACTTCAGTTCTTCAAACGCTGACTCTTGTGGTTCACCCCAGTCGAACTTCCTATCCTTCTGAGTGAGAGTGGTGAGGGGTTGAGCAATCTTCGAGAACCCCTGAATGAAACGACGATAGTAGCCCGCAAGGCCTAGGAATTGCCGCACCTCAGTTGGCGTCTTAGGTGCTCCCCAGTCCTTGATCGCTTCGATCTTAGCTGGATCGACATGAATCCCTAGTTCATTAACCACATGTCCTAGGAATTGAACTTCGCGTAACCAAAAGTCACACTTTGAGAACTTGGCGTAAAGTTGTTCCCGTCGCAAGAGTTCCAAAACTAACCGCAGATGTTCCCCGTGTTCGGTCTCGTTCTTGGAATAGATCAGAATGTCATCAATAAATACAATGACGAATTTGTCCAGGTATGGTTTACAGACGCGGTTCATCAAGTCCATGAAAACCGCTGGTGCGTTCGTGAGACCGAAAGGCATGACCAAGAATTCGAAATGGCCATAACGTGTTCGAAAAGCAGTCTTTGCAACGTCAGCCTCCCTGACGCGCAGCTGGTGATAACCGGACCTCAAATCGATCTTGGAATAATAACTAGAACCCTGAAGCTGGTCGAATAGATCATCAATACGTGGAAGAGGATAACGGTTCTTGACGGTCAATTTGTTCAGTTCTCTGTAGTCTACACACAATCGGAAACTCCCATCCTTCTTCTTAACAAATAAAATCGGGGCTCCCCAAGGGGAAGAACTTGGTCGGATGAAACCCTTGTCCAAGAGTTCCTGTAACTGGCTAGACAATTCCTGCATCTCGGGAGGTGCAAGACGGTAGGGGGCCCGAGCAATAGGAGCAGCCCCTGGTACAAGATCAATACCGAACTCGACTTGACGATGAGGAGGAAGACCAGATAAATCATCGGGAAAAACATCAGGAAACTCGCGTACCACCGGAATATCGTCGATCTTCTTCTCATCACTAGAGGAAACAGATAAAAGCGCCAAAACGGCTGGATAACCCTTTCGAAGACACTTAAGGGCTTTCATGCTAGAGATGATGTTTAGCGGAACACCACCCTTGATACCGTACACAGAAAGGAATTCTCCATCAGGGAGAGGAATCCGAATAACCTTATCGTAACAGACAATCTCCGCGCGATACAAAGATAACCAATCCATTCCTACCACAACGTCAAAACTACCCAAAGGTACCGGCATAAGGTCGATGGGGAATGATAAACCCGACAACTCTAATTGACACTCCCGAAGGACACTAGTAGCTTCAATCGTTTTCCCCGTCAGCTAACTCAATAATATACTTGGTCTCTAATGGTACGGGTACTACATCTAGCAGTCGACTAACATCCATGGATACAAAACTCTTGTCGGCACCAGAATCAAATAACACGCTAACAGAACGATTATTGAGAAGAAACGTACCGGTGACTGTGTCAGGGTCCTGTCTAGCCTCAGCGGCTCCAATGACGAAGGCACGTGCATTTCTGCCGCCGCCCCCGTTGTTCCCATTACTGTTGTTCCCACCCTGCTTCAGTTTTGGGCAATCCTTCTTGTAATGCCCCGTGTCACCACAGTTGTAGCATCCTTGTTTTCCTGTAGTCCCCTGAGTAGTCGAAGCTGAGTTAGTAGTCGGAGCCTGAGTCGATGGAAGTGTAACCCGACAATCTTTAGCATAATGCCCAATCCTCTGGCAGCGGTGACAACGGTTACTGTCGCAGTTCCCTTGATGATGGCGTCCACACTTGTTGCATTTGGGCAGTTTTCCCGCATAACCACCCTGCTTGTTACCCGACGAAGAAGAACCCCCATTATCAAACCTTTTACCCTGCTGTGCAGACCCAGATCCTTTCCCGTCATTTTCCCACTTGCGCTTGTTGTTCTCTGGGGCCTTAACAGTCGAACCCTTCGCAGGCAAAATACCTTCATTCACTTTCAAGTTGGTCATCCTATGTGCCGATCGGACTACCTCTGCATACGTAGGATGATTTCCCGCAGCCACTAACCCTGCAATTTCCGGTACTAACCCCGAAACATAGTGTTCAATCCTACGGTATTCTGGCACGTGCAGATCGGGACACAGCACTGCCAACTCATTCCGCCTCACAGTATACTTCTCAATTTCTGACCCAGTCATCTTGAGGTTCCACACCTCATGCTCCAGCTTCTGTACCTCTTCCCTCGGACAATACTCACGCTTTAGCAACTGCACAAAATTCTCCCATGGCATAGCATATGCCTCCCCAATACCCATATTCTGGGTGATGCCATTCCACCAAGTCAATGCCACGTCCTGGAATAACGCAGCAGCATACTTTACCCGATCTTCTGGGAGACAGTTACACATCAGAAATACTGACTCCACTTTCTCCAACCACCTAAGCAAGCTCACCGCACCTTCAGTGCCAGAGAATTCCTGGGGCTTACAGTCCCGGAACATCTTGTAGGTGCACATGGGTGGGGGTGGGTCAACAGGACCACCTGAAATGAAACGTATGAGAAACCACGAATAACGTAAACAAGGTTCACCAATGAGGCAAAGAAAATGGATAAATCAACTTACCACCACCGTTGTGCCCTAACTGAAAGGCAGCTTGGAGCAAGTTGTTCAGATCAGCCTGCGATAGGTTAATGCCTCCACCACGACCACCAGCACCACCGCGACCACCACCACGTCCACCATTGCGACCACCTCCACGTCCTCCTCGTACTCCAGACATGATTCTGGCAGAAAAGAACGAGAAAATTTAGTTTCGCAGTTAAAGATAACCACTAATGTTCACAAGATCATAGCTAGATCTAATCCAGGACTATCCCCTCAAACCCAGAGCTCACTAGGGCTTCCATACATTTTGGTTTATGATTTTGTGTGCACCTAAAATGATAAACCGCTCTACATGGTCCTCCAAGTGTTCTCCTAGTTCAAAGTTCAAATCGCCGAACATAGACTCTTAGCTACACACCGTAATACTACGGTAGTTTATGACAAGTGTTTCTATTGGAGTGCGAAAGGGAGATGTCCGAGCCTTGGACAAATCTCAAGAGCACACGAGTTACTCCAGTAGACTACACTGCCTAGAAAACAAGTAACCCAACCTAAGATAGAACGAATGATGTAACATAGAAAGACCAACGATTTAGAGACACCCCGACAAGACCATACGTAAACCACTATAACGTTTAGTACCATGTGATCGTCTAGTGTGTGCGACTCGGCTATAGACTAGACTCTACATGCAGTCCTAGTTCACTATAACCATTGGCTCTGATACCAATCTGTCACACCCTCAAAATCCACTTGCGGAGTTTTACCGCGAGGCGCATGACAAACAAGGATCCAAACCAACGATCACAATAAACAAGTCTAAATGAATATAAATGCAATTTCAAAACATAGTTTAAAATCCCGTTTACAGCGGAAGCTTATTCAAAACAATTATTCAACAATAAACCAATGTTCAACGTTTGTAAAATCATGCAACTCTAGCTAGACGCCGTGCAGACGCGTGCGCCCTAGTTCCATTCGTGCTACCTTAGCGACCTGAGAAAACATGTAAAAGTTTACGTCAGCACAAAAATGCTGGTGAGTTTACAGGTTTTGTATCCAAGTACCAAGTCCACCTGTCCATACTATAATAAATCGAAAACCAGTATACGCTAGCTAGGCGTACGTTTTGTTACTACCACGATTGGAAAACCATTACTAACTCGAATACCAGATGTTGTGCCCGAAAAGTACCAAATGTTCCTGTTGTTCCTGTTTGAGACAATATGCACTCGCCCGGCCCTCCAAGCCGACGAGCGGGGTTGGTCACTCCCAATAGAGTTATTCACATTTCCCCGTTGTGCTAACCCGCACATTCATGGTTCCCCCCGGGACTTCCAAAGATCGTGTAGTACACAATAGAAACCCATAGTATGACAGTAGTTACCAAATAATCGTTTTAACACATGTTTTCTCCCCCGAAAGTATAAAACCAGTTTAAAAGAGGGGCCGTAAACTCACCTTAAGTTGCGTTACTCCTTAACCCGAGTAAACTCAGCTGCTATGCTAGTCCCGTAAAGCGGCGACCTAACATATGACAGTTACAAGTACTTAGACTAATAACCCGTATGTTAATTAGTCCCTAGATGTCCAGACCATAACCAAGTTCGTTTGAAAACACCGTGACTGTTTAACTGACCCAAAGTACAAGACCCGACATCCCATTGGTGACCCGAGACTCCCCGTGTTATGTTTACGCTCCAAAACATACAATAACACAATTACACTTAACATACGTTAACGCACAACAAGTTATAGCACATAGTTCACGTATCACCGAATTACATCCAAACATATGTTACCAAGTTATCCTATATGTTACGAGGTTCCTAGCATGTTACTACATGTCAAATCGGGTCTCGGAATGCTAATTTACACTTACAACAGTAGTACACGCGATTAGGAAACGTAAACTAGCAATTAGGACTGATTGCATATAAGTTCATGTGATTAGGGCTGATTGCATATAAGTTCATGTGATTAGGGCTGATTGCATATAAGTTCATGTGATTAGGGCTGATTGCATGTAAGTTCACGTGATCAGGGCTGATTGCATGTAAGTTCACGTGAGTAGGGCTGATCGCATGTAAGTTCACGTGAGTAGGGCTGATCGCATGAAAACTCATGCGATTTGGGGCTGATCGCATGTAAAGTCATGCGATTTGGCCCTGATTGCATGTAAAACTGACGATTAGCAATCCTAATCGCCTGTAACCTTGCTGTTCCAGTTTTTCGCGCGTTTAACGCTCTAAATCAGATCCAGAACGTGTGTAACTACCCAATATCATCCCAAACACTATCCTAAACATGTTTCAACCAAAACCCTTCGTTTTGCCTCGTATTATCAGTCCTGCATGCAATCACGTAATCCAAACACCATACACATAGCATGCAATCATCATACTAACATGCATAACAATAACCCTAATAATCAATTACTCAGATTTCTATCATCATACTATCAATATCAATTCTGAACTAACATAATAACATATCAATCCATCATCATAAATCATAAAAATCCTAGCTTTCTAATCATACACACCCATAACGCATGTATATTAATTATAATCCGATTAACAACCCTTATTAATGATTTTCAGAAAGCTTTTTCGTTTAATAACAGTTCTGGACCATTAGGGATTGATTAAAAACGTTTATAAAGATTTGTGGATGAAAACCAAACCTTAGGATTATGAAAGAATGATGATTCAAGCTTGAAACCTTGTGTTTTGATCAAAAATCGCCTTCCAGAGGTTGTTTATGTGTTGGGGCGGGTTATGGGACGACTAGGGTTTGTATAATGAAGTTTAGGAGGTTAAGTATGGTATTTATAGTCGTTTTTAGTCGTCCAGCACGTAACATGCGATTATGCAGCTTTACACGCGATCAGGAAGCCTAATCGCGTATAAGTTCATGCGATCGGGGCCTAATCGCATGAACAGTCATGCGATCAGTCCCCTGATCGCCCCATAAGGTCCCCAGTCGCCCCACATATAGGCGATTGGCTATCCTGATCGCCTATATGGGCCTGTTTCGTGTGTTTTGCGCGTTAAACCCCGTTTTAACATATGTTAACACATATTAATGTACCGACAAGTCACATAATGATTGTAAACACATAACACAAGTAAATACACATATTCACACTCGTTCACCAATTCCCGGGACTCGAGACTCGTATGTTCCGTATGCCCTGACGATCCTACCGATCGTCACCGTTTGTACACTTGGTTAAGGACCGACATCTAATGAACCTCTAGACCAACATCCAATGATCCTCTAGACTAAACCGATAGTTCCCGAACCATAACCCGACTTAACTAACCCAGTTAAGTACAATATACGCGTGACTCGCTAAGGTAGACTTTCATCTAGACAACGTTGTTAACCAGAATTTGCCGGGTGTCACATCATCCCCACGTTAAAAGAATTTTCGTCCCGAAAATTGCACAAGTACCAAAAGAACAAAAGAAATAACGAAGAAAACAAACAAAAGATAGAAACCAAAAGAGAGATTTACCCGAGTTGTCACAGATATCAACCAAAAATGCACAAACTTTCAAGGCATTTATCAGCACACCCGGTACGGGTGGAAAAGTGGGCAAAGTGACGAGGATATTTTTGTGGCGGCTTTGGAAGAATACAATCAGGAATACGGGAATTTCCCGTACGTGAAATGTTGGCGCGTGCTGAAAGACTGCACCAAATGGCACACCGTCCGCCCAACGGTTGGAACTTCTTCATCTAGGGCCAAAAATACGAGGCCTTCAAAAAAGTCGAGGACTTTTGACTCGGTTGATCCCGAAACGCCTACGCCTGACGTGCGTTATGTCGACCTCAACTCACCAGAAGAAAATCCCTATTTTGCAGGGGAGGAGGGGGCAGAGGAGCTACCTCGTCCCGCCGGTCGACGGGCTGCTCGAGCCGCATGGACGGAGTCTTCGTCGGGGTGAACCAGTTAATCCCGGCATTTGCTGAAATGAACCATCGGCTCCAAGACTTACGCGACATCGGGGCTCAGCGTATCCAAGAAAACCGAGAGGTGGTTGACATCATGAGGGCACGACAGTTTGAACGCGACTTTGCTTTTTACACGGCAAATCACGACCACCTAGAGGGCAAAGCGTTGGAAATTTGTTTGAAACAAAAGAAAAAAATCGAGGAAAAATATAACCTTTGAGTATTTTTATCTTTTATTTAGGGTTTGTAATTTTTTTTTTTAGTATTTGTATTTTTTTGTTTTAGTATTAGTAATTTTTTTATATTTAATGAAATATTATTAAGTATTTAATATTCTTATTTAAATAAAAAACAATAAAAAGCAATGGTTACCCAATCATTTATAACCCCCTCATAACCCCACTTCCCACTACACCCTCTTTTTCCATAACCCCCACATAACCCCCCTTCTATTACTTTTTAATATTTTAATACCATAACCCCCACATAACCCCCCACCACTACACACACCCTAATATATAAAGACTAGCTGATTACTCCGGGAGTGTCCCGAGGTTGAAAAATCTAATATGACTTAATAAAAAAGGATAAAAGAAGTAAACAGTCTCAACCACTTTTAATGCTAAAGAAAGTTGTTATAATGTTTATACTACGAAAAGGGGCTCTCAAGCTGCGTTCCCAGCAGATTAAAAAAATCTCAACCTCTTTTAATGCTAAGCATATCGTTATAGCACATGAACATTAGCAATTCATATATGTAATAGTAGGTTTAAAAACATATATACTATCATAACACGATTAGTACTTGCCTATATATGATTAATAAATCGCCTAAACACATGTGTTTTTTTCTGCATGAACAAAAACTCACTAAAAAAACATTTTTTTTCGTTTTTTGTATAGCAATATGGTGCTCGTTGGAAAGAAAATAAAGCGATCGTTAAATTGGTGTAAATTTTTTTTTTTCAAAAAAAATGTCATACATAAAAGTTACTAACGTTTAAAAATTGTGAGTGGAAAATAAGGACAAAATAAAAATAAAAATATAAATTAAATATTTGAAATTTTAAAATAATAATTAACATTTAAAAATGTGAGAGGAAAATAAGGAAAAGATATTAATTAACATATTTGAAATTTTAAGATAATATAGACATAGATTTTATTTAAAAAAAGAAAATAAAAATTTTAAAAATTTATCTTTTATTTAAAATAATAAATTCAATACCATCACCTCAGAGTGGCACATGGCACATTCAATGCGGTGGGGGGGGGGTTGAGGCCTCCATTGAATGCCACCTCATAGAAATTCAATTCTTTTATTATAAGTTACTAGGTGAGATGCCGTGTGGAAACACACGGGAGGATCAAAACCTCCTTTAAGGCCAACCAATAGATTGGCTGCACATTAACCAACCATTATCCGCTGTACGCTAACCACTGACAAGTTTGCAGACAAAACGTCTGTTTCCTAACGGCTGTTTATACTGACGCTTCACAAGACCAACACTTATCCATTGTACGGTAACAACCGACGCGTCAACACACCAAATGTCTGCTGAGAGGAACCGCTGTTTCGCAACGTCTGTTTATATTTTTTTTTAACACTGATCGGATGTTTAATAACTGAAATGTTACAACCAAGGAACAAAAACTCTACAGACGGATTAAAAAACCAAATCTAATCAACGTTAAACAAAACAAATATAATAAACTTTAAACATCAATATATATTATGAATTCCATCTTCATAACATCTGTTTATACATATGAATATACAATAGGAAAAATAAACTTAAGCTTCAATTCCTTTGAAGGTACAATTTCTTTTATTCTTGAACTTTAAGCACTTTACGCATATGAAACTCAATACGCGTATTAACTCATTCATATGCGATGGATGGTATCCACCGCTAGTTTAAGGAATTAATAAACTTAAGCTTCAATTCCATTGAAGCTTCAAGCTGTGCGTGTAGATCCTTGAATCGTGCCAAAAGCTCTACATCCTTAATACCGGACTCTGAATTGCACAACACCGACAAATCACGAACAGCAGTCGAAGGCATTGACTTCAAAATCCGTTGAACATTGTCTCGTTCAAATAAGCCCAAGTGCAAACTGTCAAAACAAATCTTCAACTGGCTCACCCGTGGGGGTCCGCAGTGGTTTTCCTTTACGCAGCGGAGTAGGATTAGGCCTGTTGGAAACGAACCGCCGCGTAGTATGCACGACTGGAAAACAAAATTCTTCTTTATCCGGCAAGGGGTTGTGTCGGTGTCCTTGCAGTGGCTGGCTGTATCCGCCAAGTCGAAATTGAAGGATTTCCCGGATGTCAACTATGCCGATTTCGATTGGTATGAGAGGATTACAGAGCAGGTGTAACACCCCGCCCCTCTCACCACCAATATTGTCTGCTTTGCCCATCCAGAGCTCAAGGATTTGTTTTTCGGTGCCTAGTGGAGACTTCCCAGGAGGTCACCCATCCTGGAATTTCTCCCACCTGAGCACGCTTAACTGTGGAGTTCTCCTCTCATCCACTAACATTAAGCCCCAAAACGCGTTGGTGATTTAAGAGGTAAGATATTACTTATGAACCAAAGATCTCTCCTGGCCACGACCGATGTGGGATTTTCCTGGGGTGTCACATTCACCCCCTGTTAGAGTCTCATCGTCCCTGATGAGGTGTGTTCCTGGGGTGTCACATTCACCCCCTGTTAGAGTCTCATTGTCCCTGATGAGGTGTGCACCCACCATCCCGAACGGCACAGGAGTGGCTCTGATACCAATCTGTCACACCCTCAAATTACCACTTGCGGAGTTTTACCGCGAGGTGCATGACAAACCAGGACCCAAGTCAACGATCACAATAAACAACTCTATATGAAAAACGTAAAACCATAATCATTGATTTTTATAAGCGGAAGCATTTAAGAAGAATTTAATCAGCTACAAAAGTATTCCAAAGTATTCAAAACACTTTATTTCAAAACATGTAACTAAGCCTAGACGCCAATGCAGACCCGTGCGCCTAGATCCATTTGTTGCTACCTTAGCGACCTGAGAAAAACATGCCAAAAAGATGTCAACATATAATGCTGGTGAGTTCACAGGTTTGTTCAATATGTTACCAAAATGTTACCATGTCCATACTATATCAATGTTACCAAGTACGCTAGCTAGGCGTATGTTTTATTACTACTACGATTGGAAACCATTACTAGACACGTTTAGCAATGTTCAGCATGTTTAAGCAGCCCGTATGTTCAGCACGATACCAATGTTCCTGTTCGAGACAACATGCACCCGCCCGGCCCTCCAAGCCGATGAGTGGGGCAGGTCACGCCCAATAGATCTATCCACATTTCCCCCGTTGTGCATCCCCGCACATTCATGGTTTCCCCCGGGACTTCCAAAGATCGTATAGCAATACAAAGTTAAAAACCATAGTATGACATATGTTACCAAAATAGTTTAGCGCATGTTTTCTCCCCCAAAAGTTAAAGCAGTAAAAGTGGGGCCGTGAACTCACCTTAGATAGCGTTCTTCGGTTATAAGTAAATATGTTAAGCCCTTGATAATCCCTCTACCGGAGATCTATCAAAATGTTCACATAAGTGTTCCGACTAATAACCATAAGGTTATCTAGTCCCCGATTGTCCAGATCGTAACTAAGTATGTTTTAAAATGTGTTTGAATGTTTAACCGACACACTAGACCGACCCGACATCCCGTTGGTGACCCATTACCCTAACTAATCAAGTACACATAGATTACACACAAGGTTAAAGCATAAAACACTTAGTTTGTATCAAAAATCTCATTTCTACATCAGAACGGTCGAACCAGTCAGTTTAAGTCTCCTTCGCCCGTTTTCAGTCTCCTTCGCCCGTTTTACATTTCGTTCGACCGTTTGATGCCTCCTTCGCCCGTTTTACCACGTTCGCCCAAACAAAACCCAGGTTCGACCCTGGATTCTCTCCTTCGCACCTTCGATCGGTCGAAGGAGTCCAGGTTCGCCCCTGTTGTGCAAATTTTCCTAAAAACGCTTCAAACACATTCAAAACGACTCGAAACATCATCAAACACAGCAGTCAAGCATGAATAACTTATCCCTACAAAACCCCACTGATTTCCCCCAATAATACGTCCACTTCAGCCCTTTCCAAAATGGTAAAAATTATGGAAACGTCACTATCATGCATGGATTATTTACCCAATTTGGAAACTTTTGAAATTGATCCGTATTCAACTTATAATGCTCAGTTTGTCGAGTGTTCGATCTTTCCCTATTAGTTCTATTGATCATAAATATCATGCATCAAGTCTAGATTCGTTAAAACCCCCAAACACCCATAATATCATCATTTATCCAATCCTAACCCTGAATAACAATAATCTAGCATCAATAACAATCCTATATCATGTTTCTATCATAGATACAGCATCAAATCATTGAACAACACATAACACCACATAATACACAATTTACATATGTTTATCATCATGAAAACCTATGTTAAATGATAATGTTTTGATTTAGAAAGATGTTTAAAAGGTTTTTAATCATAAAAACACCCTTAGAACAAATCCGGACAATTAGGGTTAGATGAAAACGAATTAAAATGCTTTTAAAAAGGTTTAGGATTAAGAACACACCTTGGATTCTTGTTTAGATGTTGTAGATAGGTTAGATTATGAAAAAGAAGAGCAAAAACTCCTTCCTTAGTGATTAAGATCGTTTTAGAGTGTTTTGGGACGGTTAGGGTTTGTGAAATGATGCAAAATGACAAAGTTTGGTATTTATACTAATCCTCCTTCGCCCCATATCAATGGTCGAATGTGGCCTCCTTCGACCCTTTCACAGGGTCGAATGAGCCCTGTCCTGGTCGAAAGGAATTCTTTCAATTCCACACCCCAGGTTCGCCCATTTACTAAGGGTCGAACCAAACAAATGTTCTCCTTCGACCACTCGAAGTGGTCGAACCAGAATTCATTTTTAACTAATTTTCCAGTTTGTCGTGTTTAACGCATTCTAACACATCTTAACACATAAGCATGCATCCTTAGTCTATATTTAACATATTTAAGCATAGATAATCGTTTACACATCATTTAAACACATCTATGTATATAATCCACCACACGACCCATAATCTACACATATACTTAATTAGTTCATGTAATGTCACCAACAACAAAACCCGGTACTAGTGTATTACCAAAACGACTCCCAATGATCCTCCAGATCATTGCACCCTGGACAATCCTAACTTGACCCGACTCAACTAACCCAGTTAAGTCTGTTTATAAACGTTTCTCGCTAAGGTAGACTTAGGTGTTACTAATATGTTTAAGCCAAACATGCCGGGTGTCACAGCAGGTGACTTCTATTGAGATGGCGAACGTAAGACCGGAGGCGTTACTGATGGCGGGTGTCAGCCGTGTGGGCGGGAGAGCTGACCAGAACCCGCACTTTTATGTGGATGGTAAAGGTACGTCCGGCTTACGTTGTTCGCTCTGTCGCATTAACTTATTTTCGGCCATTTGTTTGACTCTGATGTTGTTTTTGCAGAAACACGCTGTTTTTACTCGATTGTGGCTGGAGTAGATGGTGAGTTCAGGTGGGAGCCGCTCCGAGCGGATGAGGAGCCTTTAGTGGAGCAGACGCTCAAGAACTTTGTGGCCGTCAACGTTAAGGATTTTCCCGGACACACCCTGATTCCAGGTGATGTTCCCATTAATCCCCGCCCTCGAAATGCAGTTTCTACTGGAGGGGTTAATCTTATGTTTATATCTGATGACGAGTCTGAGGATGATTCTTACTCGTTATCTCACCGCGGTCGGGCTCGTGCAGGTATCAGTCGTGGCGGGGGTTCTTCTCGACAGCCGCCCGCATCTGGCGGGGCCAAAGATAAAGGGGATTATGTGGAAGTGTTTACCACGCCACCTGTATCTAGTCGTCCCAGCGGGGGGTTGGGAAGCGGTGGTCATGGTGCTGGGAAGAGGCTGCGGGATGTGGTTAGCATGATGGATGCTGGCAAGCGGAAGGTGCCCGAAGGGGATTCTTCAGCGTCCAACTTGAAGGTTAAGTTGGCTGTGTCCCATAAGCGGCCTCGTTTGGCCTCCAAGATTGTGAAGGAAGTCCATCTGGGTATAGCCTCGTTTAGCACTCTGTCCTTGTTCTCTTGTACTCCTTTCTTCATGTTTTGTGTTCTTGTAGGTGCATCCTTGCTTTTCCCTGGTGGGCCGAAGTTGTCCGAAGTAGCTGGCGCACGATCTGCTGGGCCTACCCCGCCTGTTGCCCCGACACAGGGTGGGGATGGCGAACGACCGCTCGAGACCGAGGTGCGCCAACAGCCTTCGCCGCAAGGAGATGTTCGGACAGCCGAAGAGAAGCCGGCCGAGGAAGCTCGTGAGGCTGAGTTACAGCAAGCTAAGCTATTGGCGGAAACAAGACGAAAAGAGAAGGAGAAAGGGAAGGGTGTTCAGGTTGGTGAGGATGTGGGCGTAGGATTGCAAGCTAAGTGCCCAAGTGGCATGGAGCAGCCGCATGACCCTGGTTTTTCAAGTGGTGCCTTTGAGAGTGCGGGATATGTTGATTTATCATCTGGTGGCGGGTCAGCGGGTGGCAGCGATGGTGGTGGATCCGTGAAAGAAAACATGCCCGCTAGCGGCGGTAATCCCAAAAAGGCTGATACTACAGGGATAGCTTCGAGCGGTTTTAGACTGGATGTTGCTACTGGGCCAATATACAGGCCTGACTGGTCCATGCGCGAGGATGGCCGCTTTTTCCAGATAGAGACCTGCGAGGAATGGTTATCGGGTTCCATTCCTCCTGCCGAGCGAGCGTATGCTGCTAAACGGGACCGTCTGGCGCTTCTTCAAGACGGTGCCGCTGGGCTGGCGATGGCTGCGGCTACGTTAAGTGAGGTGCGGCGCGGATATCAGGAATTGCTTCAGGCCGAACAAGAATTGGCGGCGCGCAAAGCGGCCTTTAAGAATGTGCTTGACAACCATAACAAAGATTGCGTAGCCCAGTCTAAAGCTTTATCTGATGCTTTGGCGCAGGCTAAGTCCGCTGAGGAGCGCCATGCCAAGTCTTTCCAGGAATGGAAAACCTCTTGTGAAGCTACAAATCAAATTATCGCCAAAGAGTGGGACCGCGCACGGGGCTTGGAGAGTGAGGTTGACCGCCTTAAAGCTGCCTTAGAAGCCAAGGAGCTTGAGTTGGAGAAGGAGAAATCTGATACCGCAAGTGCGCGCGCGCGAATTTAGCTAAAAAAGAGGACGAGGTGTTGGTTCAATCTTCCCGCGTATCAGGGCTAGAAAATGATATTATGCTGCTGAAGCGTGAGATTGATGCCCTCCGCGACGAGAAGAAGACTCTTAGCACCGACGTCCAGGACCTTACTGCCTCCCGCGATAGTGCCCAGAACATGTTACGTGTTGCCCAAGATAGTCAGGAAGAGGCATTGAATGATGTGAACTGGTTACTGACTACTGGGATCCAAGGGGTATGTGTTTCTAGCTTCCCTTTCATTGCTTTGTCGCGTAGTTGCGATTTTTGGCACTTGTTAATTCTCTGTCTTGTAGGTTTTTTCTCGCATATGGGAGGAACCGGCGATGGTTCAGGCCGTTGCCCGCTTGTTGGAGAAGTCAAAGCAGTTTGGCGCTGTCCTTGGCTTTAAACAGGGATTCGACTTCTGTCTCAGCGGGCGTGCCTTGGAAGATAACCCTTATCGTGACGTGGATGCGGAGGCGGAATATGATGCGGAGGTTGCGGCCTATGATGAATTAACTTTCCCTGTGATGGATGTGGTCGCCGAATGTGCTAAGTCGACTAATGGGGTGCGGCTTCTTCGTGCTGCCTTTGAGGAGGCGGAAGAAGAGTTACAAGCGGAGAAGGAGAAGGAAGCCCAAAAAGAAGCTGCGCGGGTGGCAGCTACGCTCCGTGGTGAAGGCCCTTCGACCGCAACACTAGATGCGAGTGCTTCTTCCGCACCGCCTGTCGACGATCCTGAAGATGACTTTATTGACCGCGTGGACTTCGGGGAGGAATGAGTGTTAAACTCTTTTAACTTATTTGAATTTGCATGTTGAACATTTATGTTTCGTTTATGACGCTTTGTATGCCTTGTGCCCTTTCATTTATGTATGACTTTTCATCTTGCTTGTCATGATTATTCTAGTGAGGGTTAACCCATCCATCTATTCTATTCTTTCTCTTCTCTCTTGTTTCTTGCTACCATGACTCGTCTCCGACCATGTGGAAGAGCTTCCGGTGACGAGGCTGAAGAAGCCTTGGTGGTTGAATGCTTATTAGCCCTTGGAAATGGAGTGCATCCTGCCCCTCTGCCGGGGGTGGTGGTTGGCTCGGCTGATCCAGAGAGAAGGATGAAGGTTTTGGCCGACGTCTGTTCACAGGTGGCTGCCGGAGTTGTGATTCCGGCCGCCGCCGAGAGCTCTGCCGGTGGGGACGGCGTATGAAGATCCTAGCTGATGTCTATGGGCAGCTTGTCGTTGCGGACCGTTCCTCCTCCGTAGGTTCCAGTGAACGGCTGTCCTGGCCTGCCCTGCGGTGGTCCGGCCTACTCCTAAGGTCCGGTTTCGACATAACGGCGATTCGTGGGCCCGTCTTATTGTCTTAGATTAGGCGTTGGTGTTCCTTGTTTATCTCTTTTGGTGATATATGTAATAGCTAGGATTATTGGGCATCCGAGTTATGCCCCTGCGGGGCTCGTTTTTTGTTTATGTACTCGGATGCTCAGTGTTTTGTGGATACTTGTTTAATATGAAATGGACTTAATGTTATGGCCTTATTTTCTGTTTGTTATTTTCATAGTCAATGTCCATGTTTGTCTTTTGGTCTGCTTTAGTCCGCGATTACTTGCTTTTAAAAGCGTTTGTTCGCGGACCAAGGTGACGTCATCGCGTGAAAACGTTGATGCGTCTCTAATCTGCTTAGTCCGCGATTACTTGCTATTAAAAGCGTTTGTTCGCGGACCAAGGTGACGTCATCGCGTGAAAACGTTGATGCGTCTCTAAGCTGCTTAGTCCGCGATTACTTTCTTTTAAAAGCGTTTGTTCGCGGACCAAGGTGACGGCATCACGTGAAAACGTTGATGCGTCTCTAAGATGCTTAGTCCGCGATTACTTGCTATTAAAAGCGTTTGTTCGCGGACCAAGGTGACGGCATCGCGTGAAAGTGTTGATGCGTCGCTGATCTGCTTAGTCCGCGATTGCTTGCTTTTGAAAGCGTTCGTTCGCGGACCAAGGTGGCGACGTCGCGTGAAAACGCCAACGTGCCTCTGATCTGCTTAGCCCGCGATGAGTTGCTTGTGAAGACAATTTTTGCGGACCAAGGTGGCGACGTCGCGTGAAAACGCCAACGCGCCTTTGATCTGCTTAGCCTGCGACGAGTTGCTTGTGAAGGCAATCTTCGCGGACCAAGGTGGCGACGTCGTGTGAAAACGCCAACGTGCCTCTGGTCTGCTTAGCCCGCGATGAGTTGCTTGTGAAGGCAATCTTCGTGGGCTAAGGTGGCGACGTCGCGTGGAAACGCCAACGTGCCTCTTTATTAATTGGTGCTACCCTTGACATTACTAACATCACATATATAATTTAAGGCAAACAGAAAACGTGTATCATTGATAAGGCCAGGAGCCGATTTAAGTCATTACATGATACTGTTGCAGTTAATATGATTACATGTAGCAAATACGCAGCTGGGCTGCGTTCCATGTTCTTGGGATTGCGGTGCCGTCTAGGCGTTCTAGTGCATATGCGCCTTTCCCGAGCACTTCTTGGACTTTGTATGGGCCCTCCCAAGTTGGTGCGAGTTTTCCGGGTGCTTCTGCTGTTGATGCTTCATTGAGACGAAGCACGAAGTCACCTACTTCAAACTGTGTCTTTTTGACCCGAGCGTTGTAGTAGCGCTCCAACTGTCGCTTGTATTTAGCTTCCTTGAGTGCGGCCAACCCTCTTCGCTCCTCTAAAAGGTCCAAGTTGAGGCGCAGCTCTGCGTCGTTGTCCGTTGTTGAGGCCAGCAGGACCCGTGCGGATGGGCAGCCGATTTCGGCGGGGATCATAGCCCCGGTACCATATGTTAAGCTGAAAGGCGTCTCACCGTTGCTAGATTTAGTTAGCGTTCGGTGTGCCCATAAGACGTTTGGTACCTCGTCAACCCATCCCGACCGCCTGGTGTTCAAACGAGCTTTGATTCCATCAACGATGCTGCGGTTTGCTCGCTCAACTTGTCCGTTAGCTTGCGGATGAGCCACAGAGGTGAAAGTTTGTTCGACTCCCATGCCCGCTAACCATTCTTGGAGCCCTTGATCGGTGAATTGCAAGCCATTGTCACTGACAATACTCATTAGTAAGCCAAAACGACATATGATAAATTCCCAGATGAAACGCTTCACTGCGCGGACGTCGATAGACACCAGTGGCTTTGCCTCAACCCACTTTGTGAAATAGTCAATTGCCACGATGAGGTATCTAACGTTTCCCGGGGTTGTGGGGAATGGCCCCACTATGTCTATCGCCCATTTCTGGAACGGCCATGCGGATGTTATTGGCACTAAATCGTTCTTGGGACGCAGTGTGCTTGGGGCATGGCGTTGACATGCGTAGCACTTGCGGAGTATTTTGACGGCATCGACGTGCATGCCAGGCCAATAATATCCCGCGTTCATCAGCTTTGCAACTATCATTCTCGGCCCTGCGTGTAAACCACAGATCCCTTCGTGTACCTCCTTGACCAGGAACATAGCGTTTTCCGCGTCAACACATCTCAAAAAGGGTCCCAAGTACGATCGCCTGTATAGGGTACCGCCTGACACTTGATAATGCATGGCCTTGTGTTGGATTTTCCGTGCCTCGGACTTATCCGCGGGCAGGGAACCGTTTGTCAGGTAAGCGATTATCGGGGTCATCCATGACGATGTGCCCGTTTGAATGACGTTCACTTGGTGTGCGGATACAGATGGTGTGCTTAGGACTTCGACCCTGGCATCCTTAGCCATGTGTTCAAAAACGGACGCTGCCATTTTACTTAAGGCGTCAGCGGGTTTGTTTTCGCTCCTATTGATGTGGAGGATCTTGCAATGTGCGAACCACTGCATGAGCTTTTTAGTCTGTTCCAGGTACAGAGCCATCTTGCTATCCCTCGCCTCATATTGTCCGTTCACTTGTGCGGCAACAAGCATCGAGTCCACATGCGCCTCGAGGAAGCGGGCGCCCATCTTATCCGCAATTCTGAGTCCCGCGAGTAAGGCCTCATATTCCGCTTCGTTATTTGTACTTTCAAAGTTCAAGCGGATGACATATGTAAATTCGGCGCCGTCAGGGCTGATGAGCGGCAATCCTGCTCCCGCGCCGTCATCACTCTTCGCGCCGTCAGTGTAGAGCAACCACTTGTCTTTCTCGACCGTCGGCGGGGGTGGATCTTGCTCTACCAGACATTCTGCTACCTTGTCGGCGGGGACCTCTGTCGTGAAGTCCGCTAAAACTTGCCCCTTGATGGCTGGTCTTGGTTTGTAAAAGATTTCATGTTCTCCCAACTCAATTGCCCACTTTGCTAACCTTCCCGAAAGTTCTGGCTTCTTCAGGACATCGCTTATGCGGTAATCTGTGAGCACATTTATTGGGTGACCTTGAAAGTATCGTCGCAGGCGTCGTGAAGCGTGGACCAAAGCTAAGACGAGCTTCCCCATGGTTGAGTAGCGTGTCTCTGCGTCTAGCAATGTCCGGCTGACGTAGTAGACGGGTGTTTGTACGCCTTTGCGATCTACCAATAAGGCTGCACCAACCGCCTTGTCTGTGACTGCCAAATACAACGTTAGCGGCTCCTTGGGGCGCGGGGCTGTTAACGTTGGCAGGTTCATGAGACACTGTTTCATGTCCTGGAATGCGGTTTCTGCCTCGGGTGTCCATTTGAAGTTTGTTTTCTTTAAACAATTTCGGAGCGTGCTCACAAACGGGAATGACCTTGATGCGTAGTTTGATAAGAAGCGGTTCAGAGCTACAAGGCGACCCATTATGGTTTGTACCTCCTTGACTGAGGCCGGCGATGGCATGCGCTCTATCGCCTGCACTTTTTCGGGATTTGCTCGAAAACCGTCCTTCGTAACTACGACGCCCAGTAATTTGCCTTCTTCCATGCCGAAGGAACACTTGCTAGGGTTCAGCTTCATGCGGACTTGTCGTAATTGATCAAATATTTTCTGTATGGCGGTCAGCATTTGATCCTCTTCTGCGCTTTTGATTACGAGGTCATCCACGTATACCTCCAGATTCACGCCGATTTGTGCGGAGAAGATTGAGTCCATGAGGCGTTGGTACATGGCTCCCGCGTTTTTAAGTCCGAAGGGCATCTTGGTATAGCAGAAGGTGCCCATGTTGTCCTGAACGCCGTTTTGTCCTCATCGCCTTTTGCCATTTGGATTTGATGGTATCCTTTGTAGGCGTCGAGGAAGCATTTAAAACGAAATGGAGCCAGAGAGTCGACCTTTAGGTCTATCTCGGGCAATGGGTAGAAATCCTTCGGGCAGGCCTTGTTCAAGTCCTTGTAGTCTACACACATCCGCCACCCTCCGTTCGCCTTGGCTACCATTACGGGGTTAGCGACCCACGTTTGGTATTTCACTGGACGAAATATGCCGGCATTCAATAACTCTGCGACTTGTTCATTCATTGCTTTGGTTTTTTCGGGCCCCATGCTCCTTTTCTTTTGCACCACTGGTTCGGCTGACTTGTATGTGGCGAGTCTATGTTCTGCTATCTCTCGGGGAACCCCCACCATATCCGCGGGTGTCCATGCGAAAACATCCTTGTTCTTGATGAGCAGTTGTTTCAGGTGGGTCCGCACCGTGTTTGATAGCGCAGGCCCGATCGTGACGGTTTGTTCTGGGAAGCAGGGATTGAGTACCCATTTTTCCGGCTCGGACTGGCTTGCTTTTTGGCGGACTTTGCTGGCTTCAGGACATCCGCTGCATGGCACTGGCGGTTGCCTCGGATGAACGCCACCCCCTTGCGGGTTGGGAACCCGACCATTTGGTGTGGAGTGGAGGCGTTGCTGTTGAATTTGGCGAGGCCTTCTCTTCCGATTAATACATCGTGTGCCGAGGTTACTGGGAGTACCATAAACTCACATTCTTCTGTCCGAGATAGCTTACCATCCGACCAGGTGACCGGAAATGTGATGACTCCTCGAGGCATTATCGATTCGTGGATGAAACCTGAAATTGGTTCGCTTACTGGTACCAAGCGTTTCTTGCCTGCCTTATCGAGCTGATTAAAGCATTGGTCATACATTATGTCCGCGCTGCTTCCTTGGTCAAGGAACATGAACGAGGTACGATAATGACCGAATACCCCCGTGATGATGAGCGGGGATGTGGATGATGCTCCTCCCTTGACAGTGGGCAGGATAACCGGCTGTTCTTTACATGAATCGTCGTTTGCTTCTGTCAGTTGGCGTTTGTTTCGCCTTTGTCCGCTGGTTCCCTTACCTGTCATGTGGCAAGTATGCTTGGGAATACGCTCAATGAGGTGGGTTTGTAAGTTACGTATCCGCTTGTTCGGGCCCTCCCCGCGATCGTCGTTCTCGTGGCCGCGGCATTTACGCTGTACGTTCTTGACTAGATGTCCCAACTGTCCGGACTTTAAGGCGGATTCGATCTCCATCTTTAAGCTGTAACAGTTTTCCGTGTTGTGCCCAAAGTCATTGTGATAATCACACCGTTTGCTGGTGTCTACATTTCTCCGCTTGCCAAGTGGGCGGGGTTCCTTAAAGTTATGTTGCTCGGTGGCGAGTACCTGTGACGGCGTTTTCGTCAACGGTGTCCATTCCGTGTTCTTCTTAGATCCTACCCGCCCATCGCGGGTGTGTTTGTTATTGATGATTTGGCGGGCATCTTTTTGTGCGGAATACTTGCCCTCTTCCGTGGAGCCGGAGATACGTGACCAAACTGATTGTTTGCCTTTATCCCTGCGGCCTCCGTGGTTGTTGAGGTACTTATGTTGACGGGAATGGCGGAAAGATTTCTCGGACGACGCGTAAATTTTGGCCGCTTTGATTACTTCATCCTAGGATTCGGGGATTCCGTCCTTTCCTGTGAGGCATTTCATTAGGTCGTCGTGGTTGACCCCATGGATGAAGGCCGCTCGTGTGAGCTCTTCCCCGCACCCTATTTGCATTGCTTCCCGTGTGTACCGGGTGATTTAATCTTCGACTGCCTCGTTATCTCTCCTAGCGCAGAGTAGGATGCAGGCCTTGTCTTTTTTATGTTTCCGCTGATGTGAGAAATGCAGTGAAAATTTGGACAGCAAATCGTCGAAGTCTAGGACACTACCCGTCGGGAGATTATCGAACCATACTCTGGCCGCGCCCATTAGCGTCTGAGCAAAGAGATGGCACCATACCTACATTGGCTAGTTTTGACTATGGGCCGCGGTGCGGAAGTCGTGCACGTGATTGTCTGGGTCACGTATTCCGTCGTATTTACCGATGCTACTCGGCAACTTAGCCTTTGCGGGTATCGGTGCCAGCGCGACACGGGCACAGAATTTTGAATTTTCTGCCAGGTCTTTCGGCCTATAGGGTTTGACTAGATCGTCGTCACCCTCAGCCTGTAAGCTGGATTCATAGCCGTCCTCCTCCTCGGTGGGAGCATTGCCCTGGCTACGGGAGCCCTTCCCGCGGCCTCCGCTACGACTCCCAGCTGTGTTGTCTTTATGAGAACGGCTTGCTGTTTTGTTCTTGTTCACTGCCCCTGGAACCCTGTGGTTGGTGTTGAAATTGAGCGTCTTTTGGACTCGTTGTTGTGCTTGTTGCATCACTCGTTTTTGGTGCCCTGCAGTGAGCTCTGCTTGTTGTTTGAAGAGCCACTCATCTGGGTCTTCTTCCTCGTTGGCCTCGTCGTCACCCAAGTCGACAGTATCTTGAGCTATAGCTTGACTGACACCAATCCTTCTCATTGGTTTGTGGGCTGTCTTTGTAACTGTGGCTGGAGGGGTCTCCTCCGATTTTCCTTCGTCGTCATCCTCGATGACCGGTGACTCCTGGTTCTTTCTTGAAGTTTCCTCGTTAGCCATTCTTCTAGTTGAAAGATTGAAAGAGGTGTTGCTCTAGCCGGTACGGATGGCGCCAATGAAGAAACAAAAGTCTACCTCCAAGGGGAATAGGCAGACCAGCTTCCACAAGGTAGATCCTTCACTAGAATGAACGACTTCCTGACGGTGGTGACCTGAAAAACACATTCTCCGATGTGGGGCGACCGCCTCGAATCCAGAGGATTCTACTTAGCAAACACAAAAACGTGGTCGGCACTAGTGTGTTCTTCAGGGGTTTCTGAGTGGCCTACTCAAGGAGACGAAGTGCTCCTTAAATAGGTTCCACACGGGCCTCGACATTCACCGTTAACCTACCCAGTGGGCTGGAGCCCGGTTAAGGGCTTGAATCCACATCGGCCCAGAATTAGGCCCAATAAGACATAGTATGTGACAAGTAAGAAATCATAGAGGACAATCGTACCGTTTTCTCTGACGTGGCGTCACATGATTGGTCACAGGTCTGGTCGAACGTGATTGGCCATTGAGTGTACCATTGTCCCCTCTGCAGGCCTTCGTTAGTGGAGATCCTTGCTGAGGTGGTCCCATGCATTCTTATTGGTTGATACGTACGGGAAACGTACTGTTTGTCTCCTGCGGGTTTGGTCTCGAACACGTGTAATTCCCCTGCTGGCCGATCGTGCAGCATGCTCCTTGCTACACGTCGTTGGACTCTGGTTGGCTCGTACCATGTTGTACGATCATACGAGTTATCGCCACGTGTCTGCTTTGGCTTTATCCTCCAAACCATGGCGGATGTTGGTGTAACATCCGCGCTTAGTGGTTGCAACCCGCATCCAGGTTGGTACGGCCGTACCCGCAGGTGATGGGCCTACCTTGCCCATGGTTGACGTTGTAATCATTTAGGCCTTGTGGCCCTGTTCCTGTGTTTGGGCTTGGGCTTTGGGTAGAGGCCCAAGTAAATTTGGGTCCCTACCCCTTTAACAGACATGAAGCCTAAATACATAAGACTTCACATACGTTAAAACAAACATGACCATCCAGGAACCACATGTGTTTGAATTAGCATAACATCTAGGAACTTTCTTAGACAATTTACTAAAATAACCATGATGAAAATGCAAGGCAGTTTGTAAAAGTACCCGAATAAGTTAGAACGACCACATACTCCTATAGCGGTAGAAAATGTAAATAGTTTTGTACAGTATATGGAATGAAAAACGAAAACTCACCAAAACGTGTCTGTGTCGTTGCTGCAATATGAGTCTCCAATATGCAGAATTACAAAAGATATATCTAAAAAAATTAACTAAATTTTACAATAAACAAAGCACATTGGTTAACCCAACCTATATTGTCTCAATCAGCTGCACATGTTATTTTCTTCATTTTTAGAAGCTCATAGTCCGCAATTTGTCTCGTTAATTTTAATGTTTAACTGTACCCAACTCTTTGCCACTCTTATCATCTTTTATACAACCTTACCTGCATCGTTTAAAGCCAAACTATTATAGTATTCAAACCAACACCTCCCAACCACCAGGAAACATGAATTCATTTGGCTGTTTTCCTAATTTTGCAAGTGTTTGCATCTGTATCACATAAACAATTTTTTTTGGATATAAGCATATATAACAAAATAGCCAAAAGATTAATATAGCAGAGGGTGTATAGTGTATACAAAAGACAATTTAGGCTAACTTACTTGCATATAGGTCGACTCAGGTTATTTTTCTTTAACCTTCATAGCTTTAATTGAATCAGATCCAATGGGATCAAACATGTCAAAGGCCATGCAACATCTATCTTTCTTAAAATAAGGTCGCAGTGCATAAACCCTCCTACATCATCTTATTATATAAATACTTTTTTCAATCAAGTTTAACACACAACAGTTTCGGAGCAAGCCTACCAGAGAAGTCAATATCCGGCTTTAACCCGTTACCCAACCCAACCCGTCTCTTAAGCTACATCCGGCGGATTGTCAAAGTAATATTAACGAAACACATGGAGATATAAGTGTGCCTTTTGTGGTAAAGAAATTTCATATGTTGCCACATGAAATAGAAATCTCAAGTAACTCAAAATCATTTCATGAATTAGTAATAGATTGTAAAATAGGCCTTGCCTTCTCATTCCATTCTAATACAATATATACATGGAGAGGGATCAATTTAGATCCGATAATTATGGTATGATTACAAATCAATATTGAATACAAATAATACTATACATAAATAGGTGGTTGACTCTATTACTCCCCCGCAGTCGAAGCGATTGGAGGCCGAACGCTGAGACTGGAGCGAAAATCTTCAAACAACACACGAGGAAGCCCTTTAGTAAATATATCAGCAATTTGATGCCGTGTGGGGACATGTAAAATTCGAACTTGGCCACACTGAACATGTTCCCAAACAAAGTGTATGTCTAGCTCAATGTGTTTCGTGCGCTGGGGTTGCACAGGATTCCCTGATAGGTAGATCGCACTTACATTGTCTCAATATACCAGAGTAGCTTTGGTGAGGGGGCGATGAAGTTCAAGTAAGAGGTTCCTAAGCAAGCAAATTTCAGCAACGACATTTGCAACCCCCCTATATTCTGCTTCAGCACTAGAACGAGAGATAGTGGGTTGACGCTTAGAGGACCCTGAAATAAGGCAATCACCATAATAAACACAATAGCCACTAGTGGAACGTCTGGTGTCAGGGCAGCCTGCCCGGTCTGCATCGGTATACGCAATAAGAGTTGGGTTCTTTGATGGGCCGAGTGTTAACCCAAGATTAAGTGTCCCCTGAATGTACCAAATAATACGCTTGAGAGCATTCCAGTGATCCGTCTTGGGAGAGTGCATGTACATACAGACCTGCTGAACTGCGTAACTGATGTCACGTCGTGTAAATGTCAAATACTGCAACGCACCTGCCAGGCTTCTGTAAAGAGTGGGGTTTTCAAACGCAGTTCCCGAGTCAGCATCGATTTTGGAGTTGGTGTCCACTGGGGTGGCGGCCGGCTTGCAGGAAGACATGCCGGCCCGCTCAATAATGTCCGCGGCGTAACTTTGTTGTGACAAGAACATGGTGTCACCTTTGCGAGTGACGTCGATGCCAAGAAATAGACTAATATTGCCGAGATCTTTCATGGCAAATTCCTTGAACAAGAGATCCATGAGATGTATACGCAGGCTGGTGGATGAAGTGACGAGGAGGATGTCATCCACATAGAGGAGGAGGTATGTTGTGTGACCTGCACTGTTAAGAATAAAGAGAGAGGCATCACACCGACTCTGAGTGAAACCGATGGTGCGGACTTAATCATTGAAGCGTTGGTACCATGCACGAGGGGCCTGTTTGAGACCATAGAGGGACTTCTTGAGACGGCAAACATAATCAGGAAAGTCTTTGTTGCAAAACCCCATGGGTTGATGCATATAGACGGTCTCATTTAAGTTGCCATGCAGAAAAGCATTAGTGACATCAAGCTGGTGTACTGACCAAGAGTTGGACAGTGCAAGAGATAATACGGTGCGGATGGTAGCCGGCTTAACAACCGGGCTAAATGTTTCCCCACAATCAACCCCAACTTGTTGAGAACACCCATCACAAACCAAGCGAGCCTTGTATCATTCAAGAGAACCATCCAACCTGTATTTATGTTTAAATCGCCAAATGTTGCGTATAATATTCATATGAGGATCCCGTGGAACAAGTTCCCACGTATCATTATCAATAAGAGCATGGAACTCGGTGGTCATGGCTTTTCGCCATTCCGGTATGGACAAGGCGGCAGTAGGTGTTTTAGGGACGGGGATAACAGTTGAGGTGTGGAGGTTAAATAGTTGTTTTGGTTTATGTATGCCATCCATTGCCCGTGTTCGCATAGTGCGAGTAGGCGGCGGTGGCGTGGGGTCATGAGGGGCCGGTGGTGAGGTGTTGGGCGAGGAGTCTGTGGAGGTGTGAAGTGGTGATGGGGCTTGGTGTGGGCTTGAGGTGGATGTAGGGCCGGTTGTGGTGTGAGAGATTGGATCGTGGGGTGTATGAGTCTGATGGGTTACGGACTGGGCTGGGGAAGTAGTGGGGGATTGGGCTTGGGCGGGTGAAGTAGCGGGGGACTGGGCCGGATATGTGGAAGGAGAATGGGTGGGCTGCGAAATAAAAGGCCAGAGGGTGGGAGGGAAGTGATCAGTGAGAATTTTATAGTTTGACATGGTGGGATTGGTTTTAATAAGGGAATATGGGAATTTGGATTCGTCAAAAAGGACGTGACGAGAGATGATTATTTTTGTTGTTTAAAGGTCAAGACATTTGTACCCTCTGTGAGAGGCCGGGTAGCCTAGAAACACACATGGGTAAGAGCGGTTGGTGAGTTTATGTATAGTGGGGGTGGGGCAAGGGGATAGCAGAGGCAACCAAAGACCCGAAGATGGTCATATGTTGGGTGGTGTTGATAAAGTAGGTATGTGGGGGTGTTGTAGTTGTGTGTTTTGCTGGGAATGATGTTGATAAGATAGTTGGCGGTGTCCAGGGCATGGTTCCAGAAGGTGTTGGGTAGGGATGCTTGGGCGAGTAGGGTGCGGATAATGTTGTTTATGGAACGGATTTTGCGCTCTGCTTTACCATTTTGGGAAGATGTGTAGGGGCATGATAAGCGGAAAAGAGTGCCATGGTTGGCTAAGTAATTTTGGAATGATGTGTTGACATATTCCTTTCCGTTATCGCATTGAAGGGTTTTTATGGTCCGGTTAAATTGGGTTTGTATCATTTTGGCAAATTGGGTGAAAATTGTGAAGACATTAGATTTATTTGAGATGGGATATGTCCATAAGAAATTAGTGTAATCATCAAGAAATAAGACATAATAACGGTGACCGCCCGAGCTTAAAACCGGGGAGGTCCAAACATCACTATGAATAATATCAAAAGGTTGTAAAATAATATTAGAAGAAACATAAAATGGTAAACGAGTACTTTTCCCAAACACACAAGGTTCACATAGGTTTTTATTTAAAGACTTAAAAACAATAGAATTAGACTTCTTAAGAGACTGAAGTAACACCGGGCCAGGGTGTCCAAGACGTTGATGCCAAAGTGTGGAGGATTGAGCAGCAACGGTGGAAGTGGAAAAACACTGGGCCTGGGTGGAGAAAGTGTAGAGATCACCGCTGTTGTCGCACCAGATAATTGGCATCCGGCTCTTGAAATCCTTCACAAGAAAACCAAATGGGTCAAATTCCATAGAAACAGAATAATCTCTAGTGAATTGACGCACGGATATTAGTTTTCTAATAAGTTTGGGTGCATACAAGACACGATTTAGGACAAAGGGTGGAAAGGGTGGTTTAAAGGTTTGGGGGCCATGTCCAAGTACCGGGATGGTGTTGCCATTTCCAACCATGTCCAAGTAGCATGGTTCAAGGTGGTCAGAGACCTGAAAGGCACGGCAGTGGGTACGGAAGAGCTCTGCCCAGGTTGAAAACTGAGCAGATTCAACCTCCAAGGTTATGGGGATAAGGTTTTTAATGTTTGAGACTGTAACTACGGGGTGGATTTTGGATTCCATGATAATGGGGAAGGAGAAGGATGAAAGAAAGAAGGTGGTGAGGGGTGACCGAAAAAAACACAGCAAGGATGGTTGTGGTGATCGGTGGCCGCAGGAAAAAAAAGAAAAGAGGAGGTAAGGTAGGTATTAGGCTCTTGATACCATAATAGATTGTAAAATAGGTCTTGCCTTCTCATTCCATTCCAATACAATATATAAATGGAGAGGGATCAATTTAAATCCGATAATTATGGTATGATTACAAATCAATATTGAATACAATTAATACTATACATAAATAGGCGGTTGACTCTATTAATTAGAAAACCCCACAACAAATCTCAAAACGAAACGCTAAAGATTCAGGGATAAGCAAGCCAGAAACAACATCAGCATCCAAACCCAACCATCACACACAGCGGCAGGGTTCAAACCCCCCAAAACACAAAACAACATCATCATACCTTTCACACCACAACAAAAATCATCCTGTGACGGGGTTAAAAACCCCAATACAATTGCAGGGAAGAGAGACGCGTCACACATTCGCCACCATAAAGTCGTCGGCAACAGAAACACCCCTTTCTCTATTTCTCTCTATGCAGACACCAATCCTCTGTCTTTCTCTCTCTCTCTCTCTCTCTCTATCTCTCTCTCTAACTATAAAACGAAACCGGCATAGGTCAGCCGACACAATAGATCGTAACAAAAGAAGCGGCCGGAACCACAAACAAACGGTTCATCAACATCACCGGAGGACGTTAACGGTGGCTGTCGTCGCTCCATTTAGAGAGAGAGAAAGGAGAGAGTATGTATAGGGAAGGCAAAGAAGAGAGAAGGCAGAGGGTTTCTTTTGGGAGAGAAAAAAATGATAGGCATGATGATAATACATGTAACACCCCGGACCTAGGGCCCAAAATTTTCACACAATATTATTATTTTATCATTATTAAAAGACCAAAGAAGAATAATAAACCATATGATTTGGTACGAAACTGAAAACCGAACTATTATTAATAAGTATTATACGTGAGCGTATGATACGTAACCGAACTAATACCCGTTAACGAACCCGACCCGAGTTTAAGTGATTAGTCACCTATTAGGGGACACATGTCACCTCTTTAGAGGGACACATGTCCCCATTCTAAGTATGACAACTCAATGCTTAAATCATTTGAGTTACAAATGGTTTTAGTAAAAACCATTTATTCTACCCAATATAAATACCCAACCCTATCCCTTCCCTTTCTCCCTGATGAAAGTCACACACACACATATCCATCCATATGAAAGGAAAGAGAAGGAGAGGTGCTTTTGGTAACCACCACCACAAGGGCGGAGTACGGTGGTGACACCCCATTTCCGGCGGCGATACCCCCACCCCCTTCCCCTTTTCTTGTCTGCTAACCGAACCACACACCCACCACCGAAGAGAGAGATATCTGTTAGAGAGAGAGAGAGAGTGAGACCAGATATTAGAGAGAGAAAGGGACGGAGAGAGAGAGAGAGAGAAGATCCATGGAGAAATAACCGGAGAAGGAAGGGGGCCGAACCCGGTACCTGACCGGTCGGCACTCTTGGATCCGGAAGCAGAAAGGTGCAGGAGACCGGTATCGCTGATGATGGTGGATATTGAAGGTTCTATGGTAGCGACTAGTTGTGTAAGTTTTCAGATCCCCCTAGATACATTCCGTTTATTGGATATTAAGATTAAGATGTGGTAGTAAGTATTGTGATGGTTATTGTTGTTGTTACTAAGGTTATTAGAAACCACAGATGGCTAGGAATCGATGTAGAGAAGATGATGTGACAAAACTCGAGTCAACCCAGTTGACTCGGTCAACGTTGGTCAATAGATGGTCAACGATCAGTCAACTTGGTCAACGTCAGTAAAAGGTCAGTCAACAAAAGTCAACGGACAGAAGGCTCGGTCAAACTGAGAAGACCCGAGAGGTATAAACGAGAACGCGAACTATATCGACTTAAGTAGTGATTGTCGTGCAACACGTGTAACATCACACAAATTTTCTTTATATATATATATATAGAACTCCCTCGTTTATTCATCCGATTCATGTTTACAGTATCTTTACCATCCATTTTGTTAATTTTTTTGTTTAAATAATGACGTCTAATTAATTAAATTGGATTGTATTAGATTCTGATTTAAAAACGTTAAAAAAAATGTTTGCCTGTGCCAGGATTCGAACCCGAGTCCCTGGCGGGCTAAACCTTAAACACACCACACAAACCACTACACCATTTGGTGTTCTGTGATGTTAATTAAAACCAATTAAACTTAAACCCTTTCAAGGTCCCTTAGTCAAACCTGAAAAGTCAAACGTAGTCTCCTAGTCAAGTCAAGTCAAAGTGTTAGTAAATATGGTCTCCTAGTCAAGTCAAACTGTTAGTAAATATGGTCTTCTAGTCAAGTCAAAGTTGTTCCTAAATTCTAGCCTAGTCAAAGTAGTCCATAATTACAACTCCAAATTTTACACTATAAATACACTAGCCTACCATTCAACTCTTTATACCATTAAAAAAACATTATTATCACATCTCCCATATACTAAAGTTTTCATCCGTCATTATCTCCTCTAGCTAGTTTCGAGTTTTCCAAGGCATTATTACTAAGTGTTTGCACGCTCAATAAAACGCACGAACTCATTATGCACCTAAGGTGAGTTTACATAGCCCCTTTTTCTATTTTATATTTTTGGGGTGAAACATGTTTAAACATTTTATACACTATCATTTACTCATTCTTACATTGTTGAAACTTGTAATTCAATTACACTATCATTTACTCATTCTATCATTTGACTGTAACAAAAAGACACAGTACAATCATTAACATTGATCAAGCCGCCTGTTTAGATTATAGCGCTATAGGTCTGACAAACCCATCCCCCCGCATAAATTCAGGGATGATCGATAACAGTTACACTTTTACTAACTTGCGAGTTAGGTCTCAGTCGACACAAGGTTTGATTGTACAAAAGACGCATTGTTACATGCGGACTCATACTATTATATTATACAACTATGATTGTTGTACAAACTACTATTATCTATCATATTCAAAAACCTATATATTCTCACCAACTATTTATAGTTGACCCCCCCATATTTCCAACTTAACATGTTTCAGGTTTATATGCTATTGGAAGTTGTACAAGTCTTGGAACACATAGGAGCTTTGGACCTAGTTTATATTAATCAATTTTTGTAATCTCTTCTTGTAAGATGAATTGTAAATTGTTAAATATTATTCAACTTTCATTTAGTACCATGAGCTATTGAACAATCATCACTACGTGACATCCCGATGTTTCCGCCATCGGTTGGGGTGTTACAGATTGGTATTAGAGCCATGGTTATAGGGAATTAGGTTATTAGAAAAAAAAAATAATCTAGTCTATAACCATAGGATTTTAATCAGTACTTGCTCCTTTTACTTGCAACCTTACTTGTTTATATTCTCTATCCTACTTTTTATCCTTACTTTAGTCCCTACAAGAAGAGTGCTCTCCATCACAAGATCTACTCTTAGACTAATAGGACAAATCCTCAAGTTTAGCCTGAACCATCTTGAAGATCTCGTCGAAGTTCTAGATTTTAATAACGAACACATGCAATCTGGAAGGGTGAACGCCTGTATTCTGAGTTTTCTGTCTAGGACTGGCATTGCGCATATATCCCAATCAGACGAGGGACCCGGATGCCTACCTGGGAATTGTCGGGATGAGTGTTCACTTATAGGCTAAAGCATGTCTTCATTATGTTATTAGAATCTAGAAGTTTTGATAAGTCAACGTTTTCGTTTATTCGTTTTAATTAATGAATAAATGATTACACTCACTTTCCTTAAACTAAGCTCTAAAATCTCAAAATTTTACAACTTAAATCAATCTCATTTCATAACCATCTATGGATTTCACAATCACACTTCACCTTACCATCTTAGCCACTTTTTAAATATTCAACACCCTACCCAAATCATATTATTTCATTTCTCCACATGTTACTTATTTTTAAAAACTATAACCTCATACCTTAGCACAAACTAAAGATTTCTAAATCTTGTTGTATTTTCATTACCTAGTAACTTTACAAAGTACATATTTTTTTGTCAAAAGATGTCCTCAAACTTAATTTCTAAATTCAAATGTCTATTTATTAGCATAACAAACGATTTTCTATATAATGCTTTAAACTATTAAAAATAACTAATAGAACCTTGATCTTCAAAACCTAATGTCATGTTTGAAATCTCCAACTAACGGGAATATTTTAATCAAAGCCTACTTAGCTTGTACTATTTAACAACTTTTGCTTTATGTACAAACCAATTTTGAAAATAATTTTTTTAATCCATAGGAATAATATCTAGTCTCTAGATTCTCCATCGACACTCACTCATTTTCAACTTGTTCAAATTTTTACAATATTTGGCATATACCACAATCATGTTTTCTTATACACTTGATTATAATCTTTAATCCAAACCCCACAAGTTACATTGCTACATAATCTCCTTACTATAAAATAAACTCCTTATCAACCATCTTCACATTCACTATCTCTCGCAACCTTGATTCTGTTTCGAGATTTTTCATCATTCCCCTAGAACTAAATTCATATCCTTCACCATCTCAAACATGAGCTAGTTACCCATGATAACCAAACTATTGAAACTTGATTGTGTGTTGCATCAAACTTAATCCTTAGTTATACATGAGGATTCGATTATCTACCATATTTGAACATTTGATACTAGAAGTTATGGAATATAAACTATTTTCTATAGACACATCTAGAGTCATTAACCTTGTCTAGGGCAACTCTATTATAACTCGCATGCTATACTTGATACTTGATTGCTTACATGTACATATTATCAATTTGCAATTCATGTGTGTAATAATTGGTACACTTAATCAAACAACTGATATAGGATGAAGTACCTGCTCAACAGTTAGTAGAGTACCAAATAACCTACTCAACGATTGGTAGAGGTCAAAATGCCTGCTCAACAGTCGGTAGAGGCCCTACAACCTGCTCAACAATCGGTAGAGGTTCTTATTCACTGACTGGTAGAAGTCTTTTTCCTGCTCAACAGTTGGACTCATTTTTGGATACATTGTATACGATTCAATCACAAGGTTATTTTGCATTACTTACATGTGTGTTTAGAGTCATAGAAGGACACAAAACCCTAATGTAAGGTAAATTGGTAATTACGGTCCGGAACGTAATCATGAATTTACAGGTACGTTAAGGTAGTGTGAAATTCTATCAAGGTTTTTGGTAGATAACCAATTATAAACCCTAGTTACCTAGTAGTTCATTTAGTCTTTTTATAGTCAATCAATTCATGCATTTCTTTTAGGATCCCTAAAACTTAAGTTTAGTGTTCTTACTAGATTCTTATTCTCCTTGCTATTTCAGACGAGCCTAATCCAACACTTAAAACTCACACATATCAATCCTCTTATCTAAATTATTCGAAACAGTTATTTCTATTACCTACAAAATTCATGTCGTGCCTTAACCCCAAAGTTTCCAAACCACGGTTGTTCCAATCACCCTCAACCCTGTGTTTTTAATAACTTCGGGACGAAGTTCCTAAAAGTAGGGGAGACTGTAACATCACACAAACTTTCTTTATATATATATATATATAACTCCCTCGTTTATTCATCCGATTCATGTTTACAGTATCTTTACCATCCATTTTGTTAATTTTTTTGTTTAAATAATGACGTATAATCAACATTAAATTGGATTGTATTAGATTCTGATTTAAAAATGTTAAAAAAAATGTTTGCCTGTGCCAGGATTCGAACCCGAGTCCCTGGCGGGCTAAACCTTAAACACACCACACAAACCACTACACCATTTGGTGTTCTGTGATGTTAATTAAAACCAATTAAACTTAAACCCTTTCAAGTTCCCTTAGTCAAACCTGAAAAGTCAAACGTAGTCTCCTAGTCAAGTCAAGTCAAAGTGTTAGTAAATATGGTCTCCTAGTCAAGTCAAAGTGTTAGTAAATATGGTCTTCTAGTCAAGTCAAAGTTGTTCCTAAATTCTAGCCTAGTTAAAGTAGTCCCTAATTACAACTCCAAATTTTACACTATAAATACACTAGCCTACCATTCAACTCTTTATACCATTCACAAAAAAAACATTATTATCCTATCTCCCATATACTAAAGTTTTCATCCGTCATTATCTCCTCTAGCTAGTTTCGAGTTTTCCAAGGCATTATTACTAAGTGTTTGCACGCTCAATAAAACGCACGAACTCATTATGCACCTAAGGTGAGTTTACATAGCCCATTTTTTTATTTTATATTTTTGGGGTGAAACATGTTTAAACATTTTATACACTATCATTTACTCATTCTTACATTGTTGAAACTTGTGATTCAGTTACACTATCATTTACTCATTCTATCATTTGACTGTAACAAAAAGACACAGTACAATCATTAACATTGATCAAGCCGCCTGTTTAGATTATAGCGCTATAGGTCTGACAAACCCATCCCCCCGCATAAATTTAGGGATGATCGATTACAGTTACAATTTTACTAACTTGCGAGTTAGGTCTCAGTCGACACAAGGTTTGATTGTACAAAAGACGCATTGTTACATGTCGGACTCATACTATTATATTATACAACTATGATTGTTGTACAAACTACTATTATCTATCATATTCAAAAACCTATGTATTCTCACCAACTATTTATAGTTGACCCCCCCATCTTTCCAACTTAACATGTTTCAGGTTTATATGCTATTGGAAGTTGTACAAGTCTTGGAACACATAGGAGCTTTGGACCTAGTTTATATTAATCAATTTTTGTAATCTCTTCTTGTAAGATGAATTGTAAATAGTTAAATATTATTCAACTTTCATTTAGTACCATGAGCTATTGAACAATCATCACTACGTGACATCCTGATGTTTCCGCCATCGGTTGAGGTGTTACAACACGTGTGGGACTTGGATAACACATTGAACCTGAACCGACTATTTAGACTAGATATCGAGTTGTTATTTTGACATATACATCTAATGAACTAATAAGAATATGTGTTAAAACGACAATTGGATACACATAGTTTGATTATATCGATATAGGATATTAGCAAAACGTATAAGGCATTGAACGAGATGGACCTATGGAGCATTGGATCTTAGGTGGATCACTTGGACATGAACATGATGTGTAACTTGAATGTTGCTTATATCTAGACATGGAAGATAATGAATAGCTTAGTTATTGATTTCGGACTTCGGACAATAGATATGACATATATATATGTATGAACTAGTAAAAGTGACTAATTGCTCGAGACTTGGAGAATCCAAAAACATAAGCGGATATATGACTCTATAAAACCATAAACATATAACCATGATACTCAAGACTAGAGATATTCAATGAAACGCTTGACTCGACACTTGGAACTTGAGAGACTATGTAAACGCCACATTATAGACATGAGTTATTAAATACAATTAGGACATAAGATAGTAAAACCGACGAATAGAAGTTTGGATAAAGAACCTAAATGTGCCCACATGTGTAACCACTTACACGCGCTAATATTTATATACTTGAATAGGATCTTGCCGGTGAATGATAATCGGATCTTGACTTGGAATAACATGGGACAGTGAGATGTGATCGTATGAAACGCTCCTTAGGTGAGTTCCGTGTACCATTCCCCTTTTTCTGTTTTACTGTTTTGGGGTGAATGCATGCTTCCTTTTTATAACCGTTGTGAAGTGACAAGATACTAGCTGCCGGATAACACTGACACTCATTAACTCAGAGGTGAGCCGCTTAATATATGGGTAGTACTACTTGGGGAAACCCCCACGCATAGTGGACCCGGGACGTTGGGCTCGGGAAACCCTCCACTGAGGCCTGCGGACCGTTGCGGCATATATTATGCCTTGTAGATCTATAATGGCAGTAGATAGATCTAGTGTTAGGGTTGAGGGGTCGCTTGTACATCACGTGTATTGAACTGTATGAACTTGTAAACTTGTTTATGAAATGATAAACTGTTTTGGATCCACTTATTTACTTACACGGACTCACCAGCGTAATTGCTGACCCAAACTCTTTTAAGCATGTGTTCAGGTACTGCAAATGGATGGATGGCAACCGCGAGGTATATGCTTGCTAGTAGCGGATTAGAGGATTACCTGGTTAGAAGATTCGACTATATGTGTTGCGGTTAGAGCATCTAGAGATAAGCGGGATAGAGATCGGACCGACTAGTGGACTACACCTCATTAACTGCTTCGACGACCGCCGCGATTCGTCCCTGCATAGTTATTAGTTTATTTATTTAAGTTGTGTAATTATACTTTTGGATTAGAAATTGTATAAACAAATAAATATAAGTTATCGTTGCTTCCGTTGTGCAAGTCTGTTACCAAACTGTCGTAACGTCCAGCCCTCTTGGTCGGGTTGTTACAGTTGGTATCAGAGCAACGGTTGTAGCGAGATAGGATATCCCCAGATATCCTATATCACACCAGGACAACTTAGTGAACTTTGCGTTTAAGGCTCTAAGACTAACTAGCTAGGGAATGCCTTGAATTATATGAGACCGACGAAAGTAAGAAACGAAATAAGTCGAGACTTGAGTACCTGCACACACTAGAATGCTTACAAGGATTTAGAACCAGTTTGACTAATGAGCGGACCTTGTATGATACGTGAATGATGACTACGACGGAGATTACTAGAATAATTTCGTGAGGTAAATTGACGATTATATTTGACGTCATGTAATTGTGAATTTACAGGCACGTAAAAGTTCTAAGAAATCCGAAGAGTCGTTGAGGTTAGAAATGTCAAACTAGATAACCATGAACTTGTGTGATGGAAACGAACTATGAGGCGTAGACGAATATGTGATATACTTGTATGACTATAGTAAAGACTTCGAATTGGACACATTTAGTACGACTTGGCATATTACGATAACGAACCATGTTAGAGGTGTAAACAAGAATGCGATAGGCTTGCGTGCCGTAATAAAGGTTTTTGAACTTAAAATAGTTGATACAATTTGGTGTATTTTGATAAGTATGTATATAAATATATATATATATATGCACCAATGGCCACTATAATACTTATCATCCTAAGTTTTGTATATATATGTGTGTGTGTGTGTGTGAATTTACATAAATGCTATTACTTGTAAATAATTTTTCTAACCAATTTGTGAGTTAACCATAAGCTAGGTACATCGCCAGAATTTGGCGCTACAATCCGAAAGAACCCAAAATACCAAGAAGGATTTTGATCAACTTAGCGAATGGATAATCCGATAAGTTTTACTTTTAACCAAATAGTTATTGTCGATTGTATGGTGCAACATTAGAGGGTTCGTGCGTATGTATAAGTTGAATTTTAGCCATAAGATAAGAAGCTAAAACCATGGGTCACTAGACTATTTTATTCGAACTTGAGTAATATCGATTTTTGCAGATGTAAGTCAAGTAGAGTGTATTGGAATTATAACCGCATAACAGGTTCTAGACATAATTCAGGAACATCAATTGGAGAGACGGTGATCTAGACTCAAGAATGTATTAAAACCATGACCATCCAACCTTTGTTAACAAGAGGAGGACCAAGAATTACACGCTTTATGGTATTCTTTAAGCTTAATCAAAGTTTCCGCCGTCTTAACACCCCATATTAACTTTGGATTATTGTCAAAAACCATTGGATTAAGCTCCATAACTATCTAGCTTAGTGACGAGTTATGCATAAGAAACCTCTTAGAAATATATAGGTAGGTCCTAACGGGGGGAGTGAATGCGTTTAAGATTGATATGCTGAGTTCGGATGTCTATCCTTCCCATATTATTCGACAGTTGGTCATCATGCCCTACACGGTATCCTATAAATTTTTGGAAATTTAGGAATACAACGATTATGTTGTTAAAGGAGATAAAATAACCACAACGTTAGGCATAAAAACCAGTGAGAATAGCATATAGTTCTAAGAACTTACTCGAATGTAAGATCTATATTTTTGGAAAAGTTTAATCGACACTAGAATATATATTTTTAAGGATTAGTAACTCTCGGAACACACATAGGATTTCTCGACCATGTAAGTTTTCAAATAACATTTTTTTTCCATTAGGATTTTAAGGTAAGATTTCCAGTATATTTTTGGGGCATCATTGGTGTGGTGGGTTAGCTGTGGTACACCCTATATATAAACACCAATGATGCATCGAAAATGAAACTGAAAATCAAACCAAGAACCAACACTATTTTGTTAACAGTTTGAACTATTTGTTTCAAACCTAAATATGGCATAAGGTTTAGTGTGGAACCACATAAATTATGAATAAGGATAAGAAAAGAATTAAGTACGCACGGGTGTAAAGACCCGAACAATGAATCCGAGTATGGAGAATACTTGATATGTTTAATGGACAGCCCGAAACTATTCCGAGGACGGAATTCCATTAACGGGGGGAGAATGTAACACCCCGGACCTAGGGCCCAAAATTTTTCACACACTATTATTATTTTATCATTATTAAAAGACCAAAGAAGAATAATAAACCATATGATTTGGTACGAAACTGAAAACCGAACTATTATTAATAAGTATTATACGTGAGCGTACGATACGTAACCGAACTAATACCCGTTAACGAACCCGACCCGAGTTTAAGTGATTAGTCACCACTTGGGGGACACATGTCACCTCTTTAGAGGGACACATGTCCCCATTCTAAGTATGACAACTCAATGCTTAAACCATTTGAGTTACAAATGGTTTTAGTAAAAACCATTTATTCTACCCAATATAAATACCCAACCCTATCCCTTCCCTTTCTCCCTGATGAAAGTCACACACACATATCCATCCATATGAAAGGAAAGAGAAGCAGAGGTGCTTTTGGTAACCACCACCACAAGGGCGGAGTACGGTGGTGACACCCCCATTTCCGGCGGCGATACCCCCACCCCCTTCCCCTTTTCTTGTCTGCTAACCGAACCACACACCCACCACCGAAGAGAGAGATATCTGTTAGAGAGAGAGAGTGAGACCAGAGATTAGAGAGAGAAAGGGACGGAGAGAGAGAGAGAGAGAGAAGATCCATGGAGAAATAACCGGAGAAGGAAGGGGGGCGAATGTAACACCCCGAAAACCCGTTTCATTTAATTACGCTAATAGGTGGGATCAATATATATACAATATTGAGCCCATTATCAAAAAGGAATATTTTGCGGATAATAAAACGAGACATTGACAAGTCCCGTAAATTGCAAACACACGTGGGAACATTATGAGAACTAACTTAATTAGTAAAGATCACATACTTGTACTAAACCGGAGGGGCTGGACTTGACAACTAGGCAAAGTTGGAATAAAATGGGGGTTAAGAGTGAAAATGTGTGATAACACACACTAAAATCGTTCTTCACACCATCAAAAACACACACACAAGAACCTCCACCAATTCAGCCCCAAATCATGCCAAAATCGATGGCTTTTCTAAATGCATGATGGAATTCATGATCATCTAGTGTTCTAAACGTCATAAGGTAACTCTAGATCCTTTTAAATCATCCAAATCCATGGTATATTGAAGATGATGGTTCTAGGGTTTTATAAAAATGTGGAATTGATGGTTAATATAGGTTGCCCTAGCCTTGGGGAGCCTTAAACATGTATAATTTGGTTACAAATCACATTTAATATGTGTGTTTGATTATGTTCATATGAATATGTTAACTTATGAAATTGGGGTTTTAACCTCTAGGTTGAAACCACACATGGTTAGTAGTTTTGGTGACTCTTAGGAGTTGTTATAATGATCAAATTTAGTTAAAATGCCTAAATATCTTGTTATGATAATAATTAGATACATGGCTATATTTTGGATAAACTTAAACTCATGAAAATCAAGTGAATTTGGTGGGTGCAAACCAAGTGTTTGATGAAATGCCTCAATAGTCTTGTTTGCAAATTGAGGTGATAACTTGATTTGGGTAATCATGGAATTACCCGCATATAAAACGCGAAACACATGTTTAAAAGATGAATCACACCATACATGAAAAGTTTAGCCAAATGATAATTGGGAAAACAAAATAATGGTGTGAATAAACTCATGAGATGTGTTAGTTATTGGATATAATGACTAACTTAATTAATCTTATGAGTATAGTGAAGGTTGATCTTGTCAAGCTAGGTGCAAGCTTGGATGGAATGGATCAACGAACTAAACGGGTCAAGCGGATATGAGCCTAAAGTGCAAGTCAATGGGAATGAATACAAGTAAGTTCTACTTACACTACTAGACTATGACATGGATTAAGTGTTATATATATTGGTATTGAGTGTGTACTAAAGACAAACCCCAAGGGGTGAAATTCATTAAGTGGGTCAATTTATGTGGATTCACAATAAATCAAGGTTTATGAGATTAATTGAAACCATGAGTGGTGACCGAATGGTGAAATTCATCAAACGGGTCAATTAATAATGATATGTAAGAAATGATGTTTTAACCCAAGATGGGTCACTTAAATCATTTGAATGAAATTGTTAAGCATGTTGTTAAATGGGTCAAGTTTGTGACACTTGAACCATATATAAAAACTTGGATAACTTAGTATTATGAACTACGAGTCTAAACGAGTCAAATGGTGATATCCTCACCATGTGAGTCCAATACTTAATGCTTGTATTTCAAGCATTAAGATTCATGAGTTAAACGGATCAAATGGCAAGGTATTACCATTTGAGTTCCGAGGAATTAATGTGTATATTTAGAAAGCACGCAGGTAAATGCACTTGCGCATGCACGCTTGATGCTAAGAATCATGGAGGATACGCACAAGGTATGAGAATGGGTCAACCCCACCCGGTAAGTCCGTAGCTAATTAAACACCTTCGGGCGAAGCAACATGGGTACTAAAACTACCCACATGAAGTGTGGGTGCCAATCAAGTAAGTTATTTTCATAACTGTGTCAAATGCGCGCTAATGCGCTTAGAATTGACTAAACAAGTGAAAACTTGAGAAAGGATGAAACTCTAAGTCCGGAAGGACTTAGAGGTTTTTAAACAAGTCATTGAGTCAAAAACATTGGATTTGAAACAAGAAGTTTCGCCACGAATGGCTAAATTGAAAGATTTGGTCATGAGGGGCATTTTGGGGATTTAAAGGATTAATAAAGGTTGATTCTAAGAATCTAAGTCATAATGAAACAAATCAGACAAACGCTTTTGTTGATCAAGTGTCTAATGACTTGACAACTCAAACGGTATGCAATTTAAGTGGTCAAAGTGCCTTGTTTGATTTAAGGCCTTAATGGGTCAAATTGGGTAAAAGTCGCCATAAACATTCAAAACTAAGAACCGGATCATGGCGACATAAACCGGACCATAATTTCAGTCAAACAAAGGTTTATTTAGTCGGCAAGTCATTACTTAGGCTTCGGGAATCATCAAATGCAGTTGCGATATGATTCCCATGCTTAAAAATCACCAAAAAACGATCAGAAGCTTTGCGCGGCCGCGCGCTTAAACTGACCGGCCGCGCGCTTTGACCTGCATGTCAGCACGATCTTTAAAATTCCATATAAAATCGTAGAAAAATCAGGGAGGTTTTCTTTATATGCCTGGAAAGCTCTCGGAGCGTAGAACAATTCTCATTTGAAAGTCGAAGTCGGATTTTGGGTTTTAGAAGGGGTAAAAGCGATCCGAACAGCTGCTGCGCAAAAGTTGCAGTAGTTTGTTCTCCTGAATAAGGGCCGTTTGACCTGGTTCGTTCCGTTTCGACGTGTAACGACTCCCATACTAGTTTAATTGTATTATTGACAACCCACTAACCATTCTTTGGGTGGTGGTGCTAGGTAAACATTTGATGGACGTCCCGGAGCAAGGATCAAGTCACAAGAAGAACCGAACACGCCCGAACACTCATCAAGTTTCCGCAATAGAATTCAAGGAACTCCCGTTAAAACGCTAAATCTTAGAGTATGTTTTAACTACTAAAATGTAAAAATTTGTGGGAATCAAATATGTATTTGATCTTAATGGTTTGAGTTTATAATAAATATCAAAGTTTTAATCGGGAGTGGTTTAAGTAAGGTCCAAACCCGTATGATTTGGGCGTTGATCGCGTGATTACGGGTTAGGGTCTTACAGCGAACCCGGTACCTGACCGGTCGGCACTATTGGATCCGGAAGCAGAAAGGTGCAGGAGACCGGTACCGCTGATGATGGTGGATATTGAAGGTTCTATGGTAGCGACTAGTTGTGTAAGTTTTCAGATCCCCCTAGATACATTCCGTTTATTGGATATTAAGATTAAGATGTGGTAGTAAGTATTGTGATGGTTATTGTTGTTGTTACTAAGGTTATTAGAAACCACAGATGGCTAGGAATCGATGCAAAGAAGATGATGTGACAAAACTCGAGTCAACCCAGTTGACTCGGTCAACGATCAGTCAACTTGGTCAACGTCAGTAAAAGGCCAGTCAACAATAGTCAACGGACAGAAGGCTCGGTCAAACTGAGAAGACCCGAGAGGTATAGACGAGAACCCGAACTATATCGACTTAAGTAGTGATTGTCGTGCAACACGTGTGGGACTTGGATAACACATTGAACCTGAACCGACTATTTAGACTAGATATCGAGCTGTTATTTTGACATATACATCTAATGAACTAATAAGAATATGTGTTAAAACGACAATTGGATACACATAGTTTGATTATATCGATATAGGATATTAGCAAAACGTATAAGGCATTGAACGAGATGGACCTATGGAGCATTGGATCTTAGGTGGATCACTTGGACATAAACATGATGTGTAACTTGAATGTTGCTTATATCTAGACATGGAAGATAATGAATAGTTTAGTTATTGATTTCGGACTTTGGACAATAGATATGACATATATATGTATGAACTAGTAAAAGTGACTAATTGCTCGAGACTTGGAGAATCCAAAAACATAAGAGGATATATGACTCTTTAAAACCATAAACATATAACCATGATACTCAAGACTAGAGATATTCAATGAAACGCTTGACTCGACACTTGGAACTTGAGAGACTATGTAAACGCCACATTATAGACATGAGTTATTAAATACAATTAGGACATAAGATAGTAAAACCGACGAATAGAAGTTTGGATAAAGAACCTAAATGTGCCCACACGTGTAACCACTTACACGCGCTAATATTTATATACTTGAATAGGATCTTTCCAGTGAATGATAATCGGATCTTGACTTGGAATAACATGGGACAGTGAGATGTGATCGTATGAAACGCTACTAAGGTGAGTTCCGTGTACCATTCCCCTTTTTCTGTTTTACTGTTTTGGGGTGAATGCATGCTTCCTTTTTATAACTGTTGTGACGTGACAAGATACTAGCTGTCGGATAACACTGACACTCATTAACTCAGAGGTGAGCCGCTTAATATATGGGTAGTACTACTTGGGGAAACCCCCACGCACAGTGGACCCGGGACGTTGGGCCCGGGAAACCCTCCACTGAGGCCTGCGGACCGTTGCGGCATATATTATGCCTTGTAGATCTATAATGGCAGTAGATAGATCTAGTGTTAGGGTTGAGGGGTCGCTTGTACATCACGTGTATTGAACTGTATGAACTTGTAAACTTGTTTATGAAATGATAAACTGTTTTGGATCCAATTATTTACTTACACGGACTCACCAGCGTAATTGCTGACCCAAACTCTTTTAAGCATGTGTTCAGGTACTGCAAATGGATGGATGGCAACCGCGAGGTATATGCTTGTTAGTAGCGGATTAGAGGATTACCTGGTTAGAAGATTCTTCTATATGTGTTGCGGTTAGAGCATCTAGAGATAAGCGGGATAGAGATCGGACCGACTAGTGGACTACACCTAATTAACTGCTTCGACGACCGCCGCGATTCGTCCCTGCATAGTTATTAGTTTATTTATTTAAGTTGTGTAATTATACTTTTGGATTAGAAATTGTATAAACAAATAAATATAAGTTATTGTTGCATCCGTTGTGCAAGTCTGTTACCAAACTGTCGTAACGTCCAGCCCCTCCTGGTCGGGTTGTTACTGTTGGGTCAAATTAGAGAATGATGTTATCAAATACAAGCAAGTTTTCCAAGTGCTCACACAGTGGGCTGAGCACTTAGTCAAGTACTCAGCCAAGTACTCACACTGAGTACTTAGGCAAGTACTCACACTGAGTACTTAGGCAAGTACTCAGCCAAGTACTCACACTGAGCACTTAGTCAAGTACTCAGCCAAGTACTCACACTGAGTACTTAGGCAAGTACTCAGCCAAGTACTCACACTGAGTACTTAGTCAAGTACTCAGCCAAGTACTCACACATTTTAGTAGTTTTCCAAGCAAGTGGCGGCTTGCTTGGAGGACAAGGCTCAGGATCTATAAATAGGACACTAGACACCATAGAAGGATGTGCATTTTGGAGCCACCACCCCGGGGGAGCTCACCCGGGGTGGGTGATTATCTTGTTATTTGTTCATTACATTCAATAAAAGTTCTCTTTGTTTAATCCAATATCTATCTATCTATCTATCTATCTTATATTAGTTGTTTGTTCTTGGCTCAAATTCACCCGTCTCTATATTTATATCAATTCAAGGCTTAAACAAGATCATTTGGGAATATCAATTGGTATCAGAGCCACGGTTGGCTCGTTTGAGGCTTGTTTTGATTGGATCTTCAACCGAAACCCGCCGGAGATGTAAAACAATTGCTGAATATGGTGTTTAAATGAATTTTCAGTTCACGTGTGGATGAATTTTGCGCACTTATGCTTGAATGTTGAGTACTTGTTTCATATCTTGAGTACTTGCTTCATATCTTGAGTACTTGTTTCATATCTTGAATGTTGAGTACTTGTTCGTGGATGAATTTTGAGCACTTATATGAAGAAATAAGATTGCGGCTGATGAATTCTGCGCACTTATGCTTGAATGTTGAGTACTTGTTTCGTATCTTGAGTACTTGTTTCATATCTTGAGTACTTGTTTCATATCTTGAATGTTGAGTACTTGTTCTTGGATGAATTTTGAGCACTTATATGAAGAAATAAGATGGCGGCTGATGAGCATTTGTGACTCCTAGGGTTTACAATGATTGGATAATGATTATTCTTTTTGGGAGTTGTGCATGATTGTCTTATTCTAGCAGAGCTGTACGGATGCTGCATACTTGTGTGTGTCATCCCTGAGCACTTAGTCAAGTACTCAGCCAAGTGCTCACACAGTGGGCTGAGCACTTAGGCAAGTACTCAACCAAGTGCTCACACAGTGGGCTGAGCACTTAGACTAAGTACTCAGCCAAGTGCTCACACAGTGGGCTGAGCACTTAGACTATGAAGCTGTTTACACCACTTCAATCATTCGGAGGTTTGAACCTTTATCTCATGCCAATTATAGTAGAGATGATCAATCGAGCATAAAGCTTACACAGAGTGGAAGTTGCTGATTGAGTTTTAGTCTCGAATTAATTAGGAGGGTCTATATTTGCGGGGGAAAACAACAATGAAAGATTTTGGGTGTTTAGCCGATTTGTGAAGATTCGAAGACTGTGTCAGATATACTTTTAAGGATCATATGAAGAATTTATAGCATCATTCTCGGGGGAATATTGTTGGGTCAAATTAGAGAATGATGTTATCAAATACAAGCATGTTTTCCAAGTGCTCACACAGTGGGCTGAGCACTTAGTCAAGTACTCAGCCAAGTACTCACACTGAGTACTTAGGCAAGTACTCAGCCAAGTACTCACACTGAGCACTTAGTCAAGTACTCACACTGAGTACTTAGTCAAGTACTCAGCCAAGTACTCACACATTTTAGTAGTTTTCCAAGCAAGTGGCGGCTTGCTTGGAGGACAAGGCTCAGGATCTATAAATAGGACACTAGACACCATAGAAGGATGTGCATTTTGGAGCCACCACCCCGGGGGAGCTCACCCGGGGTGGGTGATTATCTTGTTATTTGTTCATTACATTCAATGAAAGTTCTCTTTGTTCAATCCAATATCTATCTATCTTTCTTATATTAGTTGTTTGTTCTTGGCTCAAATTCACCCGTCTCTATATTTATATCAATTCAAGGCTTAAACAAGATCATTTAGGAATATCAGTTACAATACATGAGGTTGAAACACCCGTACCAACATTCAAAGGCTACTAGCTCTACCGATAAAGGGATAGGAAAGGGAGATTGTACATGCAACTTTCATTTTTTTTGGAAAATGTGCAATGCACAGGTTACAATCAAAAACTGTATCACCGACCTTGGTAAATATAGCATGAATAATACCTTAAAAACAAATCATTGATTCTAAAATCATTGCTCATGTGTGTGTGTGTATACATAGAGAGACTGTGGTGGATCTAGAAAATAAAACAAGGGGTAACATTTTATAAAAATTATTTTAAGCGGTAACAAAAAAATTTGTTTTAGGGGTAATATTATATAAAAAATACCTTAAAAACAATTTTTTTCCCACTTCGTCAAGATAATCGAGGGGTAATAGACATACCCCTTGGCTTTAAGCTGCTGTATCCGCCCCTGTAAGAGAGAGAGATGTGTCTTTATTTCTTAATGTGATCTATATATATAGAGCATTACCATTTTACCTTTGCTATCAAGTTTTCCCTTTTTACTCATAGATCGAAGCAATGAAGGTGTGCATACCTCACAAATGTGTGTGTAAATATTAGGTGAAAATTTTGGCAGGTTGGATAACGGGTCAAAATGGGTCGAGTCAACACATGTTATTGTGGGTACATGTTGTTTTGGTTTGGTCGACAACGCTTTTATGAATAATGTAGGTTGTAAAACTAATATGTGTGTTGTACATTTGTATCTATCATGATTGTTTATCTCTATGTGTTCCTGCTTGGTAACATATGACATGCTGGTACATTTGTATCTATCATGGTTGTTTATCTCTATGTGTTCTTGCTTGGTAACATATGATGTGTTGGTACATTTTTATCTATCATGGTTGTTTATCTCTATGTGTTCTTGCTTGGTAACATATAATGTGTTGGTACATTTGTATCTATCATGGTTGTTTATCTCTATGTGTTCTGGCTTGGCAACATATGACCACCTTTATATCCATAGATAGTGTTGGATATGGAATTCAAATGATTGGCATTTCTTAGATGTCGAACTAACTTCTGGCATCAACGAGAATTATTTTGCAGCAAACAAGAAACATCCTATCCCATCTCTAGATGACGATGTATGGCGATTATATAACATTAATAAAAAGGGTATTTTGGCTGAAAGCTTGATCAACGCAGAGATCAAAACCGTGGGAGATTTTATTGTGCGCCTATCTCTAGATCCTCAATGTATCAAGGAGGTAACTTTGATCAATCTACGAGTCGATCTTATACTTCTTTTCTATTCGCAGAATGTGCTTCCATCTCCCTCCCATGAACTTAGAGTATGAAGTACGCTATGTTGCAAACCAATTTGAAATGTGTTAATAACTTAATATCAAATTGTTAATTATTCTTTACCATAGTAACTCTCTTGAATATCTAAATGCATAAATAAGTCATCCAGTACTCAGCCAACATCAAGAGTGACTTTCATGGTTGAGGTTAGTTTTCATTATTTTCTATAGCCGATTGCCACATATACATGATACTAAGCAACCCATATTGGTGTCTATGATGGTAAAATCTTTATATAAAGTTACAGTAAACTGAAAATTGACATTTGTTACAATGTTTGGATATTTCTAGATATTTGGTGGTCCAAAGCATGCAAAATACTTGAAGGCAACTGTGGAACACGCTCGGAAATGTCCTGCTATACTTAAGTACAACTCGCCTGTTGACCAAAACACCGAGGTTATTCTCAACGTCTCTGATGAAGTGTTGGGATTATACCGGGGGGTTCATTTCTTTCCAGCTATACACTCTCTGAGACCCAAAAGGCATGCTTCTCATCCAAACACTAGCATCATTTTACAATATATTTTTTTATTAGAGTTTGCAATTTCGACCCGTTTTGTTATGACCCGGTTGATTCATGCCATGTTTTTATATCTAATGGGTAAAAGTGAAAGGTTCATTTAAACGGACCAAATGGGTCAAAAGTTGCACACAGTGTCTTTTAATGTATAAAATCTCTGAAATCATTTTGTTTTTCAAAATATCAGACTATTAGTGAAATGATATAACTCTTTAATTAATATTCAACACACTAAGCGTTCATTAAATATTAAAGTTGTGGACAATAAGTGTTCACCTTTCGACCCAAATGTTTTAAGCAGTTAGCCAACACTACTTTTGCCACCTCTAATTCTTAAGTGTATATGTGGCGGCAGGAAGTCGCCAAGAAGTTGGTAATTTCTGCATCTAACGATTTGCAGCGTGTAATTCCCATAAACAAGGACCAATTTGTTGCAAGTTGCATTCATATACTTGACAAAAACATGCTTCATGATGAACAAGACTCGAACATGCAATTCTTACCTGAATGTTATGATGAGATTTATGGCCGGTTCGAGGGTCTTTGCACATCGTTTCCACTTGCGCCAGAGCAAAACGAGTCTTGTAAAAGATTGAGGAAGCTGTTTTGTGTTGTAAGGTTCACCATAGAAATTAATCTGGGCAAAAAGAAGCTTGGATGATTCTCATGCTCACAAAAAACAAAGATTTTCTTAGTGCACAAAAATAGTATATTTCCATGAAGTTAATAATTTTGAGAAGTAAATAAGTCACTTGTATAGTTGTATGTAATGCATAAACATAATAACAACTTGTGGAAGAATATAATATATAAGAGAGGCGGTTACATAGATGTATCACATTCAAAGCAAAGCAGTTTGTATAAATGCATTAAATTCTCGCGATTCTCAATATATTATTGATTCTTACTCTCTCTATCTCTAGTCATTCATTTCAAAGTAAATCATATGTTGAGAACCGTGTAACGCAATTGTACGCATTATGTAGTTCTTGAAGTTCTTAACATATCATTGATTCTAAAATCATTGCTCGTGTGTGTACATAGGGAGAGAGAGGTGTGTTTGTTTCTTAATGTGATATGTATATATAGAACATTACCATTTTACCTTCGCCATCAAGTTTTCCCTATATGGATAAATGGATGAGAGATTGAGAGGTAACACAATTGTTGAATGCACCAATAACCCTGTCACCGTTCTCTATTTGTACAACTGAAATAACCTCGAAAGTACATAGTTATTAGTATAATCTATTAATCACTTATATAAAGATTAATGAAACTCGTAAAATATTAGTTGACAAAGACATATTTACTTTAGTTTAAATACTTCACTCGGTTTCTTAACATGAGTTATTCCTTTGACTAGAAAGAAATAATTTGGATTTAAGGTTTGTTTTTGAAGTGGACCTTGATAGGATAGTAAGGATGTGAGTGATCGGTGTTGAAGGACCGGTAAAAAATAAGAGTATAAAATGTTCCAACTACCTTATTAGATAGGGTAAGTCGGGTGTCGAACTACGAGGAGTATTGTGGAAAGTGCTATTTTTAACAATTAAATTAATTAGACAAAAATGTAAAATCAAATGGTTTGATTGTTGATTAAGTTGCGATTAATAAAAACAATGTAAAGAAATTTGAATTGTAAACGATTAGAGAAATGTTGATCTCTCCAGGATCTGGTTAATCACTTTAGCCAAGGTTTATATAGTTTGACAATTGATATCACATAGACATGATATGTGGTTAATATGATTGATAAAGTAAGTTGATCAATGACTTCGCTGACAACCGATAACTAGACCGCGATTGTTGATTCGGTTGATTATCACTTAACAATATCCAAATTACTAATAATATTGAACGACCTATACTTGAATGTATTCAATGACCCTCAATAATAAACCACATTGGTTGATGAAATCCGAAGAAGCACACATTCAATAAACGTTTAATGGTTAGTATTCTTGTCCCACATTGGTAGAAGAGCCTCATTAAGGTTCAACCCAATTCAATTATTAATGGTTCAGTGCTTAATGGTTAAGCAACATCTCAAATCTTAATGATTCAGCCTTAACCATTCCATTCAGAAGCTGAAACAAACGCGCTGAATGTTGAATCATTCAACGCTGAGTGGTTCAGAGCCTCATTAAAAGGCTTACCAAACAACCCTTAGTATTACAAGAACTACGTGGATTGATTTCATCTCTACTCTTTGTAAATGTGGTTTGGGAATTATTGTGAATTTGGAGCATTAAATCGACCATCACATTTTGCACAAGAGCATATCTCAACAATCTTATTCACTGTAATTGTTGGTTTTATGTAGTAGGAGCTTCTCTATTTCAACTAGCTATGTGATCTTTTTTTTGGATGTGTATTTTAGAAGTGAATCAAGTGATTATATGATATTTAATAATGAACATGCGATAACTAAATGTAAAAACAAGTGTTGTAGATAGTAGATAAAGTAACCATAAAGGATGTTATTGTGGAAAAAATAGACCATTTGTTTAAAAGGGTAAAATTAGCCCACCAAATCCAGTATGAAACAAGTTACATGATAAAATAACTTTTAATCATAATTAAAAAAATGACATTGTGCGGGCATGAATTCAATTGCACATCTTATATCAGCCTATGACAATTATGAGTTGAGCTTACGTGTGTAATTACATACTACATAACTTCATAGATAGTTACCATTTCGTTGTACTTGCTGGTTCGTTTGACATTATAAGCAATCATGAACAATATGAATGTGAAAGAACTAATATAAGCATAGATGAGATGATAGTTTGATAGTCAACATGAAGCGAATTATCAAAGAGGTGGTGTGCATATAACCAATTTAATTACAAAGACTTGAGAATTTAAAGTAACATTAAGAAACAAACAAACCTCAAACTAAATTCATTTTCTAAAATTGGATTATAGACTTAGATAACTTGATTGTATTTGATCTTTCTTTTCATAATAATGATTTGAACTCAATTATTTGAAGCATGAAATTCACAAGGATTTTGAAAATGGGCAATGATCTTCAATATTGAAAACGTCCTATGCCATAACAATTCACAAGATTTGATCTCGTGTCAATATATCTTTAGGTAACTATGATTCTTGGCAAGGCATTATAGCATTTGACCAACTATAATTTAAAAATAAATGAAAGCTTAATTGTTTTATGAATTTATATATTACATTTTATAATTATAATTTGAATGGAAATAACCTTTATAGTATCTTTAATATCCAAATGACTATTATATTTATCATGTTGTTATATCATTATCCCGCTGCGAAGCGCGGGTTCCCCATGATTGCAAAATAAACGTGGCTTGCTAGCTTCTACCGGGCCTTAACGGGTCTGGTTGCATATGCATTATCATGGTCATATCAAAGAATTTTGTTTTTTGGATTTAAATTAGTCATTTATTGAGATTTATTGAAGCTTGATAGGGGTTGGTTTGCTTGTTTGTTTGCGGGGGTTGGTGGGTTGGGAGCTGCTTTAAAGAAAGTTGTTTTTTTTAATTATTTAATTTCGATAAATTAATAATCTATCTATATAATAATTGAGGTCACTTGGGTTGAATCAAGGCCTTAGAGAGGGCCTCTAGGATCCAATTAGCTATATGGAGCTCCATGCATCTATCTATAAATACCATTTTCTTTGTTTTTTTTTTCATTCTCCACAACATACCTCTCCTTTTCTTCCTAACCAAGCTTTCAATCTTCCTTCTTCATCTTGCATCCTTTGTTCATTCTCCACAACCGATTCAAGGTAATCATCCATCCTACTCTTCTAATGTTGATTCCTAATATTATAATATTGACTTCTCTTTTATTCTTAACATTATTAAGAAGAACTCAAACGGATTTAACTTTCTTTCAACCTAAACACTAAATAACGATGACTAATACGTATACTAATAAAACGATTTCTGAAATCCGTTATATACTATTTTCAAACTTACTTATTCAGTTAATATTACGAATTTATGTAAATCAATGTTTTGCTCAGTTTTATTCATTTGAATCTTTGGGTCATTTGATATTTTTTTAAAAGTCCGTTAGGATGATGAATAGATACATATAATTGTCATCAACGTTTTTTTACATATATATTGAATCGGAATTACATATGTATTTGAAAATTAGGTTTTGATCCGAAGACACAAACGCTATTATGGCTATCATAATGGTTCTTAGTTCTTCAAGGTTTTGCATGACCATGCGTTAATAGTCTTGGTATGTTTCTTATTTTCATGTTCATATGCCTAATTAATTTTTAAAAATGATTCTTTATTTTAGTGTTGTTTTTAACGTGTCAATCCACACCGTGCCGAATGCCATGAACAAATTTTTGTTGTCTAAAAATATACACAACAGTAACGTTACAATTGCCACATACGAAGGACAATCTTGGGTGGTCTGATTTGAATTGATCGATGCGTTTTTTGTTTTACAAATGGTTGGTCTAATAATGTAAACATTCTAAATTTACTATACAATTTTTTTTTTGTAAAGGTTTACTGTGATTGGATGGCCTGATTTGCTTCAATCAGAAGATATTTCCATTGGCGAATATTGTGTCTTCAAATGGTGTTCAATCCAGCACAGGTTGTTTGTTACTAAGATTGCAGCACAAGAAGTCATTGATTTTGAAATTTAAATTACGATTTTTTATGTTCTTAATGTAATTTATTTGAATTTTATTGATTACGATTTTAAGGTTATTTATTATTTATTGTCATTAATAATAATTGACCGAATTTAATGTTATTTATTACAATATTTTTTGACTAATTAATTTATATTACTATTAATACGAAATTCGGTTTACCATAATTGCTCTCATTTGTTTTATTTTTTTAATAAATTATTGTTTATGAATCAATTTAACCCGTAATTTAGGCTTACCATAATTTATTGACCAAATTTTTGTCTCATTAAATCATATTACTATTGACCAAAATTTACCATATTTATTAGGATTGTTTAGTATTATATTGTCATTAATAATAATTGACCTAAATTTACCATATTTATTATGTTTTTTTGCCTCATTAAATTATATTACTATTGACCGAAATTTACCATATTTATTGTGATTTTTTAGTATTATTTATTGTCATTAATAATAATTGACCTAAATTTATTGTCTCATTAAATTATATTACCATTGACCGAAATTTACCATATTTATTATGATTTTTTAGTATTATTTATTTTCATTAATAATAATTGACCTAAATTTACCATATTTATTACGATTTTTTTGTATCATTAAATTATATTACTATTGACCAAAATTTGGCATATTTATTAGAATTGTTTAATTTATTTATTGTCATTAATAATAATTGACCTAATTTTACCATATTTATTACGATTTTTTTGTCTCATTAAATTATATTACTATTGACCAAAATTTACCATATTTATTATGATTATTTATTATTATTTATTGTCATTAATAATAATTGCCCGAAATTTACCATATTTATTACGATTTTTTGTCACATTAAATTATATTACTATTGACCAGAATTCACCATATTTATTACGATTGTTTATTATGATTTATTGTCATTAATAATAATTGACCGAAATTTACAATATTTATTACGATTTTTTTGTTTTCATTAAATTCGGTTTACTATAATAGCTCTAATTAAATTCATTACGATTTTTTTGTATCATTAAATTGATTATGAATCAATTTAACCCGTAATTTAGGCTTACCATAATTTAATGAGACGAAATTAAGTTTAATACGAAATTATTGTTAGTAATTATTAATCAATTTAATCCGTAATTATGAATCAATTTAATCAATTTTTTATTCTGGGTGATTGATTATGAATCAATTTAACCCGTAATTTAGACTTACCATAATTTATTGACCGGATTTATGTATGACTGATTATGAATCAATTTAATCTGTAATATGAATCAATTTAACCTGTATTAGGTTTACCATAATTTAATCTCATTAATTTTTTACCCAATGTAAACGTGAATGCACTAACAAATTAAATTAATGAGTAATATTAATTATATAAAAATAATTGTAATGGACGTTTATGTATATAGGTGGATTCTATAAAACATTAAAATTTTTTTGTTAATACCATATAATCACACTTTCCGTAATCATATTAATAACAATGTTGACTTTTCCTACTAAATATAGTCTTGACGTCAATTTAAAACATCAAATATAAACAATTGTAAACGAATCTTATTTTTAGAAGTTATATTTATGTATCTTATCTCCCAAAATACTAAATATAGAATGGTAAGTAGCCATTTTACTATACAAATTTAATAAATTCAATAAAGCATTCAATTGTATATTATTCAAAATATAGAATCGATTACCAGTAGAAATGGTAAGTCAATGAATATTGTAAACATCCATTTTAAACATCTATCTACGTATACAATGTGTAGAATCGATTAACAACTAAAGTTTTTTTTAACACTTATTACATAAATCTTTTATTCTAAAAGATATGTTATGAATGTATAGTTATCTAATTGTTATAAATTTGTAGTTATCTAATTATAGAGTGTAACTTGAGAAATAAGGTTTGGTGTTTTGAAATTAGATTTCTAAAATCGAATGAAATTTACACAGTTATGGCATGATTGGTCATCAATTGTGGAGTAAATTAGATTTCTAAATGTTAGTCATAATTGATTGATTGATTGATAATATACGATCGATTAAAAATAAGAATGGTAAGTTACCAACATACTATACAACTTTACAATTAACGTTTATTATTATTAAGAATAATAAATATTTTTCTCAAAAATAATAATAAATTCAATCAATCATTCAATTATACTAAAACCAAAATAAAAGTGCACTCATTATTATTCACAAAAACGTTTCATACCTAATAATGGTAGGTTACCATTTACAATAAACTTTAGTATTGATCCATTAACGTTTATTATTGTTGACCGAATTTAATTTTTATATTATGACTTTCTTTTAATCAATTGTCATTAAACGATAATCATCAAATTCATTTCAATAAGTTTGCTAATTTTAAGATGTCAATAATAATTTGCAGATAATTGGTAAGACAATTTGAAACGCGGATGTTTTAATGTCATTGATTTGAATGATACCAAGTTTCATGACTTTCCTAAAATCAGTTGTCAATTACACGATTAAAGGAATCATGGCGTGATTTTTGTATGAATAAATTTATTGTTTGAATCGATTTTTAATCTTATTTATTATGGTAACTTATTAAGAATTTTAATCTTATTTATTTATTATGATTTTGATGTTATTTATTAAGATTTTAATCTAATTTATTGATTATTGATATTACCATTTTTACGACTTTCCTAAAATCAGTTGTCAATTACACGATTAAAGGAATCATGACGTGATTTTCGTATGAATAAATTTATTATTTGAATGTCTATATAATATAATATTATTTATATTTGTATTTTAAGTTTCATTTTATGTTTATGTTGATTTGCATTAAAATTTAAATAAACATAAAATATAATTTATTAATTTAGCTTCAATAAACATAAAATTTAATTTATTACACAACGTTTGTGGTTATACAATACATTGGTATATTAACATTTAATGTGTAGGTGGATTTTCTATAATTTACGTTTCCTAAAAACATAATATGGCGTTATAGTAAAAGGGATAACTTATAACAATAAAAATCTCTATAATATTTATAGATTATTTTCAAATCTGACATGTTATGGTTAGGTATGCCATTTTTTTTGTTTGTATAGTTGGTTTGGAGTATAATATGGATAGTTATTTTGTAATTTTTGTTTGGTTTGAATCCTGATACCTTTGAAGTAATGGTTTATGTTGGTTTTGCATATTGTATTAATAATGAGTTTGTAATGTTTTCGTTTGATGTTAGTTATAGATATATTTTATGAAGTGAATTATGTTTTTTACTTTCTTTTTCCTTATAATTATCGTTTACTTCGTCATGTGATATTTTGATTCATGATATGTTTAAAGTACTAATTAAATCTGATGAAGTTATTTTGTTTTATTTACATATTTTGTCACTTTTTATTTATCTTTTGTTCTACACGTGTAACAAATCATATTTTGTATAAATCGTTTAATTTTTTTTTAATAATTTTTAGCTATGTTTTGTTAAACTATATTTATTTACTTTGAATTTTAATGTTCATTTGCATCCTGTTACAATAAATATGTTATTGTTCATTTCATTATTTGTTTTTAAATCACATCCAATCAAACATTTGTTGATTCATATATTCATTATTGAGTAACATTAAACATTTTTATGATATTTTCTACGCAACAAAAATCCATACGAGTTGTCTTACGTAAGTTTCAATAAATAAAACTTGCATACTACAATCTTTATAAAATAATTTTCTCATTTGACTCGGAGATGTACCGGGTATACACCCGGGGCTCTAACCTAGTGAATTAATAATAAAGAATATTTAATATTAGTTGTTTATTCAAGGAAAAGGCGGAGAAAAGAGGGTTAGCGTAATGAGGAAGGATGTGGGGAGAGCGGAGACAGCAAGACGTGTGTGGTGAAGAGAGCAAGTGAACTGAGAAGTGAGAACACTGGTACAAAGTGGAAACAGGTTTTTAAATATCTCCAATACAAAATAAGTATAACTAAATAAAAAAATTAATGAGTTGAAGTGTTTGATAAAGTATATAGATTTTTCTTTTTAAAAAACATATATGACATACATATTAAAAAAAAAAACAATTTTGGGCCTTGGCCGTTGCCGTCCCCGTCCCCGTCCCCGCCCTCCCACAAAGCCCCCAGTGTATACAGGCTTTTGTTCTTTGTTTGAAAGGGCAACAAAGGGAGTGAAACTATGAGGTGGTGAGACAAGTACCTATATGGTTTAATGAACTAAAAGTAGTTTCATCTATATATTGACGAATAGTTTGTCACTTGGGCGTACCATCTAAACGAGTTAGACAAACTATTATATAGGTGGATAGTTTGTCACGCGGTGTATTAGACCTTTTAAAAATGTCTTTGAAAAGCAAATATATACATCAGATGCTATACTTAGTTTATAGAGAATAAATTATCTGTTTTAAAGTAAAGTTCAATAAAATAATACTAAAATGATAATTTTTTAGTTTAACAACCTTGATGAACTAAATTTAAATAAAAAAAAATCAAGACTTGCGTCCCATTTAGCCAATAATTTTACTTTATCGATGGTCCAAATTGATTTAGATATAGAGAATGTGTTTAATAGCAGACAAGATTTAAGTAATTAGAATCGTAAAAATATTATGAACACGCTAACAAATATAATAAACTATAGAATAATATGCAGTGGCGAAGCTTGAGAATCCCACTGAGGGTTCGGAAGTCACCGGTCACAGGGGTGTCGAAACCGTATATACCAAAATAATTCTATACGGATACCTTATAATCGGAACTTCTCATCCAAAATTTCAGGGGGTCGGACGTTTTTAACGGCAATTGTTACTACTCATATACTTTACACAAATATTATCACCTACCCCATGCACAAAGCCTAAATATATGGTTACATGACCGTTAAGTATCATGGTAATTGTATCATAAATAAAAAAATGAATAGGTTTATCAGAAATATGAAACGAAAGTCTATTGTTATATATAATACGTTAAGATGTCAACTTTCTCAAACGAGGTGAAGACGGGTGGAAAGTGCAGCCGTCACTATCCTAACTGTCTTATAAAAATGTTCATAGTATCATTGTCGAATCATACTCAACACAAATCTAAATCAAATCCTTAGATTTTATTGTTGTGTTTGTTTTCTTTTTTCTGCTGCCAATTTGAAATGTCGACTCGTGACGCTAATTCACCATTGATATTTAGCAATCAAACCGAAACGAAATTCTCTGTTCAAAGAGAGTAAGATTCTAGTTTTCCTTTTTCATCATGATTTTTAACAAAGTTTTGCTTTTCCTTTTCCTAGTTTGATTGATATTATTCTTTTTGCAGGAATGAATTGAAAAGGATGTTGGCCTGTTTTCCACATGACAAGCGGTCTGAATTCGACGAATGGATTCGAAGTCTTGTGAGTATGTTTACATTTTTGGTATATACTATGAAGGACTAAAGGTTATGAACATGAATTCTTTACTAGAAGCAATAATATAAGACTCATTTAAAACCTTATTAGTTTGTAAATGCTTTTAAAGTACGTAGATAATTATAATAATAATAATAATAATAATAATAATAATAATAATAATAATAATAATAATAATAATAATAATAATAATAATAATTGATATTCGAGCCTATGGATGGTATTGACCATATGTGATTGAGAATATTATCCCAAATTAAATGGTGGATTTCATGTTATGTGCGGTTCAAAAAGGGTAGCAGCACAACTTGTTGCCTGTCAACCTGTCATTCTCCTATAGTTTGTTGTGTTTTCTATTTACACTTTATGCAATTGGATGATAATCTTGTCGAGTGTCATGCCTTGATCCTGTTTTGGGGGCCTCTGATTTGATCCTCTTGAACTTGATAGAATCTATCCACCATGTCCACATATAGATTTATAACTTTGTGTGTGTAGACTCTGGATCATAAAAATAATTAATGGTCCTAAGATTTGTGTCACATGGATTTAGAAATTATGTGGGACCTATGATTTAATGACAATTGACAAAGGTGTCTAATAGCATATTATATATTTAAATGTATAATATGCTATTAATGAACTGCGTAACTTAACTATGGACCGCGTAACTCCAGATGTAGGAACAAACCGTCTAAGGCCATTTGCTATCAGGTCCAGCCCGTCGAGACATTTTCCTTCCTTTAACTATGGACCTCGTAACTCCAGATGTAGCCAAGTTATGCTCTTTTTAAGTTGGGCCGTCCAGCCCCATATCATAATCTTTGTTTATAGGTGTTAAGTATTTTCCTAAAAATCACTTTCAGGTAAAAGAAGAAATTGAACTGTCACATAAAAAGCATGCGATCAAAGTCACGTGCAGGTGAGTGAGTGCCTCTTATATTTATAAGTTGTAACACACCATTATCGACTTTTTGACACCTTTTCATAAACCATTTTACTTATTGGATCTAACAGGCACAACACTATTGTACCAAGAAACTTAGAGTTAAGGATATCAAACATCATTTCCCCTTTGTTTACTGGTGACCACATGAAAGATATAGGTGACATGCCTGTTATAGTGACCTTACTTGACAGTTGTACCAAGGAAGAAGTCAAATTTGGGCCTGAAGCTTCAGGACAAGTGGAAATAGTAGTTATTGATGCTGAAGCCAAGATGCGGAAAATGTATTTAAGTGCAAACTTGTTTGCCACATAGACGGAAAAAAATCTGTTTATGAGAATAATTTACCTCTGAAGCTTCAGAAAGGTACTGCTGTTTTCCCTACGGTTTCTTTTACACATAACAGACGTGGATGAAAATTTCCAGAATTAGGCTACTAGCGAGGTTTGTTGACAATTTTGATGGGGTTCATGTTAAAGATGCACTGACAGAGCCCTTTTTACTCAGTGATCGACGCAATGAAGGTGAGCAAATCTCACGAATGTGTGTGTAAATATTAGGTGAAAATTTGGGCAGGTTGGATAACTGGTCAAAATGGGTCGGGTCAACACATGTTATGTTGGGTACGGGTTGTTTTGGTTTGGTCGAAAACGCTTTTATGAATAGTGTAGGCTATAAAACTAGTATGTGTGTTGTACATTTGTATCTATCATGGTTGTTTATCTCTATGTGTTCTTGCTTGGTAACATATGACCAACTTTATATCCATAGATAGTGTTGGATATGGAATTCAAAAGATTGGCATTTCTTAGATGTTGAACTAACTTCTGGCATCAACGAGAATTATTTTGCAGCAAACAAGAAACATCCTATCCCATCTCTAGATGACGATGTATGGCGATTATATAACATTAACAAAAAGGGTACTTTGGCTGAAAGCTTGATCAACGCAGAGATCAAAACCGTCAGAGATTTTATTGTGCGCCAATCTCTAGTTCCTCAATGTATCAAGGAGGTAACTTTGATCAATCTATGAGTCGATCTTATACTTCTTTTCTATTCGCAGAATCTGCTTCCATCCCCCTCCCATGAACTTAGAATATGAAGTGCGCTACTGTTGCAAACCAATTTGAAATGTGTTAGTAACTTAATATCAGATTGTTAATTATTCTTTACCATAGTAACTCTCTTGACTATCTAAAAGCGTAAATAAGTCATCCAGTAGTCAGCCAACATCAAGAGTGACTTTCATAGTTGACATTAGTTTTCATTATTTTCTATAGCCGCTTGCCACATATACGCAATACTAAGCTACCCATATTGTTGTCTATAATGGTAAAATCTTTATAAAATGGTAAAATCTTTATAAAGTTACAGTAACCTGAAAATTGACATTTGTTACAATGTTGGGATATTTCTAGATATTTGGTGGTCCAAAGCATGCAAAATACTTGGAAGCAACTATGGAACATGCTCGGAAATGTCCTGCTATACTTAAGTACAACTCGCCTGTTGACCAAAACACCGAGGTTATTCTTAATGTCTCGGGTGAAGTGTTGGGATTGTACCAGGGGGTTCATTTCTTTCCAGCTATACACTCTCTGAGACCCAAAAGGCATGCTTCTCATCCAAACACTAGCATCATTTTACAATATTTTTTTTATTAGAGTTTGCAATTTCGACCCGTTTTGTTATGACCCGGTTGATTCATGCCATGTTTTTATATCTAATGGATAAAAGTGAAAGGTTCATTTAAACGGATCAAATGGGTCAAAAGTTGCGCACAATGTCTTTTAATGTATAAAATCTCCGAAATCATTTTTGTTTTTCAAAATATCAGACTATTAGTGAAATGATATAACTCTTTTATTAATATTTGACATATTAAGTATTCATTAAATATTAAAGTTTTGGACAATAAGTGTTCACATTTCGACCCAAATGTTTTAAGTAGTTAGCCAACACTACTTTTGCCACCTCTAATTCTTAAGTGTATATGTGGCAGCAGGAAGTCGCCAAGAAGTTGGTAATTTCTGCATCTAACGACTTGCAGCGTGTAATTCCCATAAATAAGGACCAATTTGTTGCAAGTTGCATTCATATACTTGACAAAAACATGCTTCATGATGAACAAGACTCGAACCTGCAATTCTTACCTGAACGATATGATGAGATTTATGGCCGGTTCGAGGGTCTTTGTACATCCATTCCACTTGCACCAGAGCAAAACGGGTCTTGTAAAAGATTGAGGAAGCTGTTCTGTGTTGTAAGGTTCACCATAGAAATCTGGGCAAAAAGAAGCTTGGATGATTCTCATGCTCACAAAAAACAAAAATTGTTTTAGTGCTAAAAATAGTAGATTTTCAGAAAGTTAATAATTGTGAGAAGTAAATAAGTCACTTGTATAGTTGTATGTAATGCATAAAAGATAATAACAAGTAGTGGAAGAATATAAGAGTGGCGGTTACATAAGCGTATCACAGTCAAAGCAATATGTACAAATGCATTAACTTCTGGCGATTCTTAATATATTATTGATTCTTAAAGAATACTCTCTCTCTCTCTCTCTCTCTCTCTCTCTCTCTCTCTCTCTCTCTCTCTATCTCCCCCCCCCCCCCTCTCTCTCTCTCTAGTCATTCATTTTAAAATCAATTATATGTTGAGAACTGTATAATGCAATTGTACGTAGGGCTTTTAGCGTGATACATAAGTTGTTTACGTAATCGCCCATACTTTTTCTCTCCCACGACCTTGATTATCTTTCATGCACTAAAAAGTGATTTATGTAGTTATTGCCGTTCTTAACATATCATTGATTCTAAAATCATTGCTCATGTGTGTGTATACATAGAGAGACAGTGACGGATATAGAAAATAAAACAAGAGGTAACATTTTATAAAAAAAAAAATATTTCAAGAGGTAACAAAAAAAATTTTTTGGATAACATTTTATAAAAATACCTTAAAAACAATTTTTTTCCACTTTGTCAGGATAATCGAGGGTAACAAACGTACCCCCTGACTTTTAGCTGTTGTATCCGCCTCTGTAGAGAGAGAGGTGTGTTTGTTTCTTAATGTGATCTATATATATGGATAAATGGATGAGAGGTAACCCAATTGTTGAATGCACTAACACTGGCACCGTTGCGAACGAGATTAGAAGTTTTGCCAAGAGATTAGTTTCAACTTTTCAACGATATTTTCTCTATTTGTACAACTGAAATAACCTCGAAAGTACATGAGTTGATTATTAGCTATAATCTATTAATCACTAATATATAAAGATTAATGAAACTCGTAAAATATTAGTTGGCAAAGGCATATTTACTTTAGTTTAAATACTTCACTCGGTTTCTTAACATGAGTTATTCCTTTGATTAGAAATAAATAATTTGGATTTAAGGTTTGTTTTTGAAGTTGACCTTGATAGGATAACAGGGATGTCAGATGTGTTTGTTTGCAGGTTTAGTGGATATATGGGTTGTTTTAAGAGTGCCCGGAGTGGGGCGGGAGGGGGATACCGCCGCCATAGTGGCGTGGGATGGGCAGGATGGGGCGGGCGTGGAGGGTCTCACCGGCGTGGGGCTTAGGGTGGGGTGAGGTGGCATCTCTTGATTGGGTAGGGTATAATTATTAGTTTATATATATATAAAAAAAATCATATAATTTTATTTTTTTTGGCCGGTTAGGTTAAAAAAACAAATTAAATAAATAAATAAACATTACATAATTAAATTACTTAAATAACCATTACATAATTACTTAAACAACCATTACATATTCCTAATTCTTAAATTACTTATTTAAACACTAGATAATTCCTAAAAAACATTACATAATTAAATTACTTAAATAACCATTACATAATCCCTTCCCCACCCTTCCACTCCCCACAATCCCCCCCCCCCCCCCCTCCGTACAAGGGTTCCACAAGTGCCATATGACGCTTCATACCCCTCTTTCCCCCACCACTCCGAGTAGTCTAAAGAAAGTTGTTTTATATTTTAATTTTGGTAAATTTATAAAGTACATTTAAAAATAATATATTTGACAATTAAAAGAGAAAGAAAAGAGTGTCGTGATGAGGGAGGATGTGGGGAGAGGAAAAGAAAACGACATGCGTGTGTAGAAATTGATGATTCAAACTATGGATACAGAATATAACCAAACACGACACAATATCAAAACAGAGATATAGGTGATAAAACATATTAGGTCACAACGGGTGTTCATCAATTCATCACATTCATCACACTATCACACCTAATCAAAATCTGTCACCTCATTTTATTACATTCCATCACTAAAACCATGCGGCGGTGTTCACATTCCATCACATTTCATCACTAAACTTTTTATTTTTTAAAATATATAAAAACATTATATTAAATAAAAATATATTATATTAATTAAAAAAACATTAAATTAAACTAAAAAACATTACATTAAATAAAAAAACAAAAAAATAATCCTAAAAAACATATAATAAAACAGAAAAATAAACATTAAAAACATAAAAAACCGAAAAAAATAAACCTAAAAGTTACATGCCCAACCCCATTTGTGGCAAATTTCACATTTTTGATCGATGAGAATCGACTTGTTTGGTTCTTCGGCGTCTTCATGCGACTCCTTCAACACCTTCAAATCTTTATTTATTTTTTTAATTTCGGACAAATGTGTTCATGTAGGTGTTTTCTCTTTGTATTTTCAAGTCCGCCAAGTGCTTACGCCTTTTCCGATTCTCATCAATTTCCACCATCTTTGCCGACTAGTATTCGATCATCGCCTCCATCCAAGGTTCTTTGCCTTTGCCACTTGACGACTCGACACTCTTCCTTCGAGTCGTGGTTCTTGTCGGGGTAGTGTCGTCATCGGGGTCAGGAAATTCATCATTCAAATTAAGTTCGGGTATGTTGGTAGACAGCCCGTCTGTTGATGGTGTAAAATTACTCGAGTCGGAGGTTTTAGATCGTTTTTAGAATGACCACTCCTTCCCCTTCCCCTTCCCCCACGAGGGCCGGTTGGCCCAAGTTCGGTTAACTCCAGAATATCAAGGGGAACCCACATCGAATGAACTTTTGCAACTTCCCAAGAATCCAACGAATTAAAACCAGTCCTAACGTAAGCCCACTGATAATCGTTGAGGGCCGCACGTATGATTTCCACATTCGACGCTCCACTTGGCCAAAGACATTTCTATAATTTATAAAAAATAAAGTTAACAATTTTTATAAAAAAATATAAAGTAAACGATTTATAAAATAATAACATCATATACCTGTGATGTAGAGAGCGTTGAATTTACTAATTTTTTCTGTAAATCGCTCCATTTACCGGTTATTTGATCCATACGCCTTCTGCTTATACCGGTAAGTTGTTCAAAGTGTGCCTTCACTCGCAGCCAAAAAGTTTCGGATGGTTGTTGATTTTTGATGCGTTTGTATCTCCTCTTCTTCCTCTTCCTCTACCTCTTCTTCATATTCATCATCATCATCTTCTTCCTCAGAATCTTGAACCGTATACTTCTCTGGATCGCGAACCCCATAATGATCGAACATAGGTAGATCAATCGGATCGGGACGTGCTTGAAACACTCTGGATGCGATTTGGGTTGGCATGTTGGGTTGAGGGTAGTGCAGTGGATATTGGTTTGGAAGCGAGAATTGTTGGGTTTGAAACATAAGGTTTTGAAAACTTTGGTTTTGATAGGATTGGTGTGTAGGTTGTGGGGTTGACGGTGCGTCTTCACGAAATCGAGCCTGCCGGTTCGCCTAAGTTAGGCCGGACCTTTGGTCTAAACTTTCTTTTCGTAGCCGATTGTTTGTTGCTTGATCGTTCCATATTTTTTTTTGATTGTGTGTTGTTTTGATTGTGTGTTATTTTGATTTAAAATGGAAATGTATATATAGTGATTTGGGAAAAAAAGTTTTTTTATTTAAAACGGTCAAAAGACCGTTGGTGGCCAACCAACGGTCGTATTCCAACGGCTATTTTCAACGTGATGGCCATCACGAGAATCTTCATCGCAGCCGTGATAAATTAAGAGGGCGGTGTTTCGCGGTGGTCACGATATCACGGGGTCGCCATCACGGACCACCCTGGCTCGCCTTAGGGAAATTAGATTTAAATACTTCAAACTTTACGTCTGGCTTACCTGCTAGTGTTTGGTTAGGAAGATGGGAAACACGCATGCGTGGACCTTACGGGTGTGTCTCCTTTAGCGGGATTCAGGGAGAGTGGGTTCGTGGCAGGGCAAGCGGTACTTAGAGCAGAGTCGAACAAGGTGGCAAAGCACGCTAAAGCGTGCGAAGATAACAAACATGCTTTTGTCCCTTTGGCCTTTGACACTTTTGGCTCATTAGCACCGAATGCGATCAGATTTCTGACGAGAGTCCAGCGGGTGGTCAACAGCAACTTTTCGACTCCCCAGGGGAGAGGATTTGTTTTCTCTAGATTAGGGTTCTCTATCCAGAAAGGGGTGACGGCGTAGCTTGTTGCCCGCCTACCTGCTATTCTTATGTAATTTGCCCCTTTTATTGAAATGAAAATCTATATTTACTATTAAAAAAAATTACACTTTATTTATTATGTCATATACCTTTTAGCAGGGCCGGCCCGGGGCAAGGCAGGGTGGGCGATCGCACCGGGCCTAGAGCCTCCGAAGGGCCCGTCAGAGTTGCTTTCGGCGATGTGACTGTAAGTTTCTTCCGGCAATGGCGTTGACGAGCATGTTCACGAGGCCCGGCGGTGGAAGGGACGGAGAATAAAATGAAGAGTAAAATTGCCTTGTCGGAGCTTTTTTCGGCCGACTGAGAAAATTAGCAAAAACTTGAACCACATTGCAGAGAAGAAGACAAGAATAAAAGAGAAGAAATAGAAGAATATAAAAATAAAGCTCAATTCTCAAGAAAAGTGTAATACTAATATTTTGAATTAAATAAAAATATTTGGTTGTACTGACTACTGAATTTGGTGACCTGCCAAGTAATTCAATTTTACTTTCGAAAAAGAAAAGGATGCAAATTGTTTATATATTTTGTTAATTTATTGCTTATTTATATTTCAGTTAGTATATAAATTTACTTTGCTTTATTTTTAATAAAGCGTCTAAATACATCGTTATGAATTCGTAAAACGAATGATACTTTTGAATAATAAACTATTTTAATTCAATACATGAAATATTAAAGGTTGTTTAATTACTTACCAATTTATACTTGATCTCAAAGTTGTTTATTGTAAAAAGAATAATTGGTATACGTAGGTAAATAGAGTTGTTTTCATGATTGTTGTACATGGTAAAAAAAAAAAAATTTTGAAACGTTACCCCTGATATTTTATTCTAGATCTGTCACTGTGCGGTGTGGTGTGGGTGTGTGTTTTGTTTGGGGGGGGGGGGGGGGTGGAGAAGATGAGAAAATTTTGAAACATCACCCCTGATCTTTTATACTGTACCTGTGCCGTATATAGCGGGTAGGGCCTAAATTTTATCTCGCCGAGGGCCCAATTAATTTTTAACATTTTCGGGGACGGCCCTGCCTTTTAGTTTATTATACAATTAAAGCATTAAAAGATATATATATATATATATATATATATACATATATATATATATATATATATATATATAGGGTCAAGATCGTGTACAAAGTGGTTTTTTTGTGAGAAGTGTGAGAAGTATTAAAAATTGATACTTAGGTATCATTTTTTGAACTTAGTCGTGATGTTTTGGATTGTTTTGCCTATAAAATCACCAAACATAACAATTAAAAACCGAAAACAATGTATTTTAGGCTTAAAACTTAAAACACCATGCTAAGAACAGTAGCAGTGTGTTTTAAGCGTTAAGTAGTGTGTTTTAGCTGTTTTTTAAATTTAATGACTATAATACATTGTATTGTGTTTTAGATTGCTGTGTTTGGTGTTTTTCAAGTTAAAACAACCTAAAACATCATTCCTAAATCCAAAACATGATGTCTACATGTCAATTCTTAGTCCTTCTCACACTTCTCACGAAAAATGTACTTTGTACAGGATCCTAAACCTATATATATATATATATATATATATATATATATATATATATAATTGTGTAAACTAGATTATTGAATTTTTTATTTTGCTTCACAACTGTAACACCCCAAAATTCGTTATACATGATTAAAATTCTTATAACATGCCTTACCTAGAGGCTAGGACAAGAAAAGAATTATGATTAAAATCTACAAAAGTTTCATATGATCAACACTTAACATGAATTAAGTTGATTAAGAATCCACATGTTTAATTAGTCATAAAAGCAACTATAGGGATTAATCTTGGAATTATCTAAAACTCATGAAAATGGGTCAAAGGTGTTCAACAAAAAATCAATTTCTCACTTCCTAGAAATCGATTAAAACACACAAACACACCTAATTTTCACACATACAATACTAAGAACACCAAATCAGCCCCCAAATCAACTATAAATCCAAGTGTGGTAGTTGCATGTCATAAGATTTAGTCCTTTAAACCTAGCTTCATCTCTAGGTAAACTCGATTTCATTTAATTTGTTATGATTTTGCCCTATGTGATGATGATGTAAAATTTAGAACCTTGTGTTTTTATAAATTGATACCCAATGAAGGTCTCCCTAGTATAAGGGAACCTTAATGTGAAGAATTTCTTTGTGAAACATGTCAATTAAGAAACCTAGATGGTGAAGTCCCTAAATGTGTTACATAAACTATGGGTCCTTTGGGATCATTAGTAATAGCAAATCAGTTGTTGCTAAAAAGGTATGTAGGTGCATTTAAATGGAATAGTTGTAGGTGAATTCATATAATAAAATGATATGGGTGCTAGGTTGTTGAGGATATGCTTCTTCATGGCCTTGATAGCCTACAATCATTGTGCCAAAAACCTTGCCCACCAAGTGTTTGATAAAATGCCACAATGAAGCTCGTCTTCATTTGATTTAATACATTGTAATGGGCCACTTTGTGAACACATATGATAGCTTGAGTTAGCATCTAATCACAAGTTTTATGAATGTCTTTGCGAACTACTCTCCAGGTACCAAGCAAGAAGCTTCACGGATCCAAGCGGTAAGGGATTCAAAGTTAAAAGGCCGCGAGTAAGGTACGTGTCACTATGACTCGAATGCGTATACAAGTCTCTAGCTTCATGTGATTTGTATTGTCCTGAATGTGGAATGCACCTTGTGGTTTCCAAACGCCCCATATATGATGCATTGTTGAGGAAGCATTATTAGCCATTCGGGCCGAGCGCGCATTGATTGGGTAGACAATTCATGAGATTTTATGTTCAATGCGTAGCCACCACGGTAGAATGAACTGAATGAACTCATATTCTCTTGAATCAAAACTTGATTGGGAAGAATGGAACGGGGTAAATTGTTTGGAAATCACATGAGGTCGCTTGGTAGACGCCGAAGGCCTATACCGCTTAGACGATAATTGTGTAGTCATGTTAATATTCACAAATTTTGGTTGTCACCTATATTGTTATGATGAGTCGAAATCGGGAGTTTAAGCAACTTCTTGATTAGGTAAGGCTCGTATCCTAGATACATTTCTTCAAGGCGAAATCATAGCGGGTCAATGAATTCGAAAGGCATCTTAGCTATGGATCCTAGATGATAATAATGTGTTAAACCCATGAGAAATCACTAGATTTCGGCCCTTATTTCTTGTTATCTACTGTAGAGAACATAACCATTTGAATATGGGATAATAAATGTTGAATTACTTAAGTTTTAGGCTTCATTCAGTGTCTGCTAGCCGTAACCCATGGCTTCAGGCCGTAGGCTACGGCCAAAGAAGCAAAAACGACCAGAATCTGCTGGCCGTAACCCTTGGCCATCTGGCCATAGGATACGGCGAGCATCGGCATCAGCATCAAAATCATGGTCTTAACCTACGGCTATTAAGTCGTAGGCTACGACGGTTTCTTTTGGGCCATTTTCCTTTGTGTAATGCACCTATTAACATACATTTTTACATGCTTTATCATACGTTAATTGATCCTAATCAAATTTAACCTTGATAAAACCGTAGGTTTGTATAAGAAAGGCTTCAAAGAGGATGGTTCAAATGACATTAGTCAAATGACATGTAATCAAACCTAACTACTAAAACATGAACATGCTTCATGATGTTTAGTAAAACTCATATGATTAATGTGGATAAACCCGAATTTTGATATCTAAATATTATACTAAAATTTGTATATTTGACACGAGTCTTACAACAACTTTGTGAAAAAACAATATTTTTATCTGTTTAATTAAATGACTCTTTTTAACCTATGATTCATAATTTTTTTATTTCATTCTAACTTGGGACTGTAAACAAGTCGAGTCAAGCTGAGCCTGAGCTCACTAATTAAAATTTTGTTTTTAAAGCTCGAGCTCATCTCGGGGTTAATTTTTCAAGTTCGAGCTCAGCTCATTTGTTATTTATATTAATTATAACTAGGGGTGCAATGAGTCGAGCAGTTCGCGAGCTACTTGAGATCGACTCGATAAAAAACTCAAAATGAGCCGAGCTTTATCAAGCTCAAACCAAGCTTGAGCCTAAAACAAAACTCATTTACTTATCGAGCCCGAGCTCGAGCCTGACAAATGAAGCTCGTCAGGCTTGTCGAGCCTTATAATAATATTCGTTTTATTAATATTTTATATTATTTACCCGACATTTAAAGTTGTTTAATAATTGAGCCGAGCTTTTGACTTATCGAGCTTAAACGAGCCTATTATTTATATTATTTTTATTTAATATATTAACTACTAAACACTAAACGAGCCGAGCTCGAACTTGAGAAACTACGAACGAGCCGAGCTCGAGCCTTAAAAACAAAGCTCGAACCGAACCGAGCCGAGCTCTTATAAGTTAATCAAGCTCGAGCCTAGTCGAGCTCGGGCTCAACTTGGCTCGTTTGCACCCTAATTATAACTATTGTTATAATTTTATATATAACATGATATATATATATATATCTATACATATCTATTATTAAGTTAATTTTATCATAGTTTTATATGTAAAAAACATTTTACAAAAACATATATTTAATATATTAATAAAAAAATTAAATAAAATAGGCTCGTTTAGACTCACGAATCAATTCAAGCAACATAAGTGAAGCTCAGGCTCAGACTTATAACTAAACAAACTTATTTTTCGGTTCAAACTCAGACTCAACCTTGTTCAAATCTCTAACTCTATGGCCATGTATCCTCTACTCCTCTCTCATCATGAGACATTAGTTTCAAGTTTAACAACATAGTCCCCATTTTTTACAAAGTGAAGATACCTCGATACATCAGTGACAATCATGTTTTAATAATATATAGATTATGACATTAGATTTTCTCATCCTAACGGTTTCATGATGTTAAAGTCCAACTTCTTGGAGAATTTCCAAGAACTAACGTCCAATGTGAAGGGAGTATGCGTGTAATCGGGGCACCAGAAAATAATAGACCGGTTTCGCAGGTAGTCGTACCAATTGGAAACCTTTACTATACTAATGGTTTTGAAGGTAGCCAATATATATACGCGCATTTGTGATTTTATGTGGTTAGAATTTACTTAGATTATTAGATTGTTGTGGCTTAACGTTATCTCAAATATTATACTATTATATATTGCTAACTAGGCGTTGATGTGACATTCGGTAACTCAATCCTGCTCATTTGATCATGTTGTGGGTCAAAGTGAGCAATGATTTTTTTAAAACATTAATAAATAAAATAAAAAACATTAATATTTTACATAAAATAAAAAACATTACATTAAATTAAAGAAACATTACACTAAAAAACATTATACTAAAAAGACATTACACTAAAAAATAAAAACATAGTCCTAAAATTATAACAACTAATGTAATGTTGGGTGTAGCATTTGTCACGCTAAAACATGATACAAATTATGCCTAATCTCAGAAAAATACCCGACATGAGTAAATGCTATGAACACGTCTTCTTCTTCGTCGGGGAGTTCCCTTGTGACTTTTTTATATGCTCGTTCGAAGTTTCTAAACTTCGTTTTGAGATCTCCGTACTTGTGGGAGATTAAATCACAAGTACGTTCGATTCCTCCGACGAGCTTACCAAACTCGACTAGCAATTTGCCCCATTGTGGTCCTCGACTGCGGAGACCATGACTCGATGCGCCATCATCGTGCACTTGATTGTATGCGATTATCAACGCAAGTTCCTCCTCTTCGGTCTATTGCACCATGATTTAAAGAAGATTGATGATGGTTGTAGAAGAAGGATTTCAAGTTGTTTTAGAAGGAGAAGAAGAAATTGAAAGGTAAAAATGAAAGGAGAAGAAGATGGTATATATAGGTAAAAATCGGTCATTTAAAAAAAAATTTGAAACGGTCAAAAGGAGCCGTTAGCAGACGCGAGCGAGGTCGCGTCTGCTCGCTCGTAGGCCATTACCGCATGGTGATTGTTGTGTTCGTGAGCCACGTGGCTGGCTCGCGGCAGTTCACTCGTGCGTGGTTGTTGTTGTGTTTGGATAACATCATTAGATGATCCAAACTAATTATTTAATCTGTTCAACCCCTACCTAACCACTTATAACGACCCTTAAAAGTTTTGACAACATGTTTTTTCTTTCTACGTACTGTTGGTGTACGCGTTAATTATGATGAACCACCTTAGATTTTGTCTTTAAATATTCTAACGTTACAAGCAAATTAATTGCAGGTAAACCTTACCAAAACACACAACACACACACACACTTACTTTGAGCTTCAACTAAAAACAACGGTGATGATTAATCATCAGATGGAATTAGTTAATAACAGCAATGGATCAATAGGAAGCACAACTTCAACTGCAGCTTCAAAAGAGTAACAGAATTTATTATTGCTTTTAATATTTTTTATACAATGTGTTTAGATATTATAATATGTTGCATTAATGTTTTCATAGGGTTGACTTGAAGCTAGAAATGATCCGTCTATACGAAGGAAAGTTGGAGGAAGATAACAACCATGGATCTCGGCCGGTTTCTGAGTATATATTTCTAATTCTTAATCTAGTATCTTGTTAGATACTTATGGAATATTAGACTGAATTTACTTTCATGATACTGCACAATATGTTCATCGGTTATGTTGTTAGGGAGGAAATGGAGCTAATGATGTGCATATACAAGGACACTGTGCAGATGTGAGTCTCATTATATATGTCTTATTTTATGTCTGGATGTATGTGTTTTTAATTTGTATGATAATCATTGATATTTTTATGCTTGGTATTTCTGTAACTAATATTGCATTTATTGATCTTGCTTTTATTAGACCTGTAAATGAACCGAACGAACATGAACACAGGCGTGTTCATGTTTGTTCATTTAACTTTAACCGAACACGAACACGAACACATAATCGAACACATTTTTGTGTTCGTGTTCGTTTATTAAGAAATTTGCCGTGTTCGTGTTCGTTTATGTTCGTTCATTTAAAACTTAAATGAACTGTTCATGAACATAAACGTACACAAGTGATCAATATAAATGAACACAAATGAACATAAACGAACACAAACAAAAACAAGTTAATAATGATTCATCACAATGCACCAAAACCAAATGACGGGGATGAGAAATACGGCGGCGCTATGGTCTGTAGAGACGGGGATGGGGGAGACGGCGACGCTGTTGAGGCTGGAGAGTGGAGGCGGGGCTGTGGAGGTGGTCGACCGGAAGTAGAAGAAGGTAGGGCTGTGGAGTGTGGAGAAGAAAGGGGGTGTGGCTGTGAAGTATGGATAGTGTCTGATAAGTGATATGGTTAGAATATTAGGTTTAGGGTTAAATTTTTACAACATATGAATTAAGATACTTAACAAAAGAAAATAAATAATAAAAATAAAGTTAAGTTTAATTAAGCGAACATAAACGAACAAAAATAAACGAACGAACATAAACGAGCATAAATGAATGAACATAAACGAACACAAATGAACATAAATGAACGAACATAAACGAACGTTCAGGAACATAAATGAACGAACAAAGCGTGTGTTCATGTTCGTTCGTTTATTTAAATAAACGAATACAAACGAACTTCGCGCCGAACAGTTCACGAACAGTTCGGTTCATTTACAGGCCTAGCTTTTATTGTGTCTTAATCTGGGATTTAGCTCATATCTTTAACAAGGGTCAGTTTTGTTTGTTTGATTGTTGTCTGGCCCGAACAAGGGTATAGAGAGTATTTGGTTCACCTCATCAATTGAATGAGGGAAAGGGAACTTTATATAAGAGAACAATTACAACAATCTCTCCTATAATTAAGGAGGACTTCCAAAGATAAAAGATATACAATAATGATAATTATAAATACAAATATTTATCTAATACCCCCTTCAATCGGAAAGGTGGCGGCCCAAGATGTAGCATAGCACGAAATTTCTCAAATAAAGGGCGCGGAAGACTTTTTGTGAAAATATCCGCCACCTGAAGATTGGTTGGAACAAACTTTGTGTAAAGCTTCCCTGAGTGAACAAGTTCCCTGATGAAATGGTAGTCTAAATCAATGGGCTTTGCTCGCTTACGAGAAACAGGGTTTTGAGTCATAAATAAAGCACTTTTGTTATCACAAAGCAAAGTAGGCCTATCAGGTGGTAAAGCATGGAGCTCGCGTAAGAGATGAGTGATCCAGACAAGTTCTGCAGCGGTGTTTGCCATGGCCCGATATTCTGACTCACAACTGGAGCGAGAAACAGTGGGTTGTTTCTTGGCACTCCAAGAAACCAAATTACCACCAAGAAAAATAGAGTAACCATATGTAGAGCGTCGCGTCTCCAAGCAACGGGCCCAATCTGCATCCGAATAGCCAATAATAGAGGTGGTATGAGGACGACTGTAGGTGAGGCCAAAGGAAAGAGTTCCTTTGACATATCGTAAGATCCGTTTGACAGCCTGAAAATGAGCAACTGTGGGAGCATGAAGAAACTGAGAGACTTGATTGACAGCATAAGATAAATCAGGACGAGTGATTGTCAAGTATTGCAAGGCGCGCACCAAGGAACGATAAGCTGTAGGATCAGGGCAGGGGGCCCTTGTGTGGTGAACGACTCATGAGGAGCCAAGGGAGTGCTAACAGGTTTGGCATCAGAAAGAACAGCACGCTGAAGGATGTCCTGAGCATATTTGGATTGAGTGAGAAATAATCCAGTGTCCGTATATGCAACCTCAAGGCCCAAAAAATAATTAAGATCACCCAAATCCTTAATAGCAAACTCGTGATTGAGACAAGAGATGAACGTTTGAATAGCAGCTTCATTATTACCTGTAAGAATTAGATCATCAACATAGACAAGTGAATACATAAGGCAAGAACCATGTTTGTAAACAAACAAGGATGTATCCGCCCTGCTACAGATAAAACCGTAGGATATCAAGAAACTGCTTAGACGTTGAAACCAGGCCTTGGAGCTTGTTTAAGACCGTATAGAGCTTTAGAAAGCTTGCATACATGATGAGGAAAACGTTCATCTGGGAACCCAGGTGGTTGCTCCATGAAGACAGTCTCACTCAGATTGCCATTTAAAAAGGCGTTTTTAACATCCAGTTGGTGCAGTTTCCAACTATTCAAAACTGCAAGAGATAAAACAATACGAACAGTAGATGCCTTTACAACAGGACTAAATGTATGAGAGTAATCCAGACCAGGAATCTGAGTATAGCCCTATGCGACCAACCGAGCCTTGTATCGCTCAATAGAACCATCTGAATGATACTTAATACGGTAAACCCACTTCGAACCAACCACATTAGTAGAGGATGGTCGAGGAACAAGAGTCCAAGTATGATTTTGATGCAAAGCGTCAAGTTCCTCATGCATGGCGGCCATCCATTTAGGATCTTTGACAGCAGATTTAAAGCCACGTGGTTCACGGGCTGAAGAGATGGCAACAAGTAGAGCATGTGTAGTTAGAGACGCCAGATCAGCCCGATACTTTGGTTTGAAAATTCCGGCTTTAGAACGGGTTTGCATCGGATGAGAGGACTGAGAGGGGTCCTGTATAGGCTGCTCAGGAATTGTTTGCTGGGCCGAAGCAGCGGGCTCAGGATGAGGGGCCTCCATAGATGAAGAGGCCGTAGATGACTGGGTCGGAGCCTGGTGGAGCAGAGGATCCCGAGAGGAGTTGTCTGAGGGGTGATGAACCGGATCAGGTTTGACCGGATCAGATTGGACTGGATCAGGTTGGACCGGATCAGGTTGGGCCGGAGCATGTTGGTCTGGATGCTGAACTGTATGAGCAACGTCCATCTCAGGTTCAAAAATGGGCAAGTTACACGGTATATGAGGATCCGAAGCAGTTGTGGAAGGCTCGGGTTGATGAGTAGTAGTAACAGCGTGAGGATGTTCATCAATAAAGCTGATATCAGGGATTGAGGATAAAGCGATGGTACCAGAGACTCCATGAAACGGAAAAATAGACTCATTGAAGCGAGCATGTCTGGTAATAAAAACCCTGGAAGTAGATGGATCAAGACACCGATATCCTTTGTGTTGTGTGCTATAACCAATAAATACACAAGCAATACTCCGCGGCTCAAGCTTATGCTTCGCATAATCACGAAGATAAGGAAAAACTTGACAACCATAAGTCCGAAAATTGGAATATTGTGGAAGTTCATTAAAAAGTAGTTGATATGGAGACTTGTCGCCCAATAGAGGAGTAGGCAAACGATTGATAATATATGTAGCTGAAGTAAATGCATCCACCCAATAAGTAGCCGGAATATGAGCATTAAATAACATTGCCAGACCAGTTTCAACAATATGACGGTGCTTGCGTTCCGCACGCCCATTTTGTTGAGGCGTGTACGGGCATGAGAAACGATGAAAAGTACCATTATCCTCAAATATTTTTCGAACAGTATGATTGACAAACTCAGTACCACCATCACTCTGAAAAACTTTAACCTTGCGCGAGCATTGAGTTTGAACAAGGTTAAGAAACACAGGTAAAACTGTGTAGAAGCCAGTTTTTGTTTTCAGAGGATATAGCCATGTGAACCTGGAATAATCATCAATAAAAGCAACATAATAACGAAACCCATCCTTAGAATAAACAGGTGAAGGACCCCATAAATCACAGTGTATTAAGTCCAAAGGATTGGAAGCACGTTTTAAATTTAAATCAAATGATAAACGTTGCCCTTTTGCAAGTTGACAAGGGTTACAAACCGTAGATTTAGGTAACAAAGAAGTAACAGACAAAATGCCTAATTTATTCAAAAGTGAAATAGTTTGAAAAGAAACATGTCCTAGACGAGCATGCCATAACTCGTAGGAGGCTTTATTGAGACTTCTAGTGGTGGCAACAAAAGCTTGTGGTGAACTCTTGAGCACATATAAATCATCCACACGTGATCCTTCAACGAGAACCTGCTTGCTTACCTGATCCTGAATATGAAAATAAGAATCGGAAAATAAAACATCAACCGGATGATCTCTGGTTAACCGACTGACTGACAAAAGCTTCTTAGTTAGACCGGGGACAACAAGAACATTACGCAACTTGAGCTTATTAGCTATAGTGGTTGTCCCCGTATGAGAAATAGATAACATCTTACCATTACCAAAAACCACACGCTGATTACCTGTGTAGGGAGTTGGGTTTTGTACCGAATCCGAAGGTGGAACCATATAAGTAGTGGCTCCAGAGTCAGCACTTCAGTCGGGAGAATCATCAGTCACATGACAACGAGCATGAAAGGCCTTGGCTAGAGACTCGTCAGTGGTGGCATTAGAGGCGAATGAAGAAAGCTGTGGGCAGGCATTCGCATAATGTCCGTTGGTGCGACATAGTTGACAATGCGGAGGTCTACGATTTTGGCTATTGTTCGAACCACGGCCACGACCATTAGTAGAACCACGACCACCCGAAGTACGGGATGAATAGCCACGACCCCGACCTCGAGTTTGTTGAGCATTGAAGGCGACCGGTGGAGTATCACCACCGTGCATAGATTGCATAAATAATTCCTGACTTTCGGTATGAGCAATTAAATCCCGAAAGGTATATGTCAAAAGAATGGCCGAGACCACAGAGATACCAGTGTAGACGATCCATCTCAGCAACCGGATGGCCAATAGCGGCAAGCTGGTCACAAATAGACTTAAACCTGCGAGAAAAATCAGAAACAGAAGACGTACCCTTCCTGAGAAGACGAAGGGAATCACGTAACGAGTGCACGCGTTCAACGGACGCATTGCTAAAAGCATGTTCAAGGGCTGTCCATAATTCTCGGGCAGATTTGAGTCCAAGAACTTCAGCCGCAGCCTCTTCAGTGAGAGCAGACTTGATAAGGAGAACAACTTTCTGATCATTATCAGCCCAGACAGCAGCATCTGGGTGAGGACTGGTTTTGTCCGAATCAGTAATGGTGGCCGGAGGAGGAGAAGCCGAGTCACTGATCTGACCGGACAGTTTGTGAAAGGCCAGGACAAGAAGCATTTGCTCTCGCCATATAAGGTAATTGGAGGAAGAAAGTTTCATGTGCATCATGTGGGAAAAAGAGTGCATGGAGAATGGGGGTTCAGAAGATGAGGCAGCCATGGTAGGTCCCTAGGAAGAAGATGATGTGCGAAAAAAATAAAAATAAGGGTGGCAGAATTAGGTTAGAAAGGTGGGAGGGTATTGGCTGATACCATATAGAGAGTATTTGGTTCACCTCATCAATTGAATGAGGGAAAGGGAACTTTATATAAGAGAACAATTACAACAATCTCTCCTATAATTAAGGAGGACTTCCAAAGATAAAATATATACAATAATGATAATTATAAATACAAATATTTATCTAATAAAGGGCAATTTCTTTTCCCCTTCCAGCCTGAATTGTGTTCGTGAACTACGGGGTTTGGTTGTTGACTTCATGTTCAGTTATATGTAGTAATGCTTACTGTTGCTATATGTTTTCCAAATCAACAGAAAGCAGCAAGAGTTTGTTTTCAGAATAAGACAGAAATTCGGCTTCGATTTGTCGAAATGGATGATGACATGGTAAGTAATATAACTTCCAAATTCAAATATAGAAAGTGCAAATCTTGTAGCTTACACATACATCATATGTCATCAGGAATCTTCTGATAGAATTTAAAGATAAAAGCAGGTAGATTACTGGATTAATAGGCCCAATTTGAGAGGGGCAATCTCTCCAATTACAAACAAAGATAATCAAAATTTTCTGGATAATAAACAAAGAAACATAGCCTGCTTTTTTATAATGCATAAACTTAATAACCACTCTTGGAATTTGGATGGTGAGGGACTCCCCCACCTTCCAACTCCCATATTACTTTTATGACCAAGTGGATCTACCCAATCACCAAAAATGATATTAAATTGCTCCAGCTCAGCAGCACCCGGACCCGCAACAACCCAATTCTTTTTCCGTATATAAACTTTAAGTGGAATTGTATCATTACATCCCTCGCCATAAAATGCATTGTCCTCAAGGCGAAACTTAGGGAATTGTTCAGCCAACAGGTCATAAGATTCCCAAGTAGCTTCTTTGATAGGACGATGACGCCAAGAAATTAACAGTTCCAACACCAGTTTACCAGCCTCTGCCACCCAGCGATGAGACACCACAGAATTGGGTTGTAAATCAATTTCCCAATCTTTGGTAATAGGTAAAGGTGGAGTAGGATCAACAGAAAACGATCCATGAGCTGGTTTGAGCATTGAAATATGAAAAACTGGATGAATTTTTGCATCAGCAGGTAATTCCAGTTCGTAGGCAACCGGACCAACCACTCGTTTAACACGATATGGGCCAAAGAACCTGGGAGATAGCTTTTCAAATCGTCGTTTTGCTAAGCTACGCTGACGATATGGCTGGATCTTCAAGAAAACATAGTCACCCACTTGAAATGATAATTCCCTGCGTTTAGAGTTAGCTTGGGCACGCATACGATCTTGTGCTTTACTAAGGTTGAAACGAAGTAGCTTAAGCATCTCGTCCCTATCAATCAGTTGTTGTTCCAATTCCTCATTTTTTGTCTCCCCCTTAACATATGGAAAGAGCAGTGGGGGATCTCGCCCATAAACCACAGATGAGGGTGTAGTGCCTGTAGAGGTGTGATAGCCGGTATTGTAAGATAATTCAGCCCAAGACAAACAGGAGCTCCACTTGGTTGGTTGCTCATGGGCAAAACATCGAAGGTAAGCCTCAAGACAACGATTGACAGCCTCCGTTTGCCCGTCCGTTTGTGGGTGATAACTAGTGCTCAAATTCAGCTTGGTTTGACTCAAACGGAACATTTCTTGCCAAAAATTGCTTATGAATATCACATCACGGTCAGATACAATAGAACGCAGAAAACCATGTAACCGTACAATCTCCTTACAAAACATAGCAGCCACACTTTTAGCAGTAAATGGGTGAGATAAACACACGAAATGGGCATATTTGCTTAGGCGATCCACGACCACCATGATAGTGTCATACCGATTGGATGGAGGTAAACCCACTATGAAATCCATCGATAAATCTTCCCAAATCTGTTCGGGATAGGTAAGGGCTGAAGTAAACCCGCGGGAGATAGGGTCTGGTATTTTTGTTGCTGACAAATTGCACACTGCTGCACATATATACGAACTTCCTGTTTCATCTTGGGCCAGAAATAGTGAGCTGATAAGCGTTTGATTGTTTTCAGAAATCCCCCGTTACCACCCATAGGGGTGTTATGCGCTTCCTGCAGCAGTGTGAGCTTGATATTGGCGACATCAGGTACCACCAAACGATTCTTATAAAAGAGGAGTTGATCCACCATATGGAAATCGGGAAATGAGGTTGGGTTAGAAAGCAATTCCTGAATAATATCACTTGTGTAGGGATCGGTTTGAAGCCCTTCTTTAATACCTGCAATTTCTACACAAAAAGGAATGGTTAAAGCTAATAAGTCTCTGGAATGGGGCATCCGAGACAAAGCATCTGCCCCACGATTCTCTTTTCCAGCCCTATGACAAATAGAAAAGTCATAAGGCATCAGCTTGAGTAACAATCGCTGTTGTTCGGTAGTTGTAATACGCTGCTCAAGTAAAAACTTCAAAGTGTAATGATCTGTGCGGATGATAAAATGGCGACCCAGTAAATAGTGGTTCCATTTTTGTACCGCAAGGACTAACGCTAGTAACTCCTGGTCATAAGCTGATTTCATTCGGTTAGAAGGTGAGAAGCCCTTACTAAAATAGGCTACTGGGTGTTCATCTTGTGACAAGATTGCTCCCACTCCATCGGATGAAGCGTCACATTCAACCACAAAAGTTGTGGAGAAGTTCGGCAAATGTAGAACAAGAGCGGATAGTAGGGCTTGTTTTAGAGCACTAAATGCCTTCAAAGCCTCATCAGACCAAACAAACCCATCCTTCTTTGTAAGAGCTGTAAGAGGTCTCGCAATTGATCCATAATTTCGCACAAAGCGTCGATAATATCCCGTTAAGCCTAAAAAACCCCGAACCTGTTTGACATTAGTCGGAACCGGCCATGACTGAACTGCTAAAACCTTTTCATGGTCCACCTGAACCCCTTCGGGTGTTACCACATGCCCGAGAAAAACCACTTCAGATTGGCCAAAACAACATTTGCTTAATTTGGCAAAAAAACTATTTTCATACAACAACTTTAGAGTTTGTTCAAGATGACCTACATGCTGCTCCATGTCTGGACTATATATCAAAATATCATCAAAGAATACTAGCATAAAACGACGTAAAAAGGGCCGAAAAAGGTCGTTCATAACAGCCTGGAAAGTTGATGGGGGCATTAGTCAACCCAAAGGGCATGACCTTAAACTCATAATGCCCTGAATGAGTGCGAAAAGCTGTTTTCTGCACATCCGGGGCAGCAACTCTAATCTGATGGTAACCCGACCGTAAATCCAATTTTGAGAATACTTTAGCCCCATGTAACTCATCCAAAAGCTCATCGATATTAGGAATAGGGTATTTATCAGCAACAGTAATCTTGTTAAGTGCCCGATAATCCACACACATTCGCCAAGAATTATCTTTTTTTTAACCAATAAAACGGGACTTGAAAATGGGCTAGTACTACGCTGGATAAACCCGGTAGTCAAGAGTTGCTCCACCTGCTTCTCTATTTCAGTTTTTTGGGAATGGGGATATCGGTATGGGCTAATGTTAGGTGGGGTGGAGTTTGGGACCAAAGGAATTGAATGGGTTTGAGTACGAATTGGTGGTAAATCTTTCGGTTCCTCAAAAACAATGTGGTATTTAGTAGTAACCGGTTGTAACTGGGCTGGTATTTGAGGATTTGCTTCGGGTTCGATAGCTAAGTGCTTGAAACTTGATGATTTTTGAGGTCCGGAAGAAACGCCTTGCAGTTTGTATTTCTTCCCATCCACGGTAAAAATCATAAACATGTCCTTCCAATTTGCTTGTACCGTGTTCAGGGTAGCCAGCCATTGTACACCTAGAACCAAATCAGCCCCACCAAGAGAAAAAGGATGAAAATCTTGGGTGATTTGGAGGTCATTTACTTGCAAAGAAAGATTTTTGCAAACTCTACCACAACGAATCACATCCCCGTTCCCGATTTGAACACCAAATGGAGCTACTGATTGAGTAACAAGCTTCAACTCGTTTACCAAAATGTCGGAAATAAAATTGTGGGTAGAACCCCCATAAACCAGAATTAATACTTCAATAGAGTTGAGTGTACCGTGGATTTTCATGGTGGTAGGATGTGACTTCCCCAGGATTGCGTGGAGACTGATTTCAGCTGTGTCTTCCTGCACATTATTTAAATCTATGGTTTCATGCGAGGGCTGTTCATCATCGCCCTCTTCAGCCTCTAAAGTTTTGAGTGTTCCCGTTTTACACCTATGCCCTGGACCATACTTGTCCCCACATCGAAAGCACTCGCCCTTAAGGTAGCGAGCCTGTTTTTCTGCATCAGTGAGTCGAGAGTTGGGTTTGGATTCTGTTTTGGGTTGGTTGCTGGCGGATGAAGCATAGGTTGTTGGAGTGTACGGTTTTGAATCGGGTTTCAATTGAGAGTAGGTGGTTTTCTTTTCAGGCCGTGAATGGCTGAGTTTGGATTCAAATTCTAGCGCTAGGCTCATGGCTTTGTAAACCGAGCGGGGTTTATGGATACGAACATCTTGTAACGCCCCAACCGATGGCGGAAACATCGGGATGTCACGTAGTGATGATTGTTCAGTAGCTCATGGTGAATAATAAATTTCATTATATGATTTAAATAAATTACATACAATTGTTCTACAAGAATTCGTACATCAAATTGAATAAAACTATGCACATATCTTCAAGCAAATCTTCAAGCAAGTAGAACCTGAAACATGTTAAGTTGAAAATATTTTGGGTCAACAAAAGTTGGTGAGAATTACATAGGTTTTGATAATCGAATAAAATTGTTGTGCAATTCATGTGTCATGGCAATCTAGTCCATATGTGAAAACATACTAGAAGTAAATCGAGTGCATAATCAACCATTGTGACTGTTGTATTGTGGTACATCCCATACGCTCATGGTTCACTCGTTTATATTGCAGTAACAAACACCCACGCTACCTTTGTAGGAGGCACGTATCCGGGTGGGATTGTCAGTCCAATAGATCTATCAATGTATACCGTTTGGCTGATGAATGTTTATGCTAGAATTGTGCTTACGCTAGTCATGTTCAAGACATAATGCAACATAGAAATACACATAGACACATTGATGATTGAATTGCATAAATAATGTTGTAACATGTTTCACCCCAAAAATGGTGATAAATAGAAAAGGGGCTATGTAAAACTCACCTTAGCAAAATGTTATATCTGTTGAAAAATTGAATAGTGGTGTTGCCCAAATGTGTCAAGTATCACCCTATAATAAGGTAATAAATATGTCTAAGTCTATCTAGTCTACAAATGTATATGTTCTAGGGCTTCGAATTGGGGATAAATGCTTGTTTGATTATCATTAAAAATGTTTGATAATTGAGAGAATATTAGAAATTAATTGGACAAAAATCTTTTTATAAAATTTAAATCTAAGATGGTCACAAGAATGTGTTTAAAGTATAAAAATAATTTTTATAAAATTATTTTCTTTAAAATAGATTATTAAATCTATTTATTATAAATTGTCAAACTCTAACTTTAATATTTAGAAATTACTAAAATTATAGAATTATCAGTTAAAAATTATATTTCTGTTCTAAATATTCAGAAATAATTTGTATAAAATTTTGGTGCAAAAATATTAAAAATTGGATTTGTTATGATTTAATTATGATTAAAACTAACAAAAATTGATTTAAAAAACTCAGAATAAATTTTGTGGAAAATTTATATAATCGTTTTGATATTTTTATAGAATTTTATAAATAATTTAGAATAAACTTGATTTATTTATTATATATATTAAATAAATAAATTCTTGAAAACTAAAAATTGCATGTTAAACTTTTTCACTAGTTTAACATAATGTAATTTTTGTAGAATTTTTAAAAGTGTTTTAGTATTTTAAAATGAATTTTTAAAATACAAGTATTATATATTAAAACTTGATAAAACAAAACAAAGGGAAAAGAAATGCTGCTGCCACGATTCGAACTCGCATGGCCGGTTTGAAAGCCACCAAGCACAACCACTTGGTCTAGACCAGTGGTTGTGTTTGATTTCTGTTCGTTTAAAATAAGTACATTACTTGCGATTAGTGTTCTTCCCCAATATTAATCATTCGAGCCCTAATTTCTTAAATCGATCAATCACACAACATTAACCCAATTAATCATGGGGTTAATGTTGTGTATGTTCCGAATGACAAAACCCATAACAGAAATCGCACTTACAATGTTGAATCAGATACGATTTGGTCAGTCAACGTATGAGTCAAAAACGCGATCTAAACCAAGAACAGAGGGCTTTGAAGTGAAATTGGGGGTTGAGAAAGATAAATTGGCGAGTTGTGATCGTTCACAGAGGTTCAATTTATAGTGTCCGGGTCTGGTTCGTATAATTGGAATGGTTTGACCTCGTCTTTAAAGTTTGACGCGTTAAAAGTATAATTGGTATGAATTGATGATGATTGCACGTGTTAATCGACGCGGAAATAGACCGGAAATCACGAGTCGAAATTGTTCTTTTGTTTCCATGTAAAAAAAAAAAAAAAAGTCAACCCAAATGGGTTGTATACGTGCAGCGAACCCCAGGAAGAAGAAGTAGTTTTGGTTTGTTTTTAGAAGGTATTAAATATAAATCAGGTCGGAACTTGAACAATAACGAGCTGTGGTTCAACTGGTGTAGGCGTGTGTGTGTGTTTGGCTTGACCCCGGTTCGAGACCCGGCTGGGACATCATTTTTTTTTTAACAGTGAGATGGGCCTGATAAGGTGTGGGCTTGAATGTTTGGGCCGGGTAAGGTCTCCACAAGGTGAAAGAAGATGGGCCGGCCATAGGGCCTTACTGTTGGGCTCAGTTTTTTTTTTACAAGGGGGGGAATTGGCTTTGGGTATATGCTTGGTTTAGTTTTTGTCAAGGGAATAAATTTTTTTTTTTTTATTATTATTATTATTATTATTATTATACCATTATATATATATATATATATATATATATATATATATATATATATATATATAAATTGTGAGTTAGGATAATGGAGACTTAGGCACATTTGTGTAACAAAAATAAGGACGTTTATATTAAAATTTGGGGAAAAATTCGCGATGTTACACATCTGCCTTCAACTCCTCCTTGAGTCCATTCATAAAGACTCCTAACAAGCAGTGGTCGGGCCAATTGGAAACCCGAGATGATCTACGTGCAAATTCTTGTCGATACTCCTGGACTGTCCCGGTTTGCTTGATACTACACAGATACTCGTCTGGGTTTTGGAACTCTGGAGGTCCAAAATGTTTTTGCAAAGCAGTGGTTAATTCTTCCCAATATGCATCTCTTGTTCAGTCGATAACCACGAGTAAAGATCTAAGGCATCGCCTTCGAGATGCATAGCTGCAACATCCACCTTCTCTTCATCCAAGGTCTGGTAAAATCTAAAGTATTTTTCTGCTTTCAATATCCAACCCCTTGGGTCTCCACCGCTAAAATTAGGGAATTCGATTTTTTGATAGGGGCGACGATTGGAACCGGAATAGCTATGCTCCCCTTCATCCTACTTAGTTCCGCTTCTACTCGATTTCTCTCTGGCTGCTGCCTGTCGCTTCAACTCAGCCATGTCCTCCTTTAAGGATTCCATGGTTTCGAGCTTAGCAGCAATCGCAGCCAATTGCAATGCAACAACATCTGGTTGAGAACCATTGTCATCAGAACCGCTCCGGGTGACCACCATAGTTGCTTCTCGACTTCCCGGCAATGGAACCAATGATTGAGTTTAAAGATAAAAGCAGGTAGATTACTGGATTAATAGGCCCAATTCGAGAGGGGCAATTTCTCCAATTACAAACAAAGATAATCAAAATTTTCTGGATAATAAACAAAGAAACATAGCCTGCTTTTTTATAATGCATAAACTTAATAACCACTCTTGGAATTTGGATGGTGAGGGACTCCCCACCTTCCAACTCCCATATTACTTTTATGACCAAGTGGATCTACCCAATCACAAAAAATGATATTGAATTGCTCCAGCTCAGCAGCACCCGGACCCACAACAACCCGTTTCTTTTTCCGTATATAAACTTTAAGTGGAATTGTATCATCTTCATAATTATAACATGGAGAGCACTTCGGGATCACAATCTTTGCAACTCAAGTTCTTAAACGGAATCTCCACGCCAATCTCTACAGGAATGATTATTAAAGGAAATGAACAACAACCGCTTTTAGTAGCTTTGGTAGATGAAGTCTCGGGACAGATTGTAACTACAAGTGCTGAGGCTGCAATGGAGGTTGAAATAGTCGTTCTTGAAGGCGATATTTCTAACGATGATCAAGTACATAACTAGACTTCTGATGAATTTAACAATAGGATTGTAAGAAAATGGAAGGGACAGAAAGTGTTTAAAGGAAATACTTTTGTGAAGTTGAATAAAGGTACCGTTTCTTTAGATAAGATTTCGTTCACACACAATTCAGGCTGGAAGGGGAAAAGAAATTGCAGGATGGGTGCAAGGTCTGTGAGTGCTGGTTTTACCGCTCGTATAAAAGAAGCAAAAACGGAATTGTTTCTTGTGACTGACAAACGTACATCCTGTAAGTTTTCTCTTTATGCACATACAGAAAATTCTTTCTTATCGTTGTTTACTTGAATAAAATGGAGTTTGTTATCGTTAGATACTGATATCTTCATTTTGGAGCTTCAGATTACACTTATGTTCTTTTGATTCTTGACTGAATTAGACTAGAGAAATGCAGTCTCTGGATCTTATAGTTGGCACAATATGGAAGTTTATTGCTGAGATATAATCAGTTCAAAAGTTTCAGGTTTGAGGTTCATGTTTGGGTCCAAAAAATTGAATAATTTGTATGCAAAGTTGCATGATGTTCATAAAGGATAACCTTTGATGTTATACCTTTATGCTTCATAGAGGTGGCTTGATGGCTCAGTCATCGATCGAGCATGTTAGGCAGGTTGATAAAGGCATTTATTTGCACTAGTTGGCTGGTTGACCTGCAAAAACTTCCATGTCCATTTTTTACTATACGTGGTGTGTGAACTATGGTTACAGCAGGTGGAAACAGGACATTTATCTGCACTAGTCAGGCCCGGTTGACCCCAAAAACTTCCATGTCCATTTTTTTACTATACTTAATGCGTGAACTTTGGTTACTTAAAAGTATTACTAAAATAACGATTTAAACTTTGAATTTAACGCTTTAAAGAGTTGCATCCTCAAAAATGGACTTTGGGTTTATTTGGGGGGGGGGAATTTGACATGTCCACTTTTAGCTAACGCTTATATTTCATCTGTTTGAGATGATGCAACCTTAAAGCAACCCATTCATATGTAAATGGGTTGAAATCCGCCACATCTAATTTTGTATGGTTGACGTTAGCACAAGACTATTATCTTGTTAACATATCATGACTTATGCTTTTACTTTGCAGTGTACGACAAGCATGAAATTCCATCTTTATGCGATCCTTTATATCGGTTACACATGTTTTCGAGACGTGCTGATTACTTCAAAACACTTAAGAAAGCAGGCATAAAAACTGTGATGGACCTCCTTACTATCCATGCTATAAATCCACAAACACTAAAAGATGTAATTGTTTGCTTGTTTTTCCATTACCCTTTTGCCCCCCCCCCCCCCCCCCCCAATTCTTTTCAATGGCTCTAAGTAACAATGTCCTATTTTTCAGATACTTGACGTTCATCCGAACCAATGATCATAATGGACCATGCTAAAGTATGCAAGGATGATAAGGGAGTATACTTGTACCATTATCCAACGAATGGGCAAACGAGTAACGGTGTGGCTTTTAATATTTCTGGTCAATTGGTGGGCATAGTTGTAGACTCCCGCTTTGTTCCTTGCGATAAGCTTCCCAATGAAAAAAGGGTATGTTTTCGCTAGTTAATTGAAATGGTTCATGTTTAGTATGGTTTGACCCACAACCACATATTTGACAGTTTTTACTTTTTAGTAAAATAGACTTATTAATATTAATCCCAACAGGCTGATGCTCATAAGCTAATAGCGTCGTCAACAGAAAGCTGGAAGTTTGTATTCCCTTTCAAAGATCAAGGTTCACTTATCAAACATCTTCAACAACGCGCCACCTTGAAACCATTGTCCCATAATAACCGTAATGTGGTTATTCCTCAGACATTTGACCCACATAACCACACAAACCTTTCTGACCACGCGATTTCAAATTCCTCAAAGAACCCGCGATATGATCACCCAAAGTTGAGTCCCTCTATGCGTAGTGTTGGTATGGACACTAGTATGCGCGGTGAAGCCAACATCATGGAATCAAAACCATATGATGATAATATTTCGTTATATCTTAATCTGCGTGACAGATGGAAGATCTTGTGGTGTGCAGTCGGATGGATATCTGTGATTTTAAAACTACGAAAGTAATGACATCTCGGTACATTAATATTGATTACAGCCTCGTTAGAACACGTTACGACTTGTGCCTGCAGTTTGTTTGTGTATGAATGCTGCGGATGAAAGCGAGCTTTTTGCAGCCTTTGCTAAGCAATGGAGCTGTTGTAGGATTTGGAAAGGTGCTTGACTAGACTAAACAATTGTTATGTCCAAATGTTGTCTGAAGAACAATATCTATTTATTTGTATGTTTATTCCTAATTATAGGTTTGTCATTTGTGTGGTGTGTTTAAATGTGCTCTAAATTTTATTGACTATTTTTGTAAAACTTTCTTTAGTGCATGTATAAAAGAGTTTTTTTGGTGAAATAGTAGTTTTTTTCAAAATTGTTTGTGCCTCAGGTAGTTGTCAGAAAAGAAATTTAGAAAATAGTACACCCGCAATCTTAGATTGCGGGAGAGGTACACATGGCTGCCACCTTGGACGATCTTGCTAACTGTGGACGAGGAGGCACACTCTTCTGCAGACGTGGACATGCATGGCACACGTTTTTTTTTTTCTTCAATGGAACACCCGCAATCTTAGATTGCGGGAGAGGTAAAATGTTTTTTTTTACTTCAATGGACTAACTTTGTGTTATTATATATAGATGTTAGTTTAGTAAAATGAAGAGAACCAAAGTGTTGTTATTAAAAATAGAACGTGAAAATTCAATCATTCATGAATCCAAAATCTACACATACATTACCACTTTAAATCATTTACCCTATTAGTTAATATGGCATCTCTAAACCCCGGTCCTTGCAATAATCCACTTCTTTGGGCTCAACCACAACATTGTACTGCGAAGCTGTTTGACGGAAATGGCGAAGAGGGTTTATTGGATTGCAGACGGGGTGACCAACCATTTTGGCATGCCATTGGCGAGCATCCGTTAGATCCACGCATTCAAGAATTGGTGCGGATCGCTGGTTTTAGTGGAGTTCTTGAGTGCGGATACCGCAAAATTGACTGGGGGCTAATATCTGCCCTTGTTGAAAGATGGCGTCCTGAGACCCACACGTTTCACCTAAGAATTGGTGAGGCCACGGTGACGTTACAGGACGTTAACGTCCTAATGGGTCTGCGGGTTAATGGTGCAACGGTCTCAGGACCGCAATTCAGCATGAGAGATGATGCGGAACGGGTAGAGTATGTCGAAGAAATGTTGGGTGTAGAAAGTGAGCCACGCAATTTCCGCGAAAACACTTTGGAATCCAGCATAATTGTAGAAAAAATAAAGGCTCTGTTACCCGTTGACGCCAATGAGGGCGAGATCACACGACGCGCACGATGTGTGATCTTAATTATTTTTTCATTTTGTCTGTTTCCCGACACAAGCCAAAGTTTTGTGTCGTTGTCATTTTTACCACATTTGTTGAATCTTCATCAATGTGGGAGGTTGAGTTGGGGGAGTGCTGTGTTAGCATGGTTGTATCGCAACTTATGCAAAGCAGCAGTAAGGACCACAACCACGGTTGCAGGTCCTATGTTTTTGTTACAACTGTGGGCCTGGACCAGAATCCGGTTATTATCCCCCAGAATTAAACCCCAGTTCCCAGCTGGAGTTCCATTTGGTGTCCTGTAAGTATTCTGTGATGCCTACATAATATTTAGTAAAACTTGTTAATTTAACTAATTATTGTTTTTATAATTATATTTATAGTTGGCGTGTGAGACATGACTTTACGAAGACCGCGTCACACTCCTTACGCCAAATTCGTTCAGAGTTACAAAATCTTCATGAGGAGTCGGTAAGAGTTAATCTACATTGTGTTACTGGTTAAATTGGTACCATGTATTAATAATAATATTTTTTTTGTGAACAAGTTTATTTGGCGACCATATGAAGAAGCATTTGCGTCTTTGCCGGATTACTGCAAAGACGGGGAGGATTCATGGTGCTGTGAGTCATACATTGTGTGGATGCATATAGTTGAATACCACTCACCCTCGAGGGTCCTTAGACAGTTCGGGTTCTGTCAATTGAGACCTCAGGATCCTCCCCTTACCCCTGAAGTCCACCAAAAATTGCATGAAATGAAGCGTACCGGGAGAAGACGCACAAACTGGACACATGAACATGCCGACTATATCTCTTCCTGGGATAATCGCAGAGCTGATAGGGTGGACGAGGAACGGACGATAGTTCCTTCCGTGTCTCCAGATTACATGACTTGGTATTTGGAAAACACGGTTGGATACGTCACCAACCCGATGAATAATCCGGTACCACAAACCGGATCCCGAGATCATGGGTCGATTACCGCACTACTGGTTTGTATATCACTTTAATAATTATGAATTACCTTATAATGCGAAAAAATATTTTAATATTTGTTTTTTTTTAATATTATTGCAGCTGGAAGGGTATACCGAGATACATCGTCTAGCGGCTCGGTATATGGCAAGCGCTCCTGAAGAACTCAGAGATATTCAAAACACTGCCAGCGCAGTGTTGTCTTCAATTCGCGAAGGAGATCGCGTGAATTATCCTTCATGTCTTCAATTCGCGAAGCGGAGACGTGTTGATTATGACGAAGCAGGGCCGTCAACACGTGATGATTATGACGAAGCAGGGCCGTCAACACTTCCAGATACTCCCTTGTATGAAGATGTGGACTTTGCTGAGTTATCAAGGCTGCTTTATGATGATGATGATGATGAGAGTGTTAGTTTTTCAGGGGCTATTTCATTCACATCCCTGTTAGGGGGGGGGGGGGGGGGGTCATACCTACTCCTCATGAGTCTATTACGTGTACACCCACCCCCTTATAACACTCAGGTAGCTTCGTCCACTTGAGTTGTTCAAAGTGAAAAACCACATCGGAATGTGGGTCGACCTCTCTACTTGTATCCGACATAAAACCTTCTCCTTCTTCTTCGGCGCTTACTTCTGAATCAACGTCGTCATTTGGTTGAAACTCACTCTCTCTACTTGTATCCGACATAAAACCTTGAGAGTCATCTGAAGGTACATTGTTAAAATCGTTCTCGTTCTCATCGTTGTCGTCATCACCGCTTTCATCATTGGCAACTCATTCATGTTGCCCATGAGAGTCATCTGAAGGTACATCAAAAACCGACAGATTTATTAGATAAGATCAAGTATTTGTATTGAAAAATTAAGATACACAGTACAACGCAGGTTTTTTACCTTCATCAGCATTATCCTCATCGTTATCATTGGCATCTTTTTTTTTAGTGGTGGAGTGGTGAAGAGGCTTTATGTTCACTTAGGTGATCATGGGTTCAATTCCCACTTCCAACATTTATGGTTTGGTATCCGGGTGAAGATCGAATACGGGTGGCGCCGGTTCGAATCTGACGGGCGGCGAGGTTTTACCGAGTTCTATAACACTGTCGTGCCTTCGGGCGGGTGGGGCTCGGGTTTCCGCGCATCGGGAGAAGGCGGGGGCTGCTGGAGGTCGAGTAGTCGATTCTTGGGCACGGCAGCAACATACTGTTCATTAAAGTGATAATCAGTATAGTGGTAATCTGGAACAGGTTGTCTACTTGAGCTTGCGGTGTGGCTATTGTACATTGAAGAACCGAGTTCCAAATTGATAGACTGCATCTGCTGCTGTGTTGGAGTATGAAATGTTTCTTCACCGTACGACACAGTGAACCGCCTTAAGCGATCCATAGCACTACTTTCTTCTAACGGAACTAATGGCGTGTAGTGAACGTGGATCACTGCTGCGTAGCGGTTTACGTTTAATGCTAGATAGAACATCATTTCCATACCCTCATTTCCTGTGATGTATGTAGCCTCAGAACACCCCTCGAAAGTGTAATACATTGTTAATCTAACATTGTATGAACACTTGTCTATTTGAGTAACGAGACAAACGTGATTGAGAAATTCCGTGTATAACATTCTATGGGTCATAATAAACGTAGTTGACTCTGTATTGTTGTGAAGTGTAATGTCTTTCTGGTTTTTGTAAGTAATGTCACCACCCCAATAAAGTTTAACAATGAAAGGGGTAAAGGTGTCCATTACGAAGGAAAAGTAGAGTGAGGTTTGACTGTGGAATGGTTATTACTGAGATTCGTTAACGATATTTGTAAAGTTCGTGGACTAGAGAATCCGTAATCTGAGGTTGCGGAAGTAGACAAATCCACACAAACTGAGATTGCGGAAGTAGACAAATCCACACAAACTGAGATTGCGGAAGTAGACAAATCCACGCAATCTGAGATTGCGGAAGTAGACAAATCCACACAATCTGAGATTGGGGAAGTAGACAAATCCACGCAATCTGAGATTGCGGAAGTAGACAAACATTTCTCTAAATCTGCAACTTCAACTTGCGGATTTCTCTAAATCTGCAACTTCAGCTTGCAGATTTCTCTACTCCACAAACTCTACAAATAACGTCCATAGCACTCACTCAGTAAAATATCCGTGACAAACAATGGTCTATTGCAATTGTGGTTCCGGCACTATTATTCGAGTGTCAAGGAGCACAAGAAACCCTGGCCGTAGGTATTATTGTTGCAATCGGAGACCAAGAAATTGTGGCTTTGTATGTTGGGTGGAGCCACCAAGGGGTGAACAATTGAGAGCTAATCCATTGAATTCCATCACCGAACGACTACAACATCTACACATACATTACCACTTTAATGATGATCAACCTCGCCCCTAGTTTCGGTTTCCCAATAACTCAAATGTGCGGCCAAATACCCAACAGGCAAGGGAGCCCCCTTTAAACGACCCACCCTACTGTCACCCTCGACACACTGAGAATGATCATGTTTCGGAACCTGAAGAGTACACTTCAGAGGCTGATGAGGTTGGCGCTTAATAATTCTTGTTCCTTGCTTACGTTTTCTTGCTTACGTTTCATTGGTTATGTGGTGTGTTGTTTTTTGTACGGTGTTTTATGTAGTTTGCCAATAATTATGTTAAAAAAAATTCAGGATTAAAATATAAAAAATCGTAGTGTAGAAACTGGCCCAGGGGGCCCTTTTGGGCCCCCGTATCCGTCTCCCGGGCCGGCCTTTACCGGCACCGGACCATTGAACGTGGTGTCCTTCGGAGACATAACGGCACCATCGCTGGTTCGGGCGTTACGAGACTATCCGTGACACGATCCCGGGCCTCACAAAAAGCACCGGACCTCATTTTGTGTATATACCTTTGTTGCCAATAATTATGTTAAAAAAATTCAGGATGAAAATATAAAAAATCGTAGTGTAGAAACTGGCCCATGGGGCCCTTTTGGGGGCCCTGTATCCGTCTCCCGGGCCGGCCTTTACCGGCACCGGACCGTCGAACGTGGGGTCCTTGGGAGACATAACGGCACCGTCGCTGGTTCGGGCGTTATGAGACTGTCCGTGACACGATCCCGGGCCTCACAAAAAGCCCCGGACCTCACAAGAAGCCCCAGACCTCATTTTGTGTATATACCTTTGTTGCCAATAATTATGTTAAAAAAATTCAGGATGAAAATATAAAAAATCGTAGTGTAGAAACTGGCCCAGGGGGCTCTTTTGGGGCCCCCGTATCCGTCTCCCGGGCCGGCCTTTACTGGCACCGGACCGTCGAACGTGGCGTCCTTGGGAGACATAACGGCACCGTCGCTGGTTCGGGCGTTACAAGACTGTCCGTGACACGATCCCGGGCCTCACAAAAAGCCTCGGACCTCATTTTGTGTATCTACTTTTGTTGCCAATAATTATGTTAAATTTTTTTTTTACATTTATTACATTTATTACATTTGATTTTTCGCTAAACTATTTAGGATGGTTACATAATCGTCCTCTAGTACCACATGGAGGAGGACGTCGAGTGCGGTCTGGATTCCGACGGGACTCATTGGGGAAATCAATAGGTACTGGTGTGTAGAATACATTGGACGATGTTCCTTCGTCACCTTGATTTGGGCCCCAATAGTTAATTGATGACTGCCCGGTGTTGATGGGTGGGTTCATTGGGAAGTTACTCGGTGTCGGTGTCACGAAACTTTGATCATCAAATGGGTTGAATGGACTGTTTAAAAGGGAGTCCATGATGTTTTGTTGCTCAGTGTTCATGTGGGAAAGCCCTGGTTGGAAATGTGATGTAGCTTGGGGGGTACCGAACTGACCAGAAAAGGAAGGCCCCGGTTGTAGATGTGATGTATCTTGGGCGGTACCGAACTAAGCAATAAAGGAGTCAACATCCATTCCCATTTCATCATAAAAGAATTCATTAATTGGTGTATTCTGACTATCCATTGCCACTTCTTCTGTTTGAACCTCCACATTGCTTTGATTCCGCCTACGCCTAGGCGCTCGTTGAGGACGGCTTCTGTCTGCAACCGAGGCAGCAGGTCTACCGTGAAGGGTAGTTCAAACGATCACCCACACCAAACTGTGACATCACTGTTTCGGCAGTGCTTTGAATAACCCCAAGATTGGAGCTAAATTCGGCAGGGACAGTCGCCATGATTTGGGACACTTCCTGGTGAATCTGCATGTATCCTTCCATCTATAAAGTTCAAATAGTTATATATTAAAAAGTTATCATTAAAATATACACTTATATATATATTTGAAAAAAAAATTCATATATATACCATCACTTGGACAATCCCAGCGTCATCTCTGAAACCCGATTGCGATACCGGGATGGACATTGGGTTCGTCATGTATCCCACGGTTCTTTCTAAGTACCATTCCATATAACCGGGATACACGGAAGGAAATGGCTTTTCTTCCCCGCCCACTATTCTATTTTTGCGGTCATTCCACGACTGCACATGCTCGCTATGAACTTTTGCAAACCAAGATTCGTATGGTCTGCCAGAACAGGTTTTTTTGTGCAGTTCGGTGTGGACTTGGGGGGTAAAGGGTGGTCCCTCAGGAATCCATTGACGTAATCCAAATTGTCTCATGACCCTACTAGCTTGGTGGTATTCCACCACCTAAAACCACACAAGAAAGCAATCCGAACGCCAACAATCACTCCCCTCTGTGCAACTTTGAGGCAATATCCCTATGTATTGTGCATAGGGTCTCCAAATAAACTGTTGCAAAAATTTTTAATAAGAAACACTATTAGTCTCATAATGTATTTTACTTGTAACACAAAATCAACGGTATCATACCTGTTCAGCATGTAAATTTTGTAGTTGTGATCGTATCTGTCTTAACGACCGCGAGGCAACCTCCTTTAATCCGTGCTTACCTTTCCAGCCGTAAAAAATAATAAAAAAACGACTTAGTTTATTTAACAAATAATTATTTTATATAATATAAGGGTAATGGATAAAATACATACATAGCACCATAAGGTTTTCCAGGCATCAACCGGGTTGAACACTTGGGGGATAGTACACTGATTCGTGTCCAGGCCCACAACTGGAGTATAATCATAGGTCCTCCAATTTAGGTCCTTCAATTGTTTTATCAGTGGAGACTACGACTTTACACATATTTCTGTACAAACAAGCCAATGTAGCACTCCCCCAACTATATTGACCACATCTTTCCAACGATTCAAGGTGCCTTAAAAATGTCAATGATGTGAAACCGTTAGAAGAGTCAGCAAACAATGTGTTACCCACAATAACCAAGACCACACAACGTGCTTGTTGTGTAACATGTTGTGTAATCTGATTCATATCTGCCCCTTCAGACAGAACTTCTTTTACTTTGTTTAAAAAGTATTTTGTTTAAATAGAATTTCCACTCAACATTTCCTCCTCCGCCTCTATGCCCAACAAACCCCCAACTAGCTGCAATCGATCTTGGGATGACCATTTTTCCTCTGGTCCTCCCAATGGTGGACCGTTGACTCGCAATCCCAAGAGCACGTTCACGTCCTCTAAAGTCACCGTCGTTTCACCAAACGATAGGTGAAACGTGTGAGTTTCTGGACGCCATCTTTCTACCAACGCGGTTATCAAACCACGGTCATAAAGTAGGTATCCAACATCAAGAACCCCACCAAAGCCTGCCATTCTAACCATCTCTTCAACATTGGGGTTTAACGGATTTTTTTTAATGGCAGAAAATAATGCCTGGTCGCCCCACCTAATATCAAGCTCTGTGGCATGGCCAACATCATCTTCGAATAGATAAGCCGAACGATGTTGTGGCTGCAGCCATAGAAGCTCATTGTTTCTTGGACCTGGGTGTAAATGTGCCATTTTTTTAGATATGATGCTTGTAAAATTATCTTCTTTGTGTTATGAGTTTGATAGTGAGTTTAATATTTAGTATGTATGTCTAAGAAAGAGTTCTTCCGTTCGTTCCATATATATATATTGAAATGCATGCAATTGATTAGATGTTACACTATACAAATTTCAGACAATTGATTCTCTCTACTCTCACATTTACATTTACAATTGAACTGATTTGATAGTGTGTAAGAGTTGAAGACAAAAACATGCACAACCTTTTTAAAAACACCCGCAATCTCACTTCCAACACGCGCAATATCAGATTGCGGGTCTTCCAAGGTGGCAGCTGCATCAAAGTCAGCAGCTCGTCCATCGTTGCTCCATCGAAGGTCGTCCAAGGTGGCATGCCACATAATCACTCCCGCAATCTTAGATTGCGGGTCTTCCAAATGCCAAAAACCTTTTCTGACATCTACCAAAGGCACAAAAGAACCCACAAAATATACCATTTTGGCAAAAAAAACTTTGTATAAAACGTATAGGCATAAATTTTTTACAATATAGGACATTGTTCTCATAATTTGATTGAGAACGTGTTATATTTAACTAAACTTGTCATTTACTTTAATATGAACTCTAACATGTTTGGCAGAAGGTTGTGTAACACGATTATATATAATACGACATGATCCGTTTAAGGTTATTTTAAGGGATTAGGTAGATAGGTTGACATACACAACCCTAGTGCTCGGACTTGTGAGTCAATCCCCAACAATATATGTACCTTGCGCACCGGTTACTTGAACGAGCAAAAGTTGTTGTCATATAATCAATCATAACTTTACAACTTTAAAAATGACGAATCATCCAAAACCAACTTATATGTATATAGGGCTCGGTTATTGTAAAAAGTAACAAAAGTTAGACGATGGCAAATTCGTAATTATTGAGAGATTAGACAGTTAATAGGGGTATTTTTGTCAATTTGTCTACAATCGATCAACTCCTACAATCATATAAAAACGACTGTTCTGTCTCATTTATCACAATTCAACCCAAAAAGTTAATTAAAACGCAAAATCCCTAGTTCAAATCATCATTCAATTGCATTTCTGACGGAGATTAATCATGGAATACTTAAAGATATATGAAAGTAAGTAAATTACGTTATTCTCTAACAAATTTTACAGAGAAAAATTATCTAAGAATTTACGTTATGCATGTTACATGAAGAAAAAAGAGAACAGAGAGTGATACCCCAAAAAACGACGCAGATGAAGGTAAATAAGTAGTACGTGAATTATATTGTTAATATGTTGTGAAATTGTACTAAAATGCGTATTTCTAATTGTTAGGGCCAAGCAAAATTGCAAAAACTAATGATCAATATGACAAATCAGAGATTAGAAGTAAACAAACCACGACATGGCTTCAAACAAAAACAAAAATGGCACGTGACTTCTCATTAAGTTATTTGGTACGTTATTATAGATATATTGCAATTTATAGAATCTGGTACGTCAGTAAGTGTTATGTGATTTTACTTATGGAACTAGTAGTGATTCTGTCTATGGTACGTGATTTTTGTAATGGAACTAGTAATGATTCTGTCTATGGAACGTGATTTTTGTAATGGAACTAGTAATGATTCTGTCTATAGTATGTGATTATGGTACTTGATTTTAGTAATGAAACTATAATAATTATGTCTATGGTACTTGATTTTGGTAATTGAACTATAACGATTATGTAACATCTGGCCTCTCTCACCACCAATATTGTCCGCTTTGACCCCATGGGTTGCCCATCCAGAGTTCACGGATTTGTTTTTAGTTGCCCCAGTGGAGACTTCCCAAGAGGTCACCCATCCTGATACTACTCCCACCTGAGCACGCTTAACTGTAGAGTTCTCCTCACATCCCCTAACATTAAGCCTCAAAACGCGTTGATGATTTAAGAGGCATTGGATTACATATGAACCAAGGATCTCTCATGGCCACGGCCGATGTGGATTTTCCTAGGGTGTCACATTCACCCTCTGTTAGAGTCTCATCGTCCCTGATATGAAGAGCGATAACCATGTCCGCCGTGACGAAAAACGTAACTTCCTACCTCCGCACCCGCAGATAAGAAGAGTGTTAACCACGTCTGCCGTTACGTAAAACGTAACTTCCTATCTCCGGATCCGCACTTAAGAAAAGCGTTAACCCCGTCCTCCATGACGTAAGACGTAATTCCCTGCTTCCGCACCCGCCGACCGCAAAAAACACGAAAAACCACGAACAGAGTCAAACTCAATAAGTCTAGCATCCCTCCCGCTCACCAATATATTCCCGAAATCCACACTAGACTATGGGGACTTGAAAGGGTAGGGACCCAAAAATTCATAGGCCCATACCCCAAATAAGCCCAAAGACATGTTGGGCCCTCGGCCCATGAGTTCGTGTACAGCGGATACAATTCCTGTGGACCCGAAGTAACGCGGCTGTACTAATCTAGCAACAGCCGCCAGGCACGATGTAAAGACTCGCGAATGAAAAGTGACAGAGCACGCGGCCATCACAAGGTACAATAGCACGTATCTGTACGAGCCAATCACAACATCTGAATGTGTGGCAGAGGTCATGCCGCACGATCAGCCAACAAGAAGGCTACACGTCCTAGCGGATTCGTCCCATGGGACAACAAGTACACTTCCGACCCGCGACAACCAATAGGACCACATGGAGCCACCTCATCAAGGATCTCCACTAACGTGTAACAACATAGGGGACAATAGTACACTCGGCAAAGAGAATTAGCCAACCATGGCACGTCAGGCCTGCAGCCAGCAGGCGGATGACACGTGTCCAAACCTCAGATGACTTCCAACGGCTTATCGCCACGTGGAGCGAACGGTACACACACACACACTCTCTCTCTCTCTCTTTTTCTCTCTCTCTCTCCCTCTCCCTCTCTCTCTCCCTCTCGCTCTCTCTCTCTATATGATTTAACGGGTAAACTACCTTACGATCAGCGCTTATGATTTTACTTTCCAGTGTACAAAAAAGCATGAAATTCCATCCTTAACCGACCGTGTATATCGACTACACCAGATTTCTAACCGTAGTGATTGCTACAAACGATTGAGAAATGAACACGTAAAAATTGTGATGGACCTCCTAGGCCCTAGCTCTCCCCGCTATAAATCCACAACGGTTAAAAGATGTAACTATTTACTTGTTTTTCCAATGCCCTTTTGTTCACCAATGGTTTTTAACAGCTCTAAGTAACAATGCCCTGTTTTTCAAACACTTAAAGTTACTCCTAACACATGGAAGATCATAATGGACCATGCAAATATGTGTAACGATGACAAGTCCAAGGCGATACACTTGTATCCAAATCCAAGGGATGATCAAAAGAGTAACGGTGTGGGTTTTAATATTTCGGGGCAGTTGGTGGGCATAATTGCAGACTCTCAATTTGTCCCTTGCGATAAGCTTCATTAATGTCTGTTCGGAATTTAATATGTGTTAGTTTGTGTTTGTTTTTTCATTTATGTCTGTTCGGGTTCGTTTACGTCCATTTGTGTTTGTTTATGTTTGCTTTTGTCCGACACCTAAATAGAACAAATAAAGACAAATGAACATAAACACGTTCATTTCCTTAACAAACTAACACGAACAAAAACCTCGTTCGTTAATTGTTCGTGAACAGTTTGTGAATACGTTATTTTCTTAACAAACAAATACGGACAAAAAATCTCGTTCGGTAAGTGTTCATGAACATTTCTTTGTGTTTGTTACATAAATTTAATTAACTAATAGGAACACGTTCATTTCCTAATGAAAGAACATGAACATAAAATCATGTTCAGTAAGCATTCATAAACAATTCATGAACACATTTATTTTCCTTAACGAACGAACATGAAATAAGAATTCTTCATATTCGCTATGTTCATTTACGGCACTACTCACATGTACTTGTTCCTCATAAGCCTTTCATTACTTCTCAAACCGGTTTATCGCCAGGTTACTCAATTCATCAATAGCCTTCCAGATTAATTATTTGGTCGTTCGATTCGGTTCAAAAAGACTAATTTAAATTTTATTATAATTTTAAACAAAATATGTAGTGTATTATTATTATTATTATTATTATTATTATTATTATTATTATTATATTCGAATCTGATACGGATAAACTAGTAGTAACGGTATGAGTAGCATAGCACCCTAGACAAGTGTGACATAGTTCAGCTTTAACATCATCATCCAAACTAATTATTTAACGGTTGAACACCCACATAATATTAAGTTGTTAGTTGAGACAAATAACGAACCTAAGACATTTGACGACAACACTTTTTACTAAATTTAATGTTGTCATTTTGTCTAGATTAACGCGGTGTGGTGGACCAGTTCGCTTTTGTCTTTAAATAAATGTCCTACTCACCAACATATTGGTTGCAGTTGAATCGTATTAATTAATATTAAGTTATTAACACACACACACACACTCTTTGAGCATCAACTGATTGAATATGGAGTAAGTTAATTTGTTTTCCTTGTTTATATATTTATACAATATGTTTAGAGTTTATATAATATGTTACATTGTGTTTCATAGGGCTGGCTTGAAGCTGGAAATGATCCGTTTATACAGCTTAATGTTTTGGAATCATAACACAGGTTCAACTGCTGTAATCCCATTGGCTTCAGCTTCCACAGAGTATGTATATAATATATTTCCTTTATATTACTTATTAATTAAACATAATTCAGTCACATGAAAGTTGAAACTGCATAAATCTGTTTATGTATAGTTTTCACAGCGCGGAAATGGAGATGATGATCCGAAACATATACAACGAAACTATATGCCCTATGTTTTATGCAGATGTGAGTCTCACTGTCTCCTATAATATTATGTGTGTCCATTTATTGATTTTACTTGTTTTTTGTGGAGCCAAATCCTTAAAAATTGAATTTGACAATCTAAATATGAAATCATATTACGAAATAAATCAGTGAATTGATTTTAGGGTTTGCCATTCAGAAAAGGGTGACGGCGCAACTTGTTGCCCACGTGCCCGCTATCTTGATGTAATTTTTTCATTCATGTTATATATTAACCTTTTATGCATAAAAAAAATAAATAAATAAATGAATTAAATCAATCAAATGACTTAATTTGGAGGAAAATTGTCAAAGTCAAAATCCGGGCTAAGAAATTTGGGTCCAAAACGCCTATGGCGCTGCGCTTGTCACAACGCCCGGGCAGTTGCACTGTTTTTGTCCATATTTTACGGCCCAGTAACTCCCAAACGGATCAAAAGCTATGCCAGTTTTTAAGTTGGACCATTTTCTAGCCCGCTTGCTTTTATGCTGAGTTAATCTTGCCCAAATATTCATCATTCAATCCCTTTGATTAACTGATTTATATTCTATTAATTAATATACATTGACTATATGTCTGCACATAGCTAATATGTTACTTTATATACATGTTTCTATATTATGTATGCTTCTTTGTACCAAAACTGGACACTGTGGTCTCTAGCTACTATACTCTTTGTCTTTTATTATGTTACATGTAATAATGCTTTCTATTGCTTCATGTTTTCCAGTTCAACAAAATCCACCAAAACTTTCTTTCCATGGTAAGAGAGAGATTTGGTTTGGATTTGTCGACGGGCATGACATGGTAAGGAACACATCCATCGTATATAGAAAGCGGTATATCTTAGAGCTTACATATACATCATATCTTTTATCAGGAATCTTTGCAACACGGAGACTACTTCAAGACCGCAATCTTTGCAACTCACGTTCATAAACGGAATCTCGACGCCAGTCTCTACAGGAAAGATTATTGAAGGAGTTGAAGAAAAACCTTTTGTAGTTGCTTTGGTAGATGGTGTATCAGGACAGATTGTAACTACAGGCGCTGAGGCTCGAACGGAGGTTGAAATAGTCGTTCTGGAAGGCGATTCTAACGATGATGTGGCAGATAACTGGACGTCTGATGAATTTAATGATAAGATTGTTAGTGAATGGAAAGGAAAGAAAGTGCTTAAAGGAAATAGGTTTGTGAAATTAAATGAAGGTATTGTTTCTGTTGATCAGCTTTCCTTCACGCACACTTCAGTCTGGAAGGGGAATATAAAATGCAGGATGGGCGCAAGGGCTGTGAATGCGGTTTTTCCTACTCGTGTTAAAGAAGCGAAAACAGAATCTTTCCTCGTTAGGGACAAACGCAAAGACTGTAAGTTTCTTTTCTTTTTACTGATACAGAAAATTCTTTCTTCATATGGTGAAGTTAAGCCTCTTGCCTAGGTTATCTGATTAACTTATTATGGTTTCCTAAGTTTTTTTTTTTTTTTTAAGTTAACGGGTAAAGTACCTTACGATCAGCGCTTATGATATTACTTTGCAGTGTACAAAAAGCATGAAATTCCATCCTTAACCGACCGTGTATATCGACTACACCAGATTTCAAACCGTAGTGATTGCTACAAACGATTGAGAAATGAAGGCGTAAAAACTGTGATGGACCTCCTAGCTCTCCACGCTATAAATCCACAAAGGCTAAAAGATGTAACTCTTTACTTGTTTTTCCCATACCCTTTTGTTCACCAATGGTTTTTAATGGCTCTAAGTAACAATGTCTTGTTTTTCAGACACTTAAAGTTACTCCTAACACATGGAAGATCATAATGGACCATGCAAATATGTGTAACGATGACAAGTCCAAGGCGGTATACTTGTATCCAAATCCAAGGGATGGTCAAAAGAGTAACGGCGTGGCTTTTAATATTTCGGGCCAGTTGGTGGGCATAATTGCAGACTCTCAATTTGTCCCTTGCGATAAGCTTCCTGACGACAAAAGGGTATGTTTTCTTTAGTTAATCGAGTTTCATGAATATCTCATAAGAATCAAATAGACTAATATTAATCCCAACAGGCTGATGCTCAGAAGCTAATAGTGTCTTCATCTGAAAACTGGAAGGAAGTAGTCTCTTTCAATGACCAGGATAAACTTGTTATCTATCTTCGGTCACGCCCCATCTTGATCCCATCGACGCATAACAACCTTAGTGTGGTGATTCCTCAGACACCTGACCCACATGCTCACACCAACCTTACTTCTCCTAAATGTCAAAGTCAAAGTCCCAAACGTCCGCTACTGAACAGGCGATCTCAAACTCCCCAAAACAACCGTGGTATGATCATCCGCAGTTGAGTCCCTCGACGCCTGGTATTGGTATGGATACTAGTATGTGCCACAAAGCACACAACTGGGAATCACAACCAGATGATGATGATGATGATATTTCGAAGTATTTTGATCTGTTTGACAGATGAAAGATTGTATGTTGTGCGGTAGGATGGATTTCTATGATTTCGAAACTGCGCAAGCGGAGAATGACAAGTTGTCATTATTAACACAAATCAATAGTCAATAGTGACAGTCATAGTCGTAGTCAACAGTCAAAGAGCTATCTTTATGCATTTGTAATTATTTAGTCATAGTCAATAGTCTTAGTCAATAGTCCAGTCAATAGTCCTCCTAGAATCAAGCCATTGTATTAATGTTGTAACCATTATATAATTTTCTGTGAATAATGAGAATTACACATTTGATCCAATTCAATCTATTACATATTACTCTATATGGTATCAAGAGCCCAAAGCTCCCTTGAGCTAACCGATCCATCACAGCTTTCGACAACTTTTTGTCCGCAGTCCACACAATCCTTTCATCTTTTTTTCGATTTGCAGCCTCAATGGCTCGCTTTTTTGTTCATCAATCGAACCGTAACTACAATCGGAACCCGTGTTCCTCAGCCTCAAACCCCTCATTACAAAACCGACCCTCGTGTCAAACAAATCCGCAACCCAAACTCAAAACAACCCGACCCACAACAGCCAAAAACTAACGTTTTTTTGTTATTTTTGCAGCATACCCCGGTCATGTAACGAAAGACTGTTGCAAACTTAGTCTCTTCCTACGCGACCATCAAGTCTCTACTCATGATTCCTACTCATACCCGGTTGTGAACAATACATCTTCCATATCGCGGTTCCAAACACTCCATGGATGTGGATACAGGCGCTTCCAATCACACTAACAACAACAACAACAACTAAATGTATGTTCTTTCCGAATATGGTGGCCCAGATGAGATTGATTTAGGTGACGGTAAAACCCTTCCTATCACACACATTAGTCAAACAACCCTTCACACCAACTCACGACCGCTTTTCTTAAACGATGTCTTAATCGTTCCATCTCTTCGTAATAATCTTATTTCTGTTGCAAAAACTTAGTCGTATTAATCAAGTTTCTGTTGAATTTTTTCCATATCATTTCTTGGTTAAGGATCTCCGCACGGGGGCACATCTCATGCGGGGCGTGAACGTGCAGTTTCGCACATGCAATCAAATGGCTCAAAATACTCAAAGGATTCAAAAGCTTAACAAAACCTCAAAGGGTTCTTTATTATATTCAAATACTCAAAAACTAGTCTGTCTCTAATGAGGAAAAACCAAAGTATTTAAAGACCAAAACAAATACTAGTAAAAAGAAAACACAATAAAAGACATAACCAATAAAGATAAAGACTAAAATTATAAATGTTCCAGCTTGATCAGCAAGTCACCAGCCTTCCTTTTAATCTGGTCCTTTCTCGGACTGCTGCTTATGCGAATTGGACCTGGGTTTGGGCCTGTTGAGTCAGTCTGGCCTAATGGGCTAACGAGAATAGGAACTGGATCAGGGCACATCTCATGCGGGGCGTGAACGTCAATGACGTTTACTACGGACCAACCACACTCTCTCCTCAAATCAATACAACAACAACAACAAATCTTTACTTGCGTGGCCATATCCTTGGAAATCTTTCGTTACAAGTCTTCAAGTCCTTAATTTCTAAATTAGGACTTAATGGTAATAAAGTGTCACCCGAGTCTTTTCATTGCAAATCTTGTTCGTTAAGTAAAAGCCACAAAATTCCTTTTGGTAAAAACTCATTTGTTGCAAATAAACCGTTGCAACTCGTTTACTCAGATGTATGGGGTCCAGTCCCAAACATCCATTAATGGCTTCAAGTACTATGTCATATTTGTCGATTATTTTTCTAAATACATTTGGTTATATCCGATACAAAGAAAATACGACGTCCCCATCCTTTTTCCACAATTCAAATCACTAGTGGAAATTTTTTTTCAAACACCTCTTATCTCTCTATTTACCGACAATGGTGGTGAATACATTGGTCTTAAACCATTTCTCACAACTCATGGAATTTCTCACTACACACACCCCCTCATACACCCGAACAAAACGGGGTGGCCGAACGTCTTCATCGACACGTTGTTGAAACGGGCTTTGCCCTCCTCCACTATGCTAAACTCCCATCACAATTTTGGTCACATGCCTTTCAAGTCGCCACTTATCTCATCAACCGTCTACCCACCACCATCCTGAACAACAAATCACCTTATGACATGTTATTCAATGTTGCTCCACCTACTCCAAACTAAAACCGTTTGGATGTCTTTTCTATCCTTGGATTCGCCCATATAACACCTCCAAGTTACAATCTCGCTCCGCATCATGTATCTTTCTTGGATACTCCTCTTCCAGGTCAACATACAAATGCTTTGATCCAGCCACCAACAAGCTATATCACTCTCGCCATGTTGAATTCATACCATTCATCTTCCCATCCCAGACCAATAACCCCACCTCTCTCACTGTCACCTATGAATCATTTGTTCAGAACATACCAAATCCTCCAAAGCCTTCACACCCTACACAACCTCCATCGATCCCACACCCCAACCCATACCTCCTACACACCCCTCTCCTGACCCTACACAACCTTCTGGCGCACCTACACAGCAGTTGCCTGATACTACACAACACTCATCTGACCCTACACAACCTTCTACTACACCCACACACAACATTCCCCTAACCCTACACAACTCTTGTCCTCTACACAATCCTCATCTCCTACACAATCCTCCACTCCTACACAACCTAATTCACCTACACAGCCTTCCAATGACTCTACCACCTCCTCATCTCAATCTCCTTCAACTAACCCCTCTCCTACCACCTCTACTCGCCCACAATGGTCTCGCAATCCTAACCCAAAATATTACAATTCCAACTTCATCAGCTCCACCACACTTCACCCACTTCCTACATCCATTGAGCCTTCTACTCACATCCAAGCGATGAATGATCCACAATGGCGACATGCAATGGATCTTGAATACAACGTTCTTCTTCAAAAACCATACGTGGGAGCTTGTCCCTCATACTACCCAAAATCCAATCGGATGCAAATGGGTATTCCGAACCTAACGAAAACCCGATAGAACTATTGATAAATTTAAAGCGCGCCTAGTCACAAAAGGGTTTCATTAACAGTACGGTAAGGACTATTTTGATACCTTTAGTCCGGTAACGAAACATGTTACCATTCGTACTGTTCTTTCCATCGCACTCTCTCGAGAGTGCGTCGTTACGCCAACAAGACGTCAATAATGCATTTCTTCATGGCACCTTACATGAGGATGTGTACATGATTCAACCACCCGGATATGCAAATTCGGCGTTTCCTAATCAATTTGCAAACTCAAGAAATCTCTCTATGGCCTTAAACAAGCCACGTGGGCTTGGTACAATGAATTAACCACCTTTCTCATTGGCTTCAGTTTTAAAAATGTCTCTCTGATGCGTCTCTTTTTGTCTACAACACAAATGGTAACACTTGCTACCTACTCGTCTACGTTGACGACATTGTCCTCACTGGAAACAATAATCCATTCATGGACATCTTTGTTCAAGCCCTAAGCAAAAAAAATTCGATCAAAGACTTAGGCCCTCTACATCACTTCCTAGGAATCAAAGTCATTCCAACTCCTCATGGTCTATTCCTCTCCCAACACAGGCACATTCAGGACATCTTAACCACTTTCAAAATGGATGGTGCCAAAGAGGTTCTCACCCCCCCTAAGCGTCTCTGATCCGCTTATCCCTTCGGATGCCTCTCCACCCGTTGACCCAACTCCTTATCGCAAACTTGTTGGCACACTTCAATACCTTGCCTTTACCCGCCCTGATATCTCTTTCGCTGTCAACAAACTCTCACAGTTTATGCACCACCCAAAACTGTAACACCCCAACCGATGGCGGAAACATCGAGGTGTCACGTAGTGATGATTGTTCAATAGCTCATGGACTAGAAATGTAAATTTGAATACATTGAATTTAATAATTTATTACATTGAAAGGAATACAACAATTACAACTAGCAATCTAATATTAAAATACAGTAAATCTCAGTCTAAGTCTAAGTTTCCAAACGCTTGGAAATAATCTCATAAGAACCTGAAACATGTACGAAAATCATTTGGTCAATACAAAATGTATTGGTGAGCATACCCTGTTTGAATAAATATAGTAGGAAAAGTGTTTAGCAATTCATGTGCGGTACCATTTGCAATTATGTAATAAGTAATATCCGTTCAAAATCAACCCTATGTAAAGAAAAGCAGATATATATATATATATAGTATGCGCTAGTAGTAATGTAATACATAGCAATGACGAGGACTCTCAACAGAGTCACAAGGGTATATACCATAGTACTATTCATTGAAATGCCAGGCCCTCAAAGGTTAATGATTTTGACAAGTCATAGACACACAAATTAACATAAAGCAAACACACATGAGAATTGCATTTAGTGAAAGAATAACATTTAGTCATAGTGTACATGAATAGCCCCAAAAGAGTAAAAATGAAAAAGGAGAAAGATATACTCACAGTTTGCAAAAGCGATCAAAATCCAACTTAAGCGGTCGTGAGCTAAGTAATGGGAATTCTAATGAATTCAACCTATAATGTTTATGAATACTAATAAGGAATTGTTTAAGAGTCTAAGGTAACTAGGGTCTAAGGCATTAGGGTTTGCTAAGTCGATTTGGGGAATTAGAGTCTTTTTATGATAAATCAAATTAATGTAGGAGTTGTATATAAAAAATAATATGTTAAAGTTTACAAATGTGGTGTAGGTGATATGATTATTACTAATTGAATATTTGCGCAAAATATTTTGTGGAATAATTAAGGCAAATAATTTAGTTAATTACTTTAACTAAATTAAAATAAATACAATAATCATAAATGTATAACTAAATAATTATGAGTTTCACAATGATCCAACAAATGGTAACTAAGATTTTCAAACATAAACATTTCTATTTTATAAGAAAAGCATTTATAAAATAGATGTTTAAATAGTATAAATAAATGTTTAATGTTAATAATACGAGACATGACCCAAAAATGTTATTTTTATAAAAAATGGATGCTTTCTGATGTAAATTAATGAAAGTAATTTTCCCATAATTTTTTTATAAGCTTATTTATATTCAAAACTGATTTAATGAGATTAAATCATGTTTAAATTATTAAAATTAGGAAAATTAATAAAAATAAGTGTTTTCTAAACCAATAATTTTTATTTCAGTTCATGATGATTAGAAATAATTTCACAAAAAGTTTGAGATTAAAATCATTAAAAATGAATTTTTAACCAATTAAATATGATTAAAACAAGTTAAATCAATAAAAATAAGAAAATAAAATATTATCCAGAAACTAAAAATATGATAATTTTCTATAAGTTATCGGGAAGCTACACCTAAATTTTCATAATTTTTGGATCAAAAATGAATTTATTATGAATATTTAAAGATTTGCATGTATTATAATAATTATATATTAAAAAAAACAAACAAATGAAAGTAAATGAAATTGTTACAAAAAAAATCAAGTCTGATCATGCCTGGGTTCAAACCCAAGTGATCTGAATGCAACAACACCTCCCAAACCACTACACCACCATAAGTTTTGGAATTTTAAACAGAAAAATAAATATAAACATCTTAGTTTACAACTCATCTTCTTCCCCAAATCTTATCATAAACCCTAACCCTAACCCCATTTCAATTGACTATCGATTCACAATAGATGACTACAAAAATGATAGGGCTTTTGATCTGTATGACTCGATAAACGTAAGGACATGAAAACATGGTACTTACAACGTGATATGATGCTTGAATTTAAGGTGCTCAGACCCGAAACAAAGATCAACATTTGAAGGTCTTAGAGTCGCGTTTTGGATGCTATTTGTGTGGATTCAGTTCGTGTAAGGGTGCAGAAATATGATGGTTGAATCAATTCATATAATGGATGTATAAAAGGCGCGTTTGAGTCGTTTTTATTATTCCGGCCGGTTACTAATCAATCTCCGTTATTCGCTCGTTTAATACATGTTTTTATGTTATTAATTGCTTGGTAACGATGGAAAACCACTTGGTATGCATTAACCCGAGTTAAAGCACTATAAAAAAACGTTTCTTGGGTTTGCCGGAACAAATTCTGGCGGCTGGAATTTGCATTCGCCGGAAAAACGATCAAAGAGAGAGAGGGACATAGTTTGGCTTTTAAAAGTTTAACATCTTGGCAGATTTAGTCCCTCTATTTGTAACTAGGTTAGCATATTTATAATTTAGTTAGTTTTTTTTTTCTATATAAAACTTAACCAAGTTAAGTTTATTTAACCAAAACTTTATAAACTTGAAAATGTTATAGAATCTATTCCGAATACGTTTCAACTACTCATTAGATTAAAACTTATACCGCCACCGTAATAAATATAAATCATAAAATTTTAGTTCGCTCAATTTTTTTTTTTTGAAAACGACGAAACTTGCAGGGACTATAATGAAAATATTTGAAGGACTATTATTGTTAATTAGATGAAAGACGAGTTTGACGGATGTCACAAAAACAGTCACACTAGCAAGCTCTCAAACGGGTTCTTCGCTATTTGAAAGGAACATTGCACCCTGGGTTATTGTTAAATAAACAGTCCTCACTTGATTTACATGCTTTCTCAGATTCTGTTTGGGGAGGCATACATGACGGAGGAAGATCTACTACAGGTTATATATTATATCTTGGATCAGACATCATCTCCTGGCGTTCATCAAGACAAAAAACAGTCTCACGCTCATCCACTAAAGCAGAATACAAAGCACTAGCAAACACCGTAGCTGAAATCTCATGGGTTAAATATCTTCTCCAAGAACTCGGTTTTCGCACGACACGCACACCATCTCTTTTCTGTGACAACACTGGTGCCACTACCTTTGTGCCAACCCGGTGTACCATTCCCGCTTTTGAAACATGTTGCCCTTGACTACCACTTTGTTCGTGAACAAGTCAATGCCGGTCACTTAAAGGTCTTTCACATTAGCTCAAAGGATCAACTAGCTGATGTCCTCACCAAACCACTTCCACGATCACCGTTTCTTTCCTTTCGCTCCAAGATTGGCGTATCCAATGGATCCTCCATCTTGCGGGGGCGTATTAACACAAATCAATTGTTGGGCCAGACTTTAGAAGGTTTGCGTTGTCTTGAATAATGTTAGTATTGTTTGTGGGTTTCGGCCTTTATGGCCCATGTATTGTGACCGCCCTATGCACTTATAAATAGGGGTTTTCTTGGTTATTTTGGGGTTGTTAGTCTTTTGTTATTACTGTTATTCACGTGTACCAGACGACTCCTTGAAGTCGTGTGCACATCATCAATTCAATCGTTTATTTCAAGTGTCTTCTTTGTTCTTGATATATAATCATTGTTTCCGCCTCTGATTGTGTGTTGTTTGATACCCGGTAGAGTGGATTCTGGACTTACAATTGGTATCAGAGCCTAAGTAGTCTTACGAAGGCTCGGTTCGGTATCAAAAAGGAGAAGATCAAAGGAAGATATCATCGTGAGAAAGGTTGATTTCATGATTTTTATTAATGTTGATTTTAATGGCTAACCCGTTCTGCTAATATTGTTCTTGTTTGTGTGTTTCGTCTTATTTTGATCAAGTTTATGACTGTTTTCTTCGCACAAAATCTTCAAAATTTCTGATTTGATTCATCTTGATGAATAGTCAAACTTGTTTCCTAAAATCAAGGAGATAATTGGTTTTCGAAAAAGGAAGTGTTTTTATTATAAAATTATCTCTTTAAAATTTTAAAATTTTCGAAAAATCTGGAAAGTTTGTTACCAATCTTATGCAGGTGTCTATATTTAGCTTAGTTCGACCAAGATTGTTGAGTTCGACCTAGCTGAGTTCGACCAAGATTGCCTGAGTTCGACCTGCCTGAGTTCGACCTAGCTGAGTTCGACCTAGCTGAGTTCGACCTAGCTGAGTTCGACCAAGATTGCCTGAGTTCGACCTGCCTGAGTTCGACCTGATTACCTGAGTTCGACCTAACTGGTGAGTTCGACCTGACAAACTGAGTTCGACCTATCCTGAGTTCGATCTATTGCATTAAGTTCGACCTCTGCTGAGTTCGACCTACTGGACTGAGTTCGACCTTAGACCAAATTATACAAACTGATTACTGGACTTAAATAACTGTTGGACTGTTGGATCAGTATTGCTCTTTTGTATGAACTTGCTAGTGAACACTTAGGTGTTTAGCAAGTTCTTGATCAGTGATAGCACAGCGGAATGTTATGAGTTTAAAGCTACACTTATCAACAGGAGATATAACTCCCCCTGGATTGAGAAACTAATAAATGATAAATATTTATTGAGAATCTAAGTATTGAATGAGAATGAAACACTTAAACAGATTCTCAATAAATATGAAATGGAAATAAAAATAATATGTGTTGAAGGATTTCTGTATTAAAATCAATGTCTAAAACAGAGGGATGAACCCTTCTTATTTATGGACTTTACAAATACATGAACCTTGTCAAAAAGCAAGTTCAGAAACAAGTTGCAACAAGTTGCAGTCTTGGAACTTGTACATAAAGTAAAAGTAATACTACACTAATAAACTACTGATACAAAAAGGCAGTGGAAAAGATCTTCTCATAAGTACTGATGAATGACAAACTACTGATGAGTAGTTTGTCTTCAGTAGTTCTTCAGTAGAAGTGTCTGGTTTGAACTTCAGAACTTCTGATGACTTTTCTTCTTCAGTACTTGTGGAATCTCTTCTTCAGCAGTTTGATCTTCCTTCTTCAGCAGTTCTATACTTAGAATATTTTGACAGAAGTGAATTAGACTAAGGTTTGCAAAAGTGGTTTCACCAATCCTTTTTGTCCTAACAATCTCCCCCTGGATTGATGAATCCAAAACCTTACTAATTCCTTATTGTTCTCTTCTGTCCTTCATAATTTTCCATATTCCTTTGAACATGGAATTCTTCAGCTGGTTCAGCTGTTCATCAGTGAGAGACCCTTTTTGTGGTTCTAGATGTTGGATTGTAAGCAGGTCTTGAGTTGATAGCTTCTTCAGATCATTCATCGACTTATAGGCTCTGCTTGTCTGATCTCTTCTTGTCACAAGTACTGAGTTGTTATCAGTAAAGGACCATCTGATGATAGGTACTTTTAGACTTGTCAAAGTCTAAAGTGTAGGGAACCATGGTGGTACCCTAGGTTTCTCCTGAGTGTTGGATGTTTTCAACTTCAGTGACTCTCAGGTGGGATTCACTTCCTTGTTGTTGTTGCATCACATTAGGTAGTTGAAAGGTTGGTAAATGATGTTCAGTAACTACCTTAGTGTGCAGTTTGTCTTTGATGATTTTCTGAATTTGGTAGGCAAAGGTGGAAGGATCCCTGAATTGTGTGATCAGAGGTTTTTCTTCTATGTCAAAGTCAGAATGGACTACTGTACTTCCTTCTAGTAGTACCATTCTGAAATCAGTCTTCACATTCTCCTCTGATTTCTTCTTTTGAGTAGCTGGTCTTCTTTGAACACCAGAAGTTCTAACTACTGAAGTTGGTACTTCAGCAGTTTGAAACTTCTCTGTATTTGCAGCCCTTGCAGCCTTATATTTTCTATAAGTGTCCATCAATCTTTCTTCTTTCCATTTGGACACAGAGGCTTTTGAACCATAACCATTAGCTACTAGTTCTTCTATCATCTGAGCTCTCTTGGCTTTTGTATCTTTACTTGTTGCAAGTTTGTCTGCAATAAGTTGAGCTCTTCTTGTCAGCTCTTCCATGGAGAGTCTCTTTAATGTATGGGCTTTGATCTTGCTATTCTTAGTAATATAAGACATCAGTTGATGTCTTTTATCTTCCTCAACAATTCTGTCTAGGCTAGCCTGCCTTTGAAGTTCAGCTTCATAAGCCTGTAGCTTTTCATCCAGGCTTAAGTCCAAGTCATCCCTTTCTTCCAGAGTTTTCCAAATCTGGTCTTCCTTGGCTTTCTTCTAAGCTGCCACTAAACTCTTCTCAAGAAGTTCTGCTGATTGAGAGATTGGAGAAGGGTTTAGTATAGTCATTGTGGTAAACTGTTGTAATAGGCCTAGGAGGAACAGGAGTTGGTTGAATAGGTTCAGTTGATCTGGAAGGCTCTTGTTCAGCAGTTTGAGTGTTTGAAGTGTTAACATCTGATGTGTTGACAACAACTGAAGGTTTGTCAACTACTGAAGGATTGTCTTCAGTACTTTCTGATTCTTCATCAGAAGTTTGTCCATCAGAGGTTTCTTCATTATGCACTTGGGATTCATCAGACTTTTCAGCATCTTCTACTTCTTGAATAGAGACACCAAATTGTTGGGCCAGTTTTCTTTTCTGGCTTGATTTCTTTGATCTCTTTCTAGGATAGCCACTCTTGCCTTTTTCCTGGCTTCAAGTGACTCCATAGGTTCCTTAATTTTCTCCCCCTTTTTGGCTTCATCAGTTTTTGATGTTGAAGCTTGGGAGAACTGACCTGTAAGATTAGCAATCTGTTTGCTGTTGAACTCAATCTTGTTGGACAGATCATTCATCTTTGTCTGTATCACCCCAAATTGGTTCTTCATGGACAGCTCCAAGTTAGCTGTGTATGTTTGGAAGTGATTCTTGATGAGGGTGTTCATCATATGGTATAAGGGACCATCTGGGCTGCATAGCTGGTTCATGTCTATGCTTGTTTGCCCAAGGAATTGGGTAGGCATTTGTAGTGAGGGGTGTGTTTTTGGTTGATCTTCTTGTTGTACAGAAGATGCCACTCTAGGGGAATCAGGGATTAAGTGGACTTTAACCTGATCTGGTGTGACTAGCTTCTTGAGCATAGATACACCAGGTGCAGGACCTTCACTTGTAGCCGTCAATTCAGTAGTTTGGTGTTTTGAAACATCATCCAAGTCAATGGAATCATCTGAATCCCTGATTACATCCTCAATGAGGACTGTATTAGTTACATAATGAGCTGAGCCCAACTCAGTTGTCTCATGTACCTCTTTTTCTTGGTTCAGAGGATTTCCTACCTCAGGCATTAAGCCTTCATCAGTAGTTGCCACAGTTGAGGTCTTAGCTATGTTGCTTCTTTCCTCAGATCCACCACTGGGTGGTAAATGAGTAGTAGCAGCCTCAAAAGTACCAAGAGTTTCTAAGTTTGGGCTTAGAGACCCTGGTTCATCCTCATCTCTTTGGTTAGGGCTTTGAGTGTCCACATCCATGTCAAATTCTGAGGCTATGTCCCCTGTTTGATGTGGTTGTTGGGGACTGACATGTGTAGATGGGACTTTCTCTTTTAGCCCAGAGAGAAGTTTGGCTATTTCAAAATCAGGTTCAGAAAGTTGGGGTGCTGGTTCAGTAGTTTGGCCAATGGGTTCAGCAGTTTCAAAAAGAGGAATCAATAGGAATGGTTTTCTTAAGTATTTTTCTTTTGAAAAGAATTGTGATTGGTGCTCTTGGTGGGGTTTGAGATGGATGAGACTGAGAGGATGTTTCAGTCACATCTTTAAGAAGTGCAAATTGCATAATAGGTTGTTCAGGCATCTCAACCTCCTGAACAACTTTTCTTTTTGGTTTGGTGGGTTTTTGTTTTTGTACCTTGGGTTTCTTGGCCTTTGGAGGGGTAGGTTTGGAAGATGAGGGTTCCATGGGGACTGGTTCTGGTTCCCCTTGGTCATCTTCTGGCCAGGCAACCTGTTTGTTGTGCCTTGAGTATGCTTGTGAGGTTAAGGGTTTCAAAATTTCAGTTTTACCCACAAGCACCTCATCACCCAGTTCTTTGATTATGCATTGCATAATGAACCTTGGGTATAACAAAAACTTCTTTTTAGTGTTATTATGATGTAACACCAACTCATTAAAGAAAAGTTTTGATGCCCTGAAATTTGTTTCATTCACTATTGAATGAAAAATTGGTTGAAAGGTTGAGGGCATCTGGTCATAAGACCCTGTTTTAGGACTCAAACACATAATTATATAATGAAACAAAAGTTTGTATTTTGGTTCAAATACTTTTTAAAGATGGTAGCTTGTGAGAGAGTACCTTGATAACCACATTCAGTCATGGTTAGGTGGATTGCAGAGTTTTCAAACTTTTCAGGGGCATTCACATCATTCAACCCCAATCTGTTTGCAAGTGTGGCCGGTGTGATGGCCATTTGTCTCCCTTTAATTGTTGAGTTGAGAGAGATAACCTCATCGTCCACCATCACTGTCTCAGCGTTAGCCCAGAACTCATTGATAGTTTCAGGATGTATTGGTGGATCTATTGTGAGAGCGGTGAAATATTGGGATTTGACGACGAGATCAATGATCTCATCGTATTGGGACCAGCCTTCTTGTTTTTCTAAGTAGGCTCTAAGATTGTGTCCCTGTTTAAGAACTAAGGCCATGTGGTTTGTGTGTGTATGAATCGAACAGTGTTTTTGCAGGTTCAGGGTTTGAGAGCTTTCTTGAGAGAGAAGGAGGGAATTTTTGTTTTTGAATGGATAAGTGTTGAAAAAGGTATTTATCAGAAGTTTTAAACCGCCTAGAACTTCTTTTATCAGAAGTTTTAAATCGCCTAGGTCAAAACTTCTTTATTAGAAGTTTTAAACCGCCTAGGTCAAACTTCTGATGTGGGAAAAGTCTGATTTGCCCTTTTTGACTAAACTGCTGATGAAGAATTATTTCCATCAGTAGTTCCCACTTTCTCTTCAGTAGTTTTGAACAGCTGATGAGAAATACTTTATAAATACTTTATTCATAACTTCTGAAGGTTGTTTTATCAGAAGTTAATCACTTTTCAGAAAATATCCCCATACTGATGTTTTGTTCATCAGTAGTTTCTCTCTTGTTTGTTTTTCAGAAGTTTTTCAATTTTTGAAAACAGATGTAAGTGAAAAATAAAAAAATATGTGCAGAAAAGTAAAGAGAAACACTTACAAATTTAGCATCCCTAGCATGGATACTAACTTCTGAAATGTTGATGTGTCAAGGGGTTTAGTGAATATGTCAGCTATTTGATTAGCTGTTGCTACATGTTTCACTTCAATCTTGCCCTTTTCATAGCAATCTCTTATGAAATGATACCTGATTTCAATGTGTTTAGTCTTTGAAAACTGAACAGGATTTTGAATGATGCTAATGGCAAATTTGCTGTCTACAAGCAATGGTGTCTTGGTCTCTTTGATTCCATAATCAACAAGTTGATATTGGAGCCATTGTATCAGAGATGTACAACTTGCAGCTGCAATGTATTCAGCTTTAGCAGTTGAAGTTGCAACAGATGTTTGTTTCTTTGATTGCTAGGACACTAGACAGTTTCCCAAGAATTGACAACCACCAGATGTTGATTTTCTTGACATTTTACACCGTGCATAGTCGCTGATAACTTGGTATTGCTTGAAGCAGGATACCAAATTCCAAGAGTTGGAGTTCCTTTCAGATATCTGAAGATTCTTTTGACTGCAATGAGGTGTGATTCCCTAGGAGCTGTTGATATCTAGCACAGACACATGTTGAAAACATAATATCTGGTCTAGAAGCAGTTAGATATAAAAGGGAACCTATCATACATCTATACATGGTTTGATCAACCTGTTTTCCTTGATCATCTGGTTCAACTTGTGTGGTTGGTGTCATGGGAGTGGAACATGATTTACAGTCTTATAAAGAAAATTTGTTTAATAATTCTTTAACATATTTTGATTGATGTATAAAAGTTCCATTTGATTGTTGTTTAATCTGCAGTCCCAGAAAGTATTGCAGTTCTCCCATTGTACTCATCTCAAATTTTGATTGCATGAGTTTCTTAAATTCATCACACAATTTTGTGTTTGTTGAACCAAAAATGATATCATCAACATATATTTGAACAAGTAAGACATGATTTCCAACATGTTTTATGAAAAGAGTTTTATCAATGGCACCTCTTGTGAAGTTATTTTTGAGTAAAAAGGTTGAAAGTGTGTCATACCAGGCTCTTGGAGCCTGTTTGAGCCCATAAAGAGCTTTGTCTACTTTGTAACCCACTCAGGATGAGAAGGATCCTCAAACCCAGGTGGTTGACAAACATACACTTCTTCTTTTATCTTTCCATACAAAAATGCACTCTTAACATCCATTTGATAAACTTTTATTTTGTTGGAAATGGCATAGGCCAGAAATAACCTGATGGCTTCAAGCCTTGCAACTGGAGCAAAGGTTTCATCATAGTCAATTCCTTCTTCTTGAGAGTAACCTTGTACTACCAGTCTTGCCTTGTTCTTTATTATAATACCAGCTTCATCTTGTTTGTTCCTGAAAACCCATCTTGTGCCAATTGGTTGCTTGTTTGGTGGTAAGGGACAGATTTCCCAAACCTGTTGCTTGTTGAATTGAAGCAATTCATCTTGCATTGCTTGCACCCAATTGTTGTCTTTGAGGGCTTCCTGGTACTTCTTTGGTTCCAACTGTGAAATAAATGCTGAGAAGAGACAAAAGTTGGAAAGCTGGTTTCTTGTAAGAACACCTGATGCAATATCACCCATGATTTGATCAAGTGGATGGTCTTTGTGTTCGATCAGTTGTTGTAAACCACTGACAGGTGTTGGTGGCTCATGTTCTTCAAACAAACTACTGAGGTCTATTATATATGGTTCAGCAGTTTCAGTGTCTTCAGTAGTTGTAGGTGCTGAAGCAGATGTTTGAGTTTGTTCCTCAGTATTTGTTGAATCAGAAGTTTGTGAAACTTCTGATGGTTTTGAAGTTGACTTAATGACTGTTTGAGGAGTCCATGGTGCTGGATCCTCATCATCAAACCTTTGATCACCATAATAAGTAGGTTTGGATGAAGTGACAGTCTTTTCAGGTCCAAAATGGAAGTTGTCAAGGTCAAAAAGTTCAGCAGGATGTGCTGGAATGAGAGTGTGTTTTGACTCATTGAACTTGACATTCAGTGTTTCTTCTACTATCCTGGTTCTTGAGTTAAAAACCTTGTAGGCTTTTCTAGTTGAAGAATAACCAAGAAAGTAACCTGAATCAACTTTGGCAGCAAACTTTGAAACAGATTCCTTAATGTTCAAGATGAAACATTGACACCCAAAAGCCCTGAAAAAGGAGATAAGGGGCTTCATGCCATGAAGAATTTCATAGGCAGTCTTTGAATGTCTCTTGACAATAAGGACTCTATTTTGAACATAACATGATGTGTTAACTACTTCTGCCCAAAAGTATAATGGTAGGCCAGAATCAGCTAACATTGTTCTTTCTCCTTCTATTAAAGTTCTGGTCTTTCTTTCTACCACACCATTTTGTTCAGGAGCTCTGGGAACACTGAATTGTCTAATAATCCCTTTAGACAAACAGAATTCATCCGGAGTTTTGTTCCTGAACTCTGTCCCATTATCACTTCTAATGGTTTTGACAGGTAGAGAGTATTGCTTCTCTACTTGTAGAATGAAGAACTTGATGATTTCAGCAGCCTCATCCTTGGAAAATAAGAAGAATACCCATATAAATCTTGAGTAGTCATCAATGATGACTAAGCAGTACTTCTTCTTACCAAGGCTCATGATTTTTACAGGCCCAAATAAGTCCATACGGAGTAGTTGAAGACATGCAGTTGTTTTTGATTCTTCAATAGACTTATAGGAGGACTTATGCTGTTTTCCCTTTAAATAGGATACACAGTGTTCTTGACACTGGTATACTTTTAAGGGTAGACCTCTGACCAAGCCCATTTTTGTGACTTTATTTATGGTTTTAAAGTTCACATGGCCAAGTCTCATGTGTCAGAGATCAGTTTCTGAAGTTGATGCCTTTGAGAAGAAACAGGCAGTGTTGTTCAGTACTTTGTCTTTTTCAATGTCCACTGCATAGACATTGCCATATCTTTTGGCTATTAACAAAGTGTGATCTTCAATGATCTTCTCTATCAACTTCTGGTCTTCTGGTGATATGATCTTGCATGTTGTCTTTGTGAAAAAGGAAGAATATCCTTTATCACACATTTGTGACACACTCAGCAAGTTGTACTCAAGGTTTTCAACCAGATTTACCTTGTCAAACTGTATTTTGCCAGAGGAGACATTGTCATGTCCTAGCACATATCCCTTAGCATTGTTCCCAAAGGATACAGATCCATCTCTTTGACTGATAAAATTGTTTATCAGGTATCTGCATCCTGTCATGTGCATTGAGCCTCCACAGTCTACATACCAAATGCTATTTAAGCCTCTGGAAATTCTCTGCACAAGATAGCAAATCAGTTAGATTTAGGAACCCAAGCCAGTTTGGCTTAGGGTTTGCTCTTGAGAACATTTATAGTTTGTTCTTGACCAAGTTGAGAAATCCATGTCTTTTTGGCAATGGATTTTTCATTAAGAACAATGGTGGTATCCTTTTGAGGACCACCATCAACTTTGGTCATCAGTAGTTGTACCAAGTTTATAAGATCTTTAATCTCAGCAGTTTGTGAAACTGCTGATGATTTAGGTCTAACTACTGAAAGAGAATTTTGAGAAAAAGATCTTTGTTGAGATTTTGTCTTTTTCTGAGAAAAGGTGTTTACTGGTTGTTGTTTCTTGGGAGAAAAAGTTTTTACAAAATCATTTTTGATTTGTTTTCTCACAACCAGTTGTTGATTTTTCTTGTTGAACTGAATACCTTTTCTATATCTGCAAAATTCTGTTTTGTGGTTGAACAGACCACAGATTTCACATTCTTTTGTCTTTTCTTTCAAAGACAAGTTTCTGACAGTGTTGATTGGTTTTAGGTCATCAGTAGTTTTCAGGTTCTCAACTCCTGATGTAGTTGAAACTACTGATGGCTTAAAGTCAGAATTAATCAGTACTTCTGAAGAACTTTCTTTGTGAGTTTTTAGAAAGTTCTCATGGAAAGATGTGCATTCTTCCTCTTCAGAAGTTTCACCTGAAACAATTTTTCTCCCATCTTCAGTAGTTTTAGGGGAAAAATCTGTTGGTGTTTCAGTGTGATTGTACCCTATGCCAAACCTAACATTTGAAGCACTTTGTTTGTTTAGCAATAATTGGTACCCCTTACAAGATTCAACCCATTTTTCACATGTGACCTTGGTGTCAGCAAGCTCTTGTCTGACATTTCCTAGGTCATTTATCATGATTTTAATTTGTGCTTGGGTTTCAATAGCAGTGTTAGTTAATTTAGAAACTTCTTTTGTTTTTGCAGAAAGTTTTCTTTCTAAATTACATTTCATCTGAGTGAATTTTCTCTCAGAGTCATTTGCTTTTCCTTGTAAGTGCACATTAGTCTCTCTTATGAGAGCAAAAGATTCTTTGCAAGAATTTGAACACAGTTTTGTCAAAGATTCTTTTGATACCTGTGACAAGGCAGATTTTGAGGTGCATCCCTCAAATGCCATTAAGGCAAAGTTCTTTCTGCCATTGTCAGGCTCTCCCCAGTTGATGTCAAACATCTTGTTGTCTGCATCAGGATTACACTCTGTGGTGTCAAAAGGAAGACTGCTCCAGTCAACATACCCTGAAGTAAATAAACTTTGTTGAGAGGGTTGCTGAGGCTGTGGAGGTTGTTGAGCAGCTGGAAAGGGAGGGATTGATTGTTGGCTCTGCATCTGTTGAGCAGGCATCTGTACATATTGTACTTGTGGCACATATTGGTGTTGTGGAGCTTGTGCCTGTACAAAATGTGCACTCCCTTGTGTTCCATTATTCCTGTTATAATTGGGGTTAAAATTGTTTCCAGACTGAGATTGGTTAAAGCCAGAGCTTCTACACTCTCTAGCAAAGTGTCCCAACTTTTGACACTTGTGACAACTAAGTTTAGATTTGTCAAAACCAATTTTTGTTGAACTGTTAAGTCCTAGAAACTTCCTTCCCGACCTTTTGTAAAATTTATTTGTTTTTAAACTTAACATGGCCAGTTGGTGCAAAATATCCATTTCTTCTAAGTCATCACTGCTGAAATTATTTAAATCATCCATGATAAAACACATGTTATCAGCAGTTTGACCAAAATCATTATTGCCATAACCTGGGAATGATCTTTCAGATGAGATCCCAGCAGTTATGTCAATATGGTTAAAAGATCTAAAACTATTTGAACAAGTTGGTGAGTCTTGTCCCAATAGTGCTGTACTACCTGGTAGATAGTCATCAACAGTTTTGCCAGAACTTTGTAACTTTTTCTTTTGATCAATTTCTCTTTCAAAAGTAAGTAATCTCCCATGAAGTTTTGTAAGAGTGAGGGAGCTAAAGTCTGGTGAAGATCTTAAGACTATAGAGTATGTTTCCCATTTTTCAGGTAAAGACCTTGAAAATCTATGAAGCATAGATACAGTTGTGTAGGTCTGACCATTTAGTTTTAGCTCAGATATTAATGAGGAGAATCTTTCAAATTGTTGTGTTAAAGTTTCCCCATTAATGTGAGCAAAAGTTTCATATTGTTGAGCCAGGATTTCTCTGGTGTTGGCAATCACCTCTTCAGTTCCTCCAAACTGTTCTTTGAGGCAGTCCCAAAGCTCTTTGGCACTATCACAATGTAATAGGCCAGAGTAGATTTCATTTAGGAGTGCCATTGCCAACATAGAGAAATCTTTAGCATCAAGCTCAAGTTTTAGGAAATCATCATCTGTATAGTCTTTTGGGTCTTTTGGAATCTCTTCTTTAGTTTCAAGATTAATATTTACTGGTTTATGAGGACCATATATCACAGATTTCCAGCAACCTGTGTTGGTCTGTGATAAGGTATGTGCCATTCTCCTTTGCCAGATGTTATATTCATTTCTTACTAGCATAGCAGGTTTATTGGCAGAACCAGTATTATGAGGATCCATTTTAAAGAGTATTGATTTGTCAAATATCTCTTAAAGTGATGGATGTTGATAAAAGTGAGCCTATAATCCTTTATTGAATATCAATAAGAGCCTGTGTCTGATTCTCAATGTGTCAGATTGATATGTGATCAGATAAACCAGTGCTCTGATACCATTTGTTGGATCAGTATTGCTCTTTTGTATGAACTTGCTAGTGAACACTTAGGTGTTTAGCAAGTTCTTGATCAGTGATAGCACAGCGGAATGTTATGAGTTTAAAGCTACACTTATCAACAGGAGATATAACTCCCCCTGGATTGAGAAACTAATAAATGATAAATATTTATTGAGAATCTAAGTATTGAATGAGAATGAAACACTTAAACAGATTCTCAATAAATATGAAATGGAAATAACAATAATATGTGTTGAAGGATTTTTGTATTAAAATCAATGTCTAAAACAGAGGGATGAACCCTTCTATTTATAGACTTTACAAATACATGAACCTTGCCAAAAAGCAAGTTCAGAAACAAGTTGCAACAAGTTGCAGTCTTGGAACTTGTACATAAAGTAAAAGTAATACTAAACTAATAAACTACTGATACAAAAAGGCGGTGGAAAAGATCTTCTCATAAGTGCTGATGAATGACAAACTACTGATGAGTAGTTTGTCTTCAGTAGTTCTTCAGTAGAAGTGTCTGGTTTGAACTTCAGAACTTCTGATGACTTTTCTTCTTCAGTACTTGTGGAATCTCTTCTTCAGCAGTTTGATCTTCCTTCTTCAGCAGTTCTATACTTAGAATATTTTGACAGAAGTGAATTAGACTAAGGTTTGCAAAAGTGGTTTCACCAATCCTTTTTGTCCTAACATGGACTGAAATCAAGTCATAAAAAAATTTGCACTAATCATTTTAAAATTTTCTTTCAGAAATGGATCAAATGATTAACCAAACAAACTTGAATGGACTTAATACTGGTCAATTAATTGTAGCTGCTCAAGTGGACAAAGCCATGGAATCTGTCATTGGCACACATCAAAAGATACCTGTTCTTCAACTTGGAATGTCCTATTCTGAGTGGAAGTTCAGATTCATTCAAGTCATGAAGATAAAATATGCAAAGGCTCTGAGATCTATCTTGAATGGACCCTGTGTGATCACTTATGTGGTCAATGAAATAACTGGAGCCACTGCTATCAAACCAAAGAGTATGTATACTGATGAAGACCATGAGAAGACTGATGTTGATGAAAGGGCAATTGCTTATCTTCATCAAGGACTTTCACCTGAAGTATCAATTGGAGTTCTTGACAATGCCACTACCAAAGAGCTTTGGGAAGCTCTTGAGAATCTGTACGAGGGAAATGAAGAAATGAAGGAAAGCAGAAGGGAGATGTTGAGTCAGAAGTTTAATGCTTTCAATCACATTCCAGGAGAATCACTTGAAAGTCAGATCCAACGTTTGTGGCCTTAGTGAGTGAAATGAAGTCCATTGATATGGTGGTAGACAACTCCGTCATGAACAAAAAGCTGCTTAATACTCTTCCAAGGAGTTGGAACTCAAATGTGACCCTTATCAAGAGAACTAAAGATCTAGCAAGACTCACCCTTTCTGAGACCATATCTTTGATCAAGTCCTATGACCTTGATGACAGGCAACGTTATATGACTCAGACTGCCAGCTACAACAATGCAATCATTGCAACTCCCAGCAATGCTTTAATGTCTCAGCAAGAACCTCAGCGTCCATCATTGTACTCTTATCCAGCAAGTGGATCTTCGTATCCACCTATGTTTGCACTAGTGCTTCAAAAGGGTCAGCTATGCCTGCTTCCTCTGTAGCCACCACTGCGGGACCTTCGTCGTCTGCTTCACTTTCTTCAGCTGCACCTTTGTCAGCAGTCAAAATTCCAAAGGAGCTTGAAAGTAACTTAGGTTTATTTGCTGGATTCATGAATTGCTATAACGCGTTTCTGACAGGTCAACTTACAGCAAAAGATGTTGGAGCATGTGACTTAAATGACGTCAATCAAGATGATATTGAAGAGATGGACTTGACTTGGCAGATAACTATGGTGGTACATAGAGCAAATAAGTTTGTGAAGAAGACTGGTAGAAACGTGTGGGAAAACCCAACAAAGAAACTGAGTTGGGAAAAGATGAAGATGCGTTGTTACAACTGTGATGAACTTGGACATTTTGCTCGTGAGTGCACCAAGCCAAAGAAAGAAGGAGACAATTCTACTCCTGCAGCTGCTTCTCCCAATGCTACTCAAGGAAGTCAATCATCTACCACTCATACTGGATCTGAGTCCTCTAACTCCAACAAAGCAATGGTCGCTCAATCAGGAGGTGGATGGGATTGGTCTTCTCAGATGGAAGATCTAAAGATTGTTGAAGATACTATGTACAAGGCTCTTATGGCACAGATGGATGACGACTATGTTCCGTCAGCGGCTAAGGTACATTCTGAAACTTTAGCTGAATCATGTTGCACTGAAAGGTGTAAACTTAAAATTAAAGGTTTTAGGGAAGAAACTCTCTCCGCATACAAACAGCTTGAATACGAAAAAATGGCCTCTTGGGACATTAAAAAGAAATTTAACTCCTATAAAGAAATGGTCGAAAAACAAAAACTTGATATCAAGCGTTTGCATCAGGAGGTGAGTGATCATAAATGTCGATACTTACACTTCAAACTACTTTCTGACACCTTGACCACGGAATTGATCGACTTAAAATCAAAATTTGAAAATGCAGATTTTCATTTTAAAAAATTTGATTGTTCTAGTCCTAAAGTTGAAAAAACGATCAATACCCAGTTAAGGTACAAACCAAAGGAAGTGAGGAATAAGGGAATTGGCTTTGTGGAAATTCCTCCACCCTTCAATGAAAATTATTCTTCAATTCCTATGTCGGATGAAGAACTGTTGGCTCTTCCTTTGAAAGGTTATGGGCCACCCATAGAAGAGTCAACCAGTCGACCATCACGGGATCAAGTTGAAATCACTAAACCTGCATCGATCCCAATTAGAATCTCTAAACCTAAACAAAAACAATCTAAGCAAGAGCAGGCTCTCTCAAAAACTTTTGTTAAGTCTCAAGATATTTCAAAGCAGACTGAGACATTAAATTATGAGAAAAATAAAGAGGTTGATAGAGTTTTTGAGGTTAGCAAAGATGAGGTTCCCTCCTCATCTGAATCAGATGAATCATTAGGTGTGTCTAGAGAGTCTAAACCTGAAGACTTACAAGTTAATGAACAAATTCCTGCTTCGACCACCCAGCAAAACTCAAGTGTGAACTATGAGTATGATTTCATGAAGCAAATTCGGGAGCTTTGTCTAAAGCAAAGAGCAGACAGTGAAAATCATCTGACCGATTCTAAGTCTCATTCAGATGATTCGTCAGTGACTGAACCTGAGTCTGACTCTGATCCAGACTCAGGAAAGACCGACTCATCTAGTTATCAGTCATGTGAAACCACAGAATCATCTGAAGATATGTTCAAAGAAAACGAACATGTTTCTGTGTCCACTTCAAACGTATTTGATTCAGAACAAACATGCTCAATATCTTCTGAGTCTCCCACTTCCTCTGTGGATGAAAACTTCTACACAGAAAATTGCTTGAATGTTTCTGATAATGTGAATATTACTAATTTGGTTGATTCTTGTGCAGAAAATGTGATTGTTGAAGATTGGGTAGATGATGGGGATGAAGTCGATGACACTGATTCACTTGCATTTAATAATAAAAATCAGAAAAACAATTTCTCAATTTCTGATAAAGACAACAATATTTGTGTGGGCTCGTTTGTTTTGAGCATAAAACTTTGTGACTTTTCATCTGACTCTTTGTTTGTTCATTCAGATTCTGTTATTTTGCCACATGCTTGTGATAAAACAAAAAATCTTTTGGTTAAACAATCCAGTAAGGACAGGATAGAGAAATATGTCCCACCAAAACAGGTTTTACCAAAATATGAAAAACGGAATTTTTTAAAACAAAAGACACAGTATTCCAAAACTGCATCACACAGGCATAGAGATGTCTCCAAGCTCATTGACACATTGTTACATGTCAGACTCATACTCTATCATTATACAACTGTGATTGTTGTATAAACTATTGTTATCTATTATATTCGAAAACCTATGTATTCTCACCAACTTTTGTTGACCCAAAATATTTTCAAATTAACATGTTTCAAGTTCTACTTGCTTGAAGATTTGAGTTAATGCTTGAAGATGTGTACATAGTATTATTCATTTTGATGTACGAATTCTTGTAGAGCAATTGTATATAATGTAATTAAATCAATTATTGAAATTTATTATTTACCATGAGCTACTGAACAATCATCAATACGTGACATCCCGATGTTTCCGCCATCGGTTGGGGTGTTACAGTGGGTCTACCGAAACAAAAGAGATGATAGCGGGGTCATTGTAAGAAACAAAGCTAGGTTGGTTGTGCAAGGGTTCAGAGAGATTGAGGGACTCGATTATGATGAGGTATATGCACCGGTTGCGAGATTGGAAGCAATCAGAATTTTCCTTGCATACGCATCGTTTAAGGGATTTACTTTCTATCAGATGGATGTCAAAACTGCGTTTTTGTATGGAACAGTGAAAGAAGAAATCTATGTTGGTCAACCACCGGGTTTCACAAACCCAAAGTATCCAGAGCATGTGTACAAACTCGACAAAGCATTGTATGGGTTACATCATGCACATCGTGCTTGGTATGCTACCTTGACTGAACACCTGCTTGCTAATGGATACACTCGTGGTGTTATTGATCAGACTCTATTAGTCAAGATAGTAAATGATGATCGTATTCTGGTGCAAATTTATGTGGACGATATCATCTTTGGTTCCACCAATGATGCTCTGTGCAAAGAATTTGAAGAGGTGATGAAGAAGCAGTTTGAGATGAGTGCTCTTGGTGAAATTACCTTTTTCTTAGGTCTGCAAGTTCGTCAAAACTCCAAGGGTATCCTGATTCATCAAGGAAAATACGTGGATGACATTCTTGCAAAATTCAGCTTCAATGAAGTAAAGCCAGCCGACACACCAATGTCTGAGAGACCAGGTCTCACTCAAGATCTGGAAGGGGAAGTCGTAGAAGAAACACTTTATCATTCAATGATTGGTTCGCTAATGTATCTGACTACTAGCAGACCAGACATCATGTTCGCAGTGTGTCAATGCGCACGTTATCAGGCTAATCCTAAAACTTCTCATTTACATGCTGTCAAGAGAATCTTTAGATACCTTAAGGGGAAACCCAGATTCGGTCTTTGGTATCCTAAGGATTCTCCTTTTGATTTACATGTTTTTTCTGACAGCGATTTTGGAGGTTGTGACATTGACAGGAAATCTACTTCTGCGGGGTGTCAATTCTTAGGCAATCGGGTTATTGCATGGCAATGTAAGAAACAGCAAACATTATCCGTTTCTACAGCGGAAGCTAAATATGTGGCTGCCTCCGCATGCTGTTCTCAGTTATTTGGATTCAACATCAGTTGGTAGATTACGGTTTGGATTTCTCCCTTACTCCTATTTACTGTGATAATGATGCTGCTATCCAAATTGTGAAAAATCCAGTTCAATTTTCAAAAGTAAAATACATTGCCATAAAAGAACATTTCATCCGGGACTCTTTTAACCAAGGTTTGATTGTGCCTACACACATTCACACTGACGACAATGTCGCAGACCTTTTTACAAAACCTGTTAATCGAGCTCGTTTTGAAGATCTCTCTGCACTGCTCAAAATGGTCCATTTCGAGGACTGAACTGGTCTTTTTTTTAAAAAAAAAGGGGGGTCTTTTTGGTTTTTCTTAGTCTTAGGTTTAAAAATTTGTTCTTTAAATTTCTATTTCAAGCACAAATTTAGGGGGATGTGTCCTAAGAAAAGATCAAAACATTTTTTGGTCTCAAAACGAGAGATGAAATGAACTTTCACAAGTTGAATTAAGGCTGACACACGTAAAACGTGTATCGAAACAGTTTGGTTCTAGTGTGATATGTTGGTAGGCTTGGTCCTGAAGGCTGAAGTGTTAATGATCTTGTGAAGCACTTAAAGATAAAGACACGACCTCAGTAAGGAACATCACTTGGAATCAGATTCAATCTCTATTTGAATGCTTGTGTGATATCCCGAAGCATAACACTGTGGTCTAGGTCTGAAACCTTTTCTGAAAAACTCGTGTATCTCCTCTGTTTTGTGTAAGCAAAGACCTGGAGATGCTAGGCAACGAATGCTTCTGCTGCATCCAGATATATGCTGACCTAGTTTTTCGTTGTCGTGCTATAGATCATCCTTCACCAAAAAGAGACCTCAGTGTCTAAAGATGTCATGGCTACTCCTCTGCTGCATCCAGATATATGCTGACCTGGACACAGTCAGGATGTCATAAAAGAGACCCTCTAGATTCCAAAACCTAAAGCCTTTGTCATTTGAGAAATCATCTGACTTGTACTTTACTCTAAATCTCTTATTGATCTATTACTTTCTTCTCTCAATCCAGTCCCAGTCAAGGTTTCAGTATTCTAGAACAGATACTGTGAAAAATATGCGGTAGGGAAACTGCTTGCATGATAGAGTGTACCACTTGATATTCTAGGATTTGATTGTGACTTGCTTGAGTGTTCGTACTAAATACACCAAAACATGATAGATAATGTCACAGATCACCGTACGAGAAGGCCTAAGGAAATAAGTTTAAGCGGACAAATATACTGGCAATTGCTAAGACCAACTGGAGTAGATTAGAGTTGATAAGTGTAGCTCGGCCTGAAACACAGTGATTTGATCTCGTTGACAAAATTATTTTTAAGTATTTCATTTAGATATGTTTTAGTTAAGTTTACGTTATGCCAGTTCACGATCTGACTTGGACCCGGTTACAAAATACACCTCAAATGTTTTTGAAAAAGGAGATTGGGATTCACGTGGGGCCCACCACACGTTTGGTGGGCCACATGAATCTTGGTTCACCCAAAAGGGGGGCGACGGTTGTCTACCCATCATCACAACTCATAATATTATTTCTCTCTCTCTCAACTTTACACATACACACACTTGCCGTTTCATCTTTATCAAGATCATCAAAGATTGTTTAAGATAACCCAAAGGTAAAACTTTCAGTTCTTGATTGTATGTTATAAAATGGTGCCTTAAAGTGATTTGCAGGTGTGAAAACGTGTGATTTGGTCGTTGGAATGATCATCGGCGACGAAACAGTGAAGCTTGATCGTCTCAGACGGCGGCGCGTGAGTCTAACGCGCCTGGGAACTCGAGTTCGAAGAGGCGCGTGACCTCTACGCGTTGGGAGTTCGACCTCAGATGAGGGAAAATTACAAGAATGCCCTTGAACTATATCCTTTTGGTTGAACTCATGGGATATTTACCAAAATACCCTCGAATTCAGATGTGGTCATTGAACTCAGATGAAAAATGACTGAATTGCCCTCGAACTCAGACTCGGTCGTCGAACTCATCTAAAATTACCAGAATGCCCTCGAACACATATCATGTCATTGAACTTACTCCTTAAATGACTGAAATGCCCTCGAACACAGAACATCTCATCGAACTCACCTGTCTTTTGACCAAATTGCCCTCGAACACTCCTCACTACATTGAACTCTGTTCTAGAACTCGAACTCTCATGTCCTTTTACGAAAATACCCTCGAACACCCTCATGCCACTCGAACTCACTTGTTGTTGGACTTTCTGTTGACCCGAAGCCCACATGGGTTAAGTTCACAATGAATATGGGCATGATTTGTTAGAATTTGAAAGGAGAGGGGTCATACAACCACGTTTTAATTTTTAAAATCTTGATGTTTAAAACTAAATGTCTAATCCAATTTGTTTTGTGCAGATATGACAACTCCTCATGTGCCCAAGTTTGAGAACAATCACAACGTTGTGTGCTATCTATCTGATCCTCCTAAAGAGTATTTGCAGGAATTCAAGTCTTTGACCGTGGGACTCAACACATGTAGAGTTTCACACGCCATGAGAGAAAATCCAGTCGTTCTCACTGACTGGATCACGGAGTTTTGGAACAACTCAGTAGCAAACAAGGGAGACTCTGTAATTCGTTCAAGGGTTAGGGGAACTGAGGTGACTATTTCAGAGCAAGATGTTCGAGATGTACTACTTTTTGGTGACTGTCCAGATGATCCTGTCAGTTTTACGAAAGATAAGCTTGTTCCGGTATTGCAAAGGATGGGATATGAGGGTGAACTGTCAACACCACCTTATTTAAAGAAGTTATTTCCAAGCTATTGGAGACTGTTGGTGCATATGTATTTGGCTAGCTTGGGTGGAAACAAAAGTGGACTAGATCAAATGGGAGTAAGATATGCTTCTGGAGTAGCGGCGTTGATTGATCTCAAAGAGTATCTTTGAGGATATGTTGACAAATGTGAAGACTCTCAACAAGAAGTATTTTTACAAGTTTCCGAGATTTGTGCAAATGATTATAGAAAGCAAGTATCCCAAGCTCGAAAGGACAGTTGAGACTTATGATAACAAGTGCATGTCATCGTTGATTTTTGGATTAATTAGGCAAGTCCGTAAAGACTCAAGACAGGTGTTTATTGGGAAACTTCCACTGATCAAGTTTGGAAAGTTTAGTGAGATTGTGGAGGAAGCATCAGATTTGCCATCTGCTCTTGTTGCTGAAGAGCATGATGTTCAAATTATTGATCCACCACCTGCTGAGCAACGTTATCCTCCCAAAAACGTTGATCTGACTGAGGTGGAAAGTGAAGATGAGGTGGAAAGCAAGGATGAGGAAGAGTTGAAAGATGATAAGCAGACTACAGGAAATGAAGATGATCAGTTTGAGAATTTCGAGTTTGATGATCTGAATGATGACGAGATAGATGACTTTATTCTTGAAAATGCTGAGATAAAGTCGGTGACTAAGGCTGAGAAAGAGGTAGTTGGAGAAGAGATTGTGACTCAAGCTGCTGACACTACTGCTTCTGAGCCAGTTATTCCTCAAGCAGAAGTGCTTTCAAGCATACTAGATACTGTTCGAGAGGCTGAACAAAGGATTCCTCCATCCGTTATTGCAGTTGAGACAGTTGTTGATGCTGAAGTTGTTGAAGATCCAAGTTCTGACTTAAGGCCAAGAAAGAGAAGCAAAAGAGACCCAAGGCTGAATGTTACTACTGAGGTCTCTATTTCTACTGATGAGACTATTTCTGCTGCTGCTGTTGACACTATTATGACTGATGCTGGTGTTTCACCTGATACTCCCGTTGGTACTGTTAGTTCCACTAATGTACCTGTGATTGCATCTGAAACTTTTTCTCAATTCATGAGCAAGGCACCAATCAATGGGAGACTAGATGAGGAAGCTGGATCCTCTTGTGCTTCTGGTTCGGGTAAAGTTTTGTTTGATGAAGAAGCATTTCAGAGAGCTCAAATGGCTTTTCTTGCGGATAAAGAACAGGGAAAACGTGTGGATGTTGAATTCCTGACAACAGAAGAAAGAGAGGCAAATCTAGAAGAGATTGAAAGTGATGAAGATGTCTTTGCTGAAGTAGACGTTCACAGGTTACAAGCCAGAGTGCTAAAATTAGAGACAGAGAATGTATGGCTAACAGCTCAGGTGCAAAGCTTGATGGAGACGGTTACTGAGAAGGAGAAGAAGATTACTGAATTGGAGACTGGATTGGGTGATGTTTCAGCCAGATTACTCAACTTGACTCAAAAACTCGAGAACAAGTTTAGAAAGGAGTTTTCAGAGACATCATCCTTCATTGACAAAGTATTGACTCCTGCTGAACGTGAAAGATCAGAGAAAGAACATGAAGAGCATATGAAGAAATATTTCGAAGATCAGGTTCCCAGAGTTAGAGATCGTCGACCTGGAAGTGCCTATGTTCTCAAGAATCTAGCTGAGCCATCAATTGACCCAATGGAGGAGCATCCAGAAAGATATGTGACAATTACCAGTGATAGGTATGACACTTATGGTAATCAAACTGGGATAGAGTGTTGGAGGTATAATGATGATAAAGGAGTGTTCGTGGTTCATTGAGGGAATGGAGCAGTTGAGTACTATGCTTCTACTTCGGCCTTCAACTCCTGGACAAAGATTGATTTGACAGAACTTGCCAGAGCTCCTTTCATAAACCAGACGAGGAATCCAAGAAATAAGATTAGAGCTCCTTTCATAAACCAGACGAGGAATCCAAGAAATAAGATTGGCCTCATGTTTCATAAAAGAATTCAGGAGCAGGCGAAGGTGAATTTCAAGGATATGAAGACTGCTAGCTCAATGTTGGTGGAATATAAGGGAGTGCGAGGTGCTGATGGAAAGCCTTTCAAGACAGTTCAGTGGCCACCTACTGAGAAATTGAAGACCATTCCCTTGACCAAGCCAATGGATAGAGGTTGCTTGAAGGACATGAAGTTCTGGGTCTATGATCCTACTTCTGCATCTGCAGTGATTGTATGTGATACGGAAGAGTTTAGGGTATCTGACGCTAGAGATCTGATGAGTTTGCATTCTGAAGATGTTCAAGTTCTAGCTAGACATCAGATTCAATGTGACCCCACTTATGAAGTCTGTGCAAAATCATTCACTAGTGTTGTAGCGCAAGTTGATAGACTAGGGTTGGTGTCTGATAAGAGAGGAAGAGTGGAGACGGAACTGTTTGGTCCGTATGTTAGAAAGTCGCTTGAGGAATGGAAGAGAGCTATGGAAGAAAAGAAGAAAAGTTCAAAGAAGTGCAACAAAAGCAGCAAGAAGCGGTAGAGCCATCACAAGTCAACACAAACCTAGGGGGATATTGTTGGGCCAGACTTTAGAAGGTTTGCGTTGTCTTGAATAATGTTAGTATTGTTTGTGGGTTTCGGCCTTTATGGCCCATGTATTGTGACCGCCCTATGCACTTATAAATAGGGGGTTTCTTGGTTATTTTGGGGTTGTTAGTCTTTTGTTATTATTGTTATTCACGTGTACCAGACGACTCCTTGAAGTCGTGTGCACATCATCAATTCAATCGTTCATTTCAAGTGTCTTCTTTGTTCTTGATATACAATCATTGTTTCCGCCTTTGATTGTGTGTTGTTTGATACCCGGTAGAGAGGATTCTGGACTTACATCAATAGTCAATAGTCACAGTCATAGTCATAGTCAACAGTCAAAGAGTTATCTTTATGCATTTGTAATTATTTAGTCATAGTCAATAGTCCTCCTAGAATCAAGTCATTGTATTAATGTTGTAACCATTATATAATCTTCTGTGAATAATGAGAATTACACATTCGATCCAATTCAATCTATTACCTATTACTCTATAGTCATGACAGTACAGTTATAGTCATTGCAGCCTCACTAGAGCATGCACAGACTTGTGACTGAAACTTTCAGTCAGTTATGTAAAAAATATGTTTGTAAATAAACTATTGTTTAATCCCCGCGTTGCGGGGCGGGGGTTGTAAAACCTTGCTAAGTAGTACGTAAACGACGATCAAAACCGGAGTTATACCAGGGTTGATGTAAAATGTAGATAAACTCGAAATTATACCTAAAAACCTTTTTACTTAAAGACTAAAAAGGCAAAACTTGAAGAGCCAAAAGTGAAACATACAAACTTAAAGGACAAAAACCAAGAAAAATCGTAAAACAAAAACGTGAATTATACCGCCGTAGAACATAGGCGAATACAAAGTTTTTAACCTTCACGTTGCGGGTTGTAGGTCGTAAAACCGTGCTAAGTAGTATATAAACAATAATCAAAATTTAGAAAATTGTAAAATAAAAACGCGAATTTATATTGCCACGTGACGTCGAAAAGTAAGTAAAGACGCCCGTGAGTCGAGTTTAAAGACAAAACCTCACGGAAAAATAAAGAAAAATCACATACTGAAATTGTAAACCATAAAACAAAAAACTACAATTTAGAAAAAAAAAAAAAAAAAAAAACCTACGCTCAAGCCTCACTACTACCACCATTCCATATGAGAAGTATTTTTTGTTGTGTGTGGCAAAAGCGATGGTATTTTTGTAATTAAGTCTAAAATGAGAGGCTTTTTTAGAAAATTAAAGAGATTGTATCTTTGTAAAAAAAAAGCGTAATGTGCGGTGGAAGCTGAGAATAAAACCAAAGAAAATGACAATGGCATTGTTGTAAATATCTTTAAAATGAACACAGCAACTTTCTTTCTTTTTTTTTTTGAACGGCCAACAAAAACTTTCATTCCAAAACGGCTACCGGGATGGTAGCCGAACCACCAAAATTGTTACAGCCACCAAATTGAATGTACAGAAAGAGAAACACAACATAACAAAACTAGAAAGTCTACCAGCCAATCTTATACAATGTGAACCCATTCCAGGTGACCCAATCCAACCCCGAATGCTTAGAGCGTGTCTTGACCCATAAGAAACTCAATGCTTTGATTTCGTCAAATGTCTTTTGGATTGAAGGTTTTACCTTATTAAAAACCACCTCGTTTCTTGATTTCCATAAGCACCATATGACGACTAAACAAATCGCATGTAACGCTTTCTTTCTCTGCTTTGAACCACCGGTAGCCAACGACAAGTCAAGGATATCGCGAACGTTAAATACATACAGTGGGTAAATACTGCACCAATTTGAAACTAGCTACCAAATAATCTGAACAAACTCGCAACCAGAGAAAATATGCTCCGCTGTCTCCTCTGCTTCATTACAAAACGGACACAAGCATGATCCGAACTGCACATTTCTACGCTGAAGTGCAGAAAGAGTTGGCAGTCGGTCCAACTCGGCCCTCCACGCCACCATTACCACTTTTGTCGGTACCCAAGAGTTCCGTCTGAACTTGTATGCTGGAGCCATGAATCTGCGCTCCGCGAGCCCTTCTTTGAAGCTCCCAACAGTAAAAGACCCAACCCCATTCAAGACCCAAACCCATTTGTCGCTGCTTTGCTCGAATGTGACTGGACCGATCAAATTATGCAAAAGTTAAGGAGCTGATGTTATTTCCACATGTTTACTCCAAATTATAGGTTTTTATGATGTGTTTAATGTACTCTTAATTCTTATCTTGAATATTTTTATACAACTTATTTTTTATGTGTTTAATGTACTCTAATCTTTTGAAAACAATGAAAGGATTGTTGTAATTTTCTAATAGGGATATTATGGTGCCCTTATTTATGTAGTATTATTTTGTAAGTGGTTTATGCGTTGTGGTGTTGTAATTCGTGCTTAGGAAGTGTTTTGTGCATGAGTGTTTGTACTCTTTGCTTTGGTCAATGTATCCCACTTGATTTTTTCTTTTTTGTTTTTTTAAACTTTTAAATCCAATGTTTTTACTTTCAAGCCCAACACTTTTTTACGTTCAACTTTGTTTCCGGTACGTTTCGTTTGTTACAACTATTTTGTTTCATGTTTTGGTCTAAATTTTGCAAGTTAATACGTTGCAACATGCATGTGTAAGCAACATTTTGCGTTTCACGTGTCTGGTTCAACGTTTTTATGTCTACTTTTTTTCAATCGGTTTTGTGTTTTTTTTTCCTTTTTTTATATATTTTTATACTAGTTTTTCCGGTGTTAGTGATCAACGGTCATGATTTGGCATTTGTACTATTTGACATGATTTTACGGCCTCAGTCGCAACATGAGGGCTAAATACTAGTTTTAGTAAATAATAATCAAAGATAAACACACAAATTTTATATAATGCACACTGGGCTGAGTAAAGCAAATTGGTTCAATATATCTATCTATACTACTATATAGTGAGTTCTAAATGGGTAAGATTGTCATTTCATATTCATTTATATGGGTAAAAATGTAATTTCATTTAGTCATCAAGACAAATTTAATACAACTATTAAATCAACTTGTTTAACCTATTAAAAGTAATTAATAATTATATTAAAACCATTGAAGAATTTGAAAAGTTTAGCATCATGGAATAGAAAATTTTAGAGAATTCATAATATAAGATGACATCAAGAAGCATTGTTATGAAATTACACAAATATTACATAAAACTATAAGTCAATATTTTATTTTCTTTAAAATTTATGCTACCACTTTGCTATAATAATAATAATCTATATATGTGTGTATATATATCTCTATATAAATATATCCGATGGTTATCTATATGATCTATATCTATATCTATGTCTATATCTATATCTATATCTATATCTATATCTATATCTATATCTATATCTATATCTATATCTATATCTATATCTATACTATACTATATTATAAAGCATTTGACAATGACTTCTTAAAATTTAAGAGGTACAAGTTAATTTGCTTATGATACAACACACAATGCACATAATAACTACATTTTAAGGGCAAATTAGTCTTTAAAGCATCATATTTAATAATCTAAATGAAATCAAGAGTCATGTTTATTTCTACAAAACATATTAAATACAAAACATGTAAAAAAAGAATTTTCATAATGCTACATGTTTTATTATAATCTTTTATATACAATTAGTTACTTTATAAAAGTTAGTTGTTAATCTATTATTATTCATAACAATGTTACTAAACTTTTAGGTATTTGAGTCGTTTATGAAATATCTACTGCATGAATAACTTGGCATATTGAGAGCAAAATCAAGCTTACCCTACTAAACAACGTAAAATTATTTTGTGTTAGAAGAAAGCGAAAGGAGAAGTTCCTTTATTGGTGCTATTTTTATATGCGTTTCAATGTAAGCTTCGTTTAAAACAAAATTGCGTGTGATAATGTACAAGTCATCTAAGTAGAGGCGGACAAGTCTTCAAAGTGTTTTTTTAGTTTTTTATTTCCCTTTTTTATGTGAATTTGTTACGGTTTCGACTTAGTAGCTTTTTCTATGATGATTTTTAACTTTTTATTATTTTTTTAATATGGCAAGTTAACTCGACGCCATGCATGTGCGTGATTTAACGTTTTTTTCATCTATTTTTTGTTCGGTTTAACTGTCCCGCCGCAACGCGCGGGTTTCTCACTAGTATATAATAAAGAGTAACTAGGGACAAGTGACCCATTTTCTTATCAAATGGTTGCTCCGACCCGACCCAAACTATGGATATGGTACCCGCCAACCCGGGTATAAATAGTTCTTTTTTCTTAGTTTTATGAAGATCCTTAACCATCCATCCATCCATCCATCCATCTTATTCACTATTTCAACATAAACCCTAACTGCCTCCTATCTCCATGATTCATATCATCCAAATCAGATATCAATTCCTTTAAGATATTATCGTTTCATCTATTCATCTATTTATCGTTTCATCTATTCATATCATCCAAATCAGGTATCAATTCCTTTAAAATATTATCGTTTCATCTATTCATCTATTTTGGTTCTGTCTAGCTTCGATTTACAAGTTTTTGTTTTTAGTGTTAAAAGTTTGTTCATTAAAATTTTCAATGGCATGTTATGTGTTGAACGAGCCCTAAGGATTTGGTTATGATAAGCTTATTTTATTTTTTCCTCTCCAACTCTTCTATGTTTGTTATGATCATGAATACAATTGTATTTTTATGTGAGTTCTCAACAATTGTGTATGTGCATCCCGCCAACTATGTCTTTATCCTATTTTTGCGAAAGCTCTTAAAATTTATGTGCTCTACGATTTTTTGGTGGTGACTAATATACATCATTAAAAGTTTTGTGATGCCAAATTAAAGCCAGTTACTCCATCCAAATAATCAAATATCCCAGGGAGTTAGCTCGGGTATTTTGTGTCCGATGATTGTTTCTGTTCGATGATTGTTTTTGTTCGATGGCTAATCCAGATATGTTTTTTTGTCATTAATCCAGATTTGTTTGATGATTGTCTCTGTTCGATGATGGTCGGATTCGGCTTCATCTTCTCTTTTATGTTTTCATACGATTAGGGGTTTTTAGTCATCTATTCATTTAAGTTGTTGTATTTAGGGCTTAGCATGATCATATGTTATATTTTCTTTTTCAATTAATCATGTTTTATTCATAATCCAGTGTTTACTATTGAATCCATATATTCTATATTTGACATATGTTGGTTGATTTGGGGTGATTGCAGATGGTTTGCTTCGAGGAGTTTGTAGTTTTTAAGAATGTTATTCAAGTGTTCTATGCATGTTCATGGGAATTACATATATTAAGGTTATTCATAGTATGTGTGAATGTTTTGAACACTTGATCGAAAATTGAAAATGGATTTGGATGGGTATTGGTTACGGATCTGGGTAAGATCCGATTGGAAGTTTAATGCCATTATTGAATTTCCTTTTTTGAATAAGATATTCTTGGATAAAATTAAGTTCAAATTTAATTTGATTGCAAATTTAATTTCTTTTAAATTTGAATTTATTTGAATTTTGAATTCAAACTTTTAAATTCGAATTTATATTAATTCTCCCAATCTAGATTAATAAGTTACTTAAAATAATTCAATCATCATTAATAATATATATTTAACCACATATCAATTAAATAGAATTATTAAATTTCTATTTTCCAATTTTTAAACTAATTCAAATTCTCATTAAATAAACAATCTTAATCTCAGTTATACAATAATTTTGAGAATTTATAAAACTTACATCTCCAACTTTTTAATCTACATGACTTTATTTCTACATGGTTAAAGGTACATATTGTTTATTTTAAAAAACTTGATACGATTTGTTTTATGTTTTATTCAGTAGTATTTATTTTAGCAAATTACATTTGCAATATATTGTTTACAAGCTTAATCTTTTTAATATCTTCTTTTACATTTTCATTTGATATATAATGATGTATATGATTATCTTTTAATCTTGATGCTTTAAATTGTTAAAAAAGCTGAAAAAATTAATTACGTGTTTGTTTTCGGTATAGGGGTAAGACACATTTTGTTTCATGAAGAATCTTCAAAGATTATACCAATGTCTGCTGAAACCTTACTTTCAGAAAATAAGGTATTTCTATACATACTTTATTATATAGTTTTTTTTTAACTTCAAAGGAACTTTTTAATTAATATAATTTATGTTTTAACAAAAATAATATGCAATATATTTTTTATTACAGGGTACCTACACTGTTACGTTCTTTTATTAAATTTTAGTAAAAAATAAAGTATAAAACTATTATATAAATTTAATCATTGAATTATGAAAGTTGTGTTTTTAAAAATAAATTGTGTTTTAAATGGTAATAATTAAATAAAATTCATATAAATCAATGTATAAGTTTTCAACTATAAAGTTTCGAAAATTTTGAATTTTTAGTTTCAAATTTTAAAATTTTAGAATACGAATTTCATATTTTTTGTTTATTTTAAATCATATAAATTATTAATAACTTACTTTAAATAAACTAATCATCATTATTAATATATAGCTTAGACCGTAAATCAATTCAATAAATGTTTAAATTTTTTGATGAAAACTGTAAATATGAATTCAAAACACTAAATTAATTAAATTTATTATTACATGTTTAGTTTAATCAATATGTGATTTTCATTATATGTTTCATTTATTAAATATGTGATTTTCATTTAAATTATGTTTAGTCATAAATCGATATATATATATATATATATATATATATATATATATATATATATATATATATATATATATATATATTTTCCTCACCTGTTTATAAGTTATAAAAGATTAAATAAAATCATAACCATTAATGTATACAATTTATAAAATAATATTTCAAAATTTTTAAATTTTCAGTTTGAATTTATTTGAATTTTGAATTCAAACTTTTAAATTTGAATTTATATTAATTCTCCCAATCTAGATTAATAACTTCCTTAAAATAATTCAGCCATCATTAATAATATATATTTAACCACAAATCAATTAAATAAAATTATTAAATTTCTATTTTCCAATTTTTAAACTAATTCAAATTCTCACTAAATAAACAATCTTAATCTCAGTTATACAATCATTTTGAGAATTTATAAAACTTACATCTCCAACTTTTTAATCTACATGACATCAATGAGTTGTTCCTCCTTTAGTGAACTCTTTTATTCAACTCGCTTAAGATAAAATTAAAGCCAAAGTGACCCATTCGAATCAAGATTGCCACCTTTAGCCTTTAGGTATTTTTTTTAACTTGATATTTTTTAAGATCCATGGGCTTGTGGTTTCTTATGCAGTTTTGAAAAAAAAAACTATTATATAAATTTAATCATTGAATTATGAAAGTTGTGTTTCTAAAAATAAACTGTGTTTTAAATGATAATAATTAAATAAAATTCATATAAATCAATATATAAGTTTACAACTATAAAGTTTCAAAAATTTGAATTTTTAGTTTCAAATTTTAAAATTTTAGAATACGAATTTCATATTTTTTTTCTTTATTTTAAATCATATCAATTATTAAGAACTTACTTTAAATAAACTAATCATCATTATTAATATATAACTTAGACCGTAAATCAATTCAATAAATGTTTAAATTTATTATTACATGTTTAGTTTATTCAATATGTGATTTTCATTATATGTTTCATTTATTGAATATGTGATTTTCATTTAAATTATGTTTAGTCATAAATTGATATATATATATATATATATATATGGCAATTGTAGATTGAAAACCAGTTTGAGTTATGAAAACCCAAGAAACTCATAGTTGTGGTTGCTAATGCTCCACATACACTCTTATGATTTAGAGTGCAAGGGTAATTTGGGTACACCATCTCTTTTCTCTCTCTCCTTTTAACCCATGCCATAACCCCTATCCTCTCTCTTTTTATATTTACAGGATCTCTTTCTTCTTTAACATAAACACTACTCTCTTATCCTTTCTTCTCTTTGAATATCAAAACATCAACACAACCTGCAACACTACTCTCCCCCTCTCTCTATCTACTATATAAACAAAACAATAAGGGTGGTGGTTAGTGGTTTGGGTGTAGGCGACAATGGTTAGTGGTTTCCGGCCATAAACAAGCAACCCAGATCTGTACATGGTCGGACCGGTGCAAATCCAAAGGGTGCTTCGGTGTTGGTGGACGAGGGGTTTCAAGTCAGACCGGTGCAAACCCATATGGTCGGACCCAGATCTGTACACGAGTTGGTGATGGTTTGGTGGTTGGAGATGATGGCGCGTGTGATGGGGTTGGTATGACCTGAGCCGGCGTTGGGCGGCGCGTGGGAGGTAGACAAGCGAGTGGAGAAAAACGGTGGGGGTTCATGTTTTTTGTAGATTTAGAGAGAGGGATAAGAGAAACTCCATCAAAGCAAAATCAGACTTTTAACCTTCTTGCTCTATCAAAATCTTCTACAGCTGGGGGTTCTTGTCCACTTAAGATGAAGGGTTCTTGCTTTGATATTTATAATTTGCAACGTTTCTTGTTCAAGATCCTGATTTTTTATGTGGGTTCTTGTTCAATATAGAAGAACAGTGGGTTGCTTCTTGCTATGGACCATACTACTACTCATATTTATATTTTTTTTATTCAATGTTTGATAATTGAAGTCCGGCATATTATTGAGAGTTTTTTTTTTTCTTTTTTCTGGAAAAAGATTGTGGAAAATTTATCCACTACACAAGTGTTGATCTAAATATATATTTATCATGGTTTTATTTACTTTTTAACTGACGTATTATAATTTTTTTGTGTTTTTATTCAATCATACGTTTTAAAATATGTTTTTGTTGTTATTCAATTATACCCCTACATTTAAAAATATGTTTTTGTTGTTGGGTTATAATTTATCACATGTTTTTAATGACGTAAGTAGTAAAAACATATGTTTTGGTGATTCTTGCCCTTTTTGTAATTTATTTATACGTTTTTAGTGAGATAAGTCGTGAAAACATATGTTTTTGTTGGTGGTTTTGTAATTTATTATATGTTTTTAGTGAGACAAGTCATGAAAACATATGTTTTTGTTGGTGGTTTATAATTTGTTACATGTTTTTAGTGAGATAAGTCGTGAAAACGTATGTTTTTGTTGGTGGTTTATAATTTATTACATGTTTTTAGTGAGATAAGACATGAAAACATATGTTTTTATTGTTAGCTTATAATTTATTATATGTTACTGGTTTAATTCATTTGTAAAATTCAAATGAAAAAACCATAGTCTTTTATATCAAAAATTGAATGTCTGGTTGTATTAAAAAAACATAGGATTTATTTTTAGAAAAGTGAATGGTCCACAATTTTTCATGCTTTTTGATTTAAATTAATAGACTAGATGACAAAAAAAAGGGCAAAAGGGTCAAATGACATTTTCTGAAAAAGCATCTATGACAAGTTAACCTGACACATGTCACATCATCTCTCTCATACTTTTGTGATCATTGTCCTAAATCTGCCAGATGCCCGTGTTACATATGTAACATGTGTTATGTTACGTAGGTTAAAACTGAGTTGCCAGTTTATATTATTTAAAAAATGCTGATTTATTATTTTTTTTATTAGACCATATTTTTTTTTGTTTTATTGTACCAGCACCAGAATTGTTGCATACGTAACGAGAATTAATATGGTTATAGGCATTTTGTTACTTACAAAGTGCTAAAAACAAACAAAACGGTCATTACAAAGTGCTAAAAACTTTATAGATCAAAAAACATTCAAATGTACACAAGAATTGTTTCTTACAAAATGCTAAAAACAAACAAAACGGTCATTACAAATCAACAAATGCTAAAAAAAAGTATAATAAATAAAAAAAATGTCTACACTTCATTCTTGATAATCATCTTCATCTTTAATGCAAAAAATATGCTCACGTGCAAAAATAAAACAAAAAACATCAATTTACATGTAAAGCCACCCCCCCCTCGCGTCTTAACGTATGTTAACCAACTGGATTACAAAAAAACATACGAAATTGATACAAAATACATTGTTTTATACATTTAGTTATCAAGATTCTCAAACTAAAAAAATCAAAAATTTGTATCTGGTAAAAAAAATCAGAAACTAATTTATAACAACTTAGTGGTGCTGTTACATACGAAACAGACGCAAACATAGATTTCATCCCAATTCTTCCTCTATAATATGCAAAAAATCAAACCTTTGTATCTGGTAAAAAAATCGGTAACCAACTTAGTTCTGTTGTTACATACGAAACAGACGCAATATAGGAAACAGATGCAAACATACATTCCACACATTATAATACTCATACAAAATGCACATACTGGCAAAAAACAAAGCAGACATATTGTTGCATATGTTAAGAGACATTAAAATTCACCAATTTTGATTAAAAAACATATTAATAATAATAACATATAAAAAAGGTTAATTAATATGTAAACCTACGTGTTAACGTATGCTACCAACGTGTAAACAAAAATCATCAATTTACATGTAAAGCCAACCCCCCCCCCCCCCCGTCTTAACGTATGTTAACCAACTGGATTACAAAAACACATATGAAACTGATACAAAAAACATTTTCTTATACATTTAGTTATCAAGATTATCAAACTAAAAAAATCAAAACTTTGTATCTGGTAAAAAAAATCAGAAACTAATTTATACCAACTTAGTTCTGTTGTTACATATGAAACAGACGCAAATATAGGAAACAGATGCAAACATACATTCCACACATTATAATACTCATACAAACATACACATACTGGTAAAAAACAAATCAAACATATTGTTGCATATGTTAAGAGACATTAAAATTCACCAATTTTGATTAAAAAAATATTAATAATAATAACATATAAAAAAGGTTAATTAATATGTAAACCTACGTGTTAACGTATGCTTACCTACGTGTAAACATGATTAGTTATGGTGTTACATACGAAACAGATGCAAACATACATTTTCAAAACCATCACAAACAACTTCTTATTATCAAACACTAATTAGCTAAACAGAGAGATCTCTCCATCATTAAAATCATAGACAACTAAATCTCTCACAAAACACAAATCCATCCTACACCTCCTTATTCAATAATAATCGCCGTACACTTTCAATTTGAATCTTATTATGCGGCCCTTTTGTTTCCTTTTATAATAATCAATCCACCCTAATTTTCTCTGTTGTTTTTTTGGGCCTTAGGTTCGTGACATTCAAAGTCACCATTTCTTTTTGTTTTTCTTGACATTATTATTATTATTATTATTATTATTATTCCAGTTGTAACGCTACAACTATAATAATAAAATTAGTCTAGTTCGAATGAAAATGACTCTAACGGATAAACAGTAACTAACAAACTATCTGCATCATCAGCGTCGTTGAGACGAGTATAGGAACGAGAGTTAGGAGTAACAGAGCGTCTGGAAGCAGAAGAAGAAGAAGAAGACGACGGCGTTTTGGACCGTACAGAGATAGCACCACCAGTAACTCTAGAAGACGGAGGTGTAGTCACGTGCCTGTTGCTCGCATTGTTCGGCATTTTAGCAACGGAAGCCATTTGTTCTTCGATCCTGTGTTCTATATCCTAGAGAGAGAAAGTTTATATATAGGTGGTGGTGGAGGTGGTGGTGGCGGTGGCGGTGGCGGTGGCGGTGGCAGTGGCGGTGTTGGCAGTGGCGGTGGGGATGGTGGTGGTGGGAATAATCTTGAAGATGAAGAGAGAGAGAGAGGGGGGAGTTGTTTATATAGGAGGGGGAGAGAGAAAATTCAAATTAGAAAAAGAGGGGGAAGGGTAAATTTACTAGATTACCCTTTTTTATTAAAATAATAGAGGTTGGTGTGGATTAATCTTGGCCACTCATTGTGTAATATATCTATATATATATATATAAATATATTTTGACGTAGTTAAAAATATAAGTTTAGTAGTCCATAATCTAATTTATTTAAATATATACATTGAACTTTTTGTTGATTTATCATTGCCTAGATAATTCTAAGATAACTATTAATAAATTGTATTTCTATTGGATGTGGTTTAAAGTTCATACGTGGATGGGCAAGACTAATGTGTGGACTAAGTGACTAACTAATAAGTTTGAGAAATTAATACCAAAGAATAATAAGATTTACTTTCAAATTCTTGGAAAAGTTCAAACTACGATCCTAACCTCTTCAAACAAATTGGCCGACTAATTTGGATGTGATTATTGCTAACTCGGCATCTTTACTCTTTTAAACTTTTGACCACGCCTTAAATCATATTGAATCGACTTCTAATTCTAATCCCCATTGTTTCATCCTGTGCTATTCCGTTGCGCCGCGTTACTCCGCCACGGTCACCACCACACACCGTACGACTCTTTCATGCCGGCCACTGTATTCGCGTTCCGTATAACCAACGCCACGACTCATTCGCTACCATCATTTAGTCGCTCGAGTCCTCGAACCACGGTCAGTCACCGCCACTTAAATCGCCGCCATTACACATTCGTCCGCTCTCCGACTCATTCTTGAGGTATGAACGTCTGACCCACTGCTATGTATATGCTTTTATGATTTCATGTTGCCGAAGAACTTTGGGAGGATGGTCCGACTCCGGCGACTAGGGAATAGATTTGGATGGTCATGATGGGTATTAGTATGTGTTTGTGGCTGTATGTATAGAGATAAATCAAGTGTTCATGTATGTGTGTGTTAGTGACGTGTGTATTCTGCTTATGACTGTGTGGGTTTCTTACATAGATGTGTGTCTAATTGTGTGTGTGTTAAGGTCTGCAAATGTGTTTGCATAAATATTCCATCTAAATATCTATATGTGCTTTAATATGGTGGTCAAGTAGTGTGTGGTTATTGAATGGATATGGGTATAAACTATTTTCTTTATAACTCATATATATTATAGGTTATAATTAAACTAGCTAAGTTTATTTTTATAAATTCTGATGTATAATATCTACATGTTATGCTCACAAGTTATGGGTATTACTTTTGAATATGAATTTTGCTCTTAAAAAAATATACGTTTATAAATTTATGATTTAAAATAAAGGTCATATATTGTTAGGAAATTTATTTATAACCCAAATGGATTTTTCGTTAATTATTAAAGTAAGGGGGTTAAGAATCGTATTCTTAGTCGCCGGAGAAGAATTACAAACGGGTAGATTGGACGAGTAAATTATCATGAACTAATTTAGGAAAATACGATACTTAGGTCCGCAAACTTGTTGAAGACGATTTGCTTTTGCTGTGCTCGACTAAGGTACGGATTCTCTTTCTTGACATCATAGTATTTTTTTTTTATCATGCCCGTCACTTTGTAGTGCGGGTTTCGCTTGTTTCCTTAGTTGTCTTAGATTTATTTATATGTTTGATAAATTCGTTATAACATGCAATATACCTAAAATTTGAGATCATTGTTGCATGTTCCCGTTAGTATTTTTGTTTCAGTTGAGTGACCTTAGCCTCTGTACTCTATCACCCGAGCAGTTTGTGTTTGACTTGTCGTTTGGGCGTCAACGGCATGGCACTGTTCGTGACAGCGTAATATAAATATTCACGGCGTTTCTAGATTGTGTTAGTGTAACACTTGGCCACTAGAGGCGTATAGATCGATCTTAGCTTTGAGTTTGAGTTTGTTTTGTGAAGATTGGAATAATGGGTGTACGCCTCACTCACCATCTCATAGGTGCATAGACTAGCTATCTGTGTACCAGTTTGTCAGTTTGTTTTGGCTCATGGGTGGTTTCCATTTGACGTGACTTAATTTATTGTTATGTGTAGTCACGCAGTTTGATATTCGTATATGTTCTGATATGTTTTGGATTTTGTTTCGATATGCTCCGTTACGTTTGAAATTCTCCTGAATAGGTGTCGGCTTACTTCATAGATTGTGTTCAACATTTCTTTCGATATGAGTTTGGGTTCGAGTTTAAAAATATAGTTGTTGGGATTTTGTATTTCTTTCCTTTCCCTTCGTCCGTTCTTTACATGAACTATTGATTTCTCCGTTACTGGGCAATTTTTGGCTCAGCCGTATTTTTCTTTGTTGTGTTGTCTTATGTGTTCGCAGGTAATCTGGGGAATAAGGGATGAGTGAGAGATAAATGAAGTTCAAGATTTTTTTTTTTTCATTTCGTTTAAATTCAGTAATAAATAAATTGAGACTTAGGATTTTATTCGGTTTGATTTAAGACTCTCGGTTGTCCTTTGGATTCTATTTTCTTTTTAAAAGGATTGCGTTTGGTTTTGATATTCGTAATAGTGACATTTCAACCTGTCCGGGTTGGGGTGTGACACATTGGGTTTCCGGGAGTTTTCTCGTTTTAGAGGGTTTCTCTTTTCCCTTTCCCCTATATATATATATAGGGATGGTTAAAATAAAAACCCACTCAAATTGAAGGAACCCAATAAAACCTCTTACAACCATTGATCAAACTAGATCAATGGTCCACATTTAATTCATGCTTTTTGATTTATTAATAAACTAGATGACAAAAAAAAGGGTAAAAGGGTCAAATGACATTTTCTGAAAAAACATCTATGACAAGTTGACCTGACACATGTCACATCATCTCTCTCATACTTTTGTAATCATTGTCCTAAATCTGCCAGATGCCCGTGTTACATATGTAACATGTGTTGTGTTACGTAGGTTAAAACTGAGTTGCCATTTTATATTATTTAAAAAATGCTGATTTATTATTTTTTTATTAGACCATATTTTTTTTTTCGTTTTATTGTACCAGCACCAGAATTGTTGCATACGTAACGAGAATTGATATGGTTATAGGCATTTTGTTACTTACAAAGTGCTAAAAACAAACAAAACGGTCATTACAAAGTGCTAAAAACTTTATAGATCAAAAAACATTCAAATGTAGACAAGAATTGTTTCTTACAAAATGCTAAAAACAAACAAAACGGTCATTACAAATCAACAAATGCTAAGAAAAGTATCATAAATAAAAAAAAAATTGTCTACACTTCATTCTTGATAATCATCTTCATCTTTAATGCAAAAAATATGCTCACCTGCAAAAATAAAACAAAAATCATCAATTTACATGTAAAGCCCACCCCCCCCCCCCCCCCCCCCCGCTTAACGTATGTTAACCAACTGGATTACAAAAAAAAATACGAAACTGATACAAAAAAACATTGTTTAATACATTTAGTTATCAAGATTATCAAACTTAAAAAATCAAAACCTTGTAGTAAAAAAAACAGAAACTAATTTATACCAACTTAGTGGTGCTGTTACATACGAAACAAACGCAAACATAGATTTCATCCCATGATCAATGACATTCCATTCAAGAGTTTTTTTTTTTTTACCAATTCTTCCTCTATAATATGCAAAAAATCAAACCTTTGTATCTGATAAAAAAATCGGTAACTAATTTATACCAACTTAGTTTTGTTGTTACATACGAAACAGGCGCAGTATAGGAAACAGATGCAAACATACATTCCACACATTATAATACTCATACAAACATGCACATACTGGTAAAAAAAACAAATCAAACATATTGTTGCATATGTTAAGAGACATTAAAATTCACCAATTTTGATTAAAACAACATATTAATAATAATAACATATAACAAAGGTTTCTTAATATGTAAACCTACGTGTTAACGTATGCTACCTACGTGTAAACATGATTAGTTATGGTGTTACATACGAAACAGATGCAAACCTACATTTTCAAAACCATCACAAACAACTTCTTATTACCAAACACTAATTAGCTCAAATTCAAACTCTAACCATTAAATGTTTTCTAACCCCATATAATATCATATAAAAAAATTTAAAAACTAAACGTATTACACTTAAAACTCTTGAAACTAATCAAACTAAATGAAATAAAGGAAAAATAATAGCAAACCTTTGAAACTGGTAAAAAAAAATCAGAAACTAATTTATATAAGCTTAGTTCTGCTGTTACATACGAAACAAACGCAACATAGATTTCATCCCACAGTTAGTGACTTTTGTTTTAATTAATATATGCAACTTGTTAGCGGTGAGATCTCAGCACCGCATTGTGACAACCGTCACCCTCGTTTTACGTCAAATCTACAATATTAGCCCTTCACATATTTCTATTATAACCCCTATAAGTTTTGTCGTTTTCAAAATTTATTTTAGAGCAAACTAAAAAAATAATCATTTATATTTATTATGGATCGGGAATAAGTTTTAATCAAATGCGTATGTTGAAACGTATTCGTAAAAGATTTTATAAAAAAATTGAAGTTTCATAAAGTTTAAAAACATTTCGGGTTAAGTTAGTTAACTTTGTTAGTTTTTTTATAAAGGAGAAACTAACTAAAATACGATAAAACTAACAAGGTTAAGTAGTGAGGGACCATTTGTGTCAATACGTGAAAGATTTTAAAACAAAACCCCTCCATCCTGCTACTCCCGTTTTTCCGGCCAAGGGTCGCCGGCGGCGACTGAAATTCCAGCAAAACCAACCGGAATTCTTTCAAAAGGTCACTTAATCCATTTTTAATGCATAATAACTCGTTAAAAGGATTCTAATAGACGTTTACCACCTTAACCAAATCATAAAGATCATTAGTAAAGCCATAAATGGCGCTTAAAGGCGTTTGGTCCGTAACCGTCGCGTTCATGGTGATATCAAGTATGTTCGGTTTCAAATCATCACTATTTTTATAAATAAGTCACATATTAGGACACAACATCAATTTGCGAGTAAAACCCACATAAGAATCAGTCCAGATCGCAGCAAGAAACATTCCATTCGAGGTTTAAAGCTTTCGCATCTTCATTACAATTTTCGAACCAAAACCACCTTTGTAAGCTGAAATCTTTATGCCATTTTATTAGTTTATCGTTCACCTGTAAAAGCCCTATCAATTCATGGCTCAATCTTGTCTTAATCGGGTTAATGATTTTGGGTTAGGGTTAGGGTTTATGTGTGATTTGGGGAAGAAGATGGATTGTTAAATAATAATCTTATATTTTTTTTCTGTCTAAACTTTATAACAAAAACAAAGGGTAGTGTAGTGGTTGATGTTGGTGAATTGGAGATGACAGACCTGGGTTCGAACCCATGGGTCCTCATCCAGCCTTTTATTTTGATTTTGATATTCCTTCCTTATTCTTTTGCTATTTTTTTCCTTATATAAATTAATGATATAAAACTCAAAATAATTCATAATAAATCCAATTTTTACCCAAAATTTATGAAAATTTAGGCATAGCATCTTGACACCATAAAGAAAATTATCATACTTTTATTTTCTGGAAAATGTATTATTTTTATTTTTTTATTGATTTATTTGTTTTAATCATATTTAATTCATTAAAAGTTCATTTTTAACGATTTTAATCTCAAACTTTTTGGGAAATTATTTCTAATCATAATGAAATGAAATAAAAAATTATTAGTTTAGAAAACATTTATTTTTACTGATTTTCCTATTTGTAATCATTTAAACATGATTTAATCTCATTAAATCAGTTTTAAATATAAATAAGTTTATAAAAATTATGGGAAAATTATTTTCATTGATTTACATCAGGAAGCATCCATTTCCTATAAAAATAGCATTTTTGGATCATGTCTTGTATTATTAATCTTATTTATGTTTAATTAAACATAACTGTACGTTTATTTATTTATACCATGTCAACATCTATTTTATAAATGCTTTTCATATAAAATAGAAATATTTCTTATTTTAGAAAGTCTTAGTTATTATTTGTTGAATCTTTAGGTAACTCATAATTATTTATTTATACATTTATGATTATTGTAATTATTTTAATTTAGTTAAAGTAATTAACTAAATTATTTTGCCTTAATTATTCCAAAACATATTTTACACAAATATTCAATTAGTAACAATTATATTATCTAAACCACATTTACAAACTTTTATATATTATTTTTGACATACAACTTTTATATTAATTCGACTTATCATAAAAAAAAACTCTAATTCCCCAAATCGACTTAGCAAACCCTAATGCCTTAGACCTAGTTACCTTAGACCTTTTAGACACTTCCTTATTAGTATTCTTACACATTATAGGTTGAATTCCTCGGAATTCCCATTACTTAGCTCACGACCGCTTAGGTGGATTTTGATCGCTTTCGCAAACGGTGAGTATATCTTTCCCCTTTTTATTGTTTTACTACTTTGGGGTGACTCATGTACCTATTAATAAAGTTTCTATTTCTTATACTTAATGCAATTCTCATGTGTGTTTGCCTTATGTGAATTTGTGTGTATGCTTAGTCAAAATCATTAACCGCTGGGCGGCCTAGCATTTCAATGAATAGTACTATGGTATACCCCCTTGAGACTCTGTTGAGAGAATCTTGGTCATTGTCTTGTTAATTCATTATTCAAATTGTTAGTCATGTGTTAGTCATTATTCATAGGTTTGGTTTTTGACTGATACTACTGATTACATAATTGCAAACAGTATACAACACATGAATTGCTAAACACTTTTTCTACTATATGTATTCAAAACAGGGTATGCTCACCAATACATTTTGTATTGACATATACTATTTTCGTACATGTTTCAGGTTATTTATGAGATGACTTTTAAGCTTTTGGAATTTTACTTAGATTTTGGATTCATTGTATTTCAGTTTTGTTGGCATTTAGAATCATTGTATTTCATTTCGGTGAAATAAACTATTTAATCAATGTATCAGTATTTACACTTTTAGTCCATGAGCTATTGAACAATCGTCACTACGTGGCAACTCGATGATTCCGCCATCGGTTGGGGTGTTACAGATTGGTATCAGAGCCATGGTTATAGGGAATTAGGTTAATTAGAATGCCTTTTAGCCTAGTTTATAACTAAGCTTACTTTCACGAGTCCTCTCGTGTATATTTCTCTTATTTTTATATTTTTTTTCAAGATATTTTAGCTATGATTCTTTCTCGTTTTTCTTTTGGTATTTTGCTTGGAGTAGAAGACATTCGTATTTCACAAACGAAACGATATCACCAAGTTAGGAGTGACATCCATACCTTGGTGATTAGTTTCACTCCTCTATATGTTATTTATCTTTGGAATATATCTTTGAGATAGGAGTGACATCCACACCTCAAAGAGTATTTCTTCAAAAAGAAACTTAACCACTAAGCTGGGAGTGATGTCCTTAACTTAGTGATTGGTTTCATTACACAATAGTTTTCAATTTTGAAATACATTTTTGAGTTAGGAGTGAAATCCATATCTCAAGGATCTATTTTTCTATCTCGTTTTTCATCTCGCTAAAGCTTTGGAATTCACTAGTGATGGGGCACGTGCAATCTGGAAGGGTGAGCATTCACTTATAGGCTAAAGTACGCCCCCACAAGTCACTAGGAAATTTCAAATACTTGAGTTAGTCAAAGTTTTCTATGGAAACAATTCCAATGTTTTATATCATTGATATTTATGTTTGTTTATCATTTGAAGGCTCAATTTAATCACTTGATGTTTCATATATCATTATTCACTGGTCATTTGCTTTTGGATTCCTTATCATCATTATTAAAACTTTTTTGTTCGTTACATTATCGCATTAAAGCTTACACTATTCCACTTATGCTTTGTGACTTTTACACTATAAGGTATTACTCTTTCTGCGTTAAAACATTTTTACCCACGACTTAAGTTTTAAACTCTATGTTTAACTTCGACCGCATCCTGATTTTAGGAATGTTGCGTCATCATACAGTTAAAAATGAACATGGTTTCCCAAACTTATTATTCAACCTATTTTATATTTTCCTGTTTACAAACTTACATGATCGAAGTCACAGTATATCCCTAAATTATGACTTTTGTATCCACTTATGCACCCACAATACTCTCAACATAATATATCCTCATATATCTAATACTAATATTGCTACACCCAGTCGCCTAAGCCATAACCAACTACCCTTAGTTAGCACTTCTTAGTCAGACTAAACTCCTACATAAATGTCTACCTACACGATACGCACTAGTACACCACTCTCTAAAACGATTAACTTGGCAACTTATCCTATATGTCTTTTCACAAAGCCTATTCGCCATATTAGAACACACTTTATATACATCTAGTGTCTTGAAACAAGTAGCTCGCTATGAGACCAAAGGGATTCCTTAACGATCCTTACAAACAAATGATCTTTCAATGTATAAATTTAGTAAAAGTTTGACAATTAAAGGGTTTCAAGTTTACCCAGTCCTAACATGTAATACGTAGATTTTCTCAACATTTCATAATAATTAAAAGTTTTTTGACTTTTCAACCCACAAGTTAAAAAAAATGTTTTAATACATAAAATTTTATTTTCCAAAAAAAAAATCATCAAGGCATCTGGGATTATTCACAACCTTCACGTCATTTTAAATCTTAGTCTTTTAAAACACATTAGACTTACACATACCAGTGGAGATTCTTGAGCAGGGCGTCAAGAAACTCAGACAAAGCACTATACCTATTGTTAAGGTACAGTGGAATTCCCGTCTAGGACCGGAATACACGTGGGAGCGCAGAGATCAGATGCGGCTCAAATACCCACACCTCTTTACTGAACCTGAAATCGTACATAGATCAAACGCGGAACATAAAGCAGCTCTTTCAAAGTGAATTTCGGGGCGAAATTCCTTTCAACTTGGGGATGATGTGACATCCGGGAACCAAGCACACATTTTTATAGCTGGCTTTATTGTTTACTTGCTGAATTTCGGGACGAAATTCTTTTCAACTTGGGGATGATGTGACACCCCGCATTTTCAGGTTAATACTTTTACTGAACTCTAGTTAACTTACATGTTCATACATGGCTAGATACTTAACTAGGGTTAGTTAAGTAGGTTTAACATATGTTAGAAGATGTTAACATATGTTATAAGTAGGAAAATCCTTGTTAAACACACACATGAGTCCTGTATCCCAAACATTGGTGAATTATGTGACATACATAGCAATAACATATACAATTGAATTATGGTGAACATGAAGTACGTGCTTATGTGAATTACATGTTTTTGTGAATGATCGCCTAACTGAAAGGTAATGCGTAGATTATGCAAATTACGTGCACAACATGAGTAATATGCTATGTAATAATAAAAACAATGGTTTTTATACAATTTAGAATGGTTAATAATATTGGGTCCGGTATTAGGCTAGAACATGGTTAACGGGTCAAGTTAATGGACTAGAAGGGCCCTAATACCAATTGCTTGGGGAACAAGCAAAGCCCTCTTATAATTAGGAGGCAAGAAAAAGATAAAACCATACTTCTTCTTCTTGTTTGTGCCGTGCGAAACCCCCACCCCCCTTCTCTCTTGGCTTTCAAGCAATCAAGTAATCTTTCACCTAATCAAGCTAGTTCGGGTTTAATCTCAAGGCTCTAGGGAGTTTTAGCATTGCAAGGTATACATCCTTATGATTTATGATGAATTATAATACTTGAAAAACCTTAAAAACTCTAAAAATAATATATGTAGAATCGCATGTATGTATGTGTAGGAGTTCTTGGATGTTCTTGATGATTTGATGATGATTGTTATTAGTAGCCATGATTAGGGTTTTCACATGATAACATATGTGTTTTGCTATGATTAATATGGTGTTTAATCAGTACTATAGGTGTTATACATGTATTAGGGATGTTCATGAAAAATTAGGGTTTGTAGATTACTTGGGATGCAAGTTTAAGATTCTGGCAGATTCGGTTGAACGTTTTGTAGGGGATGTAATGGGTTGGTAAATTGATTGTTTTGATGATTTCTTTGCATGATTGTAATGTAAAAGGTCTTAGCTTTTCATAATGGGCAAAACCATCAGATTTGGACATCGTTTGAGTCATTTTTGGAATTTTAATTGATTAGAGGTCATATCAGATTTTCGGATTTGTAAATTGGGTTAACTTTAAATGGTCATAACTTGAGATTTACAAGGAGTTAGGTTATGAAATTTTTACAAAAGGTCAATATTGGAAAAATAGAGCTTTTCCAAGTGGATTCATCCCGTTTGGATAAATAAACAATCTTTGAGAATTTTTCTACTAAACTGACCTGTTGAGGAAATTTTCTGGACATAGCTGTGTTGTACGAATTTTCATAATTTTTGTGTTTGGAATTAAGACAAAAAAAATAGGTATTGTCAAGTGAATCCCAAATAAAATTCAGTAAACATTTGGGACTCTAATTCATTCGTTAAGTATTTTAAATAAATTGTTTTTCACAGCGCACAATCTGTCCTAAAAACGCAGATTGTGTACGGGGTCTTTATGTGACTATTTGGAGTTTTATGTGGTATGTAATTGACATGTACTTGTGTGAAAACTTTTATGAGATGTAATTGATGTATTAAACTGATAATAATCACTATGATCACCAACGGGATACGTAGGACATACTTGAGCATGTAGAGTCATTAGGTGTCACTACACGGTTTTGAACATTTAAAGGTCTCGGATAAACGAGTTATATGGTGTGTTGGTTATGCACATATACTCACCTAGTGACACTTGTAATAGGGAGTCGGTAGCTCGTTACTGTTTGAGGGATTTGGATCATTCACGTGCAACCTAAGGTGAGTTTCACTACTCTTTTTCTCAAAAGCATGCGTCTCAGGTATGAGACACTTTACTTAACATTTTCTAGTCCGGTTTGGGACTACTTACACATCCCGGGTTGGGATGCCATAGATCCTTGTGAGGGTTGGATTACTTTGCTAGTTCGCAATTGTGTCCTTGATAAACTAAACCATCTCTATCATCTGTAAGTCCTCACGTACCGAATGAGTTGCCAGGGTTGGCAAGCGGGTTATTAGTTGATAGCGCTATTAGGTCTTACAAACCTCACACCGGCTCGGGGAGCGCGGGCGTGAACTATAACTTAACGAAACTTTATCATTGTGGATAGACAATGATGTCAGGCATGCGGCACACTTATGTGGCTACACGTACATAGCAGTTCGGTATATTCGGTTAGTTATCATGAATGGGTTAGCTACCCTTGACATGCGATGAACTAGTGGTTACACGGTGCGGGGCACCAATACAACTTACTTACTTACGTGGTTTTGGAAACCAGCGCATTTGCATATTAAATTACTTTACTTTGTGAACTCACCAGCTTTATGTTGACACACGATTTACATGCTTTTGCAGGTAGTTAGCTTCCGGTGCCAGGATTAGAAAGCACTGTACACTTCACTGCATTTGGGCTCTCGGGCATACACATAAATTATATATTATGCTTTCGTATGGTTTTAATTTGGGCGCATTGTTTTGCGCATAGTTTTTTTAAAAAGGTTTAAATTTGGTTTACGCTTCCGCAGCTTAACTAAACTTGGTTTTTGAAAACGAAATAAATGGTTTGGGCATTTAGAGTTCGTTCCTGTGACTTATGGCTATGGGATCCTGGTTTGTCATGCGCCTCGCGGTATAAACCCCGCAGTGGAAATTTGAGGGTGTGACACTAACCATGTCATGATTAAACATTATTTCATTACAGTGGCTATTACATATTGGTTGCACACATTTATTTCATGTTAGGGTTATAGAAAAGCATAACACCCTAGTGTAAGGTAAATCGATGATTATGGTCCGGAACGCAATCATGGGCTTACAGGTACATGAGGGTGGTGTGTAATTCTAATCAGGCTGTTGGTAGACAATCAGTACGAAGGATACAGTATCGGGAGTGTGGTGGGTCAGCTTCGGTACACCTTATATATAAGCATAAACGATACTGCGGGAACGGACTGGGAGTCTAACCAAGAACCTACCAATTACGACCTCTTCATTAGATCGTTGACTAGTAGCTAGAATTGTCGATAAGAACGTTCTTACACGAGCTTTAATTCGACTTCCTAGAGTTTTTCTCTTGACCACCCGCACAGAAAACACGAACCTTGTATACTCTTACACACTTGATTATTTGGATACTTGCTGCATACTCTAATAGTATTTAGTCAGAAACCTTTCTAAAGTAGGGGAGACTACCTTCATCAGTGCCTTTTCCTCACCAATTACACATTCTCAAAACTTTTCTTATTTAAACTCTCAACTTCCTAACCTCGGGTCAAAAATTTTGAAACTTTTACTTTAGGTATTAAACAACTATTTTAAATTTTGTCGAATCATAAATAATGAAATTTTCTTAAAGAAAATCAAGCTAAACTTTTATAACGCCTTTTGTTCATAGAAACCTCCACTTGAAAGAAATTTCGAGATGAAATTTTCTAAAGTAGGGGAGACTGTGACAACCGTCATCCTCGTTTTACGTCAAATCTACAATATTAGCCCTTCACATATTTCTATTATAACCCCTATAAGTTTTGTCGTTTTCAAAATTTATTTTAGAGCAAACTAAAAAAAAATTAATCATTTATATTTATTATGGATCGGGAATAAGTTTAATCAAATGCGTATGTTGAAACGTATTCGTGTTGGATCAGTATTGCTCTTTTGTATGAACTTGCTAGTGAACACTTAGGTGTTTAGCAAGTTCTTAATCAGTGATAGCACAACGGAATTGTTGAGCTAGGATTTCTCTGGTGTTGGCAATCACCTCTTCAGTTCCTCCAAACTGTTTTTTGAGACAGTCCCAAAGCTCTTTGGCACTATCATAACGTAATAGGCCAGAGTAGATTTCATTTGGGAGTGCCATTTCCAACATAGAGAAAGCTTTAGCATCAAGCTCAAGTTTTAGGAAATCATCATCTGTATAGTCTTTTGGGTCTTTTGGAATTTCTTCTTTAGTTTCAAGATTAATGTTTACTGGTTTATGAGGACCATATATCACAGATTTCCAGCAACCTGTGTTGGTCTGTGATAAGGTATGTGCCATTCTCCTTTGCCAGATGTTATATTCATTTCTTACTAGCATAGCAGGTTTATTGGCAGAACCATTATTATGAGGATCCATTTTAAAGAGTATTGTTTTGTCAAATATCTCTTAAAGTGATTGATGTTGATAAAAGTGAGCTTATAATCCTTTATTGAATATCAATAAGAGCCTGTGTCTGATTCTCAAAGTGTTAGATTGATATGTGATCAGATAAACCAGTGCTCTGATACCAATTGTTGGATCAGTATTGCTCTTTTGTATGAACTTGCTAGTGAACACTTAGGTGTTTAGCAAGTTCTTAATCAGTGATAGCACAGCGGAATGTTATGAGTTTAAAGCTACACTTATCAACAGGAGTTATTACTCCCCCTGGATGTTTGAGAAACTAATAAATGATAAGTATTTATTGAGAATCTAAGTATTGAATGAGAATGAAACACTTAGACAGATTCTCAATAAATATGAAATGGAAATACAATAATATGCTTTGAAGGATTTCTGTATTAAAATCAATGTCTAAAACAGAGGGATGAACCCTTCTATTTATAGACTTTACAAATACATGAACCTTGCCAAAAAGCAAGTTCAGAGACAAGTTGTTGCAATCTTGGAACTTGTACATAAAGTAAAAGTAATACTAAACTAATAAACTACTGATACAAAAAGGCGGTGGAAAAGATCTTCTCATAAGTACTGATGAATGACAAACTACTGATGAGTAGTTTGTCTTCAGTAGTTCTTCAGTAGAAGTGTCTGGTTTGAACTTCAGAACTTCTGATGACATTTCTTCTTCAGTACTTGTGTAATCTCTTCTTCAGCAGTTTGATCTTCCTTCTTCAGCAGTTCTATACTTAGAATATTTTGACAGAAGTGAATTAGACTAAAGTTTGCAAAAGTGGTTTCACCAATCCTCTTTGTCCTAACAATCTCCCCCTGGATTGATGAAGCCAAAACCTTCCTAATTCCTTATTGTTTTCTTCTGTCATTTACAATCTTCCATATTCCTTTGAACATGGAATTCTTCAGCTGGTTCAGCTATTCATCAGTGAGAGATTCTTTTTGTGGTTCTAGATGTTGGATTGTAAGCAGGTCTTGAGTTGATAGCTTCTTCAGATCATTCATCGACTTATAGGCTCTGCTTGTCTGATCTCTTCTTGTCACTAGTACTGAGTTGTTATCAGTAAAGGACCATCTGATGATAGGTACTTTAGACTTGTCAAAGTCTAAAGTGTAGGGAACCATAGGGGTACCCTGGGATACTCCTGAGTGTTGGATGTTTTCAACTTCAGTGACTCTCAGGTGGGATTCACCTCCTTGTTCTTGTTGCATCACATTAGGTATTTGAAAAGTTGGCAAATGATGCTCAGTAACTACCTTAGTGTGCAGTTTGTCTTTGATGGTTTTCTGGATTTGATAGGCAAAGGTGGAAGGATCCCTGAATTGTGTGATCAGAGGTTTTTCTTCAATGTCAAAGTCAGAATGGACTACTGTACTTCCTTCTAGTAGTACCATTCTGAAATCAGTCTTCACATTCTCCTCTGATTTCTTCTTTTGAGTAGCTGGTCTTCTTTTAACACCAGAAGTTCTAACTATTGAAGTTGATACTTCAGCAGTTTCAAACTTCTCTGGATTTGCAGCCCTTGCAGCCTTGTATTTTCTGTAAGTGTCCATTAATCTTTCTTCTTTCCATTTGGACACAGAGGCTTTTGAACCATAACCATTAGCTACTAGTTCTTCTATCATTTGGGCTCTCTTGGCTTTTGCATCTTTACTTGTTGCAAGTTTGTCAGCAATAAGTTGAGCTCTTCTTGTCAGCTCTTCCATCGAGAGTCTCTTTAATGTATGGGCTTTGATCTTGCTGTTCTTAGTAATATAAGACATCAGTTGATGTCTTTTGTCTTCCTCAGCAATTCTGTCTAGGCTAGCCTGCCTTTGAAGTTCAGCTTAATAAGCATGTAGCTTTTCATCCAGGCTTAAGTCCAAGTCATCCCTTTCTTCCAGAATTTTCCAAATCTGATCTTCCTTGGCTTTCTTCTGAACTGCCACTAAACTCTTCTCAAGAAGTTCTGCTGATTGAGAGATTAGAGAAGGGTTTAGTACAGTCATAGTGGTAACTGTTGTAATAGGCCTAGGAGGAACAGGAGTTGGTTGAGTAGGTTCAGTTGATCTGGAAGGCTCTTGTTCAGCAGTTTGAGTGTTGGAAGTGTTAACATCTGATGGGTTGACAACTACTGAAGGTTTATCAACTACTGAAGGATTGTCTTCAGTACTTTCCGAGTCTTCATCAGAACTTTGTCCATCAGAGGTTTCTTCATTGTGCCCTTGGGATTCATCAGACTTTTCAGCATCTTTTATTTCTTGAATAGAGACACCAAATTATTGGGCCAGTTTTTCTTTTCAGGCTTGGTTTCTTTGTTCTCTTTCTTGGATAGCCACTCTTGCCTTTTTCCTGGCTTCAAGTGACTCCATAGGTTCCTTAGTTTTCTCCCCCTTTTTGGCTTCATCAGGTTTTGATGTTGAAGGTTGGGAGAACTGACCTGTAAGAGTAGCAATCTGTTTGCTGTTGAATTCAATCTTGTTGGACAAATCGTTCATCTTTGTCTGTATCACTCCAAATTGGCTCTTGATTGACAGCTCCAAGTTAGCTGTGTAGGTTTGGAAGTGATTTTTGATGAGGGTGTTCATCATATGATATAAGGGACCATCTGGGCTGCATAACTGGTTCATGTCTATGCTGGATTACCTAGGGAATTGGGTAGGCATTTGTAGTGAGGGGTGTGTTTTTGGTTGATCTTCTTGTTGTACAGAAGATGCCACTATAGGGGAATCAGGGATTAAGTGGACTTTAACCTGATCTGGTGTGACTAGCTTCTTGAGCATAGATACACCAGGTGCAGGACCTTCACTTGTAGCCGTCAATTCAGTAGTTTTGTGTTTTGAAACATCATCTAAGTCAATGGAATCATCTGAATCCCTGATTACATCCTCAATGAGGACTGTATCAGTTACATCATGAGCTGAGCCCAACTCAGTTGTCTCATGTACCTCTTTTTCTTGGTTCAGAGGATTTCCTACCTCATGCATTAAGCCTTCATCAGTAGTTGCCACAGTTGAGGTCTTAGCTATATTGCTTCTTTCCTCAGATCCACCACTGGGTGGTAAATGAGTAGTAGCAGCCTCAAAAGTACCATGAGTTTCTAAGTTTGGGCTTAGAGACCCGGGTTCATCCTCATCTCTTTGGTTAAGGCTTTGAGTGTCCACATCCATGTCAAATTCTGAGGCTATGTCCCCTGTTTGATGTGGTTGTTGGGGACTGACATGTTTAGATGGGACTTTCTCTTTTAGCCCAGAGAGAAGTTTGGCTATTTCAAAATCAGGTTCAGAAAGTTGGGGTGCTGGTTCAGTAGTTTGGGCAGTGGGTTCAGCAGTTTCAAAAGAAGCATCAATAGGAATGGTTTTCTTAAGTCTTTTTCTTTTGAAAAGAATTGTGATTGGTGCTCTTGGTGGGGTTTGAGATGGATGAGACTGAGAGGATGTTTCAGTCACATCTTTAGGAAGTGCAGATTGCACAATAGTTTGTTCAGGCATCTCAACCTCCTGAACAGCTTTTCTTTTTGGTTTGGTGGGTTTTTTGTTTTTGTTCCTTGGGTTTCTTGGCCTTTGGGGGTGTAGGTTTGGAAGATGGGGGTTCCATGGGGACTGGTTCTGGTTCCCCTTGGTCATATTCTGGCCAGGCAGCCTGTTTGTTGTGCCTAGAGTATGCTTGTGAGGTTAAGGGTTTCAAAATTGCAGTTTTACCCACAAGCACCTCATCACCTAGTTCTTTGATTATGCATTGCATAATGTACCTTGGGTATAACAAAAACTTTTTTTTAGTGTTATTATGATGTAACACCAACTCATTAAAGAAAAGTTTTGATGCCCTGAATTTTGTTTCATTCACTATGGAATGAAAAATTGGTTGAAAGGTTGAGGGCATCTGGTCATAAGACCCTGTTTTAGGACTCAAACACATAATTATATAATGAAACAAAAGTTTGTATTTTGGTTCAAAATACTTTTTAAAGATTGTAGCTTGTGAGAGAGTACCTTGATAACCACATTCTGTCATGGTTAGGTGGATTTCAGAGTTTGCAACCTGTTCAGGGGCATTCACATCATTCAACCCCAGTCTAATTGCAAGTGTGGCCGGTGTGATGGCCATTCTTCTCCCTTTGATTGTTTTTAGGACAAAGAGGATTGGTGAAACCACTTTTGGAAACCTTAGTCTAATTCACTTCTGTCATTTTGGCTAAATATAGAAGTACTGAAAAGAAAACAAAGAACTGCTGAAGAGAAGATAAGAGAAGTGCTGAGAGGATGTTTCAGTCACATCTTTAGGAAGTGCAGATTGCACAATAGTTTGTTCAGGCATCTCAACCTCCTGAACAGCTTTTCTTTTTGGTTTGGTGGGTTTTTTGTTTTTGTTCCTTGGGTTTCTTGGCCTTTGGGGGTGTAGGTTTGGAAGATGGGGGTTCCATGGGGACTGGTTCTGGTTCCCCTTGGTCATATTCTGGCCAGGCAGCCTGTTTGTTGTGCCTAGAGTATGCTTGTGAGGTTAAGGGTTTCAAAATTGCAGTTTTACCCACAAGCACCTCATCACCTAGTTCTTTGATTATGCATTGCATAATGTACCTTGGGTATAACAAAAACTTTTTTTTAGTGTTATTATGATGTAACATCAACTCATTAAAGAAAAGTTTTGATGCCCTGAATTTTGTTTCATTCACTATGGAATGAAAAATTGGTTGAAAGGTTGAGGGCATCTGGTCATAAGACCCTGTTTTAGGACTCAAACACATAATTATATAATGAAACAAAAGTTTGTATTTTGGTTCAAAATACTTTTTAAAGATTGTAGCTTGTGAGAGAGTACCTTGATAACCACATTCTGTCATGGTTAGGTGGATTTCAGAGTTTGCAACCTGTTCAGGGGCATTCACATCATTCAACCCCAGTCTAATTGCAAGTGTGGCCGGTGTGATGGCCATTCTTCTCCCTTTGATTGTTTTTAGGACAAAGAGGATTGGTGAAACCACTTTTGGAAACCTTAGTCTAATTCACTTCTGTCATTTTGGCTAAATATAGAAGTACTGAAAAGAAAACAAAGAACTGCTGAAGAGAAGATAAGAGAAGTGCTGAGAGGATGTTTCAGTCACATCTTTAGGAAGTGCAGATTGCACAATAGTTTGTTCAGGCATCTCAACCTCCTGAACAGCTTTTCTTTTTGGTTTGGTGGGTTTTTTGTTTTTGTTCCTTGGGTTTCTTGGCCTTTGGGGGTGTAGGTTTGGAAGATGGGGGTTCCATGGGGACTGGTTCTGGTTCCCCTTGGTCATATTCTGGCCAGGCAGCCTGTTTGTTGTGCCTAGAGTATGCTTGTGAGGTTAAGGGTTTCAAAATTGCAGTTTTACCCACAAGCACCTCATCACCTAGTTCTTTGATTATGCATTGCATAATGTACCTTGGGTATAACAAAAACTTTTTTTTAGTGTTATTATGATGTAACATCAACTCATTAAAGAAAAGTTTTGATGCCCTGAATTTTGTTTCATTCACTATGGAATGAAAAATTGGTTGAAAGGTTGAGGGCATCTGGTCATAAGACCCTGTTTTAGGACTCAAACACATAATTATATAATGAAACAAAAGTTTGTATTTTGGTTCAAAATACTTTTTAAAGATTGTAGCTTGTGAGAGAGTACCTTGATAACCACATTCTGTCATGGTTAGGTGGATTTCAGAGTTTGCAACCTGTTCAGGGGCATTCACATCATTCAACCCCAGTCTAATTGCAAGTGTGGCCGGTGTGATGGCCATTCTTCTCCCTTTGATTGTTTTTAGGACAAAGAGGATTGGTGAAACCACTTTTGGAAACCTTAGTCTAATTCACTTCTGTCATTTTGGCTAAATATAGAAGTACTGAAAAGAAAACAAAGAACTGCTGAAGAGAAGATAAGAGAAGTGCTGAAGAAGAAACTTCATCAGAAGTTCTGAAGTCCAAACCAGACAAGTTCACTTCAGAAGTACTGAAGACAAACTACTCATCAGTAGTTTGTCATTCATCAGCACTTAGCATCAGATATTTTCCACCGCCTTTTTGCATCAGTAGTTTATTGTTTATTATTACTTTTAGCTGTATTTGTTAGTTTCAATGTTGCAACTTGTGCAACTTGTTTCTGTTGTTTCTGTACTTGCTTTTGGCAAGATACATGTATGTAAACGTCTATAAATAGGAGGCTTCAACCTTCTATTTTAGACATTGATTTTAATAGAAAAATCCTTCAAACACTCTCAACTGTTCCATTCCATTTCAGTATTTATTGTGAATCTGTCTAAGTATCTAATTCTCATTTACTGCTTGGATTCATAATAAATACTTGTCATTTATTAGTTTCAATCATCAAGGGGGAGTAATAACTCTTCCTTAGTATAAAAAGTGTTGCTTTAACTTATACATTCCGCTGTGCTTATAATCTGACCTACAAAGACTTGCTAAACACTTAAGTGTCAAGATAGCAAGTTCTTACTTAGCAAAAAGAGCAAACTGATCCCAACAATTGGTATCAGAGCATTGGTTTATCTGATCACATATCAATCTAACAAATTGAGAATCAGACACAAAGCTCTTATTGATATTCAATAAAAAGATCAAAAGTTCACTTTTTATCAACATCCATCACTTAAAAGAGTCATCTGACAAATCTATACTCTTTAAAATGGATCCACATAATACTGGTTCTGTCACTAAACCTACCATGGTTGTTAGAAATGAATACAACATATGGCAAAAGAGAATGGCACATACCTTGTCACAAACCAACACAGGTTGTTGGAGATCTGTGATATATGGTCCTCACAAACCAGTAAATGTTAATCTTGAAACTAATGTTAAGGTCCCTAAGGACCCTAAAGAATATACAGATGATGATTTCCTAAAACTTGAGCTAGATGCAAAAGCATTCTCTATGTTGGCAATGGCTCTCCCAAATGAGATATACTCTGGCCTTTTACATTGTGAAAGTGCCAAAGAACTCTGGGATTGTCTTAAAGAACAGTTTGGAGGAACTGAATAGGTGATTGCCAACACTAGAGAGATTTTAGCTCAACAATATGAGACATTTGCTCATATTAATGGGGAAACTTTAACTCAACAATTTGAAAGATTCTCCTCATTAATATCTGAGCTAAAGTTAAATGGTCAGACCTATACAACAGTGTCTATGCTACATAGATTTTTAAGGTCTTTACCAGACAAATGGGAAACATACTCCATTGTTTTAAGATCCTCACCAGATTTTAGCTCCCTCACTCTTACAAAACTACATGGGAGATTACTTACTTTTGAGAGAGAAATTGATCAAAAGAAGAAATTACAATCATCTGGTAAAACTGCTGATGACTACCTACCAGGTAGTACAGCACTTTTGGGACAAGATTCACCAACTTGTTCCTATGGATCTTATGACAATATTGACATAACCACTGGGATCTCATCAGAAAGATCTTTCCCAGGTTATGACAATAATGACCTAAGTCAAACTGCTGATAATCTATGTTTTATCATGGATGATTTGAAAAACTTTAGCAGTGATGACTTAGAAGAAATGGACATATTACACCAACTGGCCATGCTAAGCATTAAAACTAACAAGTTTTATAAAAGGTCAGGAAGGAAATTTCCAGGATTGACCAGTAATACAAAAATTGGTTTTGACAAATCTAAATTAAGATGTCACAAGTGTCAGAAGTTGGGACACTTTGCTAGAGAGTGTAGAAGCTCTAGCTTTAACCAATCACAATCTGGAAATAACTATAACCCCAATTATAATAGGAATAATGGAACTCAAGGGAGTGCTCATTTTGTACAGGCACAAGCTCCTCAACAGCAATACATGCCACAAGTACAATATGTTCAAGTGCCTGCTCAACAGATGCAGAGCCAACAATCAATCCCTCCCTTTCCAGCTGCTCAACATCCTCCACAGCCTCAACAACCCTCTCAACAAAGTCTTTTCACCTCAGGGTATGTTGACTGGAGCAGTCTCCCTTTTGACACCACAGAGTGCAATCCTGATGCAGACAACAAAATGTTTGACATCAACTGGGGAGAACCAGACAATGGCAGAAAGAACTTTGCCTTAATGGCATTTGAAGGCTGTACTTCAAAATCTGCATTGTCACAGGTATCAAAAGAATCTTTGACAAAACTTTGCTCAAATTCTTGCAAAGAAACTTTTGCTCTCATAAGAGAGACAAATCTGCACTTACAAGGTAAAGCCAATGATTTAGAAAGAAAATACACACAGATAAAATGTGATTTAGAAAGAAAACTGTGTGCTAAAACAAAAGAAGTTTCTAAATTAACTGACTCAGCTATTGAAACCCAAGCACAAATTAAAATCATGCTAAATGACCTGGGAGATGTCAGATAAGAGCTTGCTGACACCAGGATCACATGTGAAAAATGGGTGGAATCTTGTAAGGGGTATCAATTATTGCTAAACAAACAAAGTGCTTCAAATGTTAAGTTTGGCATAGGATACCATCATGTTGAAACACCAACAGATTTTTCTCCCAAAACTACTGAAGATGGGAGAAGAATTGTTTCAAATGAAACTTCTGAAGGGAAAGAGTGCACATCTTTCCATGAAAACTTTCTAAACAGAAATCCTGGTATTTTCAAAGAAAGTACTTCAGAAGTATTAACTAAATCTGACAACAAGCCATCAGTAGTTTCATCTACATCAGGAGTTGAGACCCTGAAAACTACTGATGAGCAAAATCTCTTCACAAATGTCAGAAATTTGCCTTTAGATCAAAAACAAAAGGCAAAAGAATGTGAAATTTGTGGTCTGTTCAACCACAAAACTGAATTTTGTAGATACAGAAAAGGAATTCAGTTCAATCAAAAATTTAAACAACAGGTTGTGGGAAATCAAATCAGAAATGATTATGAAAGAATCTTTAAACCCAAGAAACAACAACCTGAAAACACATTTTCTCAGAAAAAGATAAAATCTCAACCAAAATCTTTTTCTCAAAATTCCTTGTCAGTAGTTAGACCAGAATCATCAGCAGTTTCACAAACTGCTGAGATACAAAATCTAATGAACATGGTACAACTACTGATGACCAAGGTTGATGGTGGTCCTGAAAAGGATACCACCATGGTTCTTAATGAAAAATCCATTGCCAAAAAGACATGGATTTCTCAACCTGGTCAAGAACAAACTGTAACTGTTCTCAAGAGCAAACCCAAAGCCAAACAGGCTTGGGTTCCTAGATCTAACTAATTTGCTTTTATGTGCAGAGAGTTTCCAGGGGCTTAAACAGCATATGGTATGTTGATAGTGGAGGCTCTATGCACATGACTGGATGTAGATACCTGATAAACAACTTTATCAGCCAAAGAGAAGGATCTGTATCCTTTGGGAACAATGCTAAGGGATATGTGCTAGGACATGGCAATGTCTCCTCTGGCAAAATACAGTTTGACAAGGTCAATCTGGTGGAAAACCTTGAATACAACTTGCTGAGTGTGTCACAAATGTGTGATAAAGGATATTCTTCCTTTTTCACAAAGACAGCATGCAAGATCATCTCACCAGAAGGCCAGAAACTGATAGAGAAGATCATTGAAGATCATACTTTGCTGATTGCCAAAAGATGTGGCAATGTCTATGCAGTGGACATTGAGAAAGACAAAGTATTGAACAACACTGCCTGTTTCTTCTCAAGGGCATCAACTTCAGAAACAGATCTCTGGCACAGGAGACTTGGCCATGTGAACTTTAAAACCATAAATAAAGTCACAAAAATGGGCTTGGTCAGAGGTCTACCTTTGAAAGTATACCAGTGTCAAGAACACTGTGTATCCTGTTTAAAGGGAAAACAGCATAAGTCCTCCTATAAGTCTATTGAAGAATCAAAAACAACTGCATGTCTTCAACTACTCCATATGGACTTATTTGGACCTGTCAAGATTATGAGCCTTGGTAAGAAGAAGTACTGCTTAGTCATCATTGATGACTACTCAAGATTCACATGGGTATTCTTCTTATTCTCCAAGGATGAGGCTGCTGAAATCATCAAGTTCTTCATTCTACAAGTAGAGAAACAATATTCTCTATCTGTCAAAACCATTAGAAGTGACAATGGGACAGAGTTCAGGAACAAAACTCTGGATGAATTCTGTTTGTCTAAAGGGATTATTAGACAATACAGTGTTCCCAGAACTCCTGAACAAAATGGTGTAGTAGAAAGGAAGAACAGAACATTGATAGAAGGAGCAAGAACAATGTTAGCTGATTCTGGACTGCCCTTGTACTTTTGGGCAGAAGCAGTTAACACATCATGTTATGTTCAGAATAGAGTTCTTGTGGTCAAGAGACATTCCAAGACTGCCTATGAAGTTCTTCATGGCATGAAGCCCCTTATCTCCTTTTTCAGGGCTTTTGGGTGTCAATGTTTCATCTTGAACATCAAGGAATCTATTTCAAAGTTTACTGCCAAAGTTGACTCGGGTTACTTTCTTGGTTACTCTTCAACTAGAAAAGCCTACAAGGTTTTTAATTCTCACACCAGGATAGTAGAAGAAACATTGAATGTCAAGTTCAATGAGTCAAAACACACTCTTATTCCAGCACATCCTGCTGAACTCTTTGACCTTGACAACTTCCACTTTGGACCTGAAAAGACTGTTACTTCTTCCAAACCTACTTATTATGGTGATCAAAGGTTTGAAGATGAGGATCCTACACCATGGACTCCTCAAACAGTCATTAAGTCAACTTCAAAACCATCAGAAGTTTCACAAACTTCTGATCCAACAAATACTGAAGGCCAAACTCAAACATCTGCTTCAGCACCTGCAACTACTGAAGAAGCTAAAACTGCTGAACCAGATATTATAGACCTTAGTAGTTTGTTTGAAGAACAAGAGCCACCTACACCTGTCAGTGGTTTACAACAACTGATTGAACACAGAGATCATCCACTTGATCAAGTCATGGGTGATATAGCTTCAGGTGTTCTTACCAGAAACCAGCTCTCCAACTTTTGCCTATTTTCAGCCTTTATTTCACAGTTGGAACCAAAGAAGTACCAGGAAGCCCTCAAAGACAATAATTGGGTGCAAGCTATGCAAGATGAACTGCTTCAGTTCAACAAGCAACAGGTCTGGGAAATCTGTCCCTTACCTCCAAACAAGCAACCAATTGGCACAAGATGGGTTTTCAGGAACAAACAAGATGAAGCTGGTATGATAATCAAGAACAAGGCAAGGCTGGTAGTTCAAGGGTACTCTCAAGAAGAGGGAATTGACTATGATGAAACCTTTGCTCCAGTTGCAAGGCTTGAGGCCATCAGGTTATTTCTGGCCTATGCCATTTCCAACAAAATTAAAGTTTATCAAATGGATGTGAAAAGTGCATTTTTGTATGGAAAAATAAAAGAGGAGGTGTATGTTTGTCAGCCACCTGGGTTTGAGGATCCTTCTCATCCTAAGTGGGTGTACAGACTGGACAAAGCTCTTTATGGGCTCAAACAAGCTCCAAGAGCCTGGTATGATACACTCTCCACCTTTTTACTCAAAAATAACTTTACAAGAGGTGCCATTGATAAAACTCTTTTCATTAAACATGTTGGAAATCATGTCTTACTTGTTCAAATTTATGTTGATGATATCATTTTTGGTTCAACAAACACAAAACTGTGTGATGATTTTAAGAAACTCATGCAATCAAAATTTGAGATGAGTACCATGGGAGAACTGCAGTACTTTCTAGGACTGCAGATCAAACAACAAACAAATGGAACTTTTATACATCAATCAAAATATGTTAAAGAATTATTGAACAAATTTTCTTTAAATGACTGTAAATCATGTTCCACTCCCATGACACCAATCACACAAGTTGAACCTGATGATCAAGGAAAACAGGTTGATCAAACCATGTACAGATGCATGATAGGTTCCCTTTTATACTTAACTGCTTCTAGACCAGATATTATGTTTTCAACATGTGTCTGTGCTAGATATCAATCAGCACCAAGGGAATCACACCTTATAGCAGTCAAAAGAATTTTCAGATATCTGAAAGGAACTCCAACACTTGGAATTTGGTATCCTGCTTCAAGCAATACCAAGTTATCAGCTTTTTCAGATAGTGACTATGTAGGGTGTAAGATGACAAGAAAGTCAACATCTGGTGGTTGTCAATTCCTGGGTAACTGTCTAGTGTCATGGCAATCAAAGAAGCAAACATCTGTTGCAACTTCAACTGCTGAAGCTGAATACATTGCAGCTGCAAGTTGTACATCACAGATACAATGGCTCCAATATCAACTTCTTGATTATGGAATCAAAGAGACCAAGACACCTTTGTTTGTAGACAGCAAATCTGCCATTAGCATCATTCAAAATCCGGTACAGTTCTCAAAAACCAAACATATTGAGATCAGGTACCATTTCATAAGAGATTGCTATGAAAAAGGCAAGATTGAGGTGAAGCATGTAGCAACAGCTAATCAAATAGCTGACATCTTCACAAAACCCCTTGACACATCAACATTTCAGAAGTTAGTATCCATGCTTGGGATGCTAAATTTGTAAGTGTTTATTTTCTTATTTTGCAATTTTTCATTTTTCACTTACAAAACAAAAAAAACTTCTGAAAAGAGAGAACTACTGATGAACAAACATCAGTATGGGGATAAATTTCTGAAAAGTGTGTAACTTCTGATAAAATAACCTTCAGCAGTTATGAATAAAAGTATTTATAAAAACATTTCTCATCAGCTGTTAAAACTACTGAAGAGGAAATGGGAACTACTGATGAAGTAATCCTTCATCAGCAGTTTAAGTCAAAAGGGAAAATCTGACTTTTCCCATCATCAGAGGTTTGACCTAATCAGTCAAAAACCTCTGATAAAAAGATTTTTAACCTAAGGCGGTTTAAAAACTTCTAATAAAGAAGATTCAAGCGGTTAAAACTTCTGATAAATACCTTTTCTCCACACTTATCCTTTCAAACTCAAAATATCCCTCCTTCTCTCTCAAAAACTCTCTCACTAACCTAAACCTGCAAATCAACTGTTCGATCAAAACCCAAACCACATGGCTCTAGTTCTAAAGCAGGGACACAATCAACGGGCCTTTCTTGAAAAACAAGAAGGCTGGTCCCAATACGATGAGATCATTGATCTTGTCGTAAAATCCCAATATTTTACTGCTCTCACTATAAACCCACCAATTCACACTGAAACTCTGAATGAGTTCTGGGCAAATGCTGAGACGGTGACGGCTGATGATGAAGTCATTTCCCTCAACTTAAGAATAAAAGGGAAACCACTGACCATCACACCGGCCACACTGGCAACAAGACTGGGTCTGGATGATGTAACTGCCCCTGACCATGTTGCTAATTCTGATATTCACCTAACCATGACTGAGTGTGGTTATCAAGGTACTCTCTCCCATGCTACTATCTTCAAAAAATATTTTGAACCAAAATACAAGCTTTTGTTTCATTATATTATTATGCGTTTGAGTCCTAAAACAGGGTCTTATGACCAGATGCCCTCCACTTTTCAACCAATATTTCATTCCATTGTGAATGAAACTAAATTCAGGGCATCAAAACTATTTTTCAATGAGTTGGTGTTACATCATAATAATACCAAGAAAAAGTTTTTGTTGTACCCAAGGTTCATTATGCAATGCATAATAGGGGAACTGGGTAATGAGGTTCTTGTGGGAAAAATTTCAACTTTAAATCCTTTAACATCACAAGCATACTCAAGGCATAACAAACCGGCTGCCTGGCCAGAAGATGATCAGGGAGAACAACAACAAGTCCCCCTGAAGCCCACATCTTCCAAACTCACACCACCAAAAGCCAAAAAGCCCAAGCCAACAAAGACAACAACCCACCAACCCAAAAGAAAAGCTGTTCAGGAGGTTGAGATGCCTGAACATGCTCATGAGCATTCTGCTCTTCAAATTGGTGAGACCGAAACACCCTCTCAGTCTCATCCATCTCAAACCCCACCAAGAGCACCCATAACCATTTTATTCAAAAGAAAAAGACTTATAAAAACTATGGAAACACACTCTTCTTTTGAAATTGCTGAACAACAAATTTCACCTATTGCCCAAACTACTGAACCAACCCCACAAATTTCTAAACAAGAGGCAATAGAAATTGCCAAACTTCTCTCTGGGCTAAAAGAGAAGGTCCCATCTGATTATGTCAGTCCCCTACAACCACAACAAACAGGGGACATAACCACAACATCAGACATGGATGTGGACATCTCTAGCCCTATCCCAAGAGATGAGGGTGGACCAGAGTCTTTAAGCCTAATTTTAGAGACTCTTGGGGCATCTGAGGCTGCTACTACTCAGTTACCACCCAGTGGTGGATCTGAGGATAGAAGTAACATAGCTAAGACCTCAGATGTGGCAACTACTGATGAAGGCTTAATGCCTGAAGTAGGAAATCCTCAGAACCAAGAACAAGAGGTTCATGAGAGAACTGAGTTGGGCTCAGCTCATGATTTAACTGAGACAGTCCTCATTGAGGGCAACATCAGGGATTCAGATGATTCCATTAATTTGGATGATGTTTCAAAAACACAAACTACTGAATTGACGGCACTTTCTGAAGGTCCTGTTTCAGGGGTATCCAGGCTCAAGAAGCCAGTCACCCCTGCACAGGTTAAAGCCCACTCAATCCCTAAAACCCCTAGAGTGGCATCCTCTGTACAACATGAGGATCTCCCAAAAACACCCCCTTCATAACAAATGCCTACCCAATTCCCTGGGCAAACAAGCATAGACCTGAACCAGCTATGCAGCCCAGAGGGTCCCCTGTACCACATGATGAATACTCTCATCAGAAATCACTTCCAAACATACACAGCTAACTTGGAGCTGTCTATCAAGAATCAATTTGGAGTGATCAAGACCAAGATGAATGATCTGTCCAACAAAATAGACTTCAACAGTAGACAGATTGCTCATCTTCAAGGACAATTCTCCCAACCCTCAACTTCAAAAGTTAAAATTGATGAATCCAAAAGGGGGGAGAAGATCAGGGAACCTAAGGAGTCATTCCAAGCCAGGATAAGGGCAAGAGTGGCCATCCTTGAAAGAGATCAAAAAGATCAGGCTAGGAAAGAAAAACTGGCCAAACAGTTTGGTGTCTCAGTGGAAGAAATTGAAGCCACAGAAAAAGAAGATGAGACCCAAACCTCTGAAGAATCCCTAAGGCACAATGAAGAAACTTCTGATGGCAAAACTTCTGATGAAGAATCAGAAAGTACTGAAGACAATCCTTCAGTAGTTGACAAACCATCAGCTGTTGTCAACCCATCAGAGGTTAACACTTCCAAACCTCAAACCAATGAACCTTCCAGATCCACTGAACAAATCAAACCAACTTCTGCTCCTCCAAGGCCTACAACCACTACCATGACTGTCCTAACACCTGCTCCAATCTCTCAATCAACTGAACTTCTTGAGCAGAGGTTAAAGGCAGTTCAACAAAAGACCAAGGAAGACTAGATTTGGAAAAGTCTGGAACAAAGGGATGATCTAGAGTTTGAAGAGAAGCTCCAGGCTTATCAAGCTGAACTGGAGAGACAGGCTGAAATAGACTATGTTGCTGAAGAAGACAAAAGACAACAACTGATGTCTTACATTACCAAGAACAGCAAGACTAAAGCCTATACACTCAAAGGACTCTCTGTGCAAGAGTTGACAAGAAGGGCACAACTGCTTGCAGATAGACTGGCCACTAGCAAAGAAGGAAAGGCCAAGAGAGCCCAGATAATAGAAGAGTTAGTAGCAGAGGGCTATGGTTCAAAAGCCTCAGTATCCAGATGGAAAGAAGAAAGACTAATGGATACTTACAAGAAATACTTGGCTGCCAAGGCTGCAAATCCAGAGAAGTTTGAAACTACTGATCCTTCAAGATCAGTAGTTAGAACTTCTGGTGTATCAAGAAGAAGAACTGCTACTCAGAGAAAGAAGGCAGAGGACAATGTCAAAACTGACTTCAAAATGGTACTACTTGAAGGAAGTTCAATAGTCCATTCAGATTTTGACATTGAGGAGAAACCTCTGTTAACACAATTCAGGGATCCTTCCACTTTTGCCTACCAAATACAAAAGACCATCAAAGAAAAGCTGCATACCAGAGTAGTGACTGAACACCATCTCCCAACTGTTCAGATGCCTGATATGCAACAACAACAAGGAAGAGACTCCCACCTAAGGCTAACTGAAACTGAAAGCATCCAGCACTCAGGACCATCAACCCAAGGGACAAGTCTGGTTCCCTATTCTTCTGACTTTAACAAGTCAAAGATACCTATCATCAGATGGTCACTTACTGATAACAACTCAGTATTGTTGACAAGAAGAGACCTCTCAAGCAGGGCTTACAAGAAGATCAGTGATCTGAAGAAACTGTCAACACAAGACCTGCTCATAATTCAACATCTAGAACCACAGAGCGGATCTCTATCTGATGGTCAGTTAAACCAGCTCAAGAACACCATGTACAAAGAGATATGGAAGATTGTTCAAGACAGAAGAAAAACATAAGGAATTAGTAAGGTTTTGGCTTCATCAATCCAGGGGGAGATTGTTAGGACAAAGAGGATTGGTGAAACCACTTTTGGAAACCTTAGTCTAATTCACTTCTGTCATTTTGGCTAAATATAGAAGTACTGAAAAGAAAACAAAGAACTGCTGAAGAGAAGATAAGAGAAGTGCTGAAGAAGAAACTTCATCAGAAGTTCTGAAGTCCAAACCAGACAAGTTCACTTCAGAAGTACTGAAGACAAACTACTCATCAGTAGTTTGTCATTCATCAGCACTTAGCATCAGATATTTTCCACCGCCTTTTTGCATCAGTAGTTTATTGTTTATTATTACTTTTAGCTGTATTTGTTAGTTTCAATGTTGCAACTTGTGCAACTTGTTTTTGTTGTTTCTGTACTTGCTTTTTGGCAAGATACATGTATGTAAACGTCTATAAATAGGAGGCTTCAACCTTCTATTTTAGACATTGATTTTAATAGAAAAATCCTTCAAACACTCTCAACTGTTCCATTCCATTTCAGTATTTATTGTGAATCTGTCTAAGTATCTAATTCTCATTTACTGCTTGGATTCATAATAAATACTTGTCATTTATTAGTTTCAATCATCAAGGGGGAGTAATAACTCTTCCTTAGTATAAAAAGTGTTGCTTTAACTTATACATTCCGCTGTGCTTATAATCTGACCTACAAAGACTTGCTAAACACTTAAGTGTCAAGATAGCAAGTTCTTACTTAGCAAAAAGAGCAAACTGATCCCAACAATTGTTGAGGTGAGAGAGATAACCTCATCGTCCACCATCGCTGTCTAAGCATTAGCCCAGAACTCATTGAGAGTTTCAGGATGTATTGGTGGGTTTATTGTGAGAGCGGTGATATATTGGGATTTGACGATGAGATCAATGATCTCATCGTATTGGGACCAGCCTTCTTGTTTCTCTAAGTAGGCTCTAAGATTGTGTCCCTGTTTTAGAACTAAAGCCATGTGGTTTGTGTGTGATTGAATCGAACAGTGTTTTTGCAGGTTCGGGGTTTGAGAGCTTTTTAAGAGAAAAGGAGGGAATTTTTGCTTTTTGAATGGATAAGTGTTGGAAAAAGGTATTTATCAGAAGTTTTAAACCGTCTAGGTCAAACTTCTTTATCAGAAGTTTTAAACCGCCTAGGTCAAACTTCTTTATTAGAAGTTTTAAACCGCCTAGGTCAAACTTCTTTATCAGAAGTTTTAAACCACCTAGGTCAAACTTCTTTATTAGAAGTTTTAAACCGCCTAGGTCAAACTTCTGATGTGGGAAAAGTCTGATTTGCCCTTTTTGACTAAACTGCTGATGAAGAATTATTTTCATCAGTAGTTCCCACTTTCTCTTCAGTAGTTTTGAACAACTGATGAGAATACTTTATAAATACTTTTATTTATAACTTCTGAAGGTTGTTTTATCAGAAGTTGATCACTTTTTAGAAAATATTCCCATACTGATGTTTTGTTCATCAGTAGTTTCTCTCTTGTTTGTTTTTCAGAAGTTTTCAATTTTGAAAACAGATGTAAGTGAAAAATGAAAAATATGTGCAGAAAAGTAAAGAGAAACACTTACAAATTTAGCATCCCCAGCATGGATACTAACTTCTGAAATGTTGATGTGTCAAGGGGTTTAGTGAATATGTCAGCTATTTGATTAGCTGTTGCTACATGTTTCACTTCAATCTTGTCTTTTTCATAGCAATCTCTTATGAAATGATACCTGATTTCAATATGTTTGGTTTTTGAAAACTGAACAGGATTTTGAATGATGCTAATGGCAGATTTGCTGTCTACAAGCAATGGTGTCTTGGTTTCTTTGATTCCATAATCAAGAAGTTGATACTGGAGCCATTGAATCTGTGATGTACAACTTGCAGCTGCAATGTATTCAGCTTCAGCAGTTGAAGTTGCAACAGATGTTTGTTTCTTTGATTGCCAGGACACTAGACAGTTTCCTAAGAATTGACAACCACCAGATGTTGATTTTCTTGACATTTTACACCCTGCATAGTCACTATCTGAAAAAGCTGATAACTTGGTATTGCTTGAAGCAGGATACCAAATTCCAAGTGTTGGAGTTCCTTTCAGATATCTGAAGATTCTTTTGACTGCAATGAGGTGTGATTCCCTAGGAGCTGATTAATATCTAGCACAGACACATGTTGAAAACATAATATCTGGTCTAGAAGCAGTTAGATATAAAAGGGAACCTATCATACATCTATACATGGTTTAATCAACCTGTTTTCTTTGATCATCTGGTTCAACTTGTGTGGTTGGTGTCATGGGAGTGGAACATGATTTACAGTCTTGTAAAGAAAATTTGTTTAATAATTCTTTAACATATTTTGATTGATGTATAAAAGTTCCATTTGTTTTTTGTTTAATCTGCAGTCCCAAAAAGTACTGCAATTCTCCCATTGTACTCATCTCAAATTTTGATTGCATGAGTTTCTTAAATTCATCACACAGTTTTGTGTTTGTTGAACCAAAAATGATATCATCAACATATATTTGAACAAGTAAGATATGATTTCCAACATGTTTTATGAAAAGAGTTTTATCAATGGCACCTCTTGTGAAGGTATTTTTGAGTAAAAAGGTTGAAAGTGTTTCATACCAGGCTCTTGGAGCCTGTTTGAGCCCATAAAGAGCTTTGTCTAGTTTGTACACCCACTCAGGATGAGAAGGATCCTCAAACCCAGGTGGCTGACAAACATACACTTGCTCTTTTATTTTTCCATACAAAAATGCACTCTTAACATCCATTTGATAAACTTTTATTTTGTTGGAAATGGCATAGGCCAGAAATAACCTGATGGCTTCAAGCCTTGCAACTGGAGCAAAGGTTTCATCATAGTCAATTCCTTCTTTTTGAGAGTAACCTTGTACTACCAGTCTTGCCGTGTTCTTTATAATCATACCAGCTTCATCTTGTTTGTTCCTGAAAACCCATCTTGTGCCAATTGGTTGCTTGTTTGGTGGTAAGGGACAGATTTCCCAAACCTGTTGCTTGTTGAATTGAAGCAATTCATCTTGAATTGCTTGCACCCAATTGTTGTCTTTGAGGGCTTCCTGGTACTTCTTTGGTTCCAACTGTGAAATAAATGCTGAGAAGAGACAAAAGTTGGAAAGCTGGTTTCTTGTAAGAACACCTGATGCAATATCACCCATAATTTGATCAAGTGGATGATCTTTGTGTTCGATCAGTTGTTGTAAACCACTGACAGGTGTTGGTGGCTCATGTTCTTCAAACAAACTACTGAGGTCTATTATATCTGGTTCAGCAGTTTCAATGTCTTCAGTAGTTGCAGGTGCTGAAGCAGATGTTTGAGTTTGTTCCTCAGTATTTGTTGAATCAGAAGTTTGTGAAACTTCTGATGGTTTTGAAGTTGACTTAATGACTGTTTGAGGAGTCCATGGTGCTGGATCCTCATCATCAAACCTTTGATCACCATAATAAGTAGGTTTGGATGAAGTGACAGTCTTTTCAGGTACAAAATGAAAACTGTCAAGATCAAAAAGTTCAGCAGGATGTGCTGGAATGAGAGAGTGTTTTGACTCATTGAACTTGACATTCAGTGTTTCTTCTACTATCCTGGTTCTTGAGTTAAAAACCTTGTAGGCTTTTCTAGTTGAAGAATAACCAAGAAAGTAACCTGAATCAACTTTGGAAGCAAACTTTGAAATAGATTCCTTAATGTTCAAGATGAAACATTGACACCCAAAAGCCCTGAAAAATGAGATAAGGAGCTTCATGCCATGAAGAACTTCATAGGCAGTTTTGGAATGTCTCTTGACAATAAGGACTCTATTTTGAACATAACATGATGTGTTAACTGCTTCTGCCCTAAAGTATAATGGTAGGCCAGAATCAGCTAACATTGTTCTTGCTCCTTCTATTAAAGTTCTGTTCTTCCTTTCTACTACACCATTTTGTTCAGGAGTTCTGGGAACACTGAATTGTCTAATAATCCCTTTAGACAAACAGAATTCATCCAGAGTTTTGTTCCTGAACTCTGTCCCATTATCACTTCTAATGGTTTTGACAGGTAGAGAATATTGCTTCTCTACTTGTAGAATGAGGAACTTGATGATTTCAGCAGCCTCATCCTTAGAAAATAAGAAGAATACCCATGTCAATCTTGAGTAGTCATCAATGATGACCAAGCAGTACTTCTTCTTACCAAGGCTCATGATTTTTACAGGCCCAAATAAGTCCATATGGAGTAGTTGAAGACATGCAGTTGTTTTTTATTCTTCAATAGACTTATAGGAGGACTTATGCTGTTTTCCCTTTAAACATGATACATAGTGTTCTTGACACTGGTATACTTTTAAGGGTAGACCTCTGACCAAGCCCATTTTTGTGACTTTATTTATGGTTTTAAAGTTCACATGGCCAAGTCTCCTGTGCCAGAGATCAGTCTCTGAAGTTGATGCCTTTGAGAAGAAACAGGCAGTGTTGTTCAGTACTTTGTCTTTTTCAATGTCCACTGCATAGACATTGCCACATCTTTTGGCTATTAACAAAGTGTGATCTTCAATGATCTTCTCTATCAACTTCTGGCCTTCTGGTGATATGATCTTGCATGCTGTCTTTGTGAAAAAGGAAGAATATCCTTTATCACACATTTGTGACACACTCAGCAAGTTGTACTCAAGGTTTTCAACCAGATTGACCTTGTCAAACTGTATTTTGCCAGAGGAGACATTGCCATGTCCTAGCACATATCCCTTAGCATTGTTCCCAAAGGATACAGATCCTTCTCTTTGACTGATAAAATTATTTATCAGGTATCTGCATCCTGTCATGTGCATTGAGCCTCCATTGTCTACATACCAAATGCTATTTAAGCCTCTGGAAACTCTCTGCACAAGATAGCAAATTAGTTAGATTTACGAACCCAAGCCAGTTTGGCTTTAGGCTTGCTCTTAAGAACATTTACAGTTTGTTCTTGACCAAGTTGAGAAATCCATGTCTTTTTGGCAATGGATTTTTCATTAAGAGCAATGGTGGTATCCTTTTGAGAACCACCATCAACTTTGGTCATCAGTAGTTGTACCATGTTCATGAGATCTTTAATCTCAGCAGTTTGTGAAACTGCTGATGATGTAGGTCTAACTACTGAAAGAGAATTTTGAGAAAAAGATCTTTGTTGAGATTTGTCTTTTTCTGAGAAAAGGTGTTTACTGGTTGTTGTTTCCTGGGAGAAAAAGTTTTTACAAAATCATTTTTGATTTGCTTTCCCACAACCAGTTGTTGATTTTTCTTGTTGTACTGAATACCTTTTCTGTATCTGCAAAATTCTGTCTTGTGGTTGAACAGACCACAGATTTCACATTCTTTTGTCTTTTCTTTCAAAGACAAGTTTCTGGCTGTATTGATTGGTTTTAGGTCATCAGTAGTTTTCAGGTTCTCAACTCCTGATATAGTTGAAACTACTGATGGCTTAAAGTCAGAATTAATCAGTACTTCTGAAGAACTTTCTTTGTGAGTTTTTAGAAAGTTCTCATGGAAAGATGTGCATTCTTTCTCTTCAGGAGTTTCACCTGAAACAATTTTTCTCCCATCTTCAGTAGTTTTGGGGAAAAATTTGTTGGTGTTTCAGTGTGATTGTACCCTATGCCAAACCTAACATTTGAAGCACTTTGTTTGTTTAGCAATAGTTGGTACCCCTTACAAGATTCAACCCATTTTTCACATGTGACCTTGGTGTCAGCAAGCTCTTGTCTGACATTTCCTAGGTCATTTATCATGATTTTAATTTGTGCTTGGGTTTCAATAGCAGTGTTAGTTAATTTAGAAAGTTCTTTTGTTTTTGCAGAAGTTTTCTTTCTAAATCACATTTCATCTAAGTGAATTTTCTCTCAGAGTCATTTGCTTTCCCTTGTAAGTGCACATTAGTCTCTCTTATGAGAGCAAAAGATTCTTTGCAAGAAGTTGAACAAAGTTTTGTGAAAGATTCTTTAGATACCTGTGACAAGGCAGATATTGAGGTGCATCCCTCAAATGCCATTAAGGCAAAGTTCTTTCTGCCATTGTCAGGCTCTCCCAGTTGATGTCAAACATCTTGTTGTCTGCATCAGGATTACACTCTGTGGTGTCAAAAGGAAGACTGCTCCAGTCAACATACCGTGAAGTAAATAAACTTTGTTGAGAGGGTTGCTGAGGCTGTGGAGGTTGTTGAGCAGCTAGAAAGGGAGGGATTGATTGTTGGCTCTGCATCTGTTGAGCAGGCATCTGTACATATTGTACTTGTGGCACATATTGGTGTTGTGGAGCTTGTGCCTGTACAAAATGTGCACTCCCTTGTGTTCCATTATTCCTGTTATAATTGGGGTTAAAATTATTTCCAGACTGAGATTGGTTAAAGCTAGAGCTTCTACACTCTCTAGCAAAGTGTCCTAACTTTTGACACTTGTGACATCTAAGTTTAGATTTGTCAAAACCAATTTTTGTTGAACTGTTGAGTCCTGGAAACTTCCTTCCTGACCTTTTGTAAAATTTATTTGTTTTTAAACTTAACATGGCCAGTTGGTGTAAAATATCCATTTCTTCTAAGTCATCACTGCTAAAAATTTTCAAATCATCCATGATAAAACACATGTTATCAGCAGTTTGACCAAAATCATTATTGTCATAACCTGGGAATGATCTTTCAGATGAGATCCCAGCAATTATGTCAATATGGTCAAAAGATCCAAAACTATTTGAACAAGTTGGTGAGTCTTGTCCCAATAGTACTGTACTACCTAGTAGATAGTCATCAGCAGTTTTGCCAGAACTTTGTAACTTTTTCTTTTAATCAATTTCTCTTTCAAAAGTAAGTAATCTCCCATGAAGTTTTGTAAGAGTGGGGGAGCTAAAGTCTGGTGAAGATCTTAAGACTATAGAGTACGTTTCCCATTTTTCAGGTAAAGACCTTAAAAATCTATGAAGCATAGATACAGTTGTGTAGGTCTGACCATTTAATTTTAGCTCAGATATTAATGAGGAGAATCTTTCAAATTGTTGTGTTAAAGTTTCCCCATTAATGTGAGCAAAAGTTTCATATTGTTGAGCTAGGATTTCTCTGGTGTTGGCAATCACCTCTTCAGTTCCTCCAAACTGTTTTTTGAGGCAGTCCCAAAGCTCTTTGGCACTATCACAATGTAATAGGCCAGAGTGGATTTCATTTGGGAGTGCCATTTCCAACATAGAGAAAGCTTTAGCATCAAGCTCAAGTTTTAGGAAATCATCATCTGTATAGTCTTTTGGGTCTTTTGGAATTTCTTCTTTAGTTTCAAGATTAATGTTTACTGGTTTATGAGGACCATATATCACAGATTTCCAGCAACCTGTGTTGGTCTGTGATAAGGTATGTGCCATTCTCCTTTGCCAGATGTTATATTCATTTCTTACTAGCATAGCAGGTTTATTGGCAGAACCATTATTATGAGGATCCATTTTAAAGAGTATTGTTCTGTCAAATATCTCTTAAAGTGATTGATGTTGATAAAAGTGAGCTTATAATCCTTTATTGAATATCAATAAGAGCCTGTGTCTGATTCTCAATGTGTTAGATTGATATGTGATCAGATAAACCAGTGCTCTGATACCAATTGTTGGATCAGTATTGCTCTTTTGTATGAACTTGCTAGTGAACACTTAGGTGTTTAGCAAGTTCTTAATCAGTGATAGCACAGCGGAATGTTATGAGTTTAAAGCTACACCTATCAACAGGAGTTATTACTCCCCCTGGATGTTTGAGAAACTAATAAATGATAAGTATTTATTGAGAATCTAAGTATTGAATGAGAATGAAACACTTAGACAGATTCTCAATAAATATGAAATGGAAATAACAATAATATGCTTTGAAGGATTTCTGTATTAAAAGCAATGTCTAAAACAGAGGGATGAACCCTTCTATTTATAGACTTTACAAATACATGAACCTTGCCAAAAAGCAAGTTCAGAGACAAGTTGTTGCAATCTTGGAACTTGTACATAAAGTAAAAGTAATACTAAACTAATAAACTACTGATACAAAAGACGGTGGAAAAGATCTTCTTATAAGTACTGATGAATGACAAACTAGTGATGAGTAGTTTGTCTTCAGTAGTTCTTCAGTAGAAATGTCTGGTTTGGACTTCAGAACTTCTGATGACTTTTCTTCTTCAGTACTTGTGTAATCTCTTCTTCAGCAGTTTGATCTTCCTTCTTCAGCAGTTCTATACTTAGAATATTTTGACAGAAGTGAATTAAACTAAAGTTTGCAAAAGTGGTTTCACCAATCCTCTTTGTCCTAACAATTCGTAAAAGATTTTATAAAAAAATTGAAGTTTCATAAAGTTTAAAAACATTTAGGGTTAAGTTAGTTAACTTTGTTAGTTTTTTTATAAAGGAGAAACTAACTAAAATACGATAAAACTAACAAGGTTAAGTGGTGAGGGACCATTTGTGTCAATACGTGAAAGATTTTAAAACAAAACCCCTCCATCCTGCTCCTCCCGTTTTTCCGGCCAAGGGTCGCCGGCGGCGACTGAAATTCCGGCCAAACCAACCGGAATTCTTTCAAAAGGTCACTTAATCCATTTTTAATGCATAATAACTCGTTTAAAGGATTCTAATGTACGTTTACCACCTTAACCGAATCATAAAGATCATTAGTAAAGCCATAAATGGCGCTTAAAGGCGTTTGGTCCATAACCGTCGCATTCATGGTGACATCAAGTATGTTCGGTTTCAAATCATCACTATTTTTATAAATAAGTCACATATTAGGACACAGCATCAATTTGCGAGTAAAACCCACATAAGAATCAGTCCAGATCGCAGCAAGAAACATTCCATTCGAGGTTTAAAGCTTTCGCATCTTCATTACAATTTTCGAACCAAAACCACCTTTGTAAGCTGAAATCTTTATGCCATTTTATTAGTTTATCTTTCACCTATAAAAGCCCTATCAATTCATGGCTCAATCTTGTCTTAATCGGGTTAATGATTTTGGGTTAGGGTTAGGGTTTATGTGTGATTTGGGGAAGAAGATGGATTGTTAAATAATAATCTTATATTTTTTTCTGTCTAAACTTTATAACAAAAACAAAGGGTAGTGTAGTGGTTGATGTTGGTGAATTGGAGATGACAGACCTGGGTTCGAACCCATGGGTCCTCATCCAGCCTTTTATTTTGATTTTGATATTCCTTCCTTATTCTTTTGCTATTTTTTTTTCCTTATATAAATTAATGATATAAAACTCAAAATAATTCATAATAAATCCAATTTTTACCCAAAATTTATGAAAATTTAGGCATAGCATCTTGACACCATAAAGAAAATTATCATACTTTTATTTTCTGGAAAATGTATTATTTTTATTTTTTTATTGATTTATTTGTTTTAATCATATTTAATTCATTAAAAGTTCATTTTTAATGATTTTAATCTCAAACTTTTTGGGAAATTATTTCTAATCATAATGAACTGAAATAAAAAATTATTGGTTTAGAAAATATTTATTTTTACTGATTTTCCTATTTGTAATCATTTAAACATGATTTAATCTCATTAAATCAGTTTTAAATATAAATAAGTTTATAAAAATTATGGGAAAATTATTTTCATTGATTTACATCAGGAAGCATCCATTTTCTATAAAAATAGCATTTTTGGATCATGTCTTGTATTATTAATCTTATTTATGTTTAATTAGACATAACTGTACGTTTATTTATTTATACCATGTCAACATCTATTTTATAAATGATTTTCATATAAAATAGAAATATTTCTTATTTTAGAAAGTCTTAGTTATTATTTGTTGAATCTTTAGGTAACTCATAATTATTTATTTATACATTTATGATTATTGTAATTATTTTAATTTAGTTAAAGTAATTAACTAAATTATTTTGCCTTAATTATTCCAAAACATATTTTACACAAATATTCAATTAGTAACAATTATATTATCTAAACCACATTTACAAACTTTTATATATTATTTTTGACATACAACTTTTATATTAATTCGACTTATCATAAAAAAACTCTAATTCCCCAAATCGACTTAGCAAACCCTAATGCCTTAGACCTAGTTACCTTAGACCTTTTAGACACTTCCTTATTAGTATTCTTACACATTATAGGTTGAATTCCTCGGAATTCCCATTACTTAGCTCACGACCGCTTAGGTGGATTTTGATCGCTTTCGCAAACGGTGAGTATATCTTTCCCCTTTTTATTGTTTTACTACTTTGGGGTGACTCATGTACCTATTAATAAAGTTTCTATTTCTTATACTTAATGCAATTCTCATGTGTGTTTGCCTTATGTGAATTTGTGTGTATGCTTAGTCAAAATCATTAACCGCTGGGCGGCCTAGCATTTCAATGAATAGTACTATGGTATACCCCCTTGAGACTCTGTTGAGAGAATCTTGGTCATTGTCTTGTTAATTCATTATTCAAATTGTTAGTCATGTGTTAGTCATTATTCATAGGTTTGGTTTTTGACTGATACTACTGATTACATAATTGCAAACAGTATACAACACATGAATTGCTAAACACTTTTTCTACTATATGTATTCAAAACAGGGTATGCTCACCAATACATTTTGTATTGACATATACTATTTTCGTACATGTTTCAGGTTATTTATGAGATGACTTTTAAGCTTTTGGAATTTTACTTAGATTTTGGATTCATTGTATTTCAGTTTTGTTGGCATTTAGAATCATTGTATTTCATTTCGGTGTAATAAACTATTTAATCAATGTATCAGTATTTACACTTTTAGTCCATGAGCTATTGAACAATCGTCACTACGTGGCACCTCGATGATTCCGCCATCGGTTGGGGTGTTACACGCATCATGCATCATCATGTGATGCGCTAATTATGCGCTCCTGATGCGCGAATTTTAAAACCTCCCTTTGAAGCATATAAACAGAAGCAAGGGGAATCTTACAAAACCAGCAATCCAACAACAAAAGATTACAAAAAAGGCAAACATAAACATCCCACAAATTATAAAAAACATAAAAGTCAAACCAAGCACCCCACAAAGTCAACGCAACCAAATCCAACTCCCAACACAGAAACAGTCATGTCTTTACACAATCAAATAAATGTCACAAACATTTAACCCAAAACCCATAAAAAAAGATCAAATCTTTACAAACACTTGAAGAAAAAAATCCAATCAAGAAGTAACAAACATTAAAGCTCTGATAAAACAGGGGATTATTATTTAAAAGAAAAAAAAACATGTTAACATACCTGAATGAATAATAATATTATTAATAATAATATATGAATGGGACTGACTGTTTATGAATGAATATTGTATGAGAAAAGGATGGGTCAGAAGGGGTTTAAGATCTGAAAATAATAAGAAGAAGAACAAGTCGAAGAAGAAGAAGAAAGAGGGGTTTCTGTAATTTATATACAAAAGGGTCTATGTGTATATATATATATATATACACACACAGAGCCTTTTGTGTCGCGATGGTGGCCGGTGGTTGGTGGTGGAGGTGCCTGATGTTTATGGTGGAAGAGAGGTGCTAGTGACTGATTATTATGGTGGAAGAGAAGTGGTAGTGGCTGGTGATTATGGTGGAAGAGAGAGAATGTGTGTCTTTATATAGGAGAGAGAGAGTAAAAGATTCAAAATATTAAATGGGGGGAAAGGAAAATGACTAATATACTCTTCCAGACATAAAATAATATTTCTACTAATGGGTGATGTGGAGCAATGTAACCCATATTTACTCAACTGTTTATAAGTTAAAAAAATTAAATAAAATCATAACCATTAATGTATACAATTTAAAAAATAATATTTCAAAATTTTTAAATTTTCAGTTTGAATTTATTTGAATTTTGAATTCAAACTTTTAAATTCGAATTTATATTAATTCTCCCAATCTAGATTAATAACTTCCTTAAAATAATTCAATCATCATTAATAATATATATTTAACCACAAATCAATTAAATAAAATTATTAAATTTATATTTTCCAATTTTTAAACTAATTCAAATTCCCACTAAATAAACAATCCTAAACTCAGTTATACAATCATTTTGAGAATTTATAATACTTACATCTTCAACTTTTTAATATACATGACATCAATGAGTTGTTCCTCCTTTAGTGAACTCTTTTATTCAACTCGCTTAAGATAAAATTAAAGCCAAAATGACCCATTCGGGTCAAGATTGTCACCTTTAGCCTTTAGGTATTTTTTTAACTTGATATTTTTTAAGATCCATGGGCTTGTGGTTTCTTATGCAGTTTTGAAAAAAAAAAAAAAAAACTGAATCCAGTTTTGAAAAAAAAAAAACTGAATCCAGTTTTGAAAAAAAAAAAAAAAAACCTTAAATGTTGTAGCCAGATTTTGTCATGGATCTAGCAAGTTCTAGCAATATTTGTTTTTTAATGATGTCAAATAAAACGATATATAATTTATATATCATTTATTGGATAACATTAAACTTTTTTATGATATTTTCCAAGTAACCCAAATTCATAGGAATTTGTAATATGTAATAAAAACTTGTATATTACACTATATTTATAAAATAACGTTCTTATTTGACTCGGGGTTCTGCCGGGTGTATACCCGGGGCTCTAACCTAGTTTGCCAATAAAACAATTCTTAAAGCTAAATGTAGGACATGTGCTTCAGGCATCCACACCCCCGACATAGACATGCCTGTTTAAATTCTTTAAGATGCCATCGTACGGTTATAGATCCAGATCGATGATTCCAAGCGTTAATGATATTGTTCTTAATTTCATTCATGGGATTAATTAGTCCATACGTTATAAACCGGCGACTCTTGGAATACATTTGTATGTTCCTTTTTCAAATGTTGGCCCCATAAACAAAAACTTCCAATCAAGCCCTAATATGTTCTAATTTAAGTTTGTCGCTCATCTTTCATTCTACGATCGTCATGGCATCGGTAATTATGGATAACTATTTCTAAGTAGATTATGATTCGTGGGTTTATACAAGAGTCTTTGATTGAATGAATCAAGAGTGTTTGATTAATGTTGGTTTGTCATTATAGTGTTGTAGTCCAATTTCGAAGAAAGGCTCCATAATACCTTCCAAGTCCCTTTATTGTCTACATTGTTATGCATTTTCAGCTCTGAAACTTACCATGAACTGTTAATCTTCCTTAACATTCCGAAGTTTAGGTCTACATGAGCACGATTCCAAGTCATTTTATTTAGGTCAACTGATATATCACAAATAGATGCATATGTATTGGAGTCTACCCTTATTCAATTTTCATGGTTTGGTCATCACTTTATGAAATGTCATAAGTTGAACACATCCTGTAGTCAATGATTAGTCTAACATCATTAGTAAAAAAAACTTACCACATAACAATATTATTTTAGACATTATTGTTTTGTTTTTGCATTTGATTTATGGAGCATACATAAAGTAATGCATGAAGTGATCATGCATGCAAAGCATGAAGTTAATTCTACATGCTTTTGTTGCATGAGCATTGTTAAATGCCCCTCACACCCCCTCATCATATGAATGCTTTTAAAAGTTGCATCACCACCACCATTCCCATCCCATCCCATCCCATCTACTGTGTTTGTGTATGTAATTTTAATATTAATCGATGGGAAGACGACCTCTGTGTTATGATAAATCAAATGTCAAGAGAGGCCCGTGGACGGTTGAAGAAGATGTAATTAAACATACCAATTACATACATGCCAATTATATATAGCCAGACATCGTGCAGCCCCGCCGGAACGTGCGGGTTCCTGCTAGTTTTAGTAGTTAAGATTTAATCATGACAGGTAAGGCGAAGTGGGCCAGGACTCACTGGGCTTAGTAAACTTTCATTTGGGCCAGCCCATTATCCAACAACTTATGCCATTTGATCATCTTCTAAAGAATAAATTTATTTTGGTATGGCCTAATATGTATATATGAGGTGCAATCAAATATAACAAGTTCCAAAATCAAACTACTAACAATTTCTAATAATAAGGTATTACGGTGACATTGTATCCGATAATAGCATCGTCTTGATTCATCGAGTATGTCTTTGCTATAGCGAAACCACGAGCAAGCCGAAAAACTCCACTACCTCCAACCACCGGCATCTCTCTAACTTCATTCATCACATAGTTCCAGCCCACGACGCTAAGAGAGCTGCCATTGTACACGCCAGAGACAAAGTTGTATGTAAGGGTCATAAGGAGGCTTAACTCGTTCTTGGATGACAACGCGTAGAGCCCCTGGGCTCGACCAATAAGGGTCGAGTTGAGATCAGGAGTGGCGGTGAGGGGATTGTCAATTACATAAATGGACCCAAACTCAAACATGGCTCTCCAGTCGAAACTTGTGGCATTCGTTAGTTGACCTGCAACGCGGACAGCGGATGGGTTGGGTCCACTAGGGGTGTCATGCATGTAGAACTGGATATGGGTTTCATTGCGTTTTCTAGCCTCAGACACCGAGGCCATAGCTAGAACCGCAACCAAAAGAAAGCGCAATAATGTTTTCGAGTTAGCCATGTGTAAAAATGATATTCAAACCGTTAATTTGTTTATTGGTTTTGTGATTTGATACAACTTACCTCCATAGTTCATATATATACGCTTAGCCATGAAATTTGGGTTAGGTGTGAGCTAAGTTGTGTCAACTAATGGATCAAAGTCAAAAGTTAAATATGAAAATTATATGCAGCTATAGTCAAAAGATGTAACCATTAACCAACTAAAAATCTACCATTTGAAATGTTTAACCAATTGTCAGAGGCTGATATACACCCTGTGGGGTCAACCAGTAGCGGATCTAGACAAAAGTTTTAGGGGTAACGTTCAATTTTTTTTACCATACTTTCAATCAACTGGTGGAGACCCGAGAACGTGGAGTGGGGTGTTGTGAAAATAGCTCGCTCGTCGCTTGGATTTTAGGCCACCTCTTCACGTAGGTGAAAGTCCGGAAACTTTGGCTAAGTTCTTCGCGAGTCTAGTAAGGAACATTCTTCGTGTGACGCGAAGAAGGATTTTGCATTGAAAGTTTATTTCTATTTTTTAACTTAAATAGTTTTGCATAAAGTTTGTAACGTGTGATGCCCAAGCCACAATCTCAATGACAAAATGAACCAGTATATTTACCCTACAGATACACATAGCATAAATCATAACACAAATAGTATGTACACCTTAGTGGAGGGTTCCTAAGCCCCTAGTCTTAAGTCCACTATGCGTGGGAGATTTCTATTAGTTTTAGAATTAAGATAATGCTTACAAAATGTGCAAAACATTATTAAGTGCCTTTTATGATAAAAAAACAAAACGTGTAGTGTTTTTATGTGAAAAAAAAAAAATTATTTGGTGACTTTTGTGAGGAAAAAAAACAAATTGTAGTGTTTTTTATTTGTAAAAAATTGTTGAGTGACCTTAATAAAAAAACAGAAAGTTCAGTGAGTTAATAGCCATTTTCGTCCCTGAGGTTTGGGCCAGTTTGCCACTCCAGTACAAAAGTTTATTTTTTTGCAATTCCTTCCCTGAGGTTTGGATTTTGTTGCCAAATTCGTCCTTTTCACTAACACAGTTAAAAAAGGTCGTTAATGTCAGGGGTATTCTTGTCTTTAGTTTATGCTACCAAATCTAAACCGAAATTTGAAACTTCGTATTAAAAGACATCCAAGCACTATAAAAAAAACGTCCTAGGTGAATAGAGTTTTTTGAGAATTGTCTCCATAGCATGAATATGCCCATGTAAACGCATATAGAAAAAACTAGCGATATTTGACAACTCTTTGGGAAACAAATTCAAATGAGATTATTAAAATCACAACATAATCATATCAAGGTATTTTTCATATCATTCTCAACTAAAAGTCCTTATTAACGGCTTTTTGTAAATTTTTTAGTTTTGATGTTTTTATCGTTTAACATACATATTTAAAAAACTTTGCCAATTGATCTACGGAGCGAACATTGTTTCTATAACCAGACCAGCCGACCAGGTATAAAACATTACTTTATTAAGCGTCTAAGGAGCGAATAGTGAACCGATAAAAATACATACATTCTTAGTATACGATTGTCTTGTTCCTTCTGTGTTTAATTAAGTTAAAGTGTATTTTTTTTCATCTTTTAAAGTATTAAACTAATATGACATCTTTCGTCTTGTAAGACTTGCTCCTGAATCAATCCACCAAGCAATATCTTGCACATAAAATGCTTTAGATGTTAGTAATGCATAAATTTGACCCGAATTGAATCAAAATATGACCTTGTCTTATGGATCCTTAGGCTATAGGGTGTGGAGATATCAAAAATGTTATGTCTCAGTACCACGTAGGATGTTACCTCAACATGTTGATGTCTCAAGCATCTTGAGACATGAGTGGGGTGTGGAGACACCAACACTCCATGTCTCAAGCTTTCAAAAAAAAAACATGATTGGTGCGTCTCCAATGTCCTCACAAAGACGAGAGGAACGGGGGTAGGTGGCGGTGTTGGTGTCCGAGACATGGCAAAAATAGGAGAACGCGGGTGGTGCCCCGTCTCCACACCCTATGGCCTTAGACCCACTAGGACCAGTGTCACACCCTCAAATTCCACGTGCGGGGTTTTACCGCTAGGCGCGTGACACACCAGGATCCAAGTCAACGGTCACAATAAACGACAACTATATGTAAAAAGATGCGTAAACCAAACCATGCATAATTCAAAAACCATGATCCAAAAAGTAGCGGAAGCATTTTAAGTATACAAAATCCAATCGAAAGTAAAACATGAGTTTAGAGTTTTAACATCTCAAAGTATGATCCTAGACGCAAGTGTGACTCCGTGCGCCTAGCCCGACTGCTGCTACCTTAGCGACCTGAGAAAACATGCTAAAAAATCAACATATAATGCTGGTGAGTTCACAGGTTTTATAATAAACGTTTCGTTAATCCTTTGAAAACCGTTACCGTTACTACTATGATGTGTGAACGCTAGCTGGGCGTTAAGTTAATTACTACTACGGTTGAAACCATTGCTAACTGTGTTTGTTATTGTGTGATACCCTTCAGACTACCGTCATCCCCGATAGGCCCTGTGTGATCGAGACAATATGCACCCGCCCGGCCTCCAGCCGTGGAGTGGGGTTTGTGAGGCCCAATAGCACTATCCACATTTCCCCGCTACATACCCGTATTAGTGGTTTCTATGGGATTTAGATGATCCGTATAGTAATATAATGATAGCCATAGTATAACTTGAATTCATATGTTAAAAGTGTGTAAGCATGTTTCTCCCCCGAAAACAAAAACGATAAGAGTGGGGCCGTGAACTCACCTTAGGTTGCGTATTCAGTTAAAGAGTAATCCTACACGTGTGTGATAGCCCTAACTAGTGGCGACCTATCAATGAGTTTACATAAGTGTGATGACTGCTAACCCGAAGGCTAATCAGTCCCCAATTGTCCAGACCATAATCGTGTACGTTTGAAAAGATGTTTAAATGTTTTACCGACCACACCAGACAAGATCCAACATCCCATTGGTGACCCGACATTCCACATGTTAGTCAAATACAAGATATCATGCAACATATGCAATTAAACACTTAGGATACGCAAAAGTTCACTAAGTCTAGCATAACGATCAATTAATGCATAAACGAGTCCGAACACGTGTTACCAAGTCATTAGACATGTCACGGGGTTCCTATCATGTTCCTAGGTCTCAAATCATGTTCCGAGATGTCGAAATACACTTACAATAGCAAAACATGCGATTAGGAATCAAACATGCAATTACGAAAGTCAACTAGCAATTAGGAAAGTCAAACAGGCAATTAGGATTGTAATTGCATGTTATACACACGAGTAGGGGTCTACTCGCCTATAGAAACATGCGAGTAGACTCCAATCACCCCTGCTATAGGCGAGTAGGATTCATACTCGCCCCCTGCAGGCCTGTTCCACTTTTTCGCGCGTTTAACCCTCCAAATCAGATCCGAAACATGTGGAAACACCCAATATCAAACCCAAACCATTAACCAACCCTTTCCAAACAAATTATCAACAATACACAACTATGAGCTTCCAAACTCATCAATAATCATGCTAACAACCTATTTATCTCAGAAACATATCAAATGCACAAGAATCCACATGTTTAAATCATAAATATCATATATTTGCATGATAGCATCACATAAAACAAGCATGAAGGTTTAGGTTTATGTGGAAACTGTTTTTAGTAAGTTTTTAAACACACAAACACTTAGGAATTAGATCTAGACCTTTAGGGAGCAAACAATAACATTACAAAGGTTTGGGATGAAGAACACACCTTGGATTTGCAAGATAATGAGGTGTAAAGCTTGGAAAGGTGGATTCTTAGGCAAAAACGTGTTCCAGAGGGTGTTTATGGCGTGAGGGAAGCTTGGGGTCAGTTAGGGTTGCACAAATGGTGTTTTACAAGTCAAGGGTTGTATTTATAGGTGTTTCTAGTCGTCAGACACAGTACAGGCGAGTACGTGCTGCAACACGCGAGTAGGAGCCCCTACTCGCCTGAAATACATGCGAGTACACCCTACTCGCATGTTGTAACTAGCGAGTAGGCTATCAAGCATGATGTAATCGCCTGTTTTGGCCTTCTACTCGCCTGCAGCATGTAGTTTTGGGTTTTTCGCGCGTTAAACACTATTTTAACACATATAAACACGTATTCACATACCGACAAGTCATATAATGATTATAAACACATAATGCATGGTAACTAACATGTTCACATCCGTTCACCAATTCCCAGGACTCGAGACTTGCGTGTGTGCGTTAAACCCGGCGATTCCACGAATCACCAATCCTTGTACACATGGTTATAGACCGACTCCCAATGATCCCGTGGATCATTGTAAAGACTCCCGATGATTCCCCAAACCATCATACCGACTCAACTGACCCAGTTAAGTATGTAATATGCATGCCTTGCTAAGGTAGACTTACTAGATTGACGAAAGTTATTAACCGGAGTTTACCGGGTGTCACATCATCCCCCCGTTGAAAGAATTTCTGTCCCGAAAATTGCCCGAAACCGAAAAGGAAGCGATGAAAAGAAAGAAAAAAATTCGGCAATTTTCCGGCTGTCACAACCAGCCTCATTCTTGTCTTTGCCTAACCGACAATCCTTCTTGAAGTGACAAAGTTTGTTATACTTCTAACATACCAACTTAGCCTTCTTGTTGGTACCTTTGTTATTGTTACTTTGAAATTTTAATTTGCCTATAAACTTCAAGGAAATCTTAGATGATTAACTTCTTTCACTATATTCAGTAAATAAGGTCCAACCTTATTCTTGTCATCATGGCTCACACCTTTTCTTGAGCCCTTAGGGACTCTTCAATTCGGAAATGACTTCCAAGTTGTACAAGAGTCAATTCCTCTTTCTTATGTTTTGCATTTTTTTGAAATATTTTCAAGAAGGAGAATGTGTCAATGATAATAGAAATGCAATGGATTTATCCATCTTCGTATCATATTGAGAAAACTATCTTAGACCATGTGTAGTGGACTTGAAACACATAAGGCACCTGTTTTTTATTGGTCCACGTGACAGCTGAGTCAGCATGGGTCTTGAAGTGAAAATGGGGTGTAGTGGTGGGGTGAAAAACATAAGGGGCCTTATGTTTTTAAAAACCAATCTACGTGATTTTCAAAGTAATATAATTCATTTTAAAATGCATTACTTAAAAAAAACAAATAAAATACAATAGGTTTTTAAATCTATATATTATTATATATAATAAATCAATATAAGTTTGAACGCATATCTGGAATATCTATTTTATGGTTTTCCCCTTCTTTCTTTTACTTTACTATGGATACTTGTGTTTTAATGAGAAAATTGCCCGAATAGTCCCTGTGGTTTGCTCAGATTTCACCTCTAGTCCCCAACTTTTAAAAATTACAGGTATAGTCCCCAACTTTTGACATTTTTTTAACTCGGATAGTTCCTGAAGCTAACGGAGGTTAAATAATCCAGTTAACTGGGTGTGAAATTACTAAACTACCATTACTTTAATAAAAAAATATATAATAATAAAAAATAATACTAATTAATATGGTCCCACACTTCACCTTCTCCACCTCATCACCTCCACAAACTACCACCACCCATCTCCACCCTTCACCACCACCGACATCCCAACCACCACAGCCATCACCCACTTCACCCCCCCCATGCCACCACCACCACCTCTCTCTTCCACACCACAACCATCATCCTCCATCTGTTTTCTCCAAACCCAAATCAAATGGCCTGCATTTTTAAAGATAAATCACACCTTTAACCTCCCAATCACTTGGCTAATCTGTTACAGAAACCACAATCCACTGCTCTGATCTAGATATTGAAAGGGTGTGATCTTATCAGCAATTGAGGGAATTGCTTTGATCTAGACGAATTGATGCATCGTCTTCAACACCTCCTAACAAATCAGATGATGCTTCTTTAGAGCTTCAATTTCGTGTTGTTATCCCCAGTCTCCTCCACGCCTACGTCGTTCCCTCCTCTTCCGGTATCTTTCTTTTTCCACCTTCTTTCACTTTTAACCGAACTGTAGTTTTTATAAATTGTTTACACTTAGTTAATGCATTTGAAATTTGTTGTGTATAACTTCGATTTAAGTGTAAAATTAGGGAAACTGTAAGGATTTGTTGCAAAAGTTAGCATGTTGTGGTGATAACAGTTGATGACTGGGCTTTATAATAATAACTTGTTACCTCAACAATTAGATCGGTGGTTGAGTGGTGGTGATTTGTGGAGGTGATGGGTTGGGGAAGATGAAGTGGGTGGTGGCTGTGGTGGTTGGGATGTCAGTGGTTTGTGATGGTGATGAGGTGGAGAAGATGAAGTGTGGGACAATATTATTTAGTATTATTTTTTATTATTATATATTTTTTTATTAAAGTAAGGGTAGTTTAGTAATTTCACACCAACTTAACTGGATTATTTAACCTCCGTTAGCTTCAAGGACTATCTGAGTTAAAAAATGTAAAAAGTTGGGGACTATACCAGGAATTTTTAAAAGTTGGGGACTAAAGGTGAAATCTGAGCAAACCACGGGGACTATTCAAGCAATTTTCTGTATTTTAATTAAATATATTATTTCTCCTACTTAATTATATGTTTTTTTAAGCATAACTTTTTTTATTAATTATAAACATTAGAATTATCGACCCGTGTAATACACGGGATTGTAACCTAGTAATACAATAAAAGAAATAAAAAAATAAATACTTAACATTAAACTTAAATAAGCATTACAACATACAAAGTCACATCCTTTATAAGCTTCCAAATTTCTAGCTTAGTAAGCGGCCTACCCTTGACTCTTTCATATTCGGCTACAGATTCTTTAACAAGATTCTAATCGTTATTTGGGTCTTCTAGCTCGGCGATCCACCTACGGTAAATATCATGAAATCATCCAAATGGCTTGGATATACTTATGATCTTTGCATTGAGATCATCACTTGTAGGGTTAGTTTGAAAACCCATTTTCTCATCAAATCTAACCACATGCGATTTCAAAACCCACAATGATACCTTGTACCCTCCTCTTGTAAGTCTTGGTACCTAATGTGCACAAAAGCAATACCCAAGGCGTACTCCTCGTCTTCGGTCTAAACAGGAACAAGTGGAAGCATTTGGAAGTGTCGTGAAGCGAGATGAGAGCATTTTTGCATTTTTGCGTTTTTGCAAGTTATGATCAACCGAATACACCCATTAGCTGTTTATACTAACATGGAATGGTAAAATGGCGAGTGTACCTTCAAAAAACGGATAGAAAATGGTATCCAACAGTCAAATTAACGTTTTTTACATGCCAAGAGGGGCACGTAGAATCATAAAAAAAACTTAACCAAGTGTGTGTCCAAACAAGTTTTTTCGTGCCAAGAGGTGAAACCGATCCCCGAAGGCGTTGCCCCTTGGAACACCATTGCTTAGGGACACGTAGAATCGTAATAAACTCAACCAAATATGTAATCCACACTCTCCTAACTTGCTCGATATACATCATGAAACACTTTGTTCACCATGTCAATCCTATTACAATACGTTGATACTGTTGTTATGTAAATACAAACTTATAGTTATGTGTATTATTGTAATTATTGTCAACGTATGTTAATAAGTGTGGTGTGTATGTAATAAATGTAAAGAGCATATGTACATGTAAGTATTAAGATTATCATTGTAATTATAGTTAATCTAGGATGATCAAGTGTGATACAAGATCGATCAATGCTGCAACACAAGGACTGAAGAAGAGTGCGGGATCTAAAGGAAGTATACATGAGGCGCACATCAGATACCATTCGAGAGAATTAACAGTTATGCCCTTATGACTTAAAAAGGTTATATAATTATTTGGCAACAAAACAAAACCGGTGGGAACCTTAATTATCATAAGTATATCCAAGCCATTTATAATCACCAAGATTGTATCAAGACAAGATCAATCCAATTTGCTTTATTTCTATCACATTCTTCCATTACCGAAAGTTTGTTTATAATTTTCGATTGTTCAATCAAGATTGTTGTTTATTATCAAGTATTGTTTGTTAATTCTGCTGCAAATCAGTTTCTTTGTCCAACAAATCGCGTACCAGAGCCAGAAACACACAACTATCGCTGCACAAATCCAAAAAAAAAAAAGTCACAAACATCCGAAGTTTCATACTATGGATCAAAATCTCAAAACACGGACAAGTACAGGAAGAAGAGAGAAAGAAAGGTTACTGCAAAAAAGAGAAGAATCGAAACAAGATCATACTATTATTCTCATGAACCCGGCCATCTAATCGGTGCTTGCAACATAAGGGAAAGAGACGAAAGTGCACAATTAATCAAAAATGCCATTGACACCGGCATAAATTATTATCCGAATGCAAGAATTGGAAGTGGAGAAGATTACATACTAGATGGCACTGATAAAGAATCATGGAGAGATATATGGTATGTAAGTCCCGATTTACAAAATCACATAACAGGAAATTTAGATTACTTTCTAAAAATGAAAAGATCTTTTGGGTAGAAAGTATAATCAAAGATGAATTTGTGTTAATAAGGGGTATAGGTGTGATAAATGTTTCCGCAAATGATCAATCTTTGATCATAGCAAATGTTTTTTAAACTTCGGACATAGAAGATAACATTTTAAGTCTCCCTCAATTAAAACTACGGGGATTCATTGTGAAATAAGAGAGAAATATATCTTATGTCCAAAATATGTTCAAGAACGAAAGTATGCAATTTAAGTATATGAAAGAAGATAGAGATTCCAAAGAATCTATGATAATTGAACTAGGAGAAAATCATGAACATGAGAGGAAAAAGGAAGAACATTTGAATGTATACTTTGAAGAATTGACAATTTATGCCGAAAGAAATATTAAGAAAATAGAGGACACGGTTCATGATATAAACATAGATTCGATTGACAAGTGCATTGAGGTTTTGGATATTATTGAAAATCTTTAATACCCATGGGCACATAAGAGAGATATTAAAAGATCCTTTTCTGCGAATGGTGTCTTGTTTCTTAAATTTTTATTTCAGTATATCAAACTGACCCATTCCACCAAGAGTAGAAAATGGAAAGAAAGTGGGGTTATACGACTTGTACATACTACTCAAAAAAGGAAGGGGGTCACCGACGGGTTTCTAAGTATAATGTGTGGGTTGTAATAGCAAAAGAATTGGGATTAGAGTATGTGGACAAAGATATATTGCGGGTTTTATATGCTCAATACCTTGATGTATTGGAATGGCAATATCAAGTTCGCAAAACGGCAGTGAAGGCTGCAAATCAAGTGAGAAAATATAGAATCGAAAACAACAACATTAAGAGGACAGGAATAATGCCAAGAATGATGCAAGTGCTCAACAAAGATTCAACATCTTTAGAAGAAGACTATGCTCTCTATAGGGGGGGGGGGTTGGAATGTGGCCAAACAATTAATCAAGAAAATAAAATTCGACTTCTCAAGGGCCGAAAAAGCACTGCAAGAAGCAATGGAAACGTTGCCAATAAGTTCAATGAATCCAAGTTTGATTTAGGGGCAAGTGTTGTTATATAAATACAAAATTCTAGTTATGTGTATTATTATAATTATTGTCAACGTATGTTAATAAGTGTAGTGTGTATGTAATAAATATAAAGAGCATATGCACATGTAAGTATTAGGATTATCATTGTAATAGTTAATCTAGGATGATCACGTGTGATACAAGATCGGTCAATGCTGCCACACAAGGACTAAAGAAGATTGTAGGATCTAAAGGAAGTATACATGAGGCGCGCATCAGATACCATTCGAGAGAATCGACAGTTATGCCCTTATGTCTTAAAACGGTTATACAGTTATTTGGCGCCAAAACAAAACTGGTGGGAACCTTAACTGTCATACAGGAACAATAACCGACATACCGTTTGTTGGTTTTCGCTCCTATTATGAATATTATAGAGTTGGATTTATGAATGATGAACATGTTGAGTATGCACAGCCATGTGCAGGAACTTGTGTATATAGAACAGAGGGTGGGAGAAGTTTGGTAAACACACAAACTAATAATATTTCCACACAAAATACAAATGAGACATAATAGGGGTATTTATACCCATAGACATTGACGGTTACTAAACTACCTTAAACTAACCGACATAACTTCTAAGATAACCGTCATACTAAACAGACACAACTTTCTGTTTTAGCGCCAAACGCACTTTTTGACTTTTCCTTTGACTTTTTTGATTTCTTGATTAAGTTGATTCTAGCATTCACTCCCCTAATCAAGGAATCAAAAAAATCTTTACTCGGTTCATGTTCATCCTTATTTGCAGCCTTTGTTGTCTTCTTTCTTCTTTTGTAATCGCCTTGAACCATTCTTTAATTCTTTTAACTTGATGCATAATAAGTCTTCACGACTATCCCTTCTTGATCCACATGATCTTCTGATGCTTCTTTGACTCGCCTGGTCCTAAGCATGATAAGGGAAAGATGGTTATCACCACGTCCATCTACTTCTTTCTAAATTGCATCCTTTAAATTCGACTTCTCCGGGCCTTCTGCCTTGTATCGAACTCTTCTTCGGGTAACGCCTCTGCGTCTTTAAAACCCTTTACTGAACATCTTTCTTATGTTCTAAAATGGTTCTTGATTGAATCTTTTCATGTTCCTGCCTTGCCGGAATTCTCGCCGGAAAACGGTTTCTCGCCGTTTTGTTTCTAAAAATTGTTATGGCCTTCTTGACTGCGTTTTTTCCTGATCATTTGATGATAATAACCAAGTCTGAATTGAACAAACACTCACTGCTGTTCGATTTTGATTCTGGATATACTTCCGATTAATTTTTGCAAAACAGGGGACTTTATCTTTTTCGCTTAATCGGATTTCTTCTTAATCGAATCACTCGATTTCTTCACAGGTTCTTTCTTCCCAGGATTTTTAACGAGGCGCTCTGATACCATGTTGGTTTTCGCCCCTGTTATGAATATTATAGACTTGGATTTATGAATGATGAACATGTTGAGTATGCACAGCCATGTGCAGGGACTCGTGTATATAGATTAGAGGGTGGGAGAAGTTTGGTAAACACACAAACTAATAATATTATATATTATATTATATATAATAACAAAACACATGGCCTCTTAGGAATAGTAATGGGTATATTTGTCATTTCACCACATCAATCATTCATGCTATAGTCTTCATCCTTCTATTCTTCTCTGGAACCTTTCTATCTCTCACTGTACCCACCCTCTGTTTCAAGTGATTGCTTCACGATAAGCAGCCAAATTGGTCTCCTTCCTTCTTCGTTTCTTTGCAATCTGCTGTTCTTTGTTGCTCCGCTCAGGTAATTTTTTTTCCTCTTGGGTGTTAAATGCTTTTCTTTTTCTGTATGTGCTTACATGTTGAAGATTTTGTTCTGGATTGTGTCGGTTGTAAGTTTTGAGATTTTACTGACTCTTTCGTTTTATTGTTTTGATCCTTCTTAGATGTGATGTATGTTTTTGTATGTTTTTTTTATTGTTATTTTTGACGTCTGAATCACATGAAAGTCGTTTTTTACTATGCATACCAAGTGTTTGTGTTAATGCCTCAATGTTAATGTTTTTTTAATGGTAGCTGGATAATTTTTTTTTGGGCTGAATTGTTGGCAAGGGTTAAAAATGTATAAGTAGATCATTATAGGCAAGTACATTTGATTACTTCAATTGTTAAAAGAAAAGTATTGAGTGTCACACTGAAATGTGGTCGGATCAAGTAATGCTCCTGTCCATTGCCTTTTGTCAAGTAAAACAAACAATAGGAAAATTGACACCAATTGCCCAGTTCACTAAGTCGACCGTTTCCTTTTTATTATCTATACTTCCAAACCTGGTCTTTAGTTGCCATAGGGACTGTTAAGGTATAATTATCTTTTGTTAGGTGAGGCGATGCGAGGCGGTATTAAGGTGAAATTGTTTTCTGTGAACCGAGGTGATATGAGGTAGTAGTAGTAGTTCATTAAAGCACTAATTGAAAAAAAATTACATCATGTAAGAAACTAATAATTGTTGGTGTGTTTCTTTTTTTTGTTGCCACCAGCGTTGTATTAGCCAAGAGTAAGTCCTTTTCTTTATAGATTCCGTTTTAAGTTAATTTAATCAAGTATAAGATGAAAAGTGTGGTAAATATATATAATAATAAATATGTATATCCCTATCTATAAATAAAATGTGACTTATACCGATGAACGATACAGCCACTGCTTTGCTAAGATCCATACTGTAATATAAGTTTCCCATGTAGTAACAGAATATGATCCTCAATTTAGGTCTATGCTATACCTTTTTGTTATTAGAAAATTTTACATTCTGAATGTCTTTAGCTGCTTTCTATGTGATTGTGAGGCCCCAATTCTTGATTAGAGGGGACATTTTGAACTCTGAAGGTTATTTGTTTTCTTAGGTAAGATTCATTTTAAACTTTCAACACGAATAAATTTTTATATAAGTCCTTTTGTTTTAAGAACACTTATAAACAAAAGCTTTAACTTTGATTTTAAATGTTAGGCTTTCTCTGTGTATACGCTCGCATTTTTTTTTTTTGGTGTGCTATATGATTTCGGTTTTCCAATGTGTTTAGTCCTTATTTTTGGTAAACATGCATATCCTTTGTCATCTGTACAGGTTGCATGCTATCGATTTTAGACATTCTGGTTCTTCATATTTTGGTACGTTTGTCTTCTTATATGTTTTATGTCTGTTGTTTTCCTTAGCATTATTGTCTATTATTGTTTTGCATGTTGTTGGTTACGAACCGTATATGTATTGTTGCTCTTACTAAAGAATATTTCATTTTCTTATAATATTTTAACCTATGACCACAACTGGTAAACGTAGACGAATAGTTAGTACATATGAAACAGGTGAAAGTTCTACAACCCAGACTTCTCGTAGGCAGTCACGTCGACAGCGATTACTTAATGGTCCGTCTACGTTATCATCTGAGGTTGTACAAAGACCACCTCCTTTGTATTCTGATTGTGGAGATTGTAGCTATGTTTGCGAATACTGCAGTGCTAAGTTCTGGTATGCAGAACGGGTTTTACTTTGGTCTCGTGCTCAACATCCTCGCTATACTCAATGTTGTAGATTAGGGTCAGTAAGGTTGCCTTTTCCTACTCAACCACCTTCTGTCATCATGCAGTTGTTTGAGGAAAATCATTTTTTGGAAAATATTAGAGCGTACAATAGCATGTTCTCCATGACATCATTTGGGGCAAATATTGATGAGACGGTTAATGATGGTCGTGGCCCTTATGTTTTTAAGATATCAGGCCAAATATCACATTGGATTGGCTCTTTGTGTCCACCATCCAACGAAAAGCCACGCTTTTTACAATTATACATTTACGACAATGAGAATGAAATTGCAAACAGGCTCCGTTTTTTTGGTGATTCATCACAATGTACTCTTTCTGTTGATATTGTTAGAACACTTAATGATGTGTTAACCACCCATAATGAGTACGTGCGTCTTTTTAAAACTGCCAAGGACATGGCTGGCTTAATGGAGAATAACAATTATTCTATACGCCTTTACAACAACGTACCTGATAGAAGATATAGAGCCCCCGCTCCAGGTACCTTAGGTGGTGTCGTGTGTGGTGACGATGTTAACGCTAGCGAGTATGATATTATCATACATTCAAAAGACGGAACACCTCAAAGAGTTAGTAAGTTACATCCATGTTATATGCCACTACAATACCCATTGTTGTTTCCATTCGGTGAGGAAGGCTGGTCGACACGTCTTCATTTGCATCAAGTTGGTAGTACCAAAGTGAAGAGGCTGACAACTAATATGTATTACAGCTACCAGATCCACGATCGAGCTGGTGTCTACTCTCTTCTTTTACATGGTGGCCGCCTTTTTCAGCAATACTTAGTTGATGCGTACACCTGTATTGAACAAAACAGGCTTACCTACATTCATAAACATCAAGATCAGCTACGCTCTGAATATATTGCTGGTGTCTATGATGCTCTTTCAAGAGGTGATACAGAATCTCGCGTAATTGGTAAACGGATATTCTTGCCTGCTTCATTTACTGGTGGCCCGCGGTATATGTATAAGCATTATCAAGATGCGTTAGCAATTTGTAGGGTTCACGGCAACCCTCAATATTTCATCACCTTCACTTGTAATGTTAGGTGGCCTGAAATTACAAGATACATGGACAATGTTGGCAGTAGCAATTCTCAAAACCGTCCGGACATTATAGCTCGCGTTTTTGAATTAAAAGTTCAGGAATTTATAAAGTTTATGAAAGAGGACAAAACCTTTGGCGATGTTGCAGCATGTAAGTCTCTTTTCTTATTACAATATACACCCAAGTTGTTTGTCTTATTTATTTATACATCATACTCTGTTTGTTATAATGTTTTACAGACTTATATACAATTGAGTTCCAAAAAAGGGGATTACCGCATTGCCATACTTTATTGTGGGTGCCGACACCATATAAAATACAAGATGCTGCTGCTGTTGATAACTACATCACAGCTGAATTTCCAGATCCACTGTCAGAAGCGCCTTTGTATCAGACTATTACTGAATGCATGCTTCATGGGCCTTGTGGATTGTTAAATCCTGCTGCTCCATGTATGCGCGAGGGTAAATGTTCAAAGCATTTTCCGAAATCTTTTCAACCTACAACAACATTCGACAAAGATGGATATGTTCATTACAAAAGACATCCTGGTGTTCATCATGTGCTGCGAAGTGGGATCCATGTTGATAATGGTTACGTAGTTCCATATAATAAACGCCTATGTAGCCGTTTCAATGCACACATAAATGTTGAATACTGTGGCTGGAACATGATGATCAAATACCTATTTAAGTACATCTCTAAAGGAGTTGACCGTGTAAGATTTTCTATACAAAAATCTGAAGTTGATGCAGCTTCCACATCTGTTGAGTCCACTCCAATCGTCAATGAAATTCAGAATTTTGTCGATGGGCGCTTCATTTGTCCACATGAAGCATGTTGGAGAATTTTTGAGTTCCCTATTCATGAGCGTGATCCTACTGTTCAAATCCTTGCCGTTCATTTAGAAAACATGCAAAATGTTACCTTCAAAGAAAACAGTCGTCTACAATCCATTGTCAACAACCCGGGTTTTGGGAAAACAACATTAACTGAATGGCTATATAACAATCACAAAGAAGCAGAAGGATTGCAACTTACATATTGTGACTATCCATCTATGTTTCGATGGGATTCTGCTGGTAAAGGATGGATTCGTAGAACCCGGTCAGGTAGCACAGCCATTGGTCGACTTGTGTACGTACATCCAACTGCTGGCGAGTTATTCTATTTACGTTTGTTGCTTTGTCATCAGAAGGGTTGCAGATCATATGCAGATATTCGTACAGTCGCACATATTACCTATTCCACTTTTCGGGCAGCATGCGAGGCTCTAGGATTGATAGGAGACGATAGAGAATGGTTGGAAGCCTTCACTGACGCATCTTCATGGGCCACATCTTCAGAATTGAGATCTCTGTTTTGTCATCTACTTCTTTTTTGTGAAGTCAGCAACCCCTTAGTTTTGTGGGAGTCTGAATGGAGAAAGATGGCAGATGATTTATTGCGTACTCTGAATTCCAATGCTTCAAACCCATCATTCTTCATAAACGATTATGACTTACAACAACAAGTGTTGTTGGAGCTTCAAAAAATCCTCAATTCTTCAACCCCATCAAAGTCGCTTCAAGATTTTGGTTTACCATTGCCATCAGAAACAGTTCTTGCCATCTTAAAAAACAGACTCCTACTTGAAGAGACAAGCTATGACAGATCTGCATTACAACTTCAACATTCTCAAATGCAATCACAACTTAATGAAGACCAACTTAATGTTTACAATGCAATCATAACAGCACATACTAACAAAACTCAAATTCTATTATTTGTTTGCGGTCATGGAGGCACAGGGAAGACATTTTTATGGACAACAATACTATCTTACTTTAGATCTGTTGGGAAAATAGCATTGGCGGTCGCTGCGTCAGGAATTGCATCACTCCTTCTACCATCAGGGAGGACCGCGCACTCGCGTTTTAACATTCCCATTGACCTATCAGACGAATCTACTTGTAATATCAAGAAAAATACTCAGCTTTCAAACCTTCTCAAGCAAACGTCAATAGTGGTATGGGATGAAGCCCCTATGAGTGATCGGCGTTGTTTTGAATGCTTAGATCGAACACTCAAAGATATCCTAGAAAACGATACACATTTTTTTGGAGGTATGTCAATACTTCTAGGCGGGGACTTTCGTCAAACACTTCCGGTTAAACCAAAAAGCACGAAATCACAAATCCTAGCTTCAACTTTACCAAACTCTTACTTATGGCCATCTTTTAAAGTGTATACATTGCATCACAATATGAGGCTTATAAACAACACTCAAACCGTTGCATCAACACAGCCATCAGCAACATTTGCATCATGGTTACTTGATATTGGAAATGGTGAAATAGGCACGCCTGATATGGACGATCCTCAAAATACAAAAATCATTCAGATTCCAAACAACTTTTTAATCCAGCAAGAGCATAACAGCCTTCAGTCTTTAATAGAATTTGTATATGAAGAGGCAATACTCAGAAACCCATCTGCTACAAACATGTCAAACAGAGCAATCGTCTGTCCGAAAAATGATACAGCAGATGAAATCAATAACTTAATTTTGACTATGACCACAGGTGAAACCAGAACTTATATAAGCTATGATTCTATGACACCTCACTTACAACATGCATCTGATTTAGAGACTTTATATCCACAAGAATATTTAAATCAACTTACATTTCCTGGCATTCCTCCACATAAATTAATTTTGAAAGTAAATACCCCTGTCATGCTACTTAGAAATATAAATCTGACATTGGGTCTATGCAACGGCACACGTTTATTAGTATCACAGTTGTTGCCAAAAGTCATTGAAGCATTTATAATTACAGGCATATCAATAGGAAAACGTGTGTACATACCTAGAATTAAATTCGTTCATAATAGTCCAGACTTGCCATTTAGTTTTACAAGAAGGCAATTTCCAATAAAAGTTTGTTATGCTATGACCATAAATAAAAGTCAAGGACAATCTCTCAACAAAATTGGTGTTTATCTCCCTCAACCTGTGTTTACACACGGCCAACTATATGTTGCTTTATCTCGTGCCACATCTCCTGATTCCCTTAAAATTTTACTAAGTTCTACAGAAGGCACGAGTCCAAACACAACAAAAAATGTTGTGTTTCGCGACCTGTTGGATCAAGTAAACAACAATCAGGTTATTGTTAACGGTTATTTGCGTACATATATGTTATATTTACATCGTATATTGCATGGATTTTCTCTTTGATAATAATATGTAATTACATTTTGTATTATTTGCTATTGAAACAGGTGCACACAAATGGAAATCAAGGGGAGTTCAATTCCACAATGCAGCTTACCAGGGATAGCAATTGAGGTTAAAAAATCATACCTGGAGACATCAATGAAGCTTCAATAATCATCTAAATTCCCAACACAGGTATTGTTCCTAGGACTTGAGATACAAATATAAAATTTTCAATACCTACATTTAACACCATACAAGAATTTACATTGACTACATCAGTGTCTTTCTAGAAATTAGTTGTTGAAAAAGGCTGTTACGTTGAGGCAAAAGTTTATTCACCGTATGACGTAACATAAAATCAGAGAAACAAGCGAATCTCATATGAGGTAACAGGTGTATTTATACAACATATGCATCAACATACCATTCAACATCATATAATTCACTGGTGGTGCAGTTGAGGTCATCAATGACCTTGGACTGGATGCTGACTTTCTAAGATGTGACCGTGTTAGTGGTTCCTGCTTACAAGATTCTCAAGGCTAGCCCTGTAAGGTATCCAGCATTGTCCAGCCTTCGAACCGTGTACCAAACCGTCTTGATTTTAATTCAGCTAACAGACCGAATTGCTTCGGTTTGGAAGGTGCACTTGCTATAATTGTTTTTAACACCCCTAAGGCCCTAACCAAGTAGACCCATTAGCATTTTGTGATTTTTATTATGTATATAAAGATAAAAAAAAATATTTTTGATTAGATGAACATATTGATTATTTTATTCATAAATTTGATCATCCTTATTACTTTACCATATCATCATTACCACACTTTGAGAATTCTGTTGTTAATATGTTGGAATAGGAATGCAAACACATTTTTTTTAATTGACGGAATTATGGTATTGACATTTGGTCAGGCCAGGACCTACATTTGCGGAACATGTATAGTGTATGTGACTCACTGACTCTTATATGCAACTGTTGAACTGCCTTTAGGGGTTGAACTGAGAGTTGACCTCCACTTGTGGCTGCTTATGTTATTCCATCCAGTTGACATTCAGGTGAGTTCACCTAATGCTCATAGATAGAAACTTAGTAATAAACGCAAGTTCACTGTTATTTGTTGAATGTCTAATTAACAGCATTGTCCGGTTTGTTCGTGGAAAGAGGTTGTATCATATGAAGCAACACCAGCCAAATAACAGGTATATTCATACAAAACATGTACCAATATACCATATAATATCATGTAATTCACTTTGTCTAATAGATGAATATCGGGAGATATCAAGACATACAATGTTAGCGCTGTGATGACTAATATGCATTTCCAGCCAACTTTCTTGTGTTGCTGCTATTGTAAAATATTAATGGCACACATTTTTTAAGATTTACGAAGTGTTATAGTTTTTTTTATATATCCATATATGTAAAGCTTATCTAAAATTATAACAAAACTAGACGTTTATCTAGATAGAACACATGTTGCAAGTTCCATGCTTCATCCGACCCGTTCATTCGTTTTTCAATTTCATATTTTACCAGGTCGCGGGGAGAAACTATAACCTCTAAGGGGTCCAATTATAGCGCGGTATAAAACCCGCCGCGAAGCGCGGGGTAATTTACTAGTTTCCACACAAAATACAAATGAGACATAATAGGGGTATTTATACCCATAGACATTGACGGTTACTAAACTACCTTAAACTAACCGACATAACTTCTAAGATAACCGTCATACTAAACAGACACAACTTTCTGTTTTAGCGCCAAACACACTGTTTGACTTTTCCTTTGACTTTTTTGATTTCTTGATTAAGTTGATTCTAACACCGTTTCCTTTAGTATATATAGGATCATAGTGTTCATTTGTAATCACCAACATTGTATCAATATACAAGATCAATCCAATTTGCTTTGTTTCTGTCCCATTCTTCCATTAACGAAAGTTTGTTTATAATATTCGATTGTTCAATCAATATTGTTGTTTATTATAAAGTGTTGTTTGTTAATTCCGCTGCAAATCAGTTTGTTTGTCCAACATCTACGCGCTATAAGTTGATCACGTTAAAGATGAATTTAAGTAGACGTTTTATGGAATAAAGTGGTATACGTAAATTAAAGTTTATACGCGACCCAAATCTCATGTAGACGTTGCTAGATGAGTAGATGGGTTAGTCATCTCTGACATGAGACAGGTTATATAATTTCTCTTAAATAATGGCAACATATGGAAAGGGACAATACAGAAGTGTAACTGTGTAAGCTATGTCAGAAGACTGTATACTTTGTGGGTGAACTTGCTGTTGATTACAAAGTATATCACATTGCATGTTTCATATGCCACCATTGCAAGGGTACCCCTCAAGGTTTCATGTTTTTTCCTTATAAATGTTTTATTATTTAAGTTAACATTAATTTACATTTCTTCAATTATATGTTTTGTTATTATTGCCAATGATGTCCAGCCCAGCTGGCCGGAGGTGGGAGAGTTTACTCCTTAGGGAGGTTCCCGCCCGGGCTTGGTCTCAGGTTCGAGTCCCCCCACTCGCACTAAGGGGTGAGAAATTCAACACCCGCGTTTGGCCTGGATTCGAACTGGAGTTGAGGGGTTGTGCGTCGTTTGGATTCTCCGCTAATATGTTTTGTTATTAACTTTTTTTCCTTAATAAAGCGTATTTCCATTGACATCAAACATTTTTTTTTATCATAATAAAGGCCAGTTTACAACTAGATGACAGATAAACGAGCAACAAGCTATGCCGCAACCCCCTTATTAACTTATTATGTTTTCTTGATTTGGGTAGTGAACTACTGAAGTCATTTTTTAATATTTATGATCTTGGTTTTGCTTAGTTGTTGACTTTGAGTAGTCAAGATGATGTTTTGGATTCCAAAGATGTAAATATCTCTTTAGATTAGCTTCTTTTCTTTATTAATATTATTATTTGTGGGTGATGGACAGTTTGTTGATGTTTTACATGAGATTTTCTATATTTTGATGATTTAGTTGTTGAAATAGGTGATTGGCTTAGATATTTAAGGAACTATGGGTGGATCCATGTGGGTGGATGGATGTTGGTTTTCTTGGATCTTGTAATCAAAGTGAACTGTTTCTGTGGTCCATATGACTCATATCCCACATTATAAGCAAGGAGAACAGACCTGCTTGTCTGACAATATAGTATACTATATAAATCTAAAAATGTTATTATTGATGAGATTAAACTGTAATGGTAGTAATGCTAATAAGGAATCTTGGATCTTTTCAGTGATCCATAAGCCATTTTGACTCATGAGTTTTCAATTAGAGGGGTTGTTCTATTGATTGCTCTAAGAGACACTTTTCTTTATGACTCTATGTAGTGTAGACTTGTAATGAAAAGAGTCAAGTGGTTTACAATGTCTTGGTAAAATGGTTTATAGATTAAATTAATGTTTTAAAATTGGGACCAGCATCTTGGGCAGTTCATCGACTCAACCAGTCAATTAAGTCTCAAAGGCTAACCGGCCGACAAAGAGAGGAAGCTAAAGCTAGCCTTAGTACCCATTTTGCTTTAGTTTTGTCACGTTGGCTCAAAACCGACAACTTTTTTAGTGCCTAGTACATTATCTCCTAACCAAACTGATGTGACACGTTATGCAAGATTATGCATCGTTTAGTCCACACTTGGGATTCTGGACAAAAGAAATCACTTCAAATATAATCAACACGATTTAAAAACAGTAGTTGTGGACAAGAGGACAACTGCACAGTTAAACATGCTTTGGTGAGAGCAATCGCACAATAGGTGATCTCGTATGAACTTCCCACTTGGTTAACAAAGAACCAAATCCGTAAGCTTCTCATTACAAAGCAGACAATATTGATTAGCAACTGGGGTCAGATGATAGAAAGCCGATAATTCCAATTTAGTCGGATGAAGTGGCCCCAAAACACTATATATCCTTTTATGAGTGTAGGTTTTTAGGTTTATGTCAAGTGTCAATAGAAGAATTTGAGAAGGTTGTAAAATCATATTTTCATACTCTAAAGCAAATCACTCGAAGACAAAATCAAGAAATATTAAAAGATTATATCTAATCCAAGAAACTCAAAACATGCAAGTTCATTTCATGCTGTCAATTTAGATTCAACTTTTGTTTTGGACTTATTGTCAGCCACTTGAAGTAAAGCTTCACGTGTATCTAACTATCTAAGACTTGGAAGTTGGAATCTTATATATAGTTATATCACTAAAAATTTCTGCACAACTCTCCACTTGTTTACAACAAGGCATTAAGACCAACTTTTATTCACTAATTACCAACCCATAGTTAATTCAAAATTTTGTTAGGTAACATACACACATATGTAAAATGTGTGGTGTAGTGTAGTCACGTACAATCGAGAATGGACATGGAGTTAAGTATGGTTACGCCAATGATCTATACATCATGTGGTAGAAAGACTTGAGTTCTCCTTGTGAGACTCAGGTTCGATCCCCATTTGCATCAAATAGTGAGGCAATAATGCGCAATGATGGTGACTAGCCCATCAAGGGAGGTTCGATCCTAAGCGTCACCATGGTTTTCATCGGGCTGTTACTTTAGCAAGGCAACTCGTCTGGAGGCAATACGGTTTCCAGGGGATCGCCACCAAGGCTGACAAGACGGCCCGGATCCGATAGAACATGGAGTTTGGCCAGCCTTGGCGGGATGACGACTTCAGTCAGCATCGTGACAATTGGTCACTCATATGAAAGTCACCGTTCTAAAAAAAAAGTTAAAATGAAATGATTCAAAAGGTTGCATGTTTAAAAATATAAAAGTAGATTATAACTCCATTCACCATATCTATAAATAGATAGTACGAAATTGACTTCTAGAATACATATTGATTTTCTCCATGTTTAGATGTTCCAAAGTTACATGAGATCGCAGATCTTTGATTACCTAAGCGGTACATCTGGAGAATTGGGTAACACGTCAAAATTCACTACTAAAAAAATTGGTTATTTGCTACAAAAGTTTTTCCTTCGAAAAAAAATGCGTCACAAATTCTGACAAATTTATTACGTATTTGTGACGACAAAAAAAAATTAATTTTTTTAACAATTTTACTACACAATAGAGACAAATACTTAGGAATTTGCATAGGAAATGGCTTAGGAAATGCGTCACAAATTTTCTACACCATATATTCATAGGAAATGCGTTGAAAATTGCGTAGTAAATGTGTAGTAAATGGTTTCCGACTAGTTTTTTCCAACATTAGTTTTTTCAATATACAACATATATCTATTTTTTAGAATGACGACGTCTACGATATACATAAAGATTAGCAAGATGCAAGAAAAAAGGTGAACTAGCATATAGAAGTTGGAGAACTATCAAAAAAACATGATACCAAAACTTCTTTATTCAATAATCCCAAACCAAAGAGTTTTACACCCAATAACAAAGGCAAGAACTAAAATACAAAGATCTAAACCAAGATACAAAGATCTAATACAAGACTCTAAAACTCACCACTCTCTAATCTAAAGACCTCACCCCAACTACACAAAACAAAAGAATTTACAGTACAAAACTCAAGCTAGAACAAGACATTCAAAGCTTGTAAACCCTAAACTAGAAGATGATGACTGAGAGGGAAAACAAAGAGTTTCAGAGAAAATAAGTGTGAGAAAGTAAACAAGATGAATAACTGATAAGAGAGAAGGAAGCACAGAGCTTATATAGCTCCTCTCTTAATCACACTTTTGGAAACAAATGAACGGCCAAGATAAGATGACTTGGAGTTGATCAATGGTGAAATATTAAGATGCCATACTCTCTTAAGAGATCCATACAGTATTTTCTTTGTGATAAACAAATATTTTCATCACAAGAAACTACTTCAAGACCTAGGAAATACTTTAACTCTCCTAAATCTTTTATCATGAACTTATCTTTAAGACAAGTTTTAATCCTATTAATTTCTTTGACACAACTTTCAGTTAATACAATGTCATCTACATAAACAAGTAGGAACACAGTAACAGATTCAGTTATCATGATAAATAGTCAATAATCACATTTACTTTGAGTAAATCCTAATTCACATAAAACACCAACAAGCTTCTCATTCCACATCCTAGAAGCTTGTTTAAGACCATATAAAGACTTGTTAAGTTTACACACCTTGGTCTCATTTTTAGAAAAATATCCTTCAGTTAATGACATATAAACATCTTCATGTAAATCACCATACAAAAATGCATTATTAATATCTAATTGGAACATTTTCCAACTGTTTTGCACAGCAATAGACATAATACACTTTACAGTGACAAATTTAACAACAGAAGAAAATGTTTCCTCATAGTCAATACCTTCTTTCTGACTATATCCTTTAGCAACAAGCCTAGCCTTAAACCTTTTAATCTCACCACTAGACTTGTACTTAATCTTGTAGACCCATTTACATCCAACAAGACTCCTACCTTTTGGTTAATCAACTAAGGACCAAGTGTTATTCTTATTTAGTGCTTCAATTTCATCATTCATAGCACTAACCCGATTAGGGTCAAGGACAACCTTTCTATAACACCTAGGCTCAACACTTTTATTTAACATACTAGCAAACACTTTATTATCAATTGTAAGATTAGCATAATTAATAACTCTTTCTATGCCAAATTTGACTTTCCCTTCAACAATGAAGTCATCAAGTCTTCTTGGAAGAGTAGTCCCCTTAGTGCTTCTTCTAACTGACTGAGAAATAGAGTCATTGCCCTAGGGAAGCTTATTGTTATAATGCTATCAATGTCATGTATCACTGATCGATGTCGTTGGGTTAATAAAAAATAATGAAAATAAGTAGTAAAGTAGAAGTGAGTCGTCTCCACAAGGAATTTGTGGACAGTCGTATAGTTTTGTAACTTAACTAATAAAATTAAATCTAACTGAATTGTAGGTTGTTTTAAGTTTTAAGAAAATGAATTTTAGAAGTTGTAAACAATAATATTAAAGAAGTAACCCCTCCAGGTTTTCGGTTCAATGATTCACCATACCCTTGTTTAGATGATTGGATACCACATAGACATAGTTTTGTTGAACGGTTTAAGTTAAGTGATAATCAAACACAAGTTTTTAATAATAACTCGTACAATTTAATAACCAACCCACGAATAACAACTACCCTCCCGTTAATCAAACTACTCACGATGCAAGAAAACCGAATGCGAATGACTAAAAGATAAGCAATTGCACAAACGTGACTTGTTTAAATTATTCAAACCACAAATATCTTTCAAATGATTAAAAGACAATCCATAAACCAAAGTAAACAAGAGTTAAAGTTTCACAAATAAACCTTACACCCGGAGGTGATTACAAAGATGTTTAGCCGCTCATCTCCATTGAAGGATCTTCAATTGATGTGTTGTTGGGGATTGATTGAATGCATGATTTGATGATTATGAATGATTAATTGAGGGAAAAACACCTTGGGAATGATTAAAAACGACTAGGGTTAAGTGTTTTTTCGTTTGGGAGAATAATTATCTATTTGTGGGGTTTAAACCATTAAATTCGTAACTTGTGCTGACAGGGGCGCAAGGTCAGGTGAGACCAGCGCACCTTGTGTTGGTACCCTCCTCAGCTTGCGCTGGGGAGCACCAAACTTCCCAAACTTTCTGTGTTGCGCTGAGATCAGAGCACGTGCGCTCAAAGGCATTTCACCTTGCGCTCCAACTCAGAATTTCTTATTTTCTTCACACTTTCACTTGGGATTGCATCCATAGACTTCCAACCTCTTGTCTAGCTTCCAAAACCTTCATATTAAGCTCCAACTAACTTCAATAAGCCTCTAGTACCTGCAAATCCCAATCATTCTCAAAGAAACTATGTTTAATGATATAAATCACTTAAAACACATAATTAAATACATCTTAACATGGTAAAACACCCTCTCATCAATCACATGCTCAGCCCTATCAATACCTTTGTTCTCACTGTCTAACTGTGAACTTGAAGGTTCACCTTGACTATGAGACTCAAAGATAGACTGCTGAGACCCATCTGTCAACGACTCATCCTTACCTACGACCCCTCCTTCATCATTGGGCTCTTCAGGTTGCCTAAGTGTTTGTGTTTCAGTTTCAAAAAAGTTAAAAAAGTTGGATGAATCTAAATCAGTTACAGTGTTTTCATTAATTTTTTTCAAACACACTTTTATCTTTAAAAGGAAAAATAGTTTCATAAAATTTCACATCTCTTGAATAAGAGATGGTTTTAGTTTCAAGACTATAAACTTTATAGCCTTTCTTCTCATTAGAATAACCTATGAAAACACACTTTTTATCCCTTTCATTTAATTTATTAGATTCATTTAAAATGGTTGTAAAACACAAACACCCAAACATTCTCAAGTGATCTAGGAAGGGTTCAAAACCAAAAATAAGCTCATAGGGGTTCTACCATTCAGTACAGAAGATGGAGTCCTATTTATGAAGTATGCAACAGTTAGAACACACTCAGACCAAAATGTAACAAGAAGATTACTCTGAAACAGTAGGGCTCTGGTGACATTTAACAAGTGTCTATGCTTTCTCTCAGCAATACCATTTTGCTGAGGAGTATAATCACATGAAGTTTGATCAAGAATACCAAGTGTTTTACAATAGTTGTTCATTTGATTATTAACAAACTCAGAACCATTGTCACTCCTAAAACATTTAACATTCTTATTATACTGGGTTTTTGAAACATTAACAAATTCTTGTATGTTTTCAAACACCTCAGTCTTATTCTTCATCAGACAAACCCATACTGACCTAGAATAATCATCCACTGTGGTAAGGAAATATTTAAATCCTTCCTTACAAGGAACCTTATAGGGACCCCAAACATCTAAGTGAACTAAATCACCTATACAAGTTGATTTATGATCACTCAAGGGAAATGGTTCCCTATGTTGTTTGGCCTTATGACAGACATCACAAGGTACATTAGGATCCCTAACAAGTTTAGTTCCAATAGTAGATTCTAACTTAGTTAAAACAACATTAACAGGATATCCTAACCTAGCATGCCATAACTCATACTGTTTAGAACTAACATCTACCTTGTTACTAAGAAACGATCCACCACAGAAATACAAACCCTCTAACTGACTACCAGTCACCAGGGTTTTTCTTGTTGCCAAATCCTTAATATAACAGTTTTTCTCATCAAAACCAACAAACAAGTGATTATCTTTCACTAACTTGTGAACATAAATCAAGTTCACACAGTACCCAGGCACAACAAAAACATCATGTAACACAACATTATTACCAAGATTTAAAGTTCATATTTTGGTCACTAATGCATTGGTACCATTAGGATTTTTAACCTGAATATTCAAGTCTAAAACATCAATGTAATCAGATAGATCATGTTCACTAGTAACCATGTGTTGATTAGCACCAGAGTCTATTACCCAACCCATCTTAAAATTTCTCCCATTAACATTAAAACAGAAGAACATAGGTTTCACATAAGCATTAGCACAAAAAGGAGAAAATGAATTTCCAGAAAAAATACTACCTGAAACATTATGACTTTGGGGAGCATCACCACTTTTATCAGAGATCAAACTCAACAATTTAGTTAACTGTTCACTAGACAGAGATGGAATTTGCACATCGGATTTATCAGCACAAGTATTATTAGACACAACCCTCTTTTGCATTCCTCTAGCTTTAGCCTAAGGAGGATATCCAATTAGTTGAAAACATTTATCAGATGAATGACCAAGTTTATTACAATGAGAACACTTAGGTTTTTGACCATCAGTCACATTTGTTTTCTTGTTAAACTTAACTGATTGATTAGTTTTAGCAAAGAAACCCATAGTTTGACCCTTTTTAGAGGCCCCACTAGAGTTTCTATGTGATTCCTTCCTTGACACGATAGAGAAAGTTTCCTTAACAATGGGTAAAACTTCTCTAATCAACAGACTAGTTCTAACAGTTTGATATGCACTATCAAGACCTATAAGAAATTACATCAATTTAATCATATTACTAAAGTTATTAAACTCTCTAGATGCATTACAGGTACTAGCAGGCAATTGCAAAATCTGATCTAATTACTTCCACATAATGTTCAATTTATGGTAATATTCAGATACATGCATACCATTTTGAGCAAATGAATTTATTTTCTGATACAGATCAAACACAACAAAACCATCAACTTTATCATATGTTTCTTTAAGTTCAGACCAAGCATCACTGGCTAACCTAGAAAACACATGACCCATATACAGATCCTCACTGATAGAATTAAGAGATCAAGTCAAAACAATTGAATTGCATCTATCCCATTGTCTAGCTAATACATCATCAGTTTGTGACTTAACACAAGGTTTATCAATAAAACCCCATTTGTTCTTAACTTGTAATGCAAGTGTCAAAGCATTTGACCAAACAGAATAGTTTTCAGAACCTTTTAGTTTAACAGTTACAATAGTCAAATTGCTAGAATCAGGCGGATGCAAATAAAGAGGATCACTAGCATCAAGTTTGCTTACTAAAGTTTCATTAACATCAATAACAAGTGGTCCACCACCACTACCAGCCTGACCCCCACCAGCAGGGTTAGCACCACCAGCAGCATATTTTGCAAATAAAACAGAACCACAAACTAAATCAAGCAAGTAATCAATCAAGAACACCAGATTTACAAAAGCAATAACAGTCAATCAAGAACAATCAAATGAACAAATCAACAAACCCTAGACACCAGGCGAAGCCAAGCCAATGATCCAGATCAGTGGTTCCTCTCAAGGGCCTAACCACTGGTCTTAACTTGGGAGCCTCAAGACCTAAACAAGACCTAGACAATAGATACAACCTAATAGACAATCAATGAGCCAACTCCGATCCCCCTAACCCGAACAATGCTCCTAGACTCACAAAAGAAAAAACAGAAGTATGGAAAGATCTCACTGAGGGATTTGACCAAGTTAGGGTTCTCTAATAAACTCGTAGTGTTTAACCTTCACTTAGGGTTAAACACCAGAGAGCCAAGAACCAAGCAATCCACAAGATCCAAGCTAGCAACAGCTTCAAACAGATCTAACAGATGTGTCAAATAGACCAATAAATCTTCAAAGTCTTCACAACGGAATCATAAAACACCCGGATCTTTATAGGACTATGATTGAATAAGGGGTTCGATAAACAATATCAAAACCCACAAATACAAACCCTAGAGCTCTGATATCATGTCAAAAAAATATGATACTAAGACTTCTTTATTCAACAATTCCAAACCAAAGAGTTTTACACCCAATAACAAAGACAAGAACTAAAATACAAAGATCTAATACAAGACTCTAAAACTCACCACTCTCTGATCCAAAGACCTCACCCCAACTACGCAAAACAAAAGGATTTGCAATACAAAACTCAAGCTAGAACAAGACGTTCAAATCTTGTAAACCCTAAACTAGAAGATGATGACTGAGAGGGAAAGCAAAGAGTTTCAGAGAGAATAAGTGTGAGAAAAGTAAACAAGATGAATAACTGATGAGAGAGAAGGAAGCACAAAGCTTATATAGCTCCTCTCTCATCACACTTCTCGAAACAAATGAACGGCCAAGATAAGATGACTTGGACTTGATCAATGGTAAAAAATTAAGTGTGTTTCTTTCACCCGGATTGCCAGCTTGGCAAAAACTCATAACAAGACTGGGCCACACCTGTGGGTTGTGGGCTTATGCAAACAAACGAGAAAACATGGGCTGCTATAATGGGTTGTTGCTGCTACTGGACTTCTAAGCCATCATAAACCCAAGCCTGATCAACACTCTATCAACTCTTCAAGCAGGCCTGATCAACTCATCAAACATCCATGCCAAACCATGCAAATTCAAGATAACCTACAAAAACTCTTATGCAAAATATTCAAGTACAAATTTATAAAGATGAATACTAAAATTGAACAAAAGAATATGTTACCTTATTCTTTTTAACAACAATACCTAATTACTAATCGACCAAGAGACGTTACATAGATTAGCTCTATTGACAATCCAATTTAAAAAAAATAAAAAAACACATTACGTTGTCCCTTTTTTCATTAATGAAAGAGCCTCCTGATGATAGAGTAAAGAGTTTCTAGCTTTCCAGATCAAACGATTAACCTTAGTAGTGTAAATACTAGTTAGCAAAAAATTGGGTTGGCATGCATCTCTTTGAGAGTAACATGAACGTCAAAATTGAATAAATTACTTAGGTACTATTTGTTTTTTAAGAGGTAAAAGGTCTGCAGTCTGCGAACCACATCTGCAGACATCTACCGGAGAAGAGATGGACCGAAGGTCTGCAGTCTGCAAGAAGAAAACTTTTTGTTTGTTAACGTTTGCACCGTAACCTAACCATAACCAACCACAACCCACCATAACCATAACCTACCATAACCAAAACCCACCAAAACCCACATAACCACCGTGAACCACCACAACCCACCATAACCATAACCAACCACACCCACTTTAATTGTAGAGAGAGAAACAGAAAAGAAAGAGCTGTAGAGAGAGGGGGCTATAGAGAGAGAGAACTCTGGCTAATTTTGGTAGATCGGGTTAAATGGTTGTGGGTTTGTTCTTAAGAGAAATGGTGGTGGTGCGACGAAAAGTGTGGCTCAACGACGGGTTAGTGAAGGTCGGTTTGGTGGCCGTTATGGTCGTTGAGTTTCTGATCTTGGTGGTTGGTTAGGCGACGGGTTCAGGGTGGTGGTGAAGGGTCACGGTTGCAGCAGTAGGTGACGGCAAGGTGTGGCGTTTGTGTTGGGTTTTAGGTTGTGGGAGGGCGGCGGGAGGAGGAGAACAAGAAGAAGAACGTAAGAGCTTTGATGATGATGATGATGTTGAGAAGAGAAGAAGAAAAGGAGAAACAAAAAAGATGATAAGAGTTGGGAAGATGTTTGAAGACATATAGGTCCATGTTCAAAAAAGAGGTAAGCAAGACCTTTTTGAGTGAAAGGTCTTCTAAAAAACAAACAATCTACAAACTCCAAATGTTTGCGTGCGTCTGCGCGATACAGACAAAAAAAATCAAAAGTGCTTCTGAGCAAAAAAACAAGCACCACCTTAATTTGACAAAAGCATCAAAGAAACCAATTTTATATTTAGACTGGGCAACGATTCATTACATGGGTATAATTTCCATTGGCCTAAAAATGAATTCCACAAATATTGATACATCCAGATTCACGAACATTGACACACTCACACCTACCTCTTTAGCGCCCTGGTGGCGTCCGTCCGTGCTTGGCTCCACAATGGCCTTACAAGTTACATGTTACATGGCAATGAGCGTCAACCTACTACACAATCTTAGAACTAGAAAAAAATATGTTTTTTAGTCACCTTTCGAGTGAATTGTTTTTTGTTTCTATTTTTTAGATCCGCATGATAAAAAAAATCACCTTAATGAATATGTATGCTTGACTCGCTAGAATATATTGTTGGAAATTTTAATAATTAAGTATTATATTAAATGTAATATAATGACATTTAATTATAAAGCTAGGTGAATGAGAGATTTAAGCTTTATGTGTGTGGTGGAACTTTAAAGTTGGAGGAATTTTTGCTTGTCCCACATTGGTGGAAATATAAATCATGTGTTGGTTTATATCTAGAATTCTATAGAGGAATGTATTCCTATACAATAGGACACACCCAGTGGCAGCCAGGAGGGTGCGAAGCACCCGACGCGCCCGCGCCCGGGCACGGGCTTGGGACCGGGACGAGGGCGATGGGCGTAATGTGGCGTTTTGATGGCGCACTTTGCACTCCGCACGCTCGCATCGCCGCGAGCCGCTTGAGAGCCGCCTTTATATTTTTAACTGAGCTTGGACTGGAGTGGCTCGAGCCTGTGGCCAAGACTGGTTAATTAATGTGGTCAAGTCAATGAAATTAATTGCTGAATAATGAGTATTAATACTCATTCCAGACTTAATTTCAATCATTGACCAAGGTTTGAATTCTAGTCAAACGAAATTAATTCCAGACTTAATTTCGTAATCAATGAGGCGTATTACTAGGCTCGGTTTCGTGTATAAATACCGAGTGCAAAACTCTGTTTTAACACACCGGAAATTTTCCAATTCATGTTCTCGAACCACCACCTTCTTTCAGAAAAAATTCCTAACTTTTCAGACCTGCAGGCTCTTGTTTCAGGTACTGTTTCAGGTGCTTGGCTAACTCCGGCAGTGCAATCTGCTTAGGCTGTTGTACCCTGGGAAACAGACGGGTTCACCTGGGTGGCCCGAAATCTGTTTTAAGGGAAGCGTGTTTTACACGTGCCTCAGTCACATCGAGTTTCCTTTGCCTTCCTTCGTATCTTCATTTCAGTTTGCAATTTTCTTTCTGTTTGTATTCTGTTAATTTCATTATTGTATTGTAATCCGATTTTATTTAATAAACGACTGTATTTATTTTATTTTGTGAACGGTGTTCCTACAAGCTTAAAACAGATTTTAAAACTCCGTTCATACTCTGTTTTAAAATTTTCGGATTACAAAATAAATTGTTTCTTTAAACTCTTTGTGAGTTTGCCTTGGTTTTTTGTAAACCAAACAGTTTGGTTTTTTGTCAACCGAATTGTAAAATTCAAAGGATTATTTATTGGTTTGATCATTTCTGACCATAGTTTTCTTGTTTCAGAAATGGCTACGAATGCTAGCGCTTCATCAACAACCGTTGGACCAACATCCACCACTATGGGGGCTTTATTTGGCACCCAGGCAGCCCAGGCGGTTGCAAACCATGCTGAGAAACCAGAGAAGTTCTCTGGATTGAACTTCAAAAGATGGCAGCAAAAGATGTTGTTTTACTTGACAACTTTGAATCTTGCGAGATTCTTGATTGAGGCCCCCCCTCAACTTGGTGAAGGGAACTCTGACGTTCAATCTGTGAGCGCACTTGATGCTTGGAAGCATTCTGAGTACCTATGCAAAAACTATGTGTTGAATGGACTTGCTGATCCATTGTATAATGTGTACTGCAAGATAACGACTGCCAAAGAACTTTGGGAATCTTTGGAGCGTAAGTACAAAACTGAAGATGCTGGTACTAAAAAGTTTGTTGTGGCTCGGTTCTTGGACTATAAAATGGTGGATTACAAAACTGTTATTAGCCAAGTCCAAGAATTGCAAGTGATCCTTAGTGACATTCTTTCTGAAGGAATGAATCTTAGTGAAACATTCCAAGTGGCTGCAATAGTTGAGAAACTTCCTCCAAGTTGGACGGACTTCAAGAATTACCTTAAGCATAAGCGAAAGGAAATGACCATTGAAGACCTTGTGGTTCGCTTGCGTATTGAGGAAGATAATAGAGTGTCTCTAAAAGGAACTCAAGTTGAAGGTACTGCAAGAGCTAACATTGTTGAGCATGGTCAGTCTTCAAGGGGGAATAAGGGCAACAAAGGTCACAAATTTGGTAAAAAATCAAAAGGTAAGGGTCGGGACCTTGGGCCTAGAAAAGGTGGTGTGAAAAAGAAAGTTAGTTCCTTCAAAGGAAAATGTTACAACTGTAATGAAGCTGGTCACAAAGCTGATCAATGCAAAGCACCTAAACGTGAGAAGGCGCTTATGGTTGATGATGATGTGCCTTTGGTGGCCATGATTTCAGACCTCACTGCCATGATGGAGGAGGTTAATTTTGTGACACCCGGCATGTTTGGGTCAACACTTTATGAACACATAAGTCTACCTTAGCGAAAAACGTTTATAAACAAACTTAACTGGGTTAGTTGAGTCGGGTCAAGTTAGGATGGTCCAGGGTACAATGATCTGGAGGATCATTGGGAGTCGTTTTGGTAATACACTAGTACCGGGTTCCGTTGTTGGTGACATTACATGAACTAATTAAGTATATGGGTAGATTATGGGTCGTGTGGTGGATTATATACATAGATGTGTTTAAATGATGTGTAAATGATTATCTGTGCTTAAATGTGGTAAATATAGACTAAGGATGCATGCTTGTGTGTTAAGATGTGGTAGAATGCGTTAAACACGACAAACTGGAAAAACTAGATAAAAGGGTTCTGGTTCGACCACTTCGAGTGGTCGAAGGAGGGATCTTGGTTGGTTCGACCCTTTGAAAAAGGGGCGAACCTGGGAGGTGAAATTTAAAGAATTTCATTCGACCAAATCAGAATACGTTCGACCCTGTGAAAGGGTCGAAGGAGGGCTCATTCGCCCATTGAGAAGGGGCGAATGTGGACATAGTATAAATACCACACTTTGTCATTTTTCACCATTTCACAAACCCTAACCGTCTCAAAACACTCTCTAGCAACTTTAAACATTGGGGAAGGAGTTTTTGCCCTTGTTTTCTATAATCTAACCTACAAACATCTTCTACACAAAGATCAAAGGTGTGTTCTTCATTCTAAATCATTTTTAAAGCATTTCAATTCGTTTTTATTAAACCCCAAGAGTCCAGATCTGATACAAACATGTTTTCATGAATAAAAACCTTCCTAATATCTTTCTAAACAAAACCTATTCATAAACAATGAGTTTTCATACAAAATAACATGTGTTAATGGTGTTTTATGTGATGTTATGTATTGTTTGATGATTGATTACTGTATAGATGTTATAACAATGATCTAGGACTGTTATTGATGATGTTTTATGATTTAGATAGGTTACAATTGATTATTGATGATGTTTTGTCTATTTTGGGGATTTTGGATTAGATCTAGGGCTTGTTCATGATGATAGTGATGAGGATGGGATTGGGGGTTTATTGTGCATGATGATCTGAGCATATTAAGTTGAATATAGATTGATTTCATAAAGTTTCCTAATTGGGTAAAGATTACATGCATGATGATGTGACATCTCCATAACTTACTATTTTGGGAAACTTGTAAAACGATTAGATTTTGGTGTAAAATCGGTAGGGTTTTGTAGGGATAAGTTATCCATGTTTGACTGCTGTGATTGATGATGTTTCGAGTCGTTTTGAATGTGTTTGAAGCGTTTTTAGGAAAAATTATGCAACAGGGGCGAACCTGGCCTCCTTCGACCAGTCGATGGTGCGAAGGAGGGATCCAGGGTCGAACCTGGGTTTATATTGGGCGAATGTGATAAAACGGGCGAAGGAAGCATCAAACGGTCGAAAGAGATGTAAAAAGGGTGCGAAGGAGACAAAAAGGTGCGAAGGAGACTTAGAACTGACTGGTTCGACCGTTCTGATGCAGAAATGAGATTTTTGATACAAACTAAGTGTTTTATGCTTGAGCCTTGTGTGTAATCTATGTGTACTTGATTAGTTAGGATAATGGATCACCAACGGGATGTCGGGTCGGTCTGGGATGTCCGGTTAACGTTTAAACACACTTTTTAACACACGTAGTCAAGATCTGGACAATCGGGGACTAGTTAGCCTTCGGGTTAATAGTCATCACACTTATGTAAACTCATTGATAGGTTGTCATTAGTTGGGATTATCATACACGTGTTGGAATTCTAGTTACCAGAAGACGCACTCTAAGGTGAGTTTCACGGCCCCACTCTTTTACTGGTTTTACGTTTTCGGGGGAGAAAACATGCTGTGTTCTTTAACGTGTGTCAAATGTGTTTTCCTAAAAGGCGTGACAACTATGTTTTTGGGTACTCACGTATTCACTACGTTTTGGGAATGTTCATTTGGGTTCAAAGTATTCATTTATGTTCCGTATTATATGGCCTATGTTGTGGCAGTACGTTAGCCGTGGTACGGTAGTTCGTTAGCCTCTATGTGGTAGTTCGTTAGCTATGTTATAGTAGTTCGTTGACCATGGGATGGTAGTTCGTTAGCTTTGGTATAGCAGTTCGTTGACCATGGGATGGTAGTTTGTTAACTGCGGTGGGCGATAGTTCGTTTGGGAGGTTCGTTATGGAGTCCAACATTTAATGAGTGTTTTCATCGGTCGGTAGTATCATGATGGTCTTTCAAAAGTTCGTGAAACATTTTACTTAAAAACCTGTGAACTCACCGGCATTATTTGCTGACGTATTTAGCATGTTTGTCTCAGGTCGCTAAGGTAGCAGCTGTCGATAGGCGCACGGAGTCTCACGGCGTCTAGGAATCATATGCACGTTTTGCTAAACATTTCAGACTTTATATTTCTTTTTGAGTTGTAATACATATTATGCTTTCGCTGTGTTGGAACGGTTTCGAAACTCAATGGTTTACTTATGTCAGTTTTACGTATCATATAGTGTCGTTTATTGTGACCGTTGACTTGGATCCTGGTGTGTCACGCGCCTCGCGGTAAAACCCCGCACGTGGAATTTGAGGGTGTGACAAATTTGGTGACTAACAACCCAAAAGGGTGGTGGGTGGACACTGGGGCTACTCGTCATGTTTGCCCAGACAAGACCCTCTTTAGTACGTTTAAAGAGGTGGTGGGAGATGAGAAGCTGTACATGGGAAATGCTGCTACGGCAGATATCAAGGGAGAGGGTGATGTGAAACATGTGTTGAAGCCAAACAAACAAGATCATCATTTAAATCAGTTAATCGAATAACTGAGCCCCTTGACTTGATTCACACTGATGTGTGTGATTTAAAATCAATTCCCACTAGAGGTGGCAATAAGTATTTTATTACTTTTATTGACGACAGTACGCGGTATTGTTATGTGTATTTACTTAAGAGTAAAGATGAAGCAATTGACAAGTTTATCTTGTTTAAAGCTGAAGTTGAAAACCAACTTAATAAGAAAATAAAGCGTGTGAGAAGTGATAGGGGAGGTGAATATGTTTCGCCATTTGGGGATGAATGTGCCAAAAGTGGCATAATACACGAGTGTACCCCTCCCTATACACCCCAATCAAATGGTATTGCGGAACGTAAAAATCGTACCCTAAAAGAAATGATGAATTCCATGTTGATAAGTTCTGGAATGAGCCAGGACATGTGGGGGGAGGCCACTTTGTCGGCCAATTTTTTGTTAAATAAAGTTCCTTTCAAGAATAAGGATGTAACACCATATGAGTTATGGTGGGGACATAAATCATCCTATAAATACTTGAAAGTGTGGGGGTGCCTGGCCAAGGTAATTGTTACACCTCCAAAGGCTCTTAGAATTGGGCCTAAAACTGTTGATTGCATATTTATTGGATATGCCCAAAATGGGACTTCACATCGTTTTCTTGTGCATGAGTCCAAAAATCCTGATGTTCATAAGAACTCCATAATAGAAACAAGGCCAGGAAATGCAACTTATGTTGAAGAGGAGTTCCCAATGTTATTAGAACAAACTCATGCGAGTTCATCAACAGCGGTTGATAAGGTTGTTCAAAATAAAACCCATGAACGATCAGAGGATGAAGAGGTTGAGCCAAGAAGGAGCAAAAGGCAAAGGATTGAAAAATCTTTTGGGCCTGATTTCCTTGCTTACATGGTTGAGAGTGAGCCTCAAACCTATCGACAAGCAGTCACCTCTTCTGATGGACCTCAATGGAAGGAAGCCATCAAAAGTGAGATTGATTCTATTTTGCAGAATCATACTTGGGAGTTAGTTGATCTTCCACCAGGGTGCAAGCCACTTGGATATCGATGGATATTCAAGAGAAAATTGAAAGCTGATGGCTCTGTTGACAAGTATAAAGCAAGGCTCGTAATCAAAGGGTATAGACAAAAGGAAGGTCTTGACTACTTTGACACATACTCGCCTGTGACTAGAATAACTTCTATAAGATTGGTGCTTGCAATTGCAGCTTTGAGAAATTTGGAAATACATCAAATGGATGTAAAAACTGCATTTCTGAATGGGGAATTAGAGGAAGAGATTTACATGGAGCAACCTGAGGGTTTCTCTGCTCCGGGCCAAGAAGGCAAAGTATGTAAACTCGTCAAGTCACTATATGGCTTAAAGCAAGCTCCAAAACAATGGCATCAAAAGTTTGACCATGTTATGCTTAACAGTGGTTTCAAAATAAAGAATGTGACAAGTGTGTCTATGTGAAGGACACTTCTAAAGGTTATGTAATCTTATGTCTTTATGTGGATGATATGCTTATCATTGGGAGTGATGACAAGATGATCAGATCTACTAAAGACATGTTGAAAGCGAGATTTGACATGAAAGACATGGGTCTAGCTGATGTAATTCTTGGAGTGAAGATTATTAGAGCCCAAACTGGTCTTGTGTTAAGTCAATCTCATTATGTGGATAAGATCCTTGAGAAGTTTAATTCGGAAGATACAAATGTGGCTCAAACTCCGATTGATACCTCTCAACATTTATCAAAGAATAGAGGTGAGGGTGTTGCTCAATTGGAATATTCAAGGATCATTGGCAGTTTGATGTATCTCATGTCATGTACCAGGCCAGACTTAGCATATGCTGTGAGCAGGCTAAGTAGATATACCAGTAATCCCAGTGCTGAACATTAGAAGAGCATGACAAGATTGTTAAGGTATTTGAGATACACGAGGAATTATGGACTGCATTATGGCCAAGATCCAGCTGTTGCGGAAGGATACAGTGATGCCAACTGGATATCCGATATGAAAGATTCTAAATCCACAAGTGGTTATGTGTTTACCCTTGGAGGAGCAGCTATAGCTTGGAAATCTTCCAAGCAAACTCTTATAGCTAGGTCCACAATGGAATCTGAATTTATTGCTTTAGATAAAGCTGGAGAAGAGGCAGAATGGATACGTCAGTTTTTGGAATATATTCCAAGATGGCCTAAGCCTGTGACGGCTATTTGTATACATTGCGATTGCTAGTCGGCAATTGGTAGAGCTAAAAGTGCAATGTATAATGGTAAATCAAGGCACATACGACGTAGGCATAATACGATACGACAACTGCTCTCAACAGGAGTTATCACAATTGACTATGTGAAGTCAAAGGATAACATTGCGGATCCGCTAACAAAAGGCTTAAGCAGAGAGGTAGTGCACAAGTCGTCGAAAGGAATGGGACTAAAGCCCTTGGAGTAAGTTTGTACAATGGAAAACCTATCCTAGAAGATTGGAGATCCCATGATCTAGGCTCAATAGGACCACCTAACTGTACGAACTAAGATCACTGTGGGGGGAGTACCCCAAGACACAAAGGGAGTTGCACACTTCCTAGTCCATCCTTAAACAATCAGTGATGCCAAAGGAGGTTAAGCATACGGCTTTTAATGATTTCTGGTAAAATCACCTATGTTAGAGAGAAGTGGGGTCGCTTCAAATGGAATTGTGGGGGGGGGCGCAATTCCTAGAGCTCTCGCAGAACCAGGACAGTGCTCCATGACCATAAACGGACACGACAATGAGGGGTTAACCAGACCAGGGAAAGTAATTTGTGATGTGTAATAATGTCTACATAAAAAGGGGTTGGTTCAAGGACACCGCGTCTACTAACCGCTAGGAGACAAAGTATACATCACAAAGGAGGGTTCAAAGGGAATACCTACCTATCCTGCATTACTTAACCGTAGAAATTTTATTTTGACACTTGAGTGTGTGGGTCGATCTCCATTCATGTGGGGGATTGTTGAAAATTTTAATAATTAAGTATTATATTAAATGTAATATAATGACATTTAATTATAAAGCTAGGTGAATGAGAGATCTAAGCTTTATGTGTGTGGTGGAACTTTAAAGTTGGAGGAATTTTTGCTTGTCCCACATTGGTGGAAATATAAATCATGTGTTGGTTTATATCTAGAATTCTGTAGAGGAATGTATTCCTATACAATAGGACACACCCAGTGGCAGCCAGGAGGGTGCGAAGCACCCGACGCGCCCGCGCCCGGGCACGGGCTCGGGACCGGGACCGGGACCGGGACGAGGGCGATGGGCGTAATGTGGCGTTTTGATGGCGCACTTTGCACTCCGCACGCTCGCATCGCCGCGAGCCGCTTGAGAGCCGCCTTTATATTTTTAACTGAGCTTGGACTGGAGTGGCTCGAGCCTGTGGCCAAGACTGGTTAATTAATGTGGTCAAGTCAATGAAATTAATTGCTGAATAATGAGTATTAATACTCATTCCAGACTTAATTTCAATCATTGACCAAGGTTTGAATTCTAGTCAAACGAAATTAATTCCAGACTTAATTTCGTAATCAATGAGGCGTATTACTAGGCTCGGTTTCGTGTATAAATACCGAGTGCAAAACTCTGTTTTAACACACCGGAAATTTTCCAATTCATGTTCTCGAACCACCACCTTCTTTCAGAAAAATTTCCTAACTTTTCAGACCTGCAGGCTCTTGTTTCAGGTACTGTTTCAGGTGCTTGGCTAACTCCGGCAGTGCAATCTGCTTAGGCTGTTGTACCCTGGGAAACAGACGGGTTCACCTGGGTGGCCCGAAATCTGTTTTAAGGGAAGCGTGTTTTACACGTGCCTCAGTCACATCGAGTTTCCTTTGCCTTCCTTCGTATCTTCATTTCAGTTTGCAATTTTCTTTCTGTTTGTATTCTGTTAATTTCATTATTGTATTGTAATCCGATTTTATTTAATAAACGACTGTATTTATTTTATTTTGTGAACGGTGTTCCTACATGTATATATATATATGTGTGACTACTACCAATAAAATTTTCACAAACGGACATAATGACCCTATCGTCACCGACGTATATGTTTATCGATGAATGTCATAATGTCATGTGACTCATTCTATCTCAATTAGGATTTTGATATGGTGTAATTAACTTTTTAGTTGGTAGACATGGGAGTTGATGCACAAAGAAAACATATGAATGATGTTAGTCAAATGTTTTACTTTTTGTCTAGATTTTGCTTCAAGTGTTTGCTTTTATTTACCCTGCTCCATGTTTAGTACTTGAATATGTTTACAAGCATGCATTCATCCTCCAACAACACAAATACTCAATTGTACTTAAGCTTAAGTAAAAGTATACTTTTTTTTACTAAAAAATGGAACATGGGAATTAGTGTTTATTTTTTACATTTTTTTTTAACAAGCTGCACCGACACCCCTTTCTAGACGGCAAACCCTAATCTACTAAAAACGAAATTTTAAATTTTAAAATTCAAAACAAATATGCAAAATAATGATGTTGACCTTCTATGATATTTTGTGACCGGATAAGGCCTACAGTCACACAATTTACATAGGAAAGGAATCTAAATAAGAACAAATAAAAATGTTAAGAATTCAGGAAATTTTCGATTACGAAACTTCAATGTAAACTTTTTGGACCCATCAAGTGGACCAAATACCAAAGTCGCAATCTAGCCAAATAAAATCGTTTTCTTGAGTTGTTTGTATGTATCATGACTCCTTTCAGATTGAAAGTTATGTTATATTATGAAGAAAATGTAAATTCTAACATAACTTTTACTTGTTACTGTTTAAGGTATTATTACTTTGGTAATAGTACGCGTCATGTCCGTCAATGATCTCTTTCTTTCATGTGTTTGTGTCTCTTGCATCGTGTTCCCATGTTCGGTCTTTGTTTCATATCTTGGGATCAAATTAAGGAGGCAAGTGTGCAGTTAGGACCGGCCCGTGGACAGCTCCGGACCAGTCGAAGACCCGGGTTAAGGTCCAACCGGCCTTGACTTGGGAAAGCAAGCTGGAATTTTTATTTTTACTTATTATTTCTGCATTATTTGTTTGAGATTTCGCATTTACTTGTGTTTCATTTTTGATGGTTTATTGCCTAAATTTCGGGTTAGGTTTAGGCTTTAAATGGTTCATTGTTTTGTTTGAAAACTGAGTTTTTTATTTTGAATTTTATTATAAACCGATTCGAGTTTGTTCTTGTGTGTTTGTTTGATCCAACTCGGTGGCAAATTGCATGTCTACTACAAGTTTCAAATAAAGTTGTCTAGTTGTATTTATAGAAGTGTGTGGCTCTGTAACATATGTAAAAATAGTACAAAGTTAAAAATAAAGCAACTAAATCAACTAAAAAGGTTGTCGATTTGTCTAGATGCCTTTTCTTAGGATAGGTGGTTGATGTTCAAGATATGTCCAGAGTTTCTTTTTTTAACAGCAAAATTTTATCATATATTACCCCAACTAATATATCATACCAGGATTGAACCAGATCTCCACCGAAGTTTACCACTGGACCACAGCACAAATGGCTATGTCACGAGTTAAAATACTTGTTCCACTATATGATATTTGATTCTTTTATTTTTCTTTAAAAAAGAGTTACTTTACTATTTTTTTTTATATTGTTTACTAGCTGATTACCCCGGAAGTGTCCCGAGGTTGAAAAATCTAATATGACTTAATAAAAAGGATAAAAGAAGTAAACAGTCTCAACCACTTTTAATGCTAAAGAAAGTTGTTCTAATGTTTATACTATAAAAATGGACTCTCATGCTGTGATCCCAGCAGATTAAAAAAATCTCAACCTCTTTTAACGCTAAGCATATCGTTATAGCACATGAACATGGGCAATTCATATATGTAATAGTAGGTTTAAAAACATATATACTATCATAACACGATTAGTACTTGCGTATATATGATTAATAAATCACCTAAACACATGTGTTTTTTCTGCATGAACAAAAATTCACTAAAAAAACATTTTTTTTCGTTTTTTTGTATAGCAATATGGTGTTCGTTGGAAAGATAATAAAGCGATCGTTAATTTAGTGTAAATTTTTTTTTTTTTCAAAAAAAAAAATGTAATACATAAAAGTTACTAACGTTTAAAAATTGTGAGTGAAAAATAAGGAAAAAATAAAGATAAAAATATTAATTAAAATATTTAAAATTTAAAAATAATAAATAACATTTAAAAATGTGAGAGGAAAATTTGGAAAAGATATTAATTAACATATTTGAAATTTTAAGATAATATAGATATAGATTTTATTTAAAAAAATTATCTTTTATCTATTATCTATTATCTATTATCTATTAATATATATAAAAGAATTGAACATTGCTGACGTGGCGTGCAATGGTGCCTTTAACCTCTCCATGAAACTGCCACGTGGCATCATAATTGAAAGATTTTAGTGTTTTTGAATTATTTCTTTTTTTAATTAAATTGAGTTATTTTAGGAAAAAAAATTTAAAATAAATTTAAAATTTTCTCTCTCATATTTCCTCCAATAATTTTTAAACGTTTATATCTTTTATATACGGGATTTTTTAAAGAAAAAAATTACACCAAATTAACGAGCGTTTTATTATCTTTCCAACGAGTACCATAGTGCTATATAAAAAACGGAGAAAAAATCGACTATTTTTTGTGAGGTTTCGTTCATACAGAAAAAAAACACACAAAGTGTTCATGTTATTCATTAATCATGTTTTTTTCTTTTAAACCAGGTTCTTATCTACGATGTTGAAAATCAGCCCAATCGCCATATTATCATTGGAATTTTACTAGGTATACTTCATCAAGAAAAGCTAGGAGAAAGAATCGCGCAACACGGCAACACATGGTGTCAGCTTATAGCAATGTTATTTTTTTTATTTATTTAATACAAGAGTAATAACTATTACTATTAGTATTAGTATTATTAGAATGATTATATTTTTCAACCCCGGGACGCTCCCGAGAAGAATTGATAGTTTCTGGCGTGACGTTTAATGGTAGTCTCAACCATCTCTTGATTATGCCACGTGGCATAATGAGATGCAATGGTTACAACTTCCAACTTAAGTGTTTGTTTAGTTGATTAGGTTAGATATTATAAGAGCCATTAGAATGTGAGAAATTAGAGAGATGTGATGAGTTTTTGAATAGTTATAGCTTACATAAGTGATTCTTTAGATGATTACTGATTAGGTTTTAGATTAGGGAATATGAGTTATTACTGATTAGAATACTATGAACATGCAATGATTGAGAGATTTTGTGGTTAGTTAACTTGAGCCATTTGCAATAGGTTATCACGTAAAATTAGATTTTTCAACCCCGGGACCCTCCCGGGGTAATCAGCTAGTTTAAAATAATAAATTCAATACTATCACCTTAAAGTGCCACATGACACCCTCCATTGAATGTCACCTCATAGAAATTCAATTATTTTATTATAAGTTATAGATTATAGATACTTGTATTGAGAGTCAAGTTTTGGGTCAACATACACGAAAAAACTTATTAAGGCTAGATGGTGGGGCTTTATTATGTCATCTCAACGCCACGTATGTATGCGTCACGTTAAAAGTGATTAGAATAAACCCCATCCAATAACTATCAGGAAATAAAATAAAGCATCCTCATTCATAAAACAAATAAAAATAACAAAAAATACATAACATTAAAAAATACATAAAATAAAAAAAATAGTTTAGTTTAGTTTATATATATATATATATAGGGGGCGGTTATTCTACAAAAATAGGGAATCGTGCGAAGCGTGCGAAAGAATCCTAGCCGTCGATCAAGCAACATTCTTACGTCATTAAATAAAAAGTTACGCGGTGTCAATTTTGTAAATAAATGAGAGATTAGACAGTTAATAAGGGTATTATCGTCAAAATTTCTATAATCAAATTATACAATCATAACAAAGAGACCGTTCAGTCTTATTTAAACACAAAACTTCCCCCAAAAACGAAATCAAAACTCAAAAAACCCTATTTCAAAATCATCAATCAACTCCATTTCTACGCAGATTAACCATGAAATACTCAAAAGTATATGAAAGTAAGTATAATACGTTATTCTCTAACAAATTTTACATTGAAAATTATCTAAAAAATTACATTATGCATGTTACAGGAAGAAAAAGAGGAACAGAGACTGATACTAAAAAAAACGACAATGATGAAGGTAAATAAGTATTACGTGAATTAATATTGTTATTATGCTGTGAAATTGTACTAAAATACGTATTTCTAATTGTCAGGGCCAAGCAAAATTGCAAAAACCAAAAATCAAAGTGACAAATCCGAGATTAGAAGTAAAGCAAACCATGACAGGCCTTCAAAGAAAAATGGTACAGAGAATTTTTTTGTTATGTGTTACGTGATTTTAGTAATAGAACTAGAAATGATTTTGTATATGTTACATTATTTTGGTAATGGAAAGTAGTGATTCTGTCAATGTTACATGATTTTAGAAATGATTATGTCTATGGTATATGATAATTATGTCTATGTTACGTTATTTTGGTAATGAAAATGTAGTTATTCTGTCAATATTACGTGATTTTAGTAAAATGAAATAGTAAAGATTCTATGTTACGTTAATTTGGTAATGAAATTTGTAATGATTCTGTCTATGGTGCATCATAATTATGTCTATATTGCGTTATTTTGGTAATGGAAATGTAGTGATTATGTCAATGTTACATGATTTTAGTAATGGAAAATAGTATGTCTATGTTACGTAATTTTATTAATAGAACTAGAAATGATTATGTCTTTGTTACGTTATTTTGGTAATGAAATTTGTAATGATTCTAGCCATAGTATATGATGATTATGTCTATGTTACGTTATTTTGGTAATGAAAATGTAGTGATTCTGTCATTGTTAAGCAATTTTGGTAAATGAAAACACTAGTTTATGATTATGTCTATATTACGTTATTTTGGTAATGAAATTTGTAATGATTCTGGCCATAGTATATGATGATTATGTCTATGTTACGTTATTTTGGTAATGAAAATGTAGTGATTCTGTCATTGTTAAGCAATTTTGGTAAATGAAAACACTAGTTTATGATTATGTCTATATTACGTTATTTTGGTAATGAAATTTGTAATGATTCTGGCCATAGTATATGATGATTATGTCTATGTTACGTTATTTTGGTAATGAAAATGTAGTGATTCTGTCATTGTTAAGCAATTTTGGTAAATGAAAACACTAGTTTATGATGATTATGTCTATATTACGTTATTTTGGTAATGAAAATGTGGTCATTCTGTCATTGTTACGTAATTATAACATTTGATAATAACGCAGTGAACAATGAAAATGAATTACTTCTACAACAATAGCCTGCAAATGTCACAACAGTTGTTGATGACGATTTTGTTGATGCACCAGAAGAGCCTCAAAATTCACCACCAAGAAACCAATTTGTTATGTACTCAAATATAAAATTAAATGTAAGGGCGTCTGTTGATAACTTGAATGAGGTGATGGCAAACTTATCAAGTGCGCAGAAAAAAAGCAATCAAACAGATGGGATTTGAAGGTTTTTTATCGATGAACATTAAAACAGTGCCAACAAAATTAGCAAGGTGGTTATTGGTGAATTATGATGATAGACGAAATGAGTTTAATGTAGGAAACCACATCATTCAAGTTACAAGCAACAAAGTTCAACAAATCCTTGGTGTCCCAATGGGTAACCAGACAGTAAATGAAAAGAACAAACTAAGGAAGGGTTCATCTAACACGCTTACTGTATGGAAGTCCCAGTTTGAACATAACAAGATTTTAATCTCGGATGTGAAGAATAAAATAGTTCACAGCAAAAGCGGAGACTGGATTTTCAAGTTGAACTTCCTTGTACTTTACAACTCTATATTTGGGCAAGTAACAAAGAGTTCAACAGTGAATCAAATGTTCTTGAAAGGAGTGACAAATGAAAATTAATCAAAAAAATTGAATTGGTGTGAGTACTTACTTTTCTGTCTCAAAAGAACGAAGGCAAGCTGGAATGGAACTGAAATGTATAATGGACCTTTGCTTTTTCTTGTGGTATGTTTTTTATTCATAATTATGTAATGTATAAAATACAAATTACGTAATGTGTTCTTACTAATTACGTAATGATCAAATGTTAACTTTATTCACATGACAGCTGCTTTATGTACATGAAAAGAGGTTATCACATGCTCCTGAAATAGCACAAACACCAGCAATTAAGTACATTAGCATCCAGAATTTGTCTGATGTTGATAAACATTTGTATGACAATGGGCCATTTTCAACTGATGAAGAAGATAATGAGGATGAAGAAGGAAATGATGAAGTAGAAAGTCCTAGAGATGAAGAAGGACATAATGATGAGGATGAAGAAGATGATGGTGGAAATGAAGATGCTGGTGGTGTTAGTGGAGATGATTATGATGGTGAAGAAGATGATGCAGAAAAAATTGAAGAAGATGGTAAGAATGAAGATGCATACATTCATCATGATGAACAGCAAATCTTTCTTGAACAACAGATCGTCATGGATCTCAATCAAAATCAAGATTCACAAGAATTCAACAACGTGTTTGAAACAACAAAATCAATCTCTGACATTGATGATTTCTTGGAAAATTACAACACTCCACAAGTTCCTAATGTAAGTGCAATAACTGTATAAAATTACATAACATGCATATGTATATAGGAAAATCACGTAATGTTTGCAGGCTGGTGATACAAATGATGAAAACAATAATCAAAAGATTACCAAAGATAAGGCAACAACAACACCAAAAATACAAAAAGTTGCAACTCAAAAATCAACAGATGAGAGCATAAAAGGGTCGACAAGGAAAAAGACAATGGGAAAGAAGAAAGACAAAAGTCCTTACCCAGTTGATGAGAATGTAAGTAACTGTAATTTATTATGTTAAACATCAACAAAAATCACGTAATTTATTCACGTATTGTTTGCAGGAATGGCTTTCAAAGATAGAAAACAAAATGGAGAAGTTTCAAACATATGTTGCTGAAATAGATGAAATTTTCGAAGAAGCCACTTCAAATTTTTTTAGACAGCAACCTTATACGTGAGAAGCAAACAAAATGGAAGTCATGGGTATCAAGTTACAAATCAAGTAATGAGGAAAACATAGAAGGTAAAAATTATGTAATGTATATTTAAATGATAAAGAAGTTAGTTAAAAATTACGTAATGGATATCAAAAAAGTATATTAGTAGTTGCAGGTGAAAAGGAAACCAGAACAGTGTTAGCACATGGATGCTAGATGCAATAGTGATTGTAGCTGAAACACTAGAAGGTAAAAAAAATCACGTAACACATTATTTGTCAAAACTTATTAATGATCAGAATACGTAATTACAGGTGAAAGGGAAGATTTGAATGAAAAGGCAACAACTTCACAGAGTGTTAGAACCGGAATGCTAAATGTAATGATCGCCGCAACTGAACAACTTGAAAAAACAAATGAGGAAGAAGCTGTGAAAGAAGGTAAAGACATAATGGATGCTTTGAAAGATGCAACAACAAATGAACCACCTGTCAATAAAGGTAAAAAAATCACGTAACAGATTATTTGTCAAAACTTATTAATGATCATAATACGTAATTACAGGTGAAAAAGAAGATTTGAATGAAACGGCAACAACTTCACAAAGTGTTAGCACCGGAATGCTAAATGCAATGATTGCCGCAACTGAACAACTTGAAGAAACAAATAAAGAAGAAACTTTGAAAGAAGGTAAAGATATAATGGATGCTTTGAAAGATGCAACAACAAATGAACCACCGGCCGATAAAGGTAAAAAAATTACGTAATGTATATTAAAAATGTTTATACTAAATGAAACTTATATGAATGTATATAAATTGTTAACTAAAATCAGGAAATGAGGCCCTAGAGAGTGACAGCGCAGATATGATTGCTGAGATGATAAAAGCAGCCGACAAAGAAGAAAAGAATGCAGCTTTGCAAACTTCAACCACACAAACATCATCCGAACATGTCAGTTCGCAATTCTTGAAAGAATTGAATGAGTTTGAAGAAAGATCTAGGAAAGGAAAAGAGATCGAGACATCGGAGGGAGACAAAGTAGAAGAAATACAGAATGAAAGCTATGAAAGCTATGAAGGACCAAGTTTCGATCTGAATCTCTCCCAAGATAATGCACCTACAGATGTAATTCCAGATCTACCATTCCTAAATAACTCTGAAGCTGATGTCGAAACACCAAAAACAGTAGGGAGACTAATAGTTAGTCAATCACTGGAGTCAACCATAGCCAATAAACAAGTTGAACGTGCAAAAAGAGGAAGGATGTTGGCTGGACCTCTAAAGTCTCCTTACATTCAACGCCAGGTGGTAATGAAGAACAAAATAACTGATGATGAAAACATAATTGCGCAGTTTATATTTGCAGCAACAGAAGCAACACAGTAAGAAAAACCTTATATTACTTTAATTTGTTATTAGAAAAATTACGTAATGAATATTTTCAGAACATAGTTTATTACAAAAAATTACATAATGTGTATTAAAAATTATCTTCCACAGTGATGTTGTATTCGAGCCAGCAGATGGGACTCCATTCTTCAAAGTGGTATTTAAATGCTTATACCCTGGAATAACATTAGCATCTAATGTTTTGGATGCATGGTCGTATGTGCTGAACCACGACGAGAAGAAAAGAGCTCCAGGTTCACCATTAAGGTTGTTTGTTCAAACAAATATTCTGGTATGCTCCTTATCTTTTTCATGTAATACATAAATTATAATAACGTAATGCTTATACTAAATTACGTAATGTATGCTAAATTTACAGCCAAGTGACTTCTTCAAGCCTCAATATGATGATTTAAAGCGAATGGACACCATGAAAGCGAACTTAAATCTTGCACTTAGCAAAAATGAAATAAAATCAATCAATGAGGTGGATTTGTTGTTCATGCCCATCGTATCTTCGGACCACATATATGTAATATGTTTCAACATGAAGAACCCGAAGATAGAAATACTAGACAACAGCAAACTTGGAGCTAATAGCAAATATGACAACATCATAGTGCCATTGGTAAAAAAATTTACTTAATATTATTTTGATGTTAGTTAATTACGTAATGCTTATGGTAAATCACGTAATGTATGCAGAAAGAAGCTTTATGCAACTATATGATGGTTAATGAACACCCCATGACTCCTAAAATGGTAAGCAAAAAACCGGTGAGAGTTCAAATGGAATGGAGAACTTCACAAAACAAAATCGATTGTGGGGTGTTCACAATGAGGCATATGGAGACTTTCATGAGCACATATAGAAGAAAATGGGTAACTGATTTTAAAAAAGAAGGAGCAGCTCAACAAATGCAGATTGATGACCTTCGCTACAAATATCTAGCAAAAATCCTACTCTCCGATGCCAACAAAAATAAAAATTTAATTGATCGTCTGGCTAGGGAGTTTCATCAAAAGGAATACAGTGAGAAGGCAAAGTACAAGCAGAACTTATTCCAAACTCTTGTGAAAAGACAAAATGATCATGTTTGACTAGTTTTAATGCCACGTGTCGGAATGTCATGATACAATTTAACATTTGGTTTTTGTATGGCAAATTACCTGATACAATTTAACATTTTGCTTGACAGATACTACATTATATGAATGATTATGTATGTTTCTGATTATGTTGAATGATTGAGTTGATTGTGTATGGCCTGATTATATTGAATGATAATGTATGAATGATTATGTATGAAACTGATAATGGTTACCTAACATACAAATACAATTACGTAACATACAAAAAACATGTATGATAATGGTTATATGTTAATCATGTATGAAACTGATAATGGTTACCTAACATAAAATTACGTAACATGTGAAAAAAATGTAATGTAATGGTTATATGTGAATGATTATGCTATGATACAATTACGTAACATGTCAAGTAATTACGTAATGAAATGCAAAAAAAAACCATCTGTGTACAAAAAAATCACGTAACAATGTAAAAGAAAATGTTTCAATGTCAATTTAACAAAAAAAACATAATCAATCATCGCCAACTTCATATTCCGAATCTAGACTATTATCTGCATCTGCTTCATTGACGGGTTCTTTCCCTTTGTTGTTAGCTGTTGCAGTCCCTTTAAGAACTTCACAGGTGCGCCTATCATGACCACTACCCCCACATACTTTGCAATTTCTTGATCTCTTCCCTGCACGACTAATCGCTTGTTCACGTTTTGATTTAAACCTTTTGCGTGACCCACAACCCTTATTCCTAATACCATGAGGAACACGAACAGCAGCCTCAGTTTGATGTGGAGCCCCAATAATAGCTTGAATAATTTATTTCTTCTTGGCTGATATCCTGTGAATACCAGCTTCATCTGTCATCTCTTTCATCGCTTTTAGCTCGTCTCTAAACAGCTTCAACTTTTCAAAATCAGTAATCAACTTTTTAACTACATACTCACTCAAATGCATTATATCACGAACAACATCATTAACACTTTGATGGTCCCTATTTTCATCAGTATGCATCACCAACGACAAGCTCGACCGAGAGGGACTATTGCAAATAACATCACTCCTCCAGCGATCAAGAATGTATCTGCTGGGAATTTCATTTATATCACACAACCTTAAAACTAAAAAAGCATGTCGACACAATAAACCATATCGCTCAAAACGCTTGCAAGAACATAAAATTGTCAAATCTTCCAGGTTAAATTTAACGTGCAATACAAAAAAGATCTCCATAAAAAAATAAAATACGTAATGAGGTATATGAAAGTGAGAGACTAATGAAACAGATAATTACGTAATGTCTGTTACAATGATATGTAAAAAATTACGTAACATATAAAATAAACTATACATACCTCTATCAAACCGGCACCATACGCAGAACGATCTTTTATTAGAAACGTCCCTATATCTCCTTCATGTGAAAGAAAGACATTTATGCACAGCTCCGTAAATTTCTTCTTGGACATCAAAGAAAATACTTCTTGTATATAATTTCGCAGCTTGCACCTCAATAGGATAATCAGTCCAAAAATCCGGTGTTTTATACCTCGTCTCATGATCATTTTTCCTATGAGAATACCTTTGGGATTCCATGGCAGTATCAAAATGACTAATAAACTCAAGAAGCGTTAATTGAGCATTTGAAACTTGACCAAAGAAATGATTTTCACATTCAGATCTTGAAGTAGTACGCATAAGACCTGACATTGGCTCATCGCAATAAAAAGCAGGAATTCACATTGCTCTATTTGAATAAATGTCACACAACCAGTCATGGTAAAAGAGATTAAAATAAAAAACAAGTTGCTCCCATCCCTTTTCAAACTCTTCTGGTGAAATAGAATCTGTCCAAACAATGTCGCAAATACGCTGTTTAAAATCATCATTGTTGCATAATGCAGGACCAACCTATAAAATAACAAAAACACATATTGTTATGAATTTTTGAATTTGAATAATCACGTAATAAAAATATGTTATGCAAATAAAAAGCCTTGAAAATCACGTAACATCCACAAATAAAAAATCATATCATAAAATAATCACGTAATAAAAATATGGTATACAAATAAAAGCCTTGAAAATTACGTAACATACAAAAAAACAAAAATCATAGCAAAAATGACATACCTTATCAGCAACATTTTTCATGATGTGCTACATGCACAATCTATGCCTACTATTTGGTAAAACTGATGCAACTGCTTGTTTAATAGCAGGATCTTGATCGGTAACTACAACAAGCGGTTCTTTACCAACACACTTCTTGAAACAAGTTAACAGCCATGAGTAGGATTCAATTGTCTCTAAACTCAGCAATCCAGCACCTAGAGTTATATTGTTGCAGTGATTATCGATACCGATAAATGGAACAAATACCATCTTGTATCTAAAAAGAAAAAAATAATTAAACTGAAATAATTACGTAAAATGAATAAAATAATTACGTAATGAACTTACTTGTTAGAATTGAAAGTAGCATCGAATGAAACAACATCACCAAAAACTTTATAACTTCTTTTTGCATGCTCATCAGCCCAAAATAATCCAGTTAACTGTCGTTTAGTGTCATGCTATACTCAAAATAAAAATCAGGAAGAAAGTCTTGCTTCTTCTGCAGCATATTAACTACCATATCCGCATCATACTCACCAATATATAAGATCAAATTCCTTTTAAAATTTTTGAAATCTGCAGCAGTAGCACCAACTTGTTCAAAACCACCATAAATTGTCCTCAATAGATTAAAAGCCTTAACAGGACCCATGTTTACTTTGGACATATTGCATAACACTTGCATTTGTTGATATGTCAAATTACGTGATGATGGAAGAAATTGCATATCTTCTGGAGAAACTATAACACCCCAACCGATGGCGGAATCATCGAGGTGTCACGTAGTGATGATTATTCAAAAACACATGGTACTAAAATGTAAATATATTATTGAATAATTTGAATTGTCTTACATGGATGAAATGGAAAAAAATACAAAAGTCTGAACAAAACATGAAATTTAAAATAAATTAATAAAAGCAAACACTAAAATCCAATGATATGGAACTAAGATCAAACTGCACCTAAAACATGTACAAAATAAGTTTTGTCAACATATAAAATGTTGGTGAGCATTCCTAGTTTTTATACATATAGTAAGTTGGAAAAATGGTATACAATTCAAATGCAAAGCTACAGTGCGCTATCCAATAGGCGGGTTGTCAATCCAATAGCGCTATCCAATGTTAAGGTCGGCTTGTACATGGTTAATGATTTCACTAAGTACAAATGTATTCTACATGTAATGTCTAAGCATAAAGCACGTTTTTAAACAAATGCACATAGTACTAGAATTGTATTGTAAAAATGTAAACTTGTATGTGTAATTTGTATAAGTGTACATGTAACACCCCAAGAGTGAATAAAAACAAAAAGGGGATAGGAAATACTCACCTAAAAGCTTCTCACTTCCAAAATCAATAATCATCCTCTTATATTAGATAAACATGCACCCTATAGTTGAAGCAAATAAAATAAATAAACGACGTGATATCTACAATTATCTATGTAGGAGTTCGAGCTGGTTGGTTGAGTTTCTATTGTGTGATAATAAAACGTAGGACACGCTCCTTTAACAAATGCCGAATCCCATGAACTTTCTATGCTAACTAATATCATTTTAAGTGTTGGATCACCATTTAACAAATGCCGAAGATCAAAGTTTTTAGATAATTTGTCGAAATCGTTGGATTAAAATAATTTATCAAATTCGTTGGATAAACAAAGAAATTTTAAATATGTATATTTTATATCATTCGAGCTCCAAGCATTTTTAGAAACAACTTTAATCCATGTTAAAATTTCAATATGAAAATATTACGATCTGAGTGGCTTGTATTATTAATATATATATATATATATATATATATATATATGTTCCAAAGTTGCTAAACTTTTATAACAGTGAAGTAGGCTGACTTTTGATTTCCAAGAGATATTTTAACAAAAGTATAGTGACGTCCATCATGCCAACAAAATCACATGGATTCTACAAACTTATATTGTTGTGAAAAATCCGTTAACAAGTTTGAAGCTTATCAAAAATCCTTATAATCATTCTTTTACCATATAGACTTTGTTAAGTAAAATAATTTTTGCTATTATATTTAATCAAAACAACATAAACTATGTGTATGATTCGTTAAAAAATAATAATAACTAGTTGACCACAATGACATCTATCAACTCGGTAGTCACATTTGATCAAATATTTATCCTTAACTCAACCAAATTTGATGCTCCAACATCTCACATAGTAAAGCAAAACTAAATGGTAAGTTAAGGGTTTGAACTACTTACCATTCATCACACACAAGGCCCCTAAACGGTCACCCAGCAAAGCACGACACTAACTCGATAAAATCATCCGTCGATCATCGTGACCAGTTGATAAACTAGGGCTAAACCTGGTTAGAGAGACAAACCAACGAGAGATGGTGAATGGGGTTGACAGTTAGACGAGTGAAGGAGGTTGTGTACGGTGTGGGTTTGAGGTTACGAATTTTCGATGGTCGCTAGGGTGGATGGTTGCCTGTAGAGAACAGAGGCGATGGTCGGAGTTCATGTATGTCCGGCATGTCCAAGAGCACAGCAGAGACACAACTGAGAGCATTACATATGAGGTTTGTGTGTGGCTCCTCTAAGATTCGAGAATGGTGAGTATTTATAACGGTTTCGATAGTAAAACAAATTCGTTTTGGGTCCTAACTTCAAGCAGTTCATCATGGGTGACCGGTCAAAGACGCGCTTTAATAAGTTGAACATTATTTGCGGTGTGAATAAGGAAGGTTTTAGTCTCCCCAAAATGGAAACACCGGGATTTTTGGTCTACATTGAATATGATCAGGAGAGGATTTGATTTCAAGGATTATGGATTCCGGTAATTACTGATGCCATTGAAGGAAATGCGGACCGGATTTTAGGCGGGATTTGGGCTGGATGTGTGGTAATTGTATAATGATCCCTTGCTTATGAACTTGGTTATCAATCGTTCATGAAGCTGACTCTAATCTACGATTATTGAGAGGGAGGTGTGCACACTACACATATGTGGAGGTTCTACAATAACAATTTTTTTATCATATTAAATTTTCTTTTATTCAAGCAAAATGATTTAATAATTCAATTTAAGTTTTTGAATGTATTTATTGTTGTAACTATGATTTGAAAACCTTAACCTTTTGACTAATTTACGAATGAACTATGTTCAATGAAACTATATTTTTATAGAGATATAGATTTTAAGGACAAAAAAGTTCCCTACGATAATTTATTTATTTATTATGAAATGATATACAAAATTTCGATTAACAACTAGTAAATGAAGCAAGTTGGTCAACGCCTCTAATAATTAATTGATTAACGACACATTTTATATGTCAACACATACGTATACAAAACGTATATATATATATCCTTTTTAAAGAAAAGTTAAAATAAAATAATAATTGAAGAGGACTATAGGTGGACCTTCAGAATAGATGAAAGGCTAAAATTTACAACTTGTTAAAAGATGAGGGTGACGGATATCACAGTCTCCCCTACTTTAGAAAATTTCGTCTCGAAATTCTTTTCAAGTGGAGGTTTCTATGAAACGAAAGGCGTTAAAAAAAACAAGTAGGTTTTAAAAATTTTACATCAGTCACGTTTTGACAAGGTTCAAAGTTGTTGTTTAATATCCAAAGCAAATGTTTCAAAATCCTTGACAGTTGACCCGAGGTTAGGAAGTTGAGGGTTTAATTGAGAAAGGTTTTGGGAATGTGTAATTGGTAAGAGTAGGGTGTTGATATAGTCGTCTCCCCTACTTTAGAGAAGTTTCTGACCGAACTTTATTAAGGACGTGCAACAGGAGTTCGACTTACAGAGAGTGTAAGAGTATACAAAGTTTGTGTTTTCTGTGTGGATGGTCCAGAGAAAGACTCTAGGAAGTCGAATTGAAGCTCGTGTAAGAACATTCTTATCGAAAATGCTAGCTATTAGTCAACGATCTAATAAGGAGATAGTAATGGGTAGGTTCTTAGTCAGACTCCTAGTCCGCTCCCACAGTATCGCTCGTGCTTATATATAGGGTGTACCGCAGCTAACCCACCACACTACTGATACTTTGGACTCGTACTGATTGTCTACCAATAGCCTAAGTAGAATCACACACCACCCCCATGTACCTGTAAATCCATGATTGCGTTCCGGACCGTAATCATCGATTTACCTTACACTAGGGTGCTATGCTTTTCCATAACACTAACATAAATAATACAAGAAACAATGCGTGCAGCCAAAATGTGTTTAAGTAGTAGATACTGCTCAAGTATAAGATGCGTTTAGAGGTTCTTCCCCTTTCAGGTTCGCCTTTTAACCGTAATGAGATTAATGTGTAAGTATAAGACATGATTAAGGGTTCTTCACCTTTCGGGTTCACCCTTAACCGGTAAATTTTTGTTCACATCATTGGGCTCTAAACAACCATATTGATAAACTCTGAGGATTACACCGTTCCCCTTGGGTTAGAGGAATACTCTGAACCGAGTCGTACATGGGAACTGGCTTAGATCTCATACGAGCTATCAATTAGTATGTTCGTTGGTCATGATGATGAACAAAATAATGTAAAGTATAACAGGGTTTTACTCACAAAAAAAAAATATGCATACCAAATATGCGTTCATGTAAGTATATAAGTATAGCATAAAATTTTGATTGAAGGAATAGCATAACGTAAATCGAATAAATTGCACAATTTGCACAAAATGAAAGTAAACGAGTTAAATTAATGCTCAAAAATAGTGTTGTAAGAATAACTACTAATAACTAGTGCGAGAATAGTTACGAATAACGCGTGAAAATAACTGCCAACAAAAGAATAATACAAAAATAATAAGATAATGTACGAATGTAACTATAAATAGAGTGGTGAAAAAAATGAAATTTACTGTAAATGAAAGTGCGCAGAACAGACGTATAGTCTACTGGTATGAGGATAACTTTTTGGAAACCGAAGAATGTTTTAAGTTCAAAACAGGTTCACTTGAAAAGATTTCGTAGGTACACATTTTCATGTGTTTACGAGAAGTCGAGTTTGAAAAGTGTTATAAGGTATATTATTAGTTGCAAATTCCTCCCGAACATATATTGGATACGTTATATGAAAACATGCAGATTTACATTTGATTTATAAAATATGCAATGCAAGTTTATAAAATGCAAGATGAAACCATTTCATGAATTGTGTGTAAATCTAATGTGTTTCGAAAGACCAAGAGTTAAAATGATGTGAAGGTTGTGAATGATCCCAGATGCCTTGACGAATTTTGGAAAATAAAATTTTCTGTATTTAAACATTTCTTTAACTTGTGGGTTGAAAAGTCAGAAATTTTTAATTGTTATGAAATGTTGAGAAAATCGAAGTGTTACCCGTTAAGACTGCGTAAACTTGAAACCTTTTAAATTTTCAAACGTTTACGAAATTTATACATTGAAAGATCATTTATTTGCAGGATCGTTAAGGCATCTCTTTGGGCTCATAGCGGGCTATTTGTTTCAAGGCACAAGGTGTATGAAAAGTGTGTTCTAATTTGGCGAATAGGCTTTGTGAAAAGACTTATAGAATAAGTTGTCAAATAATCGTTTTAGAGAGTAGTGTACTAGTCCGTATCGTGTCGGTAGGCATTTATGTATGAGTTTAGTCTGACTAAGAAGTTCTAACTAATGGTAGTTGGCTATGGCTTAGGAGACTGGGTGCAACAATATTAGTATTAGGTATATGAGGATATACTGTGACTTCGATCAAGTAAGTTTATAAACATGGAGATATAAAACAGGTTGAATAATAAGTTTGGGAAAACATGTTCATTTTTAACTGTGTGATGACGCAACATTCCTAAAATCAGAATGTGGTCGAAGTTAAACACAGAGTTTAAAACTTAGGTCGTGGGTAAAAATGTTTTAACACAAAACGAGTAATACCTTATAGTGTAAGAATCATGAGCATAAGTGAAATAGTGTAAGCTTTAATGCGATAATATATCGAACAAAAGTTTTAGTAATGATGATAAGGGATTCAAAAGCGAATATTCAATGAATAATGACATATGAAACATCGAGTGATTAAATTGAGTCTTCAAATGAAAAACAAACATAAATATCAATGATATAAAAATTGGAATTGTTTCCATAGGAATCTTTGACTAACTCAAGTATTTGAAATTTCCTAGTGACTTGTGGGGGCGTACTTTAGCCTATAAGTGAATGCTCATCCCAAGAGTTCCCATATAGGTATACGGGTCCCTCGTCTGATTGGGATTTATACGAAATACCAAGCCTAGACAGAAAATTCAGGATACAGGCGCTCACCATTCCAGATTGCACGTGCCCCATCAATAGTGAATTCCAAAACTTTAGCGAGATTAAAAACGAGATGCAGAAATAGATCCTTGAGATGTAGATTTCACTCCTAACTCAAAGATGTATTTCAAAGTTGAAAACTATTGTGGAGTGAAACCAATCACTAAGTTAAGGATATCACCCCCAGCTTAGTGGTTAAGTTTCCTTTTTTTTTTTTAAGGTAATACTCTTTGAGGTGTGGATGTCACTCCTATCTAAAAGATATATATTCCTAAGATAAATAACATATAAAGGAATGAAACTAATCACCAAGGTATGGATACCACTCCTAACTTGATGATATCGTTTCGTTTGTGAAATACGAGTGTCTTCTTCGCCAAGCAAATTATCGAAAGAATAACAAAAAAGAAGCATAGCGAAAATTTCTTAAAAGAAAATACAAGAATAAAGAGAAATATACACGAGAGGACTCGTGAAAGTAAGCTTAGTTATAGTCTAGGCTAAAAGGCATTCTAATAACCTAATTCCCTATAACCATGGCTCTGATACCAATCTATAACACCCCAACCGATGGCGGAATCATCGAGGTGTCACGTAGTGACGATTGTTCAAAAACACATGGTACTAAAATGTAAATATATTATTGAATAATTTGAATTGTCTTACATGGATGAAATGGAAAAAAAATACAAAAGTCTGAACAAAACATGAAATTTGAAATAAATTAATAAAAGCAAACACTAAAATCCAATGATATGGAACTAAGATCAAACTGCACCTGAAACATGTATAAAATAAGTTTTGTCAACATATGAAATGTTGGTGAGCATTCTTAGTTTTAATACATATAGTAAGTTGGAAAAATGGTATACAATTCAAGTGCAAAGCTACAGTCAATTATGTAAACTATGTATCATACAAATGAGCGAAATCAATCCTGTGACTGTATAATGTACTAAATGAACGGCGGTGTACTTATCCAAATAATTGGATAATAACTTAACAATGACCATGGATTCTCCGATGAAAAAGGGGGAGAATCAACCTAGGCGGGTTGTCAATCCAATAGCGCTATCCAATGTTAAGGTCGGCTTGTACATGGTTAATGATTTCACTAAGTACAAATGTATTCTACATGTAATGTCTAAGCATAAAGCACGTTTGTAAACAAATGCACATAGTACTAGAATTGTATTGTAAAAATGTAAACTTGTATGTGTAATTTGTATAAGTGTACATGTAACACCCCAAGAGTGAATAAACACAAAAAGGGGATAGGAAATACTCACCTAAAAGCTTCTCACTTCCAAAATCAATAATCATCCTCTTATATTAGATAAACATGCACCCTATAGTTGAAGCAAATAAAATAAATAAACGACGTGATATCTACAATTATCTATGTAGGAGTTCGCACTGGTTGGTTGAGTTTCTATTGTGTGATAATAAAACGTAGGACACTCTCCTTTTACAAATGCCGAATCCCATGAACTTTCTATGCTAACTAATATCATTTTAAGTGTTGGATCACCATTTAACAAATGCCGAAGATCAAAGTTTTTAGATAATTTGTCGAAATCGTTGGATTAAAATAATTTATCAAATTCGTTGGATAAACAAAAAAATTTTAAATATGTATATTTTATATCATTTGAGCTCCAAGCATTTTTAGAAACAACTTTAATCCAAGTAAAAATTTCAATACGAAAATATTACCATCTGAGTGGCTTGTATTATTAATATATATATATATGTTCCAAAGTTGCTAAATTTTTATAATAGTGAAGTAGGCTGACTTTTGATTTCCAAGAGATATTTTAACAAAAGTATAGTGACGTCCATCATGCCAACAAAATCACATGGATTCTACAAACTTATATTGTTGTGAAAAATCCGTTAACAAGTTTGAAGCTTATCAAAAATCCTTATAATCATTCTTTTGCCATATAGACTTTGTTAAGTAAAATAATTTTTACTATTATATTCAATCAAAACAACATAAACTATGTGTATGATTCGTTAAAAAAAATAACTAGTTGACCACAATGACATCTATCAACTCGGTAGTCACATTTGATCAAATATTTATCCTTAAGTCAACCAAATTTGATGCTCCAACATCTCACATAGTAAAGCAAAACTAAATGGTAAGTTAGGGGTTTGAACTACTTACCATTCATCACACACAAGGCCCCTAAACGGTCACCCAGCAAAGCACGACACTAACTTGATAAAATCATCCGTCGATCATCGTGACCAGTTGATAAACTAGGGCCAAACCTGGTTAGAGAGACAAACCAACGAGAGATGGTGAATGGGGTTGACAGTTAGACGAGTGAAGGAGGTTGTGGACGGTGTGGGTTTGAGGTTACGAATTTTCGATGGTCGCTAGGGTGGATGGTTGCCTGTAGAGAACAGAGGCGATGGTCGGAGTTCATGTGTGTCCGGCATGTCCAAGAGCACAGCAGAGACACAACTGAGAGCATTACATATGAGGTTTGTGTGTGGCTCCTCTAAGATTCGAGAATGGTGAGTATTTATAACGTTTTCGATAGTAAAACAAATTCGTTTTGGGTCCTAACTTCAAGCAGTTCATCATGGGTGACCGGTCAAAGACGCGCTTTAATAAGTTGAACATTATTTGCGGCGTGAATAAGGAAGGTTTTATTCTCCCCAAAATGGAAACACCGGTATTTTTGGTCTACATTGAATATGATCAGGAAGAGGATTTGATTTCAAGGATTATGGATTCCGGTAATTACTGATGCCATTGAAGGAAATGCGGACCGGATTTTAGGCGGGATTTGGGCTGGATGTGTGGTAATTGTATAATGATCCCTTGCTTATGAACTTGGTTTTCAATCGTTCATGAAGCTGACTCTAATCTACGATTATTGAGAGGGAGGTGTGCACACTACTCATATGTGGAGGTTCTACAATAACAATTTTTTTATCATATTAAATTTTCTTTTAGTCAAGCAAAATGATTTAATAATTCAATTTAAGTTTTTGAATGTATTTATTGTTGTAACTATGATTTGAAAACCTTAACCTTTTGACTAATTTACGAATGAACTATGTTCAATGAAACTATATTTTCATAGAGATATAGATTTTAAGGACAAAAAAGTTCCCTACGATAATTTATTTATTTATTTATTTTTTATGAAATGATATACAAAATTTCGATTAACAACTAGTAAATGAAGCAAGTTGGTCAACGCCTCTAATAATTAATTGATTAACGACACATTTTATATGCCAACACATACGTATACAAAACGTATATATATACCTTTTTTAAAGAAAAGTTAAAATAAAATAATAATTGAAGAGGACTATAGGTGGACCTTCAGAATAGATGAAAGGCTAACATTTACAACTTGTTAAAAGAGGAGGGTGACGAATGTCACAGAAACCAAGTAATGGTTATGCTCTTCAACAAAGTTTGAAACTTTAAAATTTTGTCCATTCTCTAACGAAAAAACTATATGAGCATTACAACCTGTTCTCTACGATGGTTTATTCCTACTTTTACCATTTTGAAGACTATCAAACGCTTTACAAGATTTGAATCCTTCCTTTGAACAAACCAAATGCTTCAACTTAAGAATCTCACCCTGGACATATTGACCTCCTTTGCGAACACTAAATCCAGCATTTTTTGCATATGTCACATAAAACTCATACGCATGATCAATCGATGGAAATACCATATCAACACATGGCGTCATAGAAGAGGCAACTTGTGGTTTATAAATTGTTGAAACAGCCTGAGTAGAACTACTTTCACCTCTATCATTGAAAATAAAACCTGAAAATCACGTAATAACTATTAACACAGTAACATAATGGCCTAATAAGCATAAATATAATAACGTAATGAAAATTACGTAACATGAATATAATAAACAAACAAAAAAACACGTAAAATTGTGACATTGTGATATGAAACAAACAAAAACACAAAAAAATAACGTAAATACTATCATTAATCCAAGAAATCAAACAAAAAAAGATGAATTTAATAACAAAACAAAGAACAATTAACGTAATGCTTCCATAAATAGAAAAACAACGAACAATCAATAAAAAAAAAGCTGAATTTAATTCAAATTCTACTAAACAGAAAACGAAATCATTAAAAAGAAATCAATCGAACAAAACATTACGTAATAGATAGCTCAAATCATACCTGCACAATCATTATTCACAGACATCTTTGATGAATGAATAAAGGAAAATCGTTTAGAGATATAATCGAAAGAGAATGAACTGATTTATGATTGAATGAACTGATTTATGATTGAATGAACTGAATTATGATCAATATTTATACTGATTTCAAAATCTAAAACAGAGTAAATACGAATTTGAATATCTGATCCTTTTATAAAAGATATGGGTTTTAAATTTCGAGTAAAATGACGATAGTACCCTTCAAGAAAACGCGCGTAGAAGCCTTCGCACGCTTCGCACGTTTATTAAACTTTTTATTTGAACCGATATATATATATATATATACTATATTATAAAGCATGAGGGAAAGATTCCAACCAAATTTAAATAAATACAACATATAATGCATATGGTACAGTGTCCTAATGAAGTTAGTAAGAGGGCAAAATAGTATTTTTATATGAATATTAAATTGTTCATGAAATAGATGTAAATAAATAATGCATGTATTAAATTAAAGGAAAGTCCATAAGTTTTCTACAAAATAATTTAATTGTTATAATATATATATAATTACTGATCCCTACAGATTGTGCTACTGTAGTATGACGCGAACCACAACGAAAAAACCAGACAATCTATAAAGCTAACCGTTGCATAACAACAAAGTCGGTTAGGGTTAAGTGAGGTTTATAATGATAATAAACATTCAATAGTAATGACGATAAACACTCAATAGTTTCTAAACTGATATAACATTAATCTTGAAGTTCTTCTCATAAATTTGTATGTATAAAAATATGAATTAAAATAAAATACAAGTTTTATACTTGGAGTAATATTATGTTAAGAAATTATATATATAATTTTCATTGATATCTATAAATGTAATCCTAAAGAATTTAAAAATACTAGGAAGTAAATATCAAAATAAAATTAAACATATATTAGTTATAGACTTAATAATTGTGTGGTTAAAACTTTTTGACTTCATAAAACCAAAAGCGTAGATAAATAAATAATACAACCTTTCATGTACCGGTACATAATTAGCCTTAAATAGTCAGTTTTTTCCGATTATATAAATTGTAATATCAAACAAGGGGAGGAAGAACCAATTATAGATTGTTGTTTGATTCCCTCCCAGTTTCATCATCCGTTGTCCCATGGTATTTCCACAACCACCTCACATGGATTATCAAATCCTGAAAACATTAGTAGCTACCTACGGAAAATCAAAGTTGTATTAGACTTCCAAACCATCAAATCTTGTTTTGTGCCACCACAAAGACTCGTCGACAACCGCGATTGGTTTCTAGGTGCAAAAAAAATAGAGTTGCGTCTGATTTCATTTGAGTCTAAAAGAAGTAATTTTGTTTGATGTTAAAGCGAGGTATAATTTTTAACTTTTGCATTTACTTGTAAATGTCATGGTACAGTGGAGTGCAGATTTTCAACTACTTGATTTGCTAAGATCAAGCCTTAGGACTTAGTTGTCTAATGTCTATTATAGAGAGAAAATTTCAGTAACAATTATAACTTGCTTATAACTAACATGTAAATCTTAGTTCTTTTTATCATATAAACATAAGTTATGGAAATCTTAGATATTTTGTAAAAATAAAGCTTTTGAAAAATTTAGAAATTTCAAGAATTTGAAGATATCTTTTATTTGGTTATAATAACAAAATCTCTCACATTGTCTATCCACGTTAGATTTAAATAAATATTATCATGAAATTTGATTATGATAACAATATCCTTATACATCAATAATATCTTTGAATAAAAGCTATTTACAAGGTTGTGTACATAAATATAAATGACATGTAGGTTGTATAACAACCTCTCATGGCATCCTCACTTCATTGACCACTTGATTGTCTTAACCATTTTGTTTTTCAATTGCGTATTGTCAACTCCGCTTCAACGCGCGGGCTCCACACTAGTGTGTGTGTGTGTGTGTGTGTGTGTGTGTGTATAGAGAGAGAGAGGGGGGGTCAAGTATAAAATGAAAACCCTCTTGAGTTGAGAAAACCTTTGAAAACCCATGTAAAAAAACATTATTTTTTTTTGAAAAAAATAACTAATGTAAGTAAAATACATGTTTTTAAGCGTTTTGGGCAAAAAAAAAGCGCCAACGGGGTGGTTTTATTTTTTAAAATAAACAAAGTTGCTGAAAACATATGTTTACAACAATTAAATAGCTAAAAACATATGTTTTCAGTGCAACTTTGTTTATTTTTTAAATAAAATCTCATCGGCGCTTTTTTTATTTTTATTTTTTTTACCTAAAATGCTTGAAAACATGTATTTTACATTGGTTATTGTTTTCAAAAATAAGTAATGTTTTTTTACATGGGTTTTCAAAGGTTTTCTCAACACAAATTTATATGAAATAACCAAATGTGTGTTACAATGTAGCATATAAATTAATGTACTATAATATAATAAAACAACAATTTTAATAATGTGAATAAGAATTAAATAACACTCTCATTTACAGCTCCATTTAGTGTAAAATATTCATTAGAAACTTGTGTATCACACGGTTATAACATTTTTTTATTATTAGATTAGAAAATTTAATATATGAGGTTAGATTAATAAAAGAGTTTTCATTTTATCCCAGAATAGACAAATTTATATGAAATAACCAAATGTGTGTTACAATGTAGCATATAAATTAATGTGTGTTACAAGGTTTTCTCAGCTCAAAAGAGTTTTCATTTTATCCCTCCCATATATATATATATATATATATATATATATATATATATATATCCTAGGAGTTTCCCGGAATAGACAAATTTATATGAAATAACCAAATGTGTGTTACAATGTAGCATATAAATTAATGTACTATAATATGATAAAACAACAATTTTAATAATGTGAATAAGAATGAAATAACACTCTCATTTACAGCTCCATTTAGTGTAAAGTATTCATCAGAAACTTGTGTATCACACGGTTATAACATTTTTTTTTTATTATTAGATTAGAAAATTTAATATATGAGGTTGGATTAATAAAATATCAAATGGTTTTAAATAAACGTAAATATTAAAGAATTAAATAAGAAAATAAATATTAAATAAATAAAAGATAAACTTAAAATAATGATTAAATATTATTTCATGTGAGAGTGAATTGAAATAATCATAAGATTTTTATTTATTTAATAGTAAATTAATAATAATAATAAAGATAAACGTACATATTATAAATAAATAAATATTGAATTAATCGGATTCTTTATAACCTAACAATAAGACTGTCGGCTTCCCCACCTCCTCCTCCTTCCTCCCGTTAACCCTAAACAAATATGTATAAAAAAAAAGATTAAAAAAACAATAGCTCCCCTCCACCGTCCACAACCACCATCACTGTCGTCATCACCACTCCACCTTTCGTTATTGTGGTAACACACGAACAATAGTGCTCTCTAAGTGACGCTTAGGAAACAGTGGAGGTGGGCTCTATTGTGTGAAATTTTTCCTAGGTGACAAGGACGCTAGTAGGGCTGTTCAAATCGCTCGCCGCTCGTGGCTCGTTTGTCGCTCGTTCGGAAAATGGTCGAAAAACGGTCGCTCGATCTTCTGCTCGGTTGTAAATGAGCAGATCGGCTCGGTTCGGTTTGTAAACGAGCCAAGCACGAGCAAACGTCCGCTCGGCTCAGTTCGGCTAAAATAAATTTTTATTTATTTATTATATATTAATTATAAATATAGACACAAATTACAGATATATTTATAGCTTTATATATAACATTCTATTGAACTTGACTCAAATATATGCAAAAAAAAAATATAACCAGCCCACTTAACACAATAAAAAATTTAACACTAAGTTTAATAGTAAAACCATAAGTCATCAGGTGACAGTCTTGACTCCTTTATATTATTAGTCGTCCATCACTAATCGATCATCAACTTCAACCTAAGCCTCATCCTCGGACACTCGGATTTCAATATTAGTGTTATCATCAAACAGTTCGACCTTAGTTGTCACCCGACAATGCAAACATCGAACGAAACATCCCAATTTTATACTTGTCCAAATTACTCTCTGCTCGATTCTCGCTCGACGCTCGCTCGGAAATATTAACGCTCGAAAAATGCTCGCTCGGTTTTTGGCTCGATTGTAAATGAGCCGCTCCGCTCGGTTCGATTTGTAAACGGGCCAAACACGAGTAAAGCTCTGATCAGATCGACTCGACTCGTGACCAGCCCTAGACGCTATCATTGTGCCGAGTAGCCTAATAGAAAATTTGTTCTGCGAAAGGTCAAGGACCCTTGTTTTCATTTACAATTACTATACATTTTAATATCATTCGTGAGCAAATAATACAAATATAAAGTTTGAACAGCTGTTTTTAACTCAAATATTATTATTAAACATGCCAGTGTTAGGTGTACAGGTAGTTTATTGAACATTTAATATTGATATAACAGATATAATAAAATATGCTATTATCAAAGTTAAGCTTACAAGTAGTTTATTAAACATTTAATATTCACATAAAACAAACATAAAATAGTGTAGTTCGTACATATTGTAATGGAATTGTACTTGTGAGCAGATTAAGTGAATTACCAATAATTGTTTTCCCAAATCTTTTAAAAAAAATATAAATAAATAAACACTCTTTATTATTTTTACAACTATTTTCTTCTTTGATTTGATAAAACATAAAAACAAAAAACAAAAAAAGAGTGATGTTCGTGGTTTCAATGACAACGTATTGGTCGTAACCACAAACAATAGCGGTTTGATGTCAATCTTATTTTATTAAGAGATTGTTCAATCTATTTAGACCCGTTTTAAGTTAGTAATTTATAAAGTTACATTACAAACAATAGCTATGAATGATGCCAATCTATTTGTACCGGTTTAAAGCTTTAGTAATTTTTAAAACTAACTCAGAAATGGGTGTCAACGGACCTATTGCCCACATACCCGCTATATATAGAAGAAAAAAAAAGATCACTCATTTTAACCAATTTTATAACTTGAAATTTGAATAAACACAAATAGACCTGCGACGACTTAAAAGATTTAAAAAATAAAGAATCATTTACATAACTAGCGGGTTTATCATTTTACAAATTACATTTGGGGGGTATTGGGGGAAAAAATCAAATTTGGTGATGTATAGAACTGATTTGGCGGTATCAAAAAAATATAAAGTTGATGCCGCCGAACCATTTGGCGGTATCACTTTATAGTTTATAGTAATTGACCAACAAGTCCTTGTAGTTTATAGTAATTGACCAACAAGTCCAATATATTGAGAAATCAAGCAAGAAAGTTATAACTCCATATTTATTTTTCATGTGATGATATTATTATCATTATTTAGTATTTAATAAAAGTTAAAAGGTAAATTTGATGATATATGGACAAAGATATGATAATCCTACAATCAAAACTCATAAAAATATTTAGATAATTTTGTATTCATGGGTTGGGTTGGGTTGGTTGTGTTAATTGAACCAGCTTTAATTATTTAACGCTTTGGGAAAAAATAAATTCAAAGGATAATTTTGTATTAATTAAATAAAAAAATATATAAGAATTATTCATGAATATAAATGTATACATAGCTTTATATTCTTCAAATGAAAAAAATAAGAAATGTTGATCAGTCGATTCCAAGTTTAACATGGTTAAAGTCGAGTTTGAACCAGGTTGTGTATTTTAAGTCGTCCATACTAGCCGACTTTCTTATGTTTGAGAATTATCGTAGGTTTAAACTGTTTATAAACCCTAGTGTGATTTGGCAAAAGAAGATATCGGTTGGTTCGACATAAACTAAATAGTGGTTATGGATCAATAAGTCTGTGTCAATTTATTAATAAAACAAATTAATGTACTAAATATGGTTAAAACAATAATAAAACAAATCAAGACGCTATGAATATTAAAATAATAATACATTAAATTATTTTTAGCATGTTTGATTCCTACATGTAATGTAAGTTATAAACTTATAATTTTATAGATTTAGTACTGTAAGTGTTACGGACTGATATATTCACTAAAAACAAGTATTTATAAAGAGCTAAAACTAGTTTTCTAAATATTTTTATGAGTTTTGATTGTAGGATTATCATATCTTTGTCCATATATCATCAAATTTACCTTTTAACTTTTATTAAATACTAAATAATGATAATAATATCATCACATGAAAAATAAATATGGAGTTATAACTTTCTTGCTTGATTTCTCAATATATTGGACTTGTTGGTCAATTACTATAAACTACAAGGACTTGTTGGTCAATTACTATAAACTATAAAGTGATACCGCCAAATGGTTCGGCGGCATCAACTTTATATTTTTTTGATACCGCCAAATCAGTTCTATACATCACCAAATTTGATTTTTTTTCCCCCAATACCCCCCAAATGTAATTTGTAAAATGATAAACCCGCTGGTTATGTAAATGATTCAAAAATAAATCTTACTGTAATTAAAATTAACTTTTTTTAGGACCTAAAGAACATTAAAATCCCTTGTTTTTTTTTCAAGAAACATTAATCATTAATTCTGATAATAATCCTACAGGATTCATACAAAAACTGAAACCATAAACTAGCAAATTCATCTTCAGGGTCAATATTAATATTAACATCACGAACTGATTATTGTTAATAAGCTAGCTCGATGCCTCTGAGATACTGTTTAACGATGGGTGCCATCCTCTAGCCTTCATTGCAGCCGCTGTCTTTCGGTCTTTCTCCGATCTCTTCATCTGCATATACACATAATTTATTTATAAACATTTTTTTATTATAATTAATAGAAAAACACAAAAAAAGGATTAATTAATTCAGATTATACAAACCTGTTGGTGTGTTGTTTCTGATTGATTAGATCTTATAGCTGCCGGTATATTTTTTCCGGTGAGTTCTTCAGTTGGCACCGGTTTTTTCATATAATCATTAACTTTTCCGTTCTTCTTTGCCATTAATCCTTTCATTACCTCTGCAAAAATTAAGATAAAATTATAAAAAAAATATTAGTTACATACTTAGATTATATGCATAAAGTTAGCATCGTGGTGCTAAGCATGTTTTAACTAGGTAGTTTTGATGGGATCCATTTGTATGATAACTAATATTACCACCTTAAATATTATATATTTTCTATTTTATTATTTTAAAAGTATTTGTAGTGGCGGAACCAAGAAAAATGTTAAAAAAAATTTATCAAGGTACCATCCCCGTTTTAACTACCAGTTTTGATGGGATCCATTTGTATAATAATTAATATTACCACCTTAAATATTATATATTTTCTATTTTATTATTCTCAAAGTATTTGTAGTGGTGGAATCAAGAAAACGTTAAAAAAATTACCAAGGTACCATCCCGTTTTAACTACGCAGTTTTGATGGGATCCATTTGTATAATAATTAATATTACCACCTTAAATATTATATATTTTCTATTTTATTAGTCTAAAAGTATTTGTAGTTGCGGAACCAAAAAAACGTTAAAAAAATTACCAAGGTACCATCCCCTTTGAGAATATTAAATGCTAGTTAATTAATTGATACAACCAAACTAATTACAGCCTGGTTGTATCATGGTGTGTACAGCGTACATACGCTACTAGAAAATGTTACATTTCCCAAAAAAATAGTTTGAAAATTCGTCGTAAGACGATGTTTCAAACTAATTTCCGACAAAAAGCTAGAAAGTTCTAAACTTTTAGTCGTCATATGAGTATGATTAGAGGGCGTGTGAGTTAGCCATAAAATTAAAATAAAAGGTTAACATATACACTTTCATAGTGACAACACACCTTGGGTAGTAATAAGTCGATAAATATGACCAACAGTGAGACTCTCAGTCGGTCGAAGAAGCTTGATTCGGGTAATCCGAAGCGGCTGACCACTGGTGGTGATGGTGGCACCGGTGTTATTTTGTTTTGTGGGGGCGGTTGTGGATGGTGGACGAGAAGAATATAAGGTGGTAGTAAGCAATAGAGCAACGTAGTGACCAGGGTTAAGTTTCATGACCTCGGCTGCAGTGATGGTGGCGTACAACCGGTCAACTTTACCGTTGGGGTGTTGGATGATTAAACTTGCATTATCGATAGCTTGGCAGTTACCCATAATATTGGTTGGCTGTTAATATGTTGTGGTGGTGGGAGATGAGTGGTGTGGTTGTAGAGAAAGAAGTGCGACCTACGGTGTTTGTGTGTATATATATATAAGGGAAGTGAATGCCAACAGCGACTGAGAGGACCACATGGCAATTGGCATCAATGATTTCTTTTTTATTTGCAAATATTAAGTGTATCATTGACTCTTAAGTTTACTTTTTTTCAACGGCAAATTTTACTCTAAGACTTGAACTCATGACTACCCTTTAGGTGTTCTTAGAAGATTTGCTTTTACAATTGGGTCACCAACCCCAATGGCTACTCTTAAGTTTACTTAACGACTATCATTATTATTATTTTTTTTAACTAGCTGTATAGACAAACCTGCGCTTCGCAGCAGGCAACGATCTTGCTATGTGATGTATCAATGATAATACTCGGTATTATTTCAGTTCATGACTCATAGAAAGTTTGATCACTATCGTTCCGGTTCATTCATTAAGGTAAACAGAGGAAAAAGTAAGCAAAAACAGATAAAAAGCAAAAATAAAATAACGAAAATATGTGAAAGTTAAATAAATCAACAATGAAAAAAGTTACCGTTGGTCTCCCAACAGTTCCTTTTTAAATCAACTTAAAACCTATTAAATTTTACCATTATATATAATACATTTCAATTCTATCACCCCACGCCATAATAACCAAACTGTGTTACCAAGTGTGAATACAAGAGTCGATCTATAGCATACTTTGTTCAATCTCGTTTTGTGGTAAAGTGATGGCCAAATTCTGAGTTCTTGTAGGTGGTGAAACAAAACGCGATAGTGAATCATTACACCACAAGTGGATGGACATCGAATCTAAATTGAAACCTTTGAAGCGATGTTTAAGACAAACATGGTTGAAGAGACAGCCGATTCTGAAGAAATTTCCATCGAAGTCACTCAAATCGACTACACTTTTGAGTGAGGCGAGGAATTTGAGTATGTTTCGTCATGACAAATGTTACACCCTAATTATTTCTAATTTAATGTTTTAGTTCTAAGTATTTTTTATTTATGTTTTCATGTAATGTTTTGGTGTTAAGTATTTTAATATAAACGATGGCTTTTATTTAGACTATCCGTTGTGGCCCGCAAGCAGCCTGTCGCGAGCCACAACTATAACTACATGGCTAGCGGATTCCATAACTGGGCCACGTGAAGTGTCAGCGAACGATGGGACGTGAGCCAGCTCGCGTCCGTTAGCGGGCTGGCTAGACTTTTTAAATTCAAAAATTAAATTCACCCACCCAATTAATTACCCCATCTATATATTTACCCCAACCATCTTCTTCTTCTTCTTCATACTCAAACCATCTTCTTCTACCTTCAATTTTCAAACAAAACTTCATCATCATCATCATCATCATCATCATGGTGTAGTGGATTGAGGAGGAGGAGTTAGCACTCGTGCTCGCGTACCAACAAGTCCACGGGGACGCTGATTCGTCAAGGCGTGGATACGGGACTCGCGGCCCACAGTGGCACCGGGTTTTGGCCGAGTTTGGTACCCTTGTAGGGGTACCACCCGTACCAATGACTCAATCTCCCACAAATTCGGGGACATGAAATCGAAGTGTAAACGCTTCGAAACCGCGTACAAAGCGGTGAAGGAGGATATGCCCGACGAAACCAATGACGTGCTCGTCGCCTTCGCCAAAGTGGAGTACCTTCGGACGGTTGGCCATAACTTTAACCACATTTCGGCGTGGCAAATGTTACGCTCGGGCCTACGTTAGGTTTTTATTTTTTATTTTTTTTAGTGTAGTTTCCCTTTTTTTTAGTTTAATGTTTTTTTAGTGTAATTTTATTAATGTAATGGTTTTTTTTAGTGTAACTTTTGTTTTATTTTTTCGTGTAATGTTTGTTTTATTTTTATTTTAGTTTAAAAAATTGTTGTAAAAAATTAAATACATTTGGTAAAAAAAAAAACATCACTCACCTTGACCAATAACACTCTCTAGCGAGCGACCGCTGGCCGCTAACAAGTGCCAACCAGGCATTGACGTGGCACAATATTATGCGATAAATCATTCGTTCACCTCTACAAACAACGGATAATTTTAATTTAATGGGTTATTAATTACAATACACAAATGCAAAATTAAAAAAAAAATAGATAAAAAACCATTAGTTGGCACTATCATGTATCCATTGTCCACGTCATCACCACCCGCTCCCCGCCTTTCTTGTTTCATCCCCACGTAATGTTTACCATAACACAAGATCCTAAACTATTTTGAACATATTTTCAGTAACACGTTAATGCTCTTGCATATATTTGGAGCAGTGTTGTTAAACCCGGATCGGGAATCGGGACCTGAACCGGTCCGGATCAATGGTTTGAGGGGTTGAACAGTTTATTTTTTAATTGTTTGGGTTTTTTTGGCAGTTTGTCAAACCAGTGTCCTGGTGAAGGCTTCAGTTCGATGTCCGATCTTATTACAAAAACATTAGGAGATAAACATTATTGAAACGTGTTCAGAAGAGTGAGCTGATTGCGTGATGCAACAGCAATTGGTGCATTTCCTGAGACCATGAATAAAAAGCCTGCCAACTCTTCCATTAAATATTCTCTAGTTTACGCTAACCTCACACTATTTTTCCACGTCATCCTTTCTTCCACGCGCCCATTATTACACACTACAAAGTACAAAGAGATTGAGATACACCTTCTTTATCTTTTATTCCTTTTCAGTGATTTACAACAACCGTCCTTCATCTTCTATGTTTTGTAGATTTCTCCCCCTTGATATTCTAGTGCCAAACATATCAAAACCTTTTTTTTTAACTAGCAAAGCTTATGAATAACGTATCAAAACCTAAGACCATTCACAATAAATGCCCCATGTTAGTGTGAGTGGGGCCTTTATATTATATAGAGCGAGTATAAGTGGTTGTGAGTAGAGAAGCGAGAAAATATATAGAGGAGACACTATTCATCAGATGCCCTATATTAGTGTGAGGGGGTCTCGTATTTCTGGCCCTATATGAAGAAGTTCCAACCGTTGGGCGGACGTTGGACCATTTGGAGCAATCTTGTAGCCGCCGCCAAAGTCTCAGGTATTGAAAATTCCCATGTGTGGCTTTATATTCTTCCAAAGTCGCCTCCAAAATCTACTCGTCGCTTTGGCCGGTTTTCCAACCGTACCTTGTGCGTTGTTAAATGACTTGAAAGTTGATGCATTTGTTGTTAATATCGCTCCACGTGCCCGATATTGAATCCGCGGGCCGGTAGTCTTCTCCCCTACTAGTAAGACCAAAAAATATTGTCCGGATTCGTTTCCAAAACTCACCTTTATTTCGATAGTTTGCTAAAAAAAACAAACAAAAAAAATATATAAGTGCGCATTGAAAAAAAATATATGTAAAAAAAAAATATAACATAACAAGAAATATATATCTTACAAACAATGGGATCCTCTGAAACGTCAACCCACGCTAGGGCTAACGTGTACAACTCTTCGTCATCCCATGGTTGTACGTTTTTTTTTTTTTTTTTTTTGCGCGGGGTTCGGTTTCTTTCTTTTTGTGGGATCGTCTTTATCGCCCGGTTGGTCGCTCCGGCTCCTGGGTCTCCGGAACTGAGATTGGGTCTTGCCAAGCTTGTGATGACCCGAACATTTAAGAAGACCCAAAGACTTGGGATGACCCGTAACCTCCCATGTTGAAGTTATACGTGTTAGGGTCCCATCCCATATGTTGGTTTAACAAGTTCATATACCCCATTTGATTTTGAACCGAACCCGGAGCAATGGGTTGGTTAGGCTCGCCAGACGAATGAAAACCGAAACCTCGACCGAAAGGATTCATCTTTGTGAGTTGAATGGTATGTGTTTGAATGTGTGTGTGAAAAATTTGAATGTTTGTGTGATGAGTTTGAATGTTTGTGTGAAGTGTTGTGTGTAATATGATAAATACATAAAGTGTTTAATTTTTTTTATAAAGTTAACCGTTCACAACGGTTGAACCCAACGTTCCAATCACCAATACCAATGCTAAAACACTCGCCATCTCCATAACCTGCAATGCCATAAAGCCTCCATAGCGCCGCGAGGGGGGGTTGTTCCCGGCGCTATGGAGGTGCAAAACGCCCACTACGGGTGCACTTATAAGGGGCAGACCACTACCAGCAAATAGAGCTGGTACCCCATTACCAAGGATAGTGGGGGCTGGTATGTTTCACGGGTTGTAGACCCCGGATGGATTAAGAGTGGGGGTTTTTGTTTTTTATGGGTTGGGTGATATATCAGTTCATGATTGCAGGAAATCAGAGTAGTTCAATGAAGTTTAAGGTAGTGCCCCGCCCTGACGCCCTCCCTTAGTTTCATATACCAACATGTCTCTATCGGTTTTATTCCTTTGCATAAAGTCTATTAACATTTAAGATGTTTTAGAAGTATGTTATCTTAAACTTCGTCTTTGTCTAGCCTCAATCACGAGAGCTATTGGATACATGTCCTACCGAAAAAGCTTCTTTTCTTTCCGTGTACAACACTCTTTTAAGTTTTTATCAAAAATATTTTGAAGATGTTTAGCCCTTTAAAAAACCGTGTTCAGTATTTGTTCAATTGTATTCATGTATGTGCAGGGGCGAAACATAGTGAAGGCCCGGGGGTGCCTCGACACTCGCCGTTTTGGACACAATAGTGGAATTTTGCGATTTTTGTAGGTAATTTTTATATGAATTGAGTTCCGCTCCCACCGATTTGATATTCCGGCCCCAACCGATACCGATCGGAAAAAAAATGAGTCCAGTCCCTGGCGATTCGATCTCCAAGCTTCGCCACTGTGTACGTGTGTTCACTTTTTTTTTTATCGATAGGTAGTGGACGTAGCTTTTTTTTAGACAAATATAACTTAAGTTTTACGTAAAGAGTTTGTTTCACATGATGTGTGTAGTATGTACTAGAGTAACTAGACTAACAGTCGTCTTGACACAAGTCCTGTATCATTTTTATATCAACTTAAGAGTTCCTTTTGCAATTTTTCAGTAAAGTTATGGGTTGTTTTATGAAAATTATCATTATGATTAAGATTTTTGAAATGATTTTGTTGTACTATTTCAAAACATTCAATATCCTTTTCCGGTTATAATATAAGTTTGACCAAAAACATGTTAGCCTAGAAAGAGTTGACTGTGACGGGCACACTGATCTTTAATGCAACTAGGTGTTTAATCTGCCGCGCGTTGCGGCGGCGTCAATCAATTCGTTGTGGCGGCAATACCGAACCGATACCGAACTGAGTGGTTTCGGGATCGGTATCGGTACCCATATTTATGGATTTTCGGATACCATACCGGTACCGTACCGATACTGTAAAGTTTTTGAATAAAATAATAGTATATAATATATTAATTAGGAATGAGCATACAAGGCCGAATACCGATCCTATCCCGTCCCGATCACGATACCGTACCGAACCGAGTGGTTTCGGGATCGGTATCGGTACCCATATTTATGGATTTTCGGTTTCGGTATTGTCGGTATCGATACGGGATCGGTATAATATATTAATAGTATATAATATAATATATAATATAATAAAGTTTTTAAATAAAATAATAATATAAATAAAATATTAATATAATTACTATTCACTTTGTGTTACTATTCATTTAGTTTGTACATTAATATAGTATAATGCATAGAAGTTATAGTTTTCCACCGTCTTCTTTAATGCATGTTGAAAATATGGTCTTTAACTTTGACTTTGTATAAGGTATTTTAAATTTTTGTGGTCAATATCAACACCTTCATGTGAACGTTTGTTTAATAAATTCCATATCAATTTATTCACGTTCAATTAAAAAAAAAACACACACACCTCATGCCACAGGAGAAAATAGCAAAAGAATAAAAAAGACAGAAAATGCAATATATGCCTGAAAAGTAGATAATAATCAATCAATCATACTCAGTATATCTCACTAATAGTAAAAACTATTGATAGGGTCACGGGGTAGTTTTCGCCTTTCTTGAGGTAAACTTACTAATAAAGTAGCAACAAGCACCTTCTTTCTCAAAGTCAAGCTTCTCCCTTCTTGCTTTAGTTTTCAATAAGGCTCGCGCAGGGGCGCTCACCCTTTTTTGGCTCCTTCCCGGCCTGGAAGTTCGCTTCTGACGACTAGGCTAGCGCTTGGACTGGGAAGCAAGCTAAAGCTACCTTGAATCAAATCAATCAATGAATGAAAATAAAGATAAAAAAAACCGCTTACGGAGCGGTAACGATGATGCTAAGTAATTTGCATAGAGAATGGATTCTAGTTTAAAACATTTTTTATTCGAATTTATTAACTATTCTTTTGTCTTTTCCCTTGAGCCGGCGGTCTTTTCAGAAGCAGCATATCTATTGATATGGGTAGAGGTAAGGAGTTGTGATAGCCCTCTCGATACCTTATTGGAGCTTTGTAACCAGTGACCGGTTCCCGTCGCTAGAGCCTTTTCCTAGTGTTCGGAGCCCCAACGAGGAAGGCATTAGTGGTTTGTGGCATAATGCTAATCCCTCTTTTTGTGCTACTCCTACTCCTAGGGCGGGAAGAAGATAAGAAAAGGCCGAGCGTTCTCTTGGTTTCCCAACCTGTTGCTTCTGAAGACTGCCCTCTCTCGGTTGGATGTTGGTCCAGCCTACTATGAGGATCCCGTATCCAGCAACCCAACCTATACGAAGGGCATCCATCAAAGCCCCTTTACTAGATTGGAGCTATGATGCTTACCTTCTTTTTATTAAAAAGAAAAGGGCTTTTTCAGCTGGTGCGCCGTAGCGCACTTCCGTTTTCCCTTGACTAGTAGGGGTCCCGTGGTTCCTATGCCGCCGCCTTTCCCGATCCTTTTCTTTTAGTGCTTCGACCCGAAGCGATAGCTTCTAGCTAGTTCAGTGGATAAGATGGCTGCGCTCTAGAGCTCACTCAAGAATGGGACGGCAGTGGTCCGCCGGCAAGCTCGTTCTGATCTTGGACGGAGTACATTGGAATCCTGAAGCACCACCACGAGCGCTACCGGGCGTCCGCCTGCGGCGCGGTAAGGCACCACCCTGTTGTGCCAGCAGAATTGGCGTGTCAGCTTAGTTATCCTCATCAATAAAAATGTGATCAAATTGTCTTGTCATCATCGTCTACATTTTGATTTGGTCCAACTATGTAAATTCATTTAATTCAACTTCTAAAGTAAAACGTGTTATTGATAAAATATTAAACAAATGTCAACGAATGGCAAAAAAAGCTTCATTCTTTCAAAAAATGTTTTTCATGAGAATGTTATGATATTTTCCTTCTATTCTAGTCATGATTATGGTTGGTTGACTATGAGATCCATCGATATGCACCAGTTAAGTTGGACATATATAGGGTGGTTATATTTAAACCCCTCACCTTCTATTTTAATCCCCTTCAAGCGCCTCGCTTAGGCCTAAGCGAGGCGCTTGGAGGGGGTAATTTATTTTGGTATTTTTGATGTTTTGAGTTGTTTTTTTTTTTAATTTAATAATTATAAAAAGTTAAAAAAAATTAAAAAACAAAGTAATAACCCTCAATATTGTCAATGACTTAAATTTGACATCATCAACCACGTAAAGTCAATGAATGCGGTATGCGCGTTAAATTTCATTAAATGCGGCAACACAGGCAAGTCCTCGTCTGATAACAACTGAAAAGTAGCCGGTGCAAGTTATGTTGTAGCTTTCAAAACACGACGTCGTTGTTGCTCATATGTTATTATCTCTTCTCTTATTCTCTGTTTCTCTAGTTCTCGATGGATTATTGCTCTCATATCATGGATCAGAGAGATTCAAGCTAATTAAACTCATATCTCAAGCCGGTGCAAGTTATGTTGTAGCATCCTTGATCATCTTCTTGTTCAACACACACCAGCTTTTTCATCACAGTTTCCAACCACTAATACCAGATTGATGATACTCAATTTCGGTTGATATAAAGTATATCAGAGAAAGATTTAGTTGAAAGTGGATACAATGGATCAGAGAGATTTAAGCTAATTAAACTCATATCTCAAGCCGGTGCAAATTATGAAATGACACATGCAGAATGTAATGTCATGCACAATGTGATTTGTATTAATGGCAAAGTGATTTGTAAGGGAAGAAGAAGAGAATGTTATATATGTTTACCTTCCCATGGAAACTCTGAAGACCTTAACGGAGGTTTGCTAGAGGGTCATTGGTCTTCAGAGTTTCCAACCCCTAATACATTCATCAAAGGATATTCATGTGAGAATGATTTCGTACAAGATTCCTATGCAAGCAAGTCAAATTCAGTTGTTAGACCAACTTGAGATATGAGTTTAATTAGCTTAAATCTCTCTGATCCATGATATGAGAGAATAAGAGAAGAGATAATAACATATGAGCTTCAACATAACTTGCACCGACTTGAGATATGAGTTTACAGGTAAAGAGATGAAAACCACTACTAGGGTTCTTTTCAGTGAAGGCTGCGAAAAGCATGCAGCGGATGATTGCCAGTGAGATTGATAACTGGACAGGTTAGCCATGTGTTTGTCAAAAAGGTAGAGCACACCACTAGAGCAAAAAGTTGTGTGTATGAATAGTGACCCTCTGGCAAACCTGCCATTAATCGGTTTTATTTAGCGTAAAAAGTTCATTGTACATATACCTCCTTATCTAAAAACAAATCACATCATTGTAGAGGTTACTAGGTTACTCATTACCGTTGGACGTTGAAGGTAAACATGGACAGTGAGAAGTGAGATTGATAACTTCTCTATGGAAGTTGCTAAAATAGTTAAACAAAAGCTGAAATTGAACAGTTATTTGGCAACATACTTGAAATCAATGGGAAGATAAACAATCCTCATCCACAATGTTCTTACCTATGAGTTTAATTAGCTTGAATCTCTCTAATCCATGGTATCCACTTTCAGAATCTGAAGAGAAGCTATCATCTCAGAGAGATATCTGTCAAGTCCAAATATTGCAAGTCCAAATCATTGTACGATGTCTTTTTCAGAGGACCTCGACTCTTGAGATGTTGCAGGTGTTTGAAAAGTTTGAACTGAAATTGAACTTTTCATGCAAGCAAGTAAAATTCAGTTGTTTTACTAATTTCATAGTCTTGATACTTTTAACAATCGGTTTCATCTTTGTTTTCTTGAGTTCAACTTTCCATGATCTACCTTTATCATCTCAGAGAGATATCTGTCAACGATGGAAGGGAACCCGAAACAATAAAAAGTAATTACAAAGAAGATGATCAAAGATGCTACAACATAACTTGCACCGGCTTGAGATATGAGTTTAATTAGCTTGAATCTCTCTGATCCATGGTATCCGGTTGTTTTCAGGTTGTCTTCATCGTTGACCGCTATCTCTCGATAACAACTGAAAAGTTGTCTCATTAATTCCAATTCCAATTCCACCGGTGCAATCAGAATCTGAAGAGAAGCTATCATCTCAGAGAGATATCTGTCAACGATGATGGCGCAGAGGTTAGCGACAACTTTAAATTTTGAATGATCGTCGGTTTGCTCTATATATACCAATCAACAGTAGCGATCATTACAGTTATTTGGAATGTTTCTGATCATTGTCAGATATATCGGTCAACGATGAAGGCAACCTGAAACGACATGAACATTTATAACCTTTCTGTACCTGTGGCCAAAAGAACCTGATAAAGGCTGTACACGAGTATAATCAAACAAGGGTTGCCCGGAGTTTGATTAGCTTGAATCTCTCTGATCCATGGTATCCACTAACCGTAGCAACGTAGTTCCTTTTTACCTGGTTGCAAAGGAACTTCAGGCCAGCCAGACGTTTGTCAAAAGCAAGTGTGAAGATCAAGATCAAGAAGACTGGATACCATGGATCAAAGAGATTCAAGCTAATCAAACTCATATCTCAAGTTGGTCTAACAACTGAATTTGACTTGCTTGCATAGGAATCTTGTACGAAATTATACAGTTATTTGGAATGTTCCTGATCATTACGGTCAACGATGAAGGTGTGTTGTATGTATAAAATTGTGAATAATTGTGAGAGTCGATATGAGAGCAATAATCCATCGAGAACTAGAGAAACAGAGAATAAGAGAAGAGATAATAACATATGAGCTACAACGATAGGCGTTTTCGATTTCTAAATGAATAAACGACTTAAACTTGACATCATCAACCACGTATAGTCAAATATTTATTCTCCATATCCATACCTTGTTTCAAGTATCTTGTAAAATTCATTTCGTCTTCAAGACTTCTATGAGTCAACAAAGGTTGACTTTTTTGAGCATTAACAATGACTATATTACATTATTATTATTTTTTTATTATATTTGTAATTTAGTTCCTTTGTTTTATTATTATAATAATTTGTTATTATCAAGAATCGGAAATTAGTAAAACGATTTATGAAAGTATCAAGAATCGGAAATTAGTAAAACGATTTAATAAATCATTGCTCAGACGTTGGGGTTTGATAAACACAAAACTTATTATTTATAAAGCAACAAAAACACAAATCGTACCGTGAAATAAAGAGAGGCCCATTAGGAGTGCCGTGGAGGAAGATCGTCGGTTTGCTGTAGTCGATGATGGCACAGAGGTTAGCGGTAACTTTAAATTTTGAATGATCGTCGGTTTGTACAATGATGTGGTGTCTTCAATGATTCTAAAAAACTTGAAAGTAATTACACCGCTTGAGATATGAGTTTGATTATTATCGTATTTGCAACTTAGTTCCTTTCTCTCGAAAAACAATCCGATTGTTAAAAGTATCAAGACTATCAAATTAGTAAAACAACTGAATTTTACCTGCTTTGCATGAAAAGTTATTTTTAAATGTTTGTTAATATATCTTTAAATGTTTGATCTGCAATATTTGAAAATTATCATTTCTTGACATGCTTGGTAACACCTTGATCTGTAATATCTGAAAATTATCATTTCTCAAAAAGTAATTAAAAACACTTAAAAATGAATTAAAAACAATTGTTGCGAGTTAGGTTTAGTCGGAGGACCACGTACAATGATTCATCAAAGTTGTACAAAGCTGGATGTTTTTACTGGAAAACCAAAACGAGCAATTAACGAAGCGAAACGGAGAGTTTTAATTTTCTTGGCTTGGAAACAACTTAAAAGAACCAAAAATGAATTAAAATTATTTTTTGGTGATTAACAGATAATTTTAAAGAATTAAAAGAAATTCAAATTTTTTTTAAAAAAGGCCAAAGCACCTCGCTTTGGTCAAAGCGAGGCGCCTGTGGTCTAATCAAACCACTAAAGCACCTCACTTTGGTCAAAGCAAGGCACTAAAGCGCCTCGCTTTGACCAAAGCGAGGTGCTTTGGCCTTTTTTAAAAAAATTTGAATTTCTTTTAATTCTTTAAAATTATCTGTTAATCACCAAAAAATAATTTTAATTCATTTTTGGTTCTTTTAAGTTGTTTCCAAGCCAAGAAAATTATATCTCTCCGTTTCGCTTCGTTAATTGCTCGTTTTGGTTTTCCAGTAAAAACATCCAGCTTTGTACAACTTTGATGAATCATTGTACGTGGTCCTCCGACTAAACCTAACTCGCAACAATTGTTTTTAATTCATTTTTAAGTGTTTTTAATTACTTTTCGAGAAATGATAATTTTCAGATATTACAGATCAAGGTGTTACCAAGCATGTCAAGAAATGATAATTTTCAAATATTGCAGATCAAGGTGTTACCAAGCATGTCAAGAAATGATAATTTTCAAATATTGCAGATCAAGGAAAGAATGAAAATACGTGATGCACATACCGTGAGTGTAGTCCATTGATGTATTAATATATTATTTAATCGCAAGTTTCAATACTAGATAATGCACGTAACTCCCTAGGCACATTTCCCACCCTTTAAATAAGCATTAAATACTTTCACATTATATATTAAATACTTCTCCAATTCCTATATAATATTCCTTAACTTTCTCTCTTCCCCTTCTCTAACCCTCCATGCAAATCATCCCAATTCTGTCAAAGAAGATGTATTCACCATTTCAAATGATTTGCCTCCTTTTGAATTCAGGTAGTACTAGTTAAGGGATTGTCAAAGACCGATCGAACATCTTTTTGTTTGTTTGTTTGCTTGAATGTCTATGGAAACAACAATGGATTTGTCAAAAGCAAGTGTGAAGATCAAGATCAAAGAAGACAGTACGTTCAACGATGAAGTTGTGTTGTATGTATAAAATAGTGAATAATTGTAGTGTGTTCGGTGCAGTCGACGAACATCATTCAAAATTTCAACTTCCCGTTCAGGTGCTTAAGTCCACCTTGAGATATGAGTTTAATTAGCTTGAATCTCTCTGATCCATGGTATCCGGTTGTTTTCAGGTTGTCTTCATCGTTGACCGCTATCTCTCGGATAACAACTGAAAAGTTGTCAACGATGATGGCGCAGAGGTTAGCGGTAACTTTAAATTTTGAATGATCGTCGGTTTGCTCTCTATATACCAATCAACAGTAGCGATCATTACAGTTATTTGGAATGTTTCTTATCATTGTCAGAGGGTCACTATTCATACATAAAGAGATAAAGGTTGTACACGAGTATAATCAAACAAGGGTTGCCCGGAGTTTGATTAGCTTGAATCTCTCTGATCCATGGTATCCACTAACCGTAGCGATCATTACAGTTATTTGGACTATTGCTAAATTAGTTAAACAAAAGCTTAAATTATACAGTTATTTGGAATATTCTTGATCATTACAGTGAGATATGAGTTTAATTAGGTTAAATCTCTCTGATCCATGATATGGGGGCAAATAATCCATCGAGAACTTGTGAAAGAGAGAATAAGAGAAGAGATAATAACATATGAGCTACAACATAACTTGCACCGACTTGAGATATGAGTTTAATTAGCTTGAATCTCTCTGATCCATGGTATCCGGTTGTTTTCAGGTTGTCTTCATCGTTGACCACTATCTCTCGGATAACAACTGAAAAGTTGTCTCATTAATTCCAAAACCTAAAGAGAAGATATCATCTCAGTGAGATTGATAACTTCTCTATGGAAGTTGCTACAATAGTTAAACAAAAGCTGAAATTGAACAGTTATTTGGAATGTTTCTGATCATTACAGTTATGCCTTTTTTGGTGAAATGAACTTGAAGAAATGATTTGGTGGATCTATCATGAGTTAAACAAAAGCTGAAATTGGACGGTTATTTGGAATGTTCCTGATCATTACTTTTCATGCAAGCAAGTAAAATTCAGTTGTTGGACAGTGAGATTCATAACTGGACAGGTTAGCCAAACCATACGAGGGTGGCAGGAAAAAGTTGACATTTTGATCCAAAGGAAAAATTCAGGTTAGCCAGACGTTTGTCAAAAGAACATTTTTTATAATAATTATATTAAAAAAACAAAAAACTAACTCAAAAGACCCAAAAAAAAAATTGATTCGAAGCACCTCGCTTAGGCCTAAGCGAGGCGCTTCGAATTAAAAATCAGCTTTTTCTGCCCCCTCGTACTGACCTCCTCTGAATGATTTCAAAGCGCCTCGCTTAGGCCTAAGCGAGGCGCTTTGGGGGGGGGGGGGGTGGAAATAGAAGGTGGGGGTGGGAATAGACGGAGCCAATATATAACTTTATATACGATATTGAAAGAGGAGGATCCTTGGGTCCTTCCTTCATGATTGCATTTATTATATAACCATAACTACAATCCATATTTTTTGGATGATTACAAGAGATAAATGGAAACAATTTAAATTACAAATCAATAATATACATAGCTTATCTATTACACCCCCGGAGTCGAAGCCGGAGGTGACTGAAGGCTGAGACTGGAACGAAAATCTTCAAACAGAACACGTGGCAAGCCTTTCGTAAAAATGTCTGCAATTTGAAACCGGGATGGCATGTGAAGAACTCGAATTTCGCCCTTTTGAACCTTTTCACGCACAAAATGAATGTCGAGTTCGATATGCTTCGTACGCTGATGCTGAACTGGATTACCGGAGAGGTAAATAGCACTGACATTGTCACAATATACTAGAGTTGCACTGGAAAGGGGGCGTTGTAGCTCGAGCAGAAGATTACGCAACCAACAGACTTCTGCAACAACATTAGCAACTCCGCGATACTCAGCTTCGGCACTGGAGCGAGAAATAGTAGCTTAACGCTTAGAGGACCATGAGATAAGATTATCCCCGTAATAAATGCAAAATCCACTGGTTGACCGACGTGTGTCAGGACAACCGGCCCAATCCGCATCTGTATAGGCGACTAACCGAGCATCCTGGGAAGGGCCAAGAGTGAGACCAAAATCGATGGTCCCCTAAATGTACCGAATAATGCGCTTGAGAGCGCTCCAATGGTCTGTCTTAGGAGCATGCATGTGGATGCAAATCTGCTGAACTGCATAGCTAATCTCCGGTCTAGTAAAGGTCAAGTATTGAAGAGCACCTGCTAGACTGCGGTATAATGTCGGGTCTGAAAAGTCATCACCGGTAAGAGCTCCAAGTTTGTTGTTTGTGTCAACTGGAGTTTGAACCGGTTTGCATGAAGACATGCCAGCACGCTCAATAATTTCCTGAGCATAGGCGTGCTGTGATAGAAATAAAGTATTATTCTGCCACTTGACAGAAACACCGAGAAAGAAGCTGAGAGGGCCGAGATCCTTCATAGCAAACTCGGCTGAAAGATGGGACATAAGGGACGAACGGAGGTCATCTGATGATGTAACCAGAATAATGTCATCTACATATAATAGCAAATAGGCAACCTGCGACCCGTTATGGAAAGTAAATAAAGATGCATCACACCTGCTCTACACAAACCCTAAAGTTAACATAAAATCTGTAAATCACTGGTACCAAGACCGGGGTGCCTGTTTTAAACCGAACAAAGACCTCTTGAGACGACAGACGTGATCTGGATAGTCTTTATTTCGAAAACCCATCGGCTGGTACATATATACTGTCTCATGCAAGTGACCATGCAAGAACGCATTAGTCACGTCTAGCTGGTGTATCTGCTAAGACTGTGATAAAGCAATAGAGAGCACAGTCCGTATGGTGGTCGGCTTGACAACCGGACTGAACGTCTCGCCACAATCAATACCCACCTATTGAAGGCGACCATCACAAACTAACCTTGCCTTGTACCGCTCCAATGACCCATCAGATTTGTACTTGTGTTTGAATAACCACATGCTCCGAATGACGTTCATATTAGGTAACCGAGGTGTTAATTCCCAAGTCTCGTTCTTAATAAGAGCATGGTATTCGTCAGTCATGGCTTTATGCCATTCCGGTATGGACAAGGCCTCGGACGGGTTTTTGGGTATAGGAATGATGGTGGTGGTATTGAGGTTAAGGCGGGTCTGTGGTTTGGTAATACCGTCCATGGCACGTGTGCGCATGGAGCGTGGAGGTGGCCGTGATTGGGAAGGTGCTGGTGGCGGAGTGGTGTGAGTTTGGGAGTGTACGGAAGTTGTCGGGGGAGGTGGTGGGACGGTTTGGGCTGCGGCAACAGGTGTTGGGTAGGGAGGCGTGGTTGAGAAGGGTGCGGATCATATTATTGATAGTGCGGATTATACGTTCCGCTTTTCCATTTTGAGACGACGTGTGTGGACACGATCGCCTAAAAAGGATGCCATGGGATGAGAAAAAGGTGTTGAAATAGTAGTTTATGTATTCGGTGCCATTGTCACATTGAAACGTTTTGATAGGTCGTTCAAATTGGGTTGTTATTTGTTTGTGAAATTGACAAAAAATGGTGTAGACTTGGGATTTGTTTGATAATGGGCAAGTCCATAAAAAATTAGAAACATCATCAAGAAACAATATGTAATATCTATGGCCAAGCATGCTCAAAATAAGAAAAGTCCATAAGTCACTATGAATCAAGTCAAAGTTATTAAAAATGCGAGTATTAGAACTAGCAAAGGGTAGTCTAATACTTTTGCCAAGCACACACGATTGACAAAGATTATTATTGAAAGTTGGAAAATTAACAAAACAATTTGACTTTAATGACTGTAAAGGACCACGTCCAGGATGGCCTAGACGTTGGTGCCATAGAGTAGAAGTAACAGCAGCAAAGGTGGATGGGAAGGTGATGGTTCCAGGTCCAAGCACGAGTGGGTAGAGATCACCGCTGCTGTTGCACCAGAGGATAGGGATCCGGCTCTTGTAGTCCTTCACAAGAAAACCAAATGGGTCAAATTCGACAGAGACAAAGTTGTCGGTGGTGAACCGACACACTGAAATAAGGTTTTTAAGCAATTTTGGTGCATAAAGGACGTTTTTAAGGACAAGTGGGGGATAGGGTGAGGGTAAGGTTTGTTGGCCATGTCCAAGTACCGGGATGGTTGAACCATCACCAACGACTATTTGTTGTCCCATACTATTATTAGAAAAAGAATAAAAATTAACATAAGTGTTGGACATGTTACCTGTGGCCCCCGTGTCCATGTAGCCGGTGGGCTCTTGTGTATTGTTCAGTGACATGGCATGAAGAGCTTGATCGATGTCAGTTGGCGTATAAGCCGTATGATGTGCCTGAGAAGGTTTGGATCCGAGAAGTCCCTGTCCACTATTATTTGGGTTGGGCCGCTGTGAGGATGTAGGGTATGGGCATGGAGGAGCAGGCCAATTAGAGGGGTAATGGAAGGGTTGTTGGGCCGAGTAGTTGGGCAGAGGAGCCCATGGACTGTAGGCGGGTGGGGTGGGCCAGTAAGGGGGATAGGCAGGCCATTGGTTGTAATGTGGTTTGACTGCGGCCACGACCCCAAGACGAGCGGCCGCGTCCGCGACCCCTAGTGCGGCCTCTTCCACGTGACCGGTCATATGTAGGTTCGGTTGGTGAGTTGGATAGTGTGGGGCGAGTGGAAGTATTGAGGGCAGTACCGGCTTGTTTGGAGGCATGGAGAGCTTGCTCCGCCTTTTGGGATTCGACCATGCAAAGTTTGGAACGGGCCTTGTAAAAGGGAGGAAGGGGTTCCTGCCCTTGTAGTATGGTACCAATACTTTCGTATTGTTCGGTCAACCCGGCGATGAGTTGTAAGACAAGGTCATCGTTGTCAATGGGGTGACCGACACTAGCCAATTGGTCGGCCAAGGTTTTGAGTTGTTGGCAATAAGCGGTCATGGATTGAAAGTTTTCAAGCCGGGTGTTTGTAAAACGGTGTCTAAGGTGAAGGGCACGGGCACTTTTATTGTCTTGGAAAAGGTCTTCGAGAGAAGACCAAGCTTGGTAGGCAGTTTTCCAACCATGATGGCCAGTAGGCTGTATCAAACTCAATTTTGATGGGTATGAAGTTGGAGATGTTGGAGACGGTGGTAGTGGGATGGATTTTGTCCATGGTTGGGAGAAGAGGTAGGGCTGAAGGGTGACAGTGGGTCAGGGATAATATGGCAGTGGGTATGCGTGGGATATATGAGGGTAAAGGGAGGGATTAAGAAAAGAAGAAAAGGTAGGGCAGAGGTGAAGTAGGCGTGGGAAGGAAGGGACAGAACAAGGAGGATCTGTGGTGGTTGGTCAGCCGAGAAAGGGGATGGCTGCTGCCTGCTCTGATACCATGAAAGTGGAGGATCCTTGGGTCCTTCCTTCATGATTGCATTCATTATATAACCATAACTACAATCCCTATTTTTGAGATGATTACAAGACACCCACTACCTTCACCCACTCACCACTCACCGCCGCCGCCACCGCCACCATCACACACCCACCGCCGCCGCCACCGTCACCCACCCACCGCCGCCTCCGCCACTCACCACAATTTCCTTTACCCACCACTACCGCCGCCACCCACCACCGCCACTACTTACCATCATCACCCACCCACCATCACCTTCATCCATCGCCACCATTGCCACCACCCACCTCCGCCGTCGCCACCCACCATCACGCGACCGCCACACACCGCCACCAATCACCGCCCACCACCCACCACCGCCACTACTCACCATCGTCGCCCACCTACCATCATGGCCATCCACCTTCCACCGTCGCCACCACCGCCGCCGCCACCCACCACCACCGATACCGCCACATATCACCACGCACCATCACCGCCACTGACCACCACCACTCACCACCGATTTTATTCCTTTGTCTTTTTTTGACTATCCAACAGCACAAGGTAATGTTTTGTTTCATTCCCACTTGGCAACCAAACACGACATGGAATGGTAATGATCCATTCCATTACCTTGTCCATTCCATTACCTCGTCCATTCTATTCACTCATCCATTCCATTACACCATACCAAACAGACCCTATGAGTATTACCCTAGCTTATCTTACCACTTCCCTATGGGTCTCTCATATCGTCTATCACCTCACCACCACTAATCACTAGCCACCATCTCTTCCATTTTCCATGTATCCGACCACAACGATCAAATGACGAAACACTAGCACAACGCGATCCTTGCACAAGCACTGCATCGTTGTCAATTGTCATCACTACTACTTGTTCCTACCGAAAAAATTACATGTGCATATATGTTATTTTATTTTGTTTCATTGTGCAAATAATTGGTTTAATGAGAGAACACATGTGCATTAGTTTTTTCTTTTATGTCTTTATATGTCGATGCGTAATCTCTAAATGTACATGTGCATAAAGTGGTTTCCGCTTTTGATTTTACATGTGCTACATGGACAATTGAACATACTATGGATATAATTTTGTTATATTGATACATTTTGTGTAAATAAATCTAGGTTTATATTTTATGCAAATTGTCATATTGATATCTTTAAATATCATTTGAAAATTACTATATTGAAAAATTACATATCTATTATCTATTATCTATTAATATATATAAAAGAATTGAACATTACTGACGTGGCGTGCAATTGTGCCTTCAACCCCTCCATGAAAGTGCCACGTGGCATCATAATTGAAAGATTTTACTGTTTTTGAATTATTTCCTATTTTTAATTAAAAAAAAGATAAACATAAAACCTTAAATTTATCTATCTATCTCTCAATTCTCAATTACTAAAATTAAATTGAGTTATTTTAGGAAAAAACAATTTAAAAACAAATTTAAATTTTTCTCTCTTATGTTCCTCCCATAATTTTTAAACGTTGATATCTTTTATATTCGAGATTTTTTAAATAAAAAAATTACACCAAAATAACGAGCGTTTTATTATCTTTCCAACGAGTACCATGGTGCAATATAAAAAACGAGAAAAAAAAACGACTATTTTTTGTGGGGTTATGTTCATACAGAAAAAAAAACACAAAGTGTTCAGGTTATTCATTAATCATATTTTTTCTTTTAAACCAGGTTCTTATCTACGATGTTGAAATTCAGCCCAATCGTCATGCTATCATTGTAATTTTACTCTTCTAAAGATGGATATGTATACTTCATTAAGAGAAGCTAGGAGAAAGAATCGCGCAACACTGCAACACATGGTGTCACCTTATAGCAAGGTTATTTTTTTATTTATTTAATTACAAGAGTAATAATTATTACTATTAGTATTAGTATTATTAGAATGGTTATATTTTTCAACCCCCATCATGAATTCTACATCTATATAAGTCAAAGTTAAATTGTAACATATTTTAAATTACGTGAAGATGATTATATGTTGAAGGTTATCTTTTTAATACTGTATTATGTTTAATATGGTTTATGCTTTTTATTTTTTTAACCTTTTAAATAAATGTTTTTTTAACTAAGATTGATTATGTTTAAGTTATTTACTCTTTTCGTGATTTGAGTTTTCTTCTTTTATCATTTTTTATCATTTTTTATTAAATTATATTAAAATTTTCAACCCCGGAACCTTCCCGGGGTAATCAGCTAGTACATATATATTGTATATATACGATAGGTATATATACGAATATATGCATGTAATATTTTTGTATGGGACTATTGTATATATACGATAGGTTTATATTACATGCATATTCATATATTAATAAACTGATTTTATCAAATTAAAAGTTACCTAGGGAAAGAAGCGTTGGTATCGAGGATTTTCGTTTATTAGGGGACGGTGTCATAGCGGGTATCGGTTGCGGGCATTCTCTACCTGCACTGTAACACCGTCGTCGTCTCATCAGGTAGGAGATCACAGGTAGTGGTTAGGGGGGGGGGGGGGTAGGAGCCGATCAGGTACATGTTTTGACATTTGATGCTTTTTTTTTTAATAAAAACCAGAAATCATCCTTATTTTCAAACTAAATACCAACCATTCTATACCATTTTTCACCATTCTACCCCTTTTCAACCAAAAATCATAAAACTTCATCATTCTCACAAAATTTTATCCCCCTTTCTTCTCCATCTCATAACAAAATAATCCTCATCTCTACAAAAAATGGATGATGGTCTTGACGCTCTTGAGTAATCATTCTACCGTTCCACGACAATGATATATTTCGATGGATAGCAGCCTTGATTTTATTTTATGGCGAATGTCGTCTCGTGAGTCGTGCATCAAGACACAAATACATCTAATAGAAAATATGTGGCACGTGATCGTGAAAAAGGTCACCACTAAGTTCTAATGAAAGCTTTTTTTGTCAAAAACCCCAACACAATGAAGCTACTGGAAAAAGGTGGCGTTGACAACAAAATTGTGGTGTTGAAACAAGAGCAAAACAGACCAGATTATACCCGAGCACAAGGTGGTGCCCCATGTCGATTTAACTCGCTAATTTGGTGGTTTTTACCCTATTTAAATATAACCGTCCCTCAACGAAGAGACCTTCAACCCTAATCGTTTTTAATTCTCCAAAGACGCATTTTAGCATCCCAAACCTCAAATACTTCAATTCCTTCATGTATTCAACATCCAAAACATCAAGTGAGGATCTAATGAAGAACATGAGCGGCTAAATCGCTTGTGATCTCCTCCGATTTAGGATTTGGTATGAACACTTTTCTTCGTTTAAAAGATTTTATTATGTTGATGATTTATTGAATGAACTTTTTGTCTATGATTTGTTTATCGGTTTTGTCTCGTATTATTAAACTAGTGTTGTGTGAGTAGGGACCCTTTAAGCTAACTTTTGCATTTCTATCTGATTAACCATACATGTAGTCACGTTTAGTGACTTTCCACTAAATTAATAATATCAATTGTATTTTGTCAAATCTGAAACCTAGAGAGGATTGCCTTCACTCATTATTGTTTACAACTAAATTAATCAAGCTCGTCTTCATAATCACTTTTACAATCAAATCAATCAAGCTAGTTTTAATTTAGTCAATGGAGTTCACAATTTTAACACTTTTCACTAATTCCACGTGATAGGCACTCTACTTACCCTTACTAGTTATGGTATCTAGAAGCCGATTTTTAAAACTTTTTTTGACCGAACTTTCGACATTAATCACGGAGTTACAATGTCAATATATGAGAGGTAATCACCCATACCCGGTAGTGATAGCACTTAATGATTGGTGTTTGCCAGAGTAGTTTGACAAGCACACGTTCCTTCTTTACCGTTAAAATTAACCTTTGGGGATTCATCATTTCAAATCCAATTCCAAATTCTAACTCATAAAATTGACGAAGTTATCAAATACACCAATTCTATTACAATAATTCTATATTTTTTTATAATGTAATAGCTTTAAAATACTATTTATTAAGATTTTTTTAGATTACATAGCATATTAATATGTTGGGGCTATTGGTATGTATAACCTAATACATAAAAATTTCATACATGTGGAAACTTAATAGCTCATTTAAGGCCTGGTCACATGCCATGCCAAGTCTCATTACCTATCAATTTTTTTATCTGTCACCCTGATACCATCGAACTTCCAAACTTTAGTGAGCTAACTTTTCTATAAATTTCAATACCTTGTGAGATATAGTTTTTTTTTTTTTTTTTTTTCAATTAAAAGAAACACCAACCACATATTCCCAAGACGGGAATAGGAAGCCGAAAACCACAAAGTTTACATCACATCAAAAAAACAGTACCTATCCCAATCAATGACACCACATTTAAACCTATATTTTTAGTTTATACCATAGAAATTCCAAGGTCTTAATGTCCGCAATCATGTCGAGATAGCATTCTAAATTTCTAATAAAAAAAAAGTATTATAGTATTGCATAGTTTATGACTGTCTATGTGTACATATGTACGTACTTATGTATTATTGCATTAATATTTTAAGTATTTTTCAATTAAAAATTATTAAATTAATTGCTACTTTATGGTATTTTATTAATTTTAAAAACAATTATTAAGGGATCAATGAATATATCCACTTTGGGAGATCCACTTTTTGGAACACAATATACCCTTGCTATTTGCTGGTATAGCCTGGCTGATAACACTCAGCTTAAAACATGGGTAAATTATAATCATAGTCCATAGACTTATATGTAATTAACACTTTCAGCCCCGTCGTATACCCTTGCTTCTTTCATATATACTATTAGTTAAGTTTTTAGTTTTAACTACATTTAGTTATATACTTCTTCTCGGTGCATTTACTTATTTTGGTGAAGATATGTTAATGTTAGGGTCTCAAAGTTTTCAATTCACGAAAAGAAAAAACACCAAAAAATATTTCTAGAACAAGACTTCCCTATACCTTACAATCAAACCCACATATGAGAAGTTGACTATAGATTCTTAAACGACTTTTGACTAACAATTAAAGATTACTTATTTTAATCTATTATGCATTTTATTACAACTTATTATCATAATAAAAATGGTTACTTTAGCGAGTGTAACAACTATAAACATTTGATTTTTCTCTAACAAATATTTTATATTTGGATAAAATTTTTCTTGGTTTTCCATCTTAACCCTTTGAATGTTACTTGTTTCTTATAATCCGATCTTTATATAATCATGTTAATCAGTTATGATTGTAACTAATGGATAACATGATAATAACAATAAAGATGCCTGATAAATTAGTGAGCCCAGCAACAAATGCAGAGAGAGTGTTGATGAAAGACGACATCCTGGTCAGTATTCTTAGGTTCCCTTTAGGGTGCATCTAAGTGATTGTATTGCGAGTCCTTGAAGAACTCGTTTATGAGAGAGAGGGAGGGGACAATTAGAGAGTGCTAATGGTTTGTCAACCCCTTCAACATTTAATAAGTATCTATTTACACACCCAGTGGACATCCTAATAATGTTACTAAGGATAATTCTGTCAATCAAGGAATCACCTATTAGGCTATTATTGACTTAAGAATATAATGGTAATTCATCAATTGTAATATAAATGATAACGATAGCCAATGAATAAATATAAGAAACATTATTTATATTTATTCTAACATTCTTTCACTTGATAAAGGAGATGAAGTCTTTTATTTATAGGAAAAGTCGTGGGCCGAGGAGATGGCCCACGAGGAGCCATGACTAATCTGGTCCTTAGTTGGGCCTATTAGTCTTCGGCCCATGAAATTGGCGGGAAAAGGGAGTTCCAGCTTGCTAATGTCATTGGCAGTTGGGGTTGATCTGACGAAACGACATGTGGCACCTTCTGGGTGGGCGCCGACGGTATGTTGTCCTGACACATCATGGTTGACTTACCTGCTGGCGTCTGATGTGACGTCTGACAACAGGTAAGCATGCATGTGCGGTACTGTAGACGGTAGCATGGTGGAAGCATGGGAGCAGTCATGTCGCTGTTCACGTCAGTGGTTGTTGGACCACTTCTGACACGTGTCACCATCTGATTGGCGCCATGTTTGTCCAGATCTGAGTGAATCTTCTTCATTCTTGATATTCCGTACCACGTACCAAAAACTGTCTCTGGGCGAATATTCGGCGCATGTTGGTACGCGCGCAGAATCTCCTAGAGTACTGATGTGAATGAAGTTACATCACACTTGAAGTGACTTCCCGCGCCAAGCTAGTTCCCTGGAGTGAGGACGCTTATTTCTATTTGGCTGTGCTGATGTGCTCAACACGTGGTTTGTTGGAAAGTGGGATAGGGACTGCCGTCCCCACGAAAATTAGGCTCCCTATCCCTTCACCTACCCAACTTGACCATACGTATTATTAAAATAAAAATGAACAAAAGAAGTTTAAATTGAAATATTAAATTCAACTAATTAATAAATATTAAATGTTATCTTATAAATAAAACTTGTATTTGTAAATTTATGAGTAAATGTTGTGTTTATTGAATATTAGGCGAGCCTCTCTAGAGTAAATTCACGGTAATAGAAAATTGGGGTTGCCATCAGGATTGGATCTTGTCCTCTCTTTGAGGGTAGGCTCTAACCATCACTTGGCTTACCACTCCACCATAAGGTGGGTGGTTACACCACATTATAGTTAACGAACCATAGTAATATCAAAGACTTTACATTAGTCTTGTATAATTAATTCATTAGTAATATTAAATGGTTTTACATGATAATATTAATATTTTTATAAGTAAATACTATTTAAATTGAGTATCATCTTATTTAGATACAGTAGTGGTGGTGGTACCCAAATATATTTAGTAGCGAATCCCCCGGATACAGGGGGAGTTCCTGGGTTCCCATGAACCCCTTCAGTTTGGGAAAAATGAAAATTTTAATGGAAAAAGTTAAAAATTAGTGAAAATCAGTAAAAATCTACGAAATGAACCCCTGGAAATCATTCCTGAATTCGCCACTGAATATAATAAGTGTTTAAGACAGATCAACTTAGAAAAAACTTTCTAAAAGAGACTCGGCGACACCCGCCGCATCGTACGGGCTAACCCACTAGTATCATAAAAGGGGTAAAATGGTAAATGGTAAGTTGTTTATGCATAGGGGTGTACAAAAAGCTCGCAACTCGAAGCTCGCTCGAAAAAAGCTCGGGTCGAAAAAAACTTGAAAAAAAACGAGCCGGCTTGGCTCGGCTCGATTGTAAACGACCTCGAACTCGAGCTAGGCCTGTCTCGGCTTGTGAGCTAGCTCGAAATATTTAATTTATATGCATTAATTTTATTTTTAAGTGTTTAAATTAAAAAAAAATATTTGAGAGGATGTTGAGGTGTTAACATTTTAAGTTTAATTAATCAATAAAATATGAAAATTAATAGGAAAAAACACAAATTATACATATAATAATTTTAGCATGCCTTTCATTCTTTAAAATATTAAAAAAAAATATACATGTATATGTGCAATTTTATTTTTCTGGCAATTATTTTTCTGACAGTTTATTTTATTTTATTGTTTTATATTTAATAAATATTTGTAAAAAAATAATAAAAAAAATCACGAGCGGGCTCGAGCCAGCTCGAGCTCGGCTCGAATATTTACGAGCCGAACTCGGACTCGGCTTTTCAGCTTGACCAGAAAAACGAGCTGAGCCGAGCTGAGCTGGCTCATTTAAGCCCGAGCTCGAGCTTAGCCTAACTCGGCTTGACTCGGCTCATGTACAGCCCTATTTATGCATCAAGAGTTATACCAAATGTGATATAAATTTTCTTAAGTGTATTAAAATTGAAGTTAAATTACATGATTGCCCATAAAAGTTATAAACTTAAAATGATTCGTACTTTGAATGTTGATCTTATCATATTGAAGATTTTAAAACATTAAAAACATTGGATTAAAGAACATGGTAAATGCTAATGTGGGACTCACTTGGTAGAGGCATATGTCTCTTAGGCTATTAGGTGAATAGACGTGAACTTGCCCCCGTCCCCCAGCCCAACACCACCCCCGCCTGCCCCGTCTGGAACACCCATGTCTCCCTCGTTCTTCGCAGGACATGAGGGACGGACCAATCAGCTAATTTCTTTTTTTTGTTTTTGTTTTTTGAAATCCAACGGCTCCTATTAAATGCTTTTGACATGGGTTTTTTTTGGGGTGCAAACGAGCCGAGCAGCTCGCGAGCTACTCGAGCTCGGCTCGGCAAAAAGCTCGAAACGAGCCGAGCTTTATCGAGCTCGAGCCGAGCTTGAGCCTATAACAAAGCTCGTTTATTTATCGAGCTCGAGCTCGAGCCTGGCATGTGAAGCTCATTAGGCTCGTCGAGCCTTATCGAGCCTAGTATAATATTAGTTTTTTTAATATTTAATAATATTTAACATTCATTTAAAGTTGTTTAGTAAACGAGCCCCGAGCCCGAGCTTCACTTATCGAGCTCACGAGCCTAAATGAACAATTATTTATATTATTTTTATTTAATATATTAATTAATAAATACTGAACGAGCCGAGCCCGAGCCGAACTCGAGCTTGAGAAATTACAAACGAGCCGAGCTCGAGCTCTTATAACTTAATCGAGCTTGAGTTCGAGCCTGGTCGAGCTCGGGCTCGGCTCGGTTCGTTTGCACCCCTAGGTTTTTTGATGTCTGCACACCCCACCCATGTCTCAAGAATGGTGAGACACCGCTTTGGTGATGTGGCAGCCTACGTGGCACTGCGACATGGGTTTTTTGATGTCTGCTTACCCACTAGCCTTAGAGAAGAGGTCTAAGGTTCAATCCTTAGTAAGGGTGTAATAGTATAGTAGATGTAACATTTGTCATTAAAAAGCATAGTAAATAACTTAAGTATATCATGTTTTGCTAGTGCGAGAATTCTATATGACATGCTTTCACCTTTGATAAGACTGAACGGAGTGGAGGGCGGGAGAGGGGCGGGAAGGGGGGAACACCGCCGCACACCGGCGTGGAGAGGGGCGGGAGTGGGGGGGGGGCGGGAGAAACTTCACCGGCGTGGGGGGAGTTGTTTGGCCACGTGGCAAGATGTTATTGGGCCAGCTTTTTTTTTTTTTTTAACTTTAACACAATATAATATTATTTCCTTCCCCCCCTCTTCCCCACCTTCCACTCCCCACAATTATTTTCCCCCCCACAAGTGTCACATGGCGCTTCATCCCCCTCTTTCCCGCCCCCCACTCCTTATAGTCTAACCTATGGTTCACACAAAACTTCAACTCACTTGCAACAAATCGGGTCTAAGCCAATTTTGCATGAATAGCCGGCGTGTTTGAATGGAGGTTTGCAACTCGTTCTTTATTCGAAATGATAACACACAACCACATAATATTCTTGACAATAATGGAAAATGATGGATTCCTTTCAATATATTTTAATGGGTCCATCTTTAATTTGATGATTCCTTTTTATCAAAGGAAATCTAGTCTATAAGGTCATAATGAGTGATACAATAGAATGGTCCATGAAAAGCACATCTACCCAACATTTGTGTGATCATTGAGCCAACATTTACACCACACATTCAAGGTAGTATTGAGCAAATGTTGACCAACACCACCTCATTTAATCAATCTTACAAGCCAAAACTTTTGCTATCATCTCATCCGACCTATCGTAACAACCACCGTTGTTTGTTTAGCCATAAAGTGATCACGAATCTATATTTGATTGCTCAAATGAATTTTTTCCTAAATGTCACTCATAATATTACACTCATTCAATCACGTTTAACTGTGGAGGTCTCCTCTCCACTACCAATACACTCAAAATACGTAGATAATATTTGAGGCCGGACATCACTTACATACCTAAGTAACAACCCTCCTTGGTTATGTCTTGCACCTTTTTTACTGAATTTGTTCTCTTTAAAAAATATCCAAGATTCACTAAGAGGGTGTTTGGGATTGAGTTTGGAAATGCAAAAGTGCTTTTGGTCAGAAATGCTTATTGGTTTATGACTTTTTGAAAATGAGTTTTAAAAAAAAGTGTTTGGATTAGCTTTTGTGATGAGAAACGTCAAAAAGTTAATAGATTGTTGTTTTTTAAGTGTTTCGTTTAACTTATTGTGAATATTGGTTGTATAGGTGGTAGATTTGTAATTTTTTTTTCCAAAAACCAAAAGCCAGGATTTCTAACCTCTCAAAAACAGATTTTCCACCCTTAAAAGCCAAAAGTCAAAAGTCAAAAATCAAAACAGAAAGTGTTTTTTAGGTTACACAAACAGCTTATTGACTTATTGGCTTTTTGGAAAAGCCAATAAGTTGTTTTGAAACTCAATCCCAAATACCCTCTAATAACAAAAACTTTATATAAAATATATATAACTTTATATAAAATATAAATAAATAAAATATGTGGGTTAGGGTTGGGAAAAGGCCCACTAAGGGAAAAACAAAAGGAAAATGATACAAATTAATGCTCTTTTATGTTAAATAATAAAAAGCCCAGCTCAAAATTCCAATTGCATCTCCACCTTTTCATCTTTTTTTATTAAAAAACTTTGCTGCTAATTATATGACACTTTATTCTGGACTATATGTTAGTTTAGTGAGTTATTGAGTACATTTGTAAGATGTTCATGCATGCTACGTAGCCATGCTCCCTCAATTATAACAAAAAGGTTCACTTTTCTACTAAAATATTTTCCACCAAAAGGTGATAAAAGTCACCAATCTAGCATGCAATAATGTTGTAACATAATGAAGTCCCTCATAACATAATGGATGTCAAAAGCTTGACCAACTTTCACAATGGACTCAAGTCCCTCATAACAATGGTATCGGGTTCAAATCCAACTGCTACTGGTTTTCTGTCTTTAACCCCTGAAATGTTGCATTTTATTTTTACATTGTTATAAGAGTGTTGGTGGGGTTTCGTAAGTTTTCTGATAACGATTTCTCTTGACAAAAAAAAAAAAAAAAAAAAAAAGATAACTTTCAAGAAGTGGACGTGGGGATCAGCATTTTAGTATAAAATACCGAAAAAACTGATAATGGTCCATTTTCAGTACCAAGTTTTGGCGATTTTTGGTATCGGTTCGAACCGGTATTTTACATTAATTTACCGGTACCATACCATATATTTTCGGTATTGCTACGGTTCGTGTATTTTTGATATCAATACCAAGTCTTGACAGAATCCGTATCGGTAAATTCGATATCAGGATCAGTTAAGTACAATATAGTACCAAGCTCATCCCTAGGTGTATGCAGTTAAAAACCTTCAAAACAGAGGTATTAATTTCGAGATGACTATTGATTTGTGTTAGTTTTTATATCTAGGTGTATGCGGTTAAAAACCTTCAAAATGTGTCTTGGGTCAACCCGGCCTGACCTGTTTCGACCCGTAAATCATGCATTACCCAGCCTGCTCATTCTGTCATCTACATTTCAAAAGATCAACAATCCTCCATAAACATCCAAGAACTAAACATTTGTTTATTTATGTATATGCATATATCAAATCAGTAATCCTGCCACAAAAGTTTCAGGAGAGATTTGAAAACAACAAAACCAATCCTATCCCTTTAACATCAAATTTACAGCAACAAAAACGCCAATCTAGTTAACGTATGTTTCGAAGAATCATTCACTGATTGGATTAAACTTGTCCTAATGCAGCTTATAATTAGTTATGTTTATAAATTAAAATAACATCAATCAAGTACCTTTCTTCAAACGGATGGGAAGTGTTTGTTGAGATTGAAGGGCAACGAATAGAATTCTTCACTTCTTGCATCGGTTTTGAAGGATTGAAACTTATCCCACCAATGTTTGCCACGATCTTTCCTTATCGAACTGTCTTTTTTGTGAAGTGTGTTGTCCAAAAAGTAGGCCAAAATGCCGGCCACAAATGGTTCGGATGAGAAAGGAACATTGACCATGTTGTTGAACTACATAATCCACATAAAAAAGTGCATCAATAGTGAAAAGAGGTCCGGTTTGACTTTTTTTAAGGTCAAACCTTTTATGTTTCAATGTCCAAGTTGATTCGAGTTCTTTATCACTTAAGACGTTAACATCTTCTATTTCAATCCTTGTTTTACATGTACCAATCCGGCTATCAAACACTTTTTCAAAGTTTAACGAAACTCGTCAACTTTGAACATAAAAATCAAAGTGTAAGACCTTAAAAGTCGACAAACTTTTGAAGGTCAACGTCAAACACAGTGGAAAGCATGAATTTTTGGATGGTGGGGGCCGAAAGTCATGAGACCCATTTTTTTTTCAAATCGGTGGGGACCGGACTCAAAAAATACAAAATTTTTGGATAACACCGAGGAAATTTACACTGCTGAGCCAAAAATCGGTGGGGGCCGGGGGGTGCTTCGCCCTTGGTCAAACATAACATCTTTGAATTCCAGATTGCGATGAATTTGTTGCAAACTAAAAACATTAATATCTTTCAATTTTGAGCCGTAATTATAGTTTCTAATCAGTTGAGTAATAGTAGTTTATGATTGAAAAGAACCCATCAATGACCACAAAAGTCAACTGTAGTTTGACTTTTGAAAGTCAAACCTTCTACTTTTTGAGTTCCAACTTAAACATCAACATTTAGAACTTTAAAGTTTAGAAATGAAAGTTTATTTCATACCCATCTAGCAGAAGTGTGGACGGGCCCGTAACCATTAACAGCTTCATACTCATTGAAGTACTGGGGCACAGACAAGCCGAGAAAGAACGAAAATCCCAAAATAAATTTTGTTCTAAAACTGTTGAGGTTGCAGAATTGCAGGTAGCTCAGACCTGCCGATCCTGCATAAACATAACAAGACATTAAATTTTTCACAAAAAGAAGATAGATTTACAACAGGATACTATAGATATTTGTTGGTATCAAGAATCTTTAAACTTACCAACGTAAGCAAAGAAAAGGCAATACAACGCAGCAACTATAGGTGCTGGAATCGAGGCGAAGATTGCTCCAAATTTCCCTGCATATGACCATTCAACATGTTGGAATCACAGCATATAAAATAAAACGTTAGCTAAAAAGGAAACGATCCAAAATTTGCCCCCAGTGTCCTTTTGATGCATAAAACCTCCTAAATATTAGTGCGTAAAATGATATTTTAATAAACTACTTATATAAAGCCGTAAAAATGGACATATAATGGGTCAACGTGGCCCCGTAAGGAAATACCCGACCCACTCGTTTTGCCACCTATAATCCATGTTACCGGCTACTTTAAAAGAAAACGGCTACAAACTTACCAAGAATCGAGAAGAAAATCATGAAACCAGCTGATATTTGTACCACTCTTCGACTCCCCACGCGGGTCAGTGCTAAAAGACCAGCATTCTCGCTGCAAAAAAAAAAAAAAAAAAAAAAAAAAAGTCAAAGGTTTGTGTCAATAACGTGACAAAAACCAAAATTCATGAGGCTGCCAATCTAACTTACATAGATACTGAAGATCCATTCGCAGTTCCAAACACACCAGACAACAAAATTCCAATTCCCTAGCAATCAAGACAAGTAAATAGAACCGCTAGTTACGTTAAAATTAGGAGCTAAAAAGAGAACATAAAATCAAACTGATGGTAAATAGGTAGCAAGTAATGAAGAGTCTTGACTTCTATCGTATCCTTCGTAAACTATGCCTATAGGTAGCAAAGGTCAGGTAACAGGACAGGTTAGTCCATTTCAAATTTAACGGATAACTGACACGTTAAATAGGTAACTTAGGAAACTTTCAAGTTTCAATATGTTTCCTTTTCTAGCTATTTTTTTACTAGGCCCGTTTCAGGTTAGAAATAACGAAAACGGACCCATTTATAAGTAAATGGATCAAAATTGCCACTTGTCCATACCTGCATATTTAGTACTTCTTTTTCCAAATTATTAAGAAACCGATATCTTAAACGTCAAATAATACAAATAAGTATAAAACTAAAAAGGAAGGGTAATTCACCTGCCAACCGATGCCACGGCTTAGAATAGACGAAGGCATGTGAGTGGCACTTGCATACCTCGAAACCGCAATGAACCCGCCAGTTGACTGATCATACAAATAAAATATGTGGGATATCATCATATCAATCAGGTTTTTTAAGATGGTACTTAACTGTCATTATAAAGGGATGACCTTATTTATATTAAAAGGAGCAGAAAAAAAAAATACCTCTATAAGCGTAACAAAAGCAGCCATCATCATAGCAAAGGCTTCACCAGCATCGAATGAAGGTGCACCCCATTGGAAGGGATACGGAACTCTTATCCTTAATGCACATAAAAACGCCATTAAATTACGAATGAGTTTAGTGAATATCAATCACATTTAAAGCAGCTTGTAGTTGAAGGTGTAATTTTTGTAACCCTAGTCGATACTCAATCGAATAAGTCAATTTTAGTCAATACTAAAATTATTAAATGGTCAATGGATAAAGGTTAGCACTTAGCTAAAAAGGAATCAAACCAAATGGATTAAACGGGTCGAATGTCGCCTAAAGTGTATTTTAATACATAAAACTTAAATCAATTTATGAAAAAAATTATAATGTTATTGACACAATATAATATTTGTAAACATATTTGACACGCTAATTATTTATTTAAAAAAATAATTTTTTTTGACAAGAAGTGTTCAGCTAACCAGGGAGCAGCGCCAACTAGTCCAGCACGATCAGTCCGACAGCTTGTTTGGGTCTTTGATGCTGCATGGTTGTAGGCCCCACCAACTGTAAGTAGGTGAGCATAAATCCAAATAATTGCCACCGAAATCAAAACAGCAAATCGTTCAAAGATATTTTTGCCAGAATGTATGAAATGGGATAGATACTGCAAAAGACCAAGAAAAACTAATTGTTAGAAGAGTTTATGAGTAGAAAACTGGGCGGGTTGGGTAACGGGTCAAATATTGTTTTAGAGGGTCAGGATGACCCGAAACGCGTTATGTCCGAAAGTTGTAACATTTTACAATTTGGGCATCTTTCGACCCATTGGACTCATTTCATTGTAGCTAATCCTTTTGTGTTTGACCCGTTTGACACGTTAAAGGTAAATAATAAAAATTAGGTGCCTTTTGACCCGTTTGACCTGCTATAGATAAATAAAGGTTTGGGTGTGTTTCCACCCATTGGATTCATTTCCACTTTTAGCCACTTCTTTCAATTTCGTTTGACCCGTTAAGAGATAAGACATAATCCAAATCAACCCATTAACATTTATCCTAAATAACTGCAAATCAAGGTTACCTGGGAGACTATAACTAGAAATACGAGCTGAGGCAGCCCGACCTCAACGCATCTAACAACCTGAAAGACAAAGCAAATTTAGATTGGGTCCCATACAAGCAACCTTATAACAAAAGTTTCCAAGATTTTGCTCTGAAATTTTTTTTCTCACCCCCGGAAATCCAAATTCATACAGCCCGAAACCAGCAAGACCAACCAACGGAACAACTGAAAGTGGACTCAAAAACCTGTCATGACGATTGAGATAAAATGCGATTTATATACACAAATTAGCAGAGAAAAGATAAAGACACCGAACTTAATGATCGAGCATAAGATATCAGTGATTTTCAAAGGATATCAATTATTTTTTAAACGTTCCAGCTTGGTTTTAAAAAGCGCGAAGCGCACTAAAGCGACGAGGTCCAAAACTGAGGCGCAAAGCGCAAAAGCGGTGGGATTTTCGTACGCGAAGCGCATGACGATTATATAATTTTTTTTATATATGCTATAGGTTTTTAGCATCATTTACCCAAAATATAGATACAAATAAGGTTTATATATGATTTAACTTAAATATACAACCCTTTTAGCTACATATATAACAATTTTAAGCATAAAAACACCCCCCCCCCCCGTACGAAAAGCGCGCGCCTCAGGGGCTTTTTTGGCCAAAAATCGCGCTTTTCGTACATAAGGCGCCAGGCTCTGCGCCTAGGTGCGCTTCGCGCTTAAGCACGCTCTAGGCGCGCTTTTTAAAACACAGTGTTCCAGTGTGTAGTTGTTAGTAACTTGGTATAGTTTTATGAACCACAAACCAACCTAACGATATTTCTCCAGAGGCCGCTGAAACCTAGAACAATTTGAAGCGTCGAGGCAATGATCATTGCACCTTGGATTGCACGCATCGTTTTCTTGAATTTCTGAACAAGTAATGCATAAAATGTCATTTTACACATCCTTCATTTTCATAAACATTTGACAATCATTTATAGATTTAAAATAGTCGGATGAAGAATCAAAGCGGTTTGGTTGACAAACCTCAACAGGGTTTGGTTCGCTCCATCGACCCGATAATATTATGGAGATTGTGGGAGCAACAAAAGTATATGAAGCCCCTATCACAGCTGGCAACCTGGTTCCAAAAAGACTTTGTAGCAATGTGTTTATACCAGCAACAAAAAGCAGAGTTTGGATCACCAAAGCTTTCTCCTCCTAACAAGATCATACAAAATAAATAAATAAATAAAACAGATTCATTTTATTTAATTTATCAAACTTTGTTTAAATATCTTACATTGCCACCTCCCATCTGAGGAACTAAAGCCGTGGGAATAATAACCGTTGTACCAAGCATTACAATATAATGCTGGAAGCCAAGTAGTATGGCCTCGGCTGCAAAACGAAAATGCAAATTTTAACTAAATAATTTTTTTTTTTTTTGGATAAAAAGCAACCGGAACAATTTTATTTTTTTATACAAAAATAACTCTTTCATTCCATAAAAGCGAAAATTACATCAAAATAAGAGGCAGACGAGCAAAAAGCAGCGCCGCCACCCCCTTTCTGTTTAAAAAACAAAACAAAAAAAACTGTTCAAAGTTTAAACACACTATTATCGAAATAATTCAGTGCATACTACTCCTAGCTTTAACCAACTAATTATCTCATTATGTTACAAAAATATATATTTTTTTAAAAGAAAGAACATAATCTATGAATGAATTAAAAAAGTAATGTCAACCATGGGTTTGTATTTGGCAGACTATCGTTCGCAATTCATAGAGGGTGGCGGCACATTGCCCGTCTATATTCTATTTTGATGTAACTTTCATATATCATTGTATTATATAGAAATGAAAAAAAAAAGTAACATCTATATATATAAAAAAAAACCTTTAAATAATATTCTAACACCATGTGCCCTAAAACCAACATCCTTAGAACCTTATAAAGATTTATAAAAGCACCTTTTTCACAACTAAAAGAACCATGAATCAAATCAGAATATACTAAAAATAAATTAAAAATAATAATAATTAAAAAAAAAACTAACGCCATGGTGGTGGACTTGTAATGCAATAAGAAACATTTGGAAGCTGATCTTTTGGTGGATGTGGTGCTGGTTCATCTGCTTTTGCTCCTCCACCACCTCCTCCTGCCATCCTGTTAAATTACTTTTTTACCCCTTAATCTGCAAAAAAAAAAAAAAAAAAAAAAAAAAAAAAACAGATTCTGAAAATACTTTAGTGTTCATGAAAAAAAAAAAAAACCCTTAAAAACTTGAACAAATGGTGAAATCACTAACCAAAAAACACACACTGAAATCTTGAAATGTAAAAGACTGTGTGAGAGTGATAAACAACTTATACTAAACTAAAGAAAAATATTATTTCTCGATCAAAAACATAAAGAAAATAATTTTATTTCTTCGAGATATATATATAGCTATCATTGACATTATTACATAAACAGTAAACTTGACCAAAAATCAAGATTATGGAGCACAAAACCAATAAAGATTACATACCTACAAGAAAAAGATTCATAAAGATTAAAACTTTGAAGACAATAAAATAAAAATAATAATCTTGAAAAACAAGGTATTTATTATTATTATTTTTAAAGTAAGTTCAGACTTCAGAGGACAGTACATGAATTAATGGTGAGCAGAAAGGTTGTATTAAATGTTTACAATTTTTCTTCTATATTTTGGCTTTAAAGAACATCAGAACATGAAGAATCTTTGTGCAGAGACTGAATTTGCTTTTATTTATTAATATTAATATTATTATTATTATTATTATGGTTTGTTTATTTGTTTGTATGTTGTTCTGTTGCAACAGCCAACAGGTAAGTTTAGTATGAACTGGAAGGACAATGGGTCAAAGGGTAGTGATCTTGAAGTGTTAGACTATATGGTGTGCCTCCTTCTTCCCCCAACTCCCCCAAGTGCCACATCAGCGCCACCTCATTTCCCCCATTTTCTCCCCCAAAGTTTGGAAATGGTTTCCCCCAATTCCCCCATTCCCCCTTCCTTCTTTTTATTCCTTTTCCTTTTTATTTAATCATTATTAATTATAATTCCTCTGATTTTGGCCAATCAAATGTGTCGGGACAAAGGGGGAGATAACCCCGAGTTCACCGAAAAAAAATCGGGGGGGCCGGTGTTCCATTTCGGTGCCGATGCCACGTCCCCTCCCCGACTCCACTCCCCGAAGGCACACCTTTTAGTCTTAGAAGAGTTGCTACGATGTCGTTTTCAGGTGTGTAACTACGTGGCGTTTTGGTGCAATAATATTTCTTTTCGTTTCAACACTTCGTCTTTTTTAATCATAAAATAAATGCTAACGTATATAGGATAGACACTTCAAGATTAATTTTGAATTTTGAATGATTGATTACTCTAGTCTCCGTTATTATTATTTTTTATTTGAATTTTAGATCAAGTATGATTTTTTAAATAAAAATTGGAAAAACTCAATTAAATACGGATTTAGAAGAAAAGTTAAGAGGTAGTACGAGCTAAAAGATTTTTGTTTAGGGGTAGCCGATACATCAAACAAAGATGAAAAAAATAATTTTGCACTAATAATGTACTTCGCCAAAAAAGTTAAGGGGTAGCACGGGCTACCCCTCACCCCTCTAGGTCCGCCCCTGATTAAATAGGTTGTTTGTTTTAGCCCTTAATAAGATCTTAATAGACAGACATGGTTTATTCAGACGGGTTGTTTGTTTCAACTCAAATGTTTGAATGACATAGTTCATTTAGACTATTTGTTTCGCGCGAGCAGAAGTCTAAATCAGTCAGACATTTGGCTCTGAATGGGTAAACATTATACAAAGTCTGGATTGTTCAAACTTCTTACTGGTTTAGCACTTAATGGATCACACTTCTTACTTACTAGTTGAGCATTTAGATAATATAGTTATGTGTATGTTTTATAATCGGTTCAAAACATTAATCGTACCACTAAAGCGATAAAACACTAAAATCAAGTGGTCTGGTTAATCCGTCTAACCCACCTAGACTGGTTTGTTGTAGTTGATTGTTTGATTCGATTTTTTCATAAAAGAAAAAACTGATTATGGAGATGGCGAACATTCATGTTATCTTAATATGATGAATAAGTAATTAGCACATTCATTTATCAATAAAACAAGCACATATAAATAAACTATATAAAATGTTTTACATGACTTAAAATTATGAATTAGACAAAGTTTAACAAATTCATATTTTTAAAGTCAAATCCATAGAGAAAGTGGAACCTTCGTTTTGTAAATACTAAACAACTAGTTGTATTCAATAACGCGCGTTGCGCGTTTGTCGGCAAGTTTCAGACTTAACATTCACCACCAAAAATTGTTTAAAAGATTGTATCAAGCAAGATGCTAACTACATTGATACAGCCGACACCCAAATACATCTCCAATACAATCAAACGCCAGCGTTGCCGCCCTTAGCCCGACCAAGTTTTTCAATATCCTGTTTCATGTTTGAGCATTCTTTTTCGAGCTCGGACACCCTCAGCCTCATGCTATCCATACGCACTTTCAGAACTTGATTCTCTCTGACAGCCATGTTCTAACGGCCCTCTTGTGATGCTACACCCAACCCACTTTTAAACTGCCTTGACCCATCTGCAAGATTGTCCAAGACCAAGAAACAGCCGGCTATGGAGGTCCTAAGCTGCAACTGCTCAAAGAATAGAACTTGGACTATGATTCGTAATGGCAATCTTTCGTTCTGTGCAGCGTGTGTGCAGGCTTCTAATGATAGTTTTTGACAATCCATGAGTCTGCACAGTTGATCTCTATCTGCATCTGCTAACCATGGATGAGTCTGCACAGTTGCTCTCAGGACCTCCATAGCCTTGACCCATCTTCTAATGATAGTTTTTGGCAATCCATGAGTCTGCACAGTTGCTCTCAGGGATCGACTTGTAACCTACAAACAGACCCACTAACAGCAGAAACAAAAACAATCAATAAATTAATAAAACAAAAGGAAAGGAAAAAAATATGAAAACAATAAAATCAATCGACTCAGATTCTCGGATCATCATCGTCTTTGTAAAGCAAAGAGCCGTAGATGCACACTTACTCCTCGACATCGCCAAACATAGCACGACTCAGTGCCGCAACGGCTGCAACCATGGTTGCCATGCTAAGTCGCAGGCCACCATCATCGCCGGCCAAAAAAAAAACCCTTGACAAAGAGGCATATGTAAAACCCCATAAAACATTTCAGCGAAGTTGAATACAAAAGGAAACATATCAATTTAAGCATTTTTAGGCTCAGAGTTTTCAAGAAACCTGGCTGCAAGGCGGGGTTGCAGATCTCAACCTACCATCCACCACCTGTGCGACGCCATCTTCATCCTTTTTTTCTGCAATAAATTAAAATTCATCATAGCCACAAATAAAAATTATAACCCTACACGGTTATGCAACCATCGTTACAATTCACTAACCACAGATCCTCCAAAATCGTAAACCACATCCAAAAAGATGGCGTAAACCACACATTGCAGGCGATGGAGGTGAACCAGCAACATTTTTGTTATAATATCCGTATACTACGATATATAAATCGTTAAAACAGCTAAAGCTGAATAAAAAAAAACAATAAGCCTCTACGACGTGGCAGAGGCACTATTCATGGCCATTGCTTTATAAACATATAGTATGAAACATCTAGATCATGAGATATATCAATGATATCATTCTTGATCCCACTCCTTTAATTCTCTCATGGTGTCCATTTTCCTAAAAAAATCTAAATTTGAGAATCTGAATTCATAGGGGAAAAAATATAATAAACCGAAATACATACATGACTCGACAATTTTGTGCTCCATGTTGAGTGCCCTGGTTTAATTTTGAGCCATGGTTTAATTTCACTGGATAAAACTATTGGTAAAGTTCAGGAGTCCATTTTGATCCATGGTTTAATTTCACTGGATAAAACCAAATTCAAACGCACATCAATGTTGAACAACCAGGTTTCCCCTGCTCATATGCAAAAATAGAGGATCACCATGCAACATATTTCAAAAGGATCACCAACAAAACTTAAGTCTCGTTCTAAACCTGAAATCTTTCTAAAAATCTAAATGTAAGAAACCAACAATTCATTCATCAACGTATTTCTTTTAGTAACCGATAACCTTTTTCATGGCATATACATGTACTGCTTGTTGTTTTTCGCTGAAAATTCTCACATAAACAACATGAGAAATAATTAAATAGTACACATAGCATCTTACATTTTCAAATACAATTAGCATAAAACAATGAAATAAAAAGTGATGAAAACTGCAAAAAAAAAAAAGGCAGGATAAGTACCTCACCAAAAGCACCCTCTCCTAGCAGATGAGTAACTCAAAACCATCAAATCGCATTTTGTGCCTCAAAGCAGACCCACTTTAAACCGAAGCCGTTTTGCTTTCGAAATCATTTTGACCTGTGACCTGACCCTCCATTTAGCAAGCCTGGTTCACACATAAAAAAAACATAAAGTCTAGCTATCAACTAACAAAAGTAAAGTAAACGGATTATGTCAATCAACACCATCGATTAAATCATTTTCGGCTTCACGACCAGGAAACATAAATGATGCATAATCAATCCATTCTTTACTGCTCATCAGAACATTAAAACTTAAAGCTTATGATTATGGTGGATAATTTAGAGTTATATATCCTCGAATAAGTAAATGGAAAATATGTGTACAATCTACATCTACATTTTATTTAAAGTTTAGATAATTTAAATTTTATCTTTCTCTTTTACAAACCTACTGCAACTTTACATAAAAAAAGGGACCTCTCCAAAAATTAAAAAACAAAAATTTTTAGTTACTAATTAAAATAAAGACCATAATTCTTACACCAAAGCACATAATATTTCAATCACCAAAGCACATGATATTGTGCCTATTATTCATGCTTTGATCGCTTTCTGCATCATTTCCTAAACTAAAATATACATCTTTCATATTTTAAAATAGATAATGCATAATGAGATCAAATCGACTAAAAATCAAGTACCTGATAAAAACATGTTTTAATCACAGCTAAATAATCTACAAACTCATTAGTTCCCGAAGGAGGAGAGGACAATGAAGACGACGTCGTATTGGTACACAAATAATTGATAATCGCTAATTAACTTTGTGTCACGTTTGATCGATCAGAGCGTCTTTGATTTTATTAGCAAGAAAGAAACCCTAATAATTTGTAACAGAGTTGAAATTGTAGTTGACACACGACACAAAGCCGAAATAATCAATTCATCCCATGGTTTCGGCGATGAGTATCAGACCAGAAACCCTAAGAAAACAGAGACGATATAAAGAAGATGATGAAGGAATGTAAAACTAATAGGAGAGAGAGAGAGGAGAGTTTGGTGGGGTGAGGAGGAGAGATAAAGAAAGAACTGAAAATTGGGGGAGAGAGACTTATACCCAAACCCAGAGTGTGCCACCTGGACACATGTAATAACACCTGTAATCCACTATCAAAAACCTGAATAATGGAAATAAAAAACCGTTTGCGTGGCTCGAACCCGGGTACATTGTGAAACACAACAACAACCAAACCAACTGAACCATCAACATTTTTGTTATAATATCCGTATACTACAATATATATATCGTTAAAACAGCCAAAGCTGAATAAAAAAAAACCAATAAGCCTCTGCCACGTGGCAGAGGCACTATTCATGGCCATTGCTTTATAAACATATAGGATAATATGTGTAATATTATTATGTCATGTTATGTTAATGTATTTGGTTTATTATATAAGACACTATGTTATAATTTCGTATATTACATGGTTGATATATTTAATTTTATATAATTAGTAATAAAAATTTAATTCTGTATATTACATGGGTTGATAAATTTAATTTTATATAGAGTTAATTGCAGTTTTCGTCCATGTGGTTTGCCTAAACTAACAGGTTCAGTCCAGACTTAACACCCTGAGTACCTGTGCTTTCATTTTCTAACAGTTTAGATCCCTCGACCTAACGGCCGTTAGTTGTTCCGTTAGTTTTTGGGTAAATTGACTAATATACCCCCATCTTCTCCAACCACCACCTACAACACCACCTGCAACACCAATCACAACCACCACCACCTGCAACACCACCACCACCATGTGCACCACCACCACCCTCCCTCTCATCTCTCCTCCACCATCTTCACTTCTTTTATACCCTTTCATCATCTTCTCTAACCAACATACCCACCACCCACAACCACCACCTCCACCGCCACCCTCTCTCTCCTCACCATCTCCTCTCTCCACAATAATAATAATGTTGAAAATGAGGAACAACCGATATGCTCTGATACTGTTCAACAAGAAACTGATAAAGAAGAGATGCCAACACAAGAAGTGATTATGGAAACTGAGACAGAAATAATCATGGTCGAAAACAATAAATCTATATCGGAAGATATTCCCGTAACGGGAGTTTCTAGTCCTTTGGAAGATGTGAAAGGATAAACCTGAGGGTTGTAACACCCCAACCGATGGCGGAAACATCGAGGTGCCACGTATGAATGATTGTTCAGTAGCTCATGGTAGTACACAAGTTTAAATAATCCTTTATTTCATTACAATATTGAATTACATTAAAGTCTACATCAAATAATCAAGCAAAGCTTCAAATATCTCCTCATGCTAGCTCTAGACTTCAAGCATCAGTATTTCCTGTTGAGTTGTAAAAATGGGGGGGTCAACTAGAAATTGGTGAGAATACATAAGCCATGTCAAGCAAATAGTTTAAGTGTAAAAGTTTAGCAATTCGTATGTCTATCGTAAATTTAAGTCTACATGAATAGTATAATATGTTGACATAATCAAACCTCCGACTAGTTTAGGTCCATCCCGTCATCTACGGTTCACCTTAGTAATATGTTGAACGATAACAATCACCCACGTTACCTATGTAGGAGGTACACGTATCCGAGTGGGATTGTCAATCCAATAGATCTATTATTGAGTATCGCCGGCTTGGCCATAGCTAATGATTATGTAAATGTTGAAACTCGTTGAAACTGTTGACTAATTCATGAGGCAATAAAGTTTACTACTAGACATGCATGTTGAATTGCTTAAATAATTGTTGCAAGTATAAAGAATCGCATAAACATGGTTACATAAACTCACCTGATAGGCTGAAAAAAAATTCATCAAACTTGATGCGGTGTGGAAAATCCCAAGAAATTATCCCGCTTGATGAGGATAAAAGATGAAAGATAGGTGGCCGGAATTGCTTGATTCCGATGAGGTCTTGGGTTGCACAAAACGAATGCAAGGCCAAATTGAGGGTGTGATTGAGAGCCTACATATTATTGTAGTCGACACATGATTACGAATTTTAATATATATATATATATACATTTGGTTTTTAGACTTGTTGGTTTCCGGCGACGGATGCTTTAAATGGTTTTTATTTTATATATACGAATTAATTTGTCTTGTGTTCTACTAGTTTCTAATATGAAATAATTGAATGTCATGTTAACCGTAATTATGAAAATTATATGGTATTAACTGTACATAAATATTTGACAATACTTAAAATAAAACAATCTATGTTAGTGCATACAAACCAAGCAATATTTATTTCTCTTCTTTGTTGTTTAGCATAGAGCTCAACACAGATCGAGAAAAAAAAAATTAAATCTTTTATGGTGCTTACTAATATTCACCTTATTTGTACTTTTAAAAAAAATCATGACTAACATATGACAAACTTCTTTTGCTTATGACACTCGCCATATATTTAAATCTCCAACTAAGACGCAATGCAAATTATATGTTAAAATGGACAGAAGGTGATCCTATTATTTAAGTGTCACTGTCTAATTCAAACAAGTGAGTTTAATCCTATTGTTTGGTGTACGTCTCTCACAAACCAGTTCGTTTGATAATAAAACATGTAGAAAACTAATAACATGTTATTTCAGTATAACTATTTTTTATAAACCTAGGAAACATGGTTGATGTCAATTTACTACCTACCAAATAAATGTATTTTTTTATTTCAGTGAGTAAAACGAAACACTTTTTCAAAGCCAAATATTCAAGTTTTCTAAGAGTTGGTCTAATGCAGTTTCTATATATATATAATATTTTTTTTCGCCGGAAACGAAACAGTGAATAGATTTTAATCGAACGCCAAGCAGGATTGGTTATAATATTTACCTCATAAGTAGGGAAGATAATAGATCAAGGGGCGAAGCTGGTTCCGTAACCCGATCGTCTAGTTACGACTAGCAATTGACGATTGCGGTGGCTGATTTGTGGCGGTTGGTGGCTGGTTCAAAGCGGTAGATGGTGGCGCTGAAATGGTTGGTTGTCGGCAAGTGATGCTCCTGCGCAACGGGTCTTGAGGTGACTACTATGATAAGCAATGGTAACATATTTATAAGGGATTGATGGTGGGTAGTTTTGTTCCACAATTTTAGCCGATGACTCCAAATTTTATGCAATTAAATTGGTGATAATGCCCAAATTTATGGAATGTGGAACGTTCCTAAGTTTGACCCACTAAAATTAGGCGAAGTCAAAATAAAGAAAATTCAAATTACTTGTGGTGAGCATACCTAAAGGAATATAGGTTTGCACGGGTCACATGGCTTCAACCAACTAGCATCACATTATTATTATTATTATTATTATTATTATTATTATTATTATTATTATTATTATTATTATTATTATTAAAAACAAAAAGATATAGTTTGTTTAGGACTTTAAAATTGTGTATTTAGAATTTGTATAAACTTCAAAATGTCAAAATTTCTCACATCCATGTGTTACGAAAATACTTGGAAATATAAAAATTTTGACATAATATAATTGTATATAATGAATAAGTGTGAGACATAATATATATTTTTTTTATAGAACTTTTATTAATTAAAATAAAGGGGAAAATTTAAGGAGGCTACAAGGGTGTTGACGGAAAACTTGACGGATCTCGAGGAGACGTTTGGAGGTGAGACGTGTCACACCCCGACTTAGGTGGGTCTAGACGGAATTCCAGATTGTTACCAAACATCTCGTAATGCAAGCAAACAGCGGAAGTAATATAAATGACTAATCTTTTATAAATATCTAGTTACATTTATAGTGATATACAATCTCTAACACAAGTATTCTAGGTAGTAACTAAGGTTCTCGCTTGCCTTCTAGTTCGTCCGTCGGGAATACTCTGAGTTGCAGCTCCATAATCCTCGAAACTCCAGAACAGGTACCTGAACACATGCTTAAAATAGTTTTGGGTCAACAATAATGTTGGTGAGTCCGTGCGTGTGTTTAATTAGTTCTAAAATAAGGTTTATCGTCTCAAAACAAGTTATCATTCAAAAAGAAAGTTTAATAAGTTAAAACAGGTTTACACGTGGTGATGTACAAGCCACACCTCAATCCTAACACTGGATCCATCTGCTCCCATTCTGGACTCCTTTGGCAAATACATGACACATACCTCAGTGGAGGGTTTCCCGGGCTTCCGGGTCCACTGCATGCAGGGGATTCCCCAAGTAGCGCTACCCACATATTAGGCGGCCCAATCTCCCATTGGGTTAATGAGTGTGACGGTTTGGTTATCGGGAGCACATCTTGTCACATCACATCACTGGTTCATCACATTCTACTGGTTCTTCCCTGGAAGCATGTATTCACCCCAAAACAATTTAAAATACAAAAATAGGGGAGGTTCACGGAACTCACCTGGAAGAAGTGCGCATGGATAGTTTAAAATAACAAGGCGTCTGACGTCCGGTATTGGTACTTTCCTGGTCAAATCCTAAGTCGACAAACATTATTAGTATTTGGTTTTAATCACAAGGGTTATGCGTGGGGACGAGTTCGAGCGGATGGTTTCTATGTATTTGTGTGTGTTCGGAGTTTCACATGCCAAGTCTACCACTTAAGTTCCCTGCTCAAGGTATTACAAATTAACATCCGTTCTAACGGTGTTTATACTTTAGTCCTATTTGCTTATGATAATGTTCAAGTCGATAATCTCGAGGTTTATGTCTCTTCAATGTACCACATCTTAAAGTTATTGTGATACCCCGAAAATTCAGGTTCTCACTTTAACTAAACTCTAGTTACATTCCTTGCATTATACTTAACTAGGGTTAGTTAGATAAGACATACGTGCATAGTTATGAGTCAATGTGTGATTGCATGATTAGTGAACCTCGGACGTTGGTGAATAATAAACTTATGGGTCTCGGTGATACCTGACAAACTTATGTGAAAACCATACGTGATTATGTGAACCTAAACCGAACACGTTAATAGAAATCATTAAAAGTGGAGCATGAGGTTGATTAGGGTCTTAATGCATGGGGTTACACTTGTTACGGTCCGAAATAACGAAAACGCCGAAGAATAACGCGTCGGGAGACGAAACGAGGCAAGAGCGCGCCACCCGGACCTGTGAGCGGCCGCTCACAGGCACCGAGCGGCCGCTCAATGAGACCTGACGGGTCTAAACCGCCTCAAACTTATATTTAAGCATCCTTAACTCCCATGCAACCCCCATACTCAACCCTAATCGCCCCCTTACTGCCCCACACGAATATTTCACTCAAACAACCTCTGCTAAGGCTCAAGATCATCAATTGGGAGGCTCCAAGGCGCGCGATTGATCGATTGAGAGAGCTAAGGGTATATCTTACGATTTCTTATGCTTCTATCTTGTGTTTTCATTAATAAAAATCATATAATAAGTTTGTCCAGGTCTGAATGAGTTTATAAAACATTAAAGCATGAATCTTTTTGAAGATTAAATGGATTAAACATACTCATAAACGCTTAGTAACATCGTAGGATACTTGTTGCGCAAGTAATTGGTGTTTCGATTCTTAAAGCTTTGATCTTGACATGTTTAATCATAGAATCTGATGAAATAGGTATTAGGAATGTTTTGTGTTGATGATTGATGAATGTTAATAGTTTTTGTGCACACGGTAGGCGACTAAAGTATGATTTAGGCGAAACTAAAATCTGGACAGAATGGTTAGTCAAATTTGTAGGAACTGTAACACGGCTCTAACATAATAATTTTAGTGTCTTCTTGGCATGGTTAGGTCAAACCTGGTCTTAGCTTTTCATAATGGGTAAAATCATGTGTTTTGGACGTCGGATGAGTCGTTTTTGGAATTTTAATTGATTAGGGGTCATATCAGATTTTCGGATTTGTAAATTGGGCTAACTTTAAATGGTCATAACTTGAGATTTACAAGGAGTTAGGTTATGAAATTTTTACAGTAGGTCAATACTGGAAAAATAGAGCTTTTCCAAGTGGATTCATCTCGTTTGGATGAATACACAATTTTTAAGAAGTTTCCTACTAAACTGACCTGTTGAGGAAATTTTCTGAATACTGCTGTGTTGTACGAATTTTTATAATTTTTGTGTTTGGAATTAAGACAAAACAAAAATAGGTATTGCCAAGTGAATCCCAAAGATAATTCAGTAAAAATTTGGGAGGATAACTCACTGGTTTACTATTTTAAATAAATTCGTTTTGATGGCGCACAATCTGTCCTGAAAACACAGATTGTGTATTATGTGCTTATGTGATTACTTGAGGTCTTAGGTGATCTAAAATTGACATATAACGGAAGTACACATGTTTACAACACGCACGGGCTGTAGAAACTAATTATAACCAACTCATTCACCAACGAGTCCGTAGGGTTTACTATTGCATGTAGAATCACTAGGCGTCGCATACACACTTTTGAATATTAAAACGCCTTGGACAAACGAGTTATATGGTGTAATGATGTTGCGCCTATACTCACGTAGTGACACTGTTATTAGGGTGTCGGTAGCATATAATACTTGCTGTTCGGATTCTTTGCTTACGCGATAAGGTGAGTTTCACTACTCTTTTCTCAAAAGCATGCGTCTCGGGTTGAGACAACTTACTTAACGTTTCTAGTCCGGTTTGGGACTACTTTTACACATCCCGGGTTTGGGGTGCATGGTTCACGTGGTGAATCTATTTTTACTAATTCATATATATGTCCTTGATGAACTAAACCAAACACATCTTTTAAGTCCTTCAAAATACCGAATCAATTGCCGGTTGGGCAAGCGGGTTAATTAGTTGATAGCGCTATTAGGTCTAACAAACCTCACATCGTGCTGGGGGCACGGATGTGAACTATTAGCTTCAAACATAGTCATTGTCGATGGACAATGATGCAAGGCATCCTTATCCCTGTTATGGGAACTTGTTCATTAGTAGTTCGGTATTCGCCGGTTTTAGTTATCATGAGTGGGCTAGCTACCCCTGACATTTGAATTAGCTATTTACTTGTGGCCATGGAGGCCGACGTTCTTACGTACTGTTATGTGGTCTGGGAGACCGACGTTTTCATTTGGTTACATGGTTTGGGAAACCTACGCTTTTACTTACTCACCTACTTTACTCAGTGAACTCACCAACATTGTTTGTTGACCCACGATTTACATGCTTTTGCAGGTAGTTAGCTTCCGGTGCCAGGATTAGAAAGCACTGTACACTTCACTGCATTTGGGCTCTCGGGCATACACATAAATTATATATATTATGCTTTCGTATGGTTTTAATTTGGGTGCGTTGTTTTGCGCATGGTTTTAAAAGGTTTAAATTTGGTTTACGCTTCCGCAGCTTAACTAAACTTGGTTTTTGAAAACGAACTAAATGGTTTGGGCATTTAGAGTTCGTTCCTGTGACTTATGGCTATGGGATCCTGGTATGTCACGCGCCTCGCGGTATAAACCCCGCAGTGGAAATTTGAGGGTGTGACAGATTGGTATCAGAGCCATTGGTTATAGTGAACTAGGACTGCATGTTGAGTCTAGTCTATAATCATCATAGCATAAGTACACTCACAACTTAAGTGCACAACTAGCTATTAGCTACATATATCTACAACATATGATTTCAGGAGATATGTTATCTTCTAGTTCTAGACTTAATTCTTAACACGTCAATGGTGGGAACCTAGGGTTACACCAGGTGGCGCATTACTGGGAGTAATATCCTAACTAACCTCATGGACGAGGAGACAACTATAGTACAAGGGAGGGAGCCCTTGCGAGCGTTGTGGCGCACGTACACAGGAAGCTGCACGATGCGCATGACGTGGTACCATTAAATCAACTATGAAGGAATTCGAATGCTGAGGCTTATCTTTTGTCACTTAGCAAGGAGACAATTAGTTTCTGTTCCTTGTTACTTGATCCTTCTTACTCCCATTCGAAACTCAGACGGGACTAGGTTACGCATATAGAACTTATTTCCTACTTTAGTACCTTACGCCTAGTATGAGCGGGCGGACGTATGACTGCATATCCCTGTTACTCATAAGTATATGGTAGATTCATGGGAATACATTAGATCCGGACTTGTTACACACACACTTGGGGAGTTACGTAAAGCCTGCGATGTAATGCAACATCACAAGGGAGGATGAAACCTACTAATGGCTGATGGCCACGATTAGAGGAACGAGTGGTACAGCTTACCACTAAACTGGTTCACATAGGACTAGAGAAGGAGATTGTACGTGATGAGAACCATAACACTGACATCGCAAAAGAGGAAGGATAAGAGATGGAAGGGGAACCTGAGCAGGACGAGCACATGGAAAGTGAGGATGAAGGCTCTACTATCTAGACAGAGCATGGCGACGATTGGCTCTTACCTTTTTCTTACCTATCTTTTCTTTCATTTTCCTTTGCTAACTTAGATAAGACTGAGTTCTTATGATCAACGATAGGGTAATTGAGGCCCTCGCATCTTTCCAAGCTAGTAAAGATCTATTTTGCTAAACCATTCTTTTCCCCTGACTTCCACATTTGAACTTTCTTATACCTTGAACGCACATCGTATTTTCAAGCCTGTTATTGGTTGTAAACCTCGATAACTCCAACGGAACTGAAGGAGACCGTATGATTGCTTCGATAGTATAAGTCTTTGCCATGTGCATTTGTCCCAGGCAGGATGGAGTAATGTACGCTACATGCACACTCGATGAGTTACAGATACCTGGAAGGAGAACGTAACACCCTGTGGTGAAATCTAGAAATTTTGTTATATAAGGACGGATGGGTCTGAGATCGACGCCTACACTACCAGGCTACAGGAGATAGCCACTATAGGCTCAAATCTATTTAACCTACCTTACAAATGGATCGAACTTTATACCGAAAGGGTGGGCCCCTCAGATTCGTGGCTTGGCCACTGCAGCTCACCTACAAATCTTTCACTTGACTCGCAGACTCACAGATGAGACTACTGATCATGGTACCTTTCTGAAGCATGGTGCTTCATTTTCTACTGTTGGTGATAGCAAGAGAACGTGAGATAGTGTGAAGTATAAGTCCTGCAACAACAACTACCACAACGGGAACAACAACAATGGGGTTCGTGGGAAAGCATTCGTGATTGGCATTAGGGAAACTAGGACTGATAACAAGGTCGTGACGGATACGAGACTCTTATGATAATGGTGCGGACTATAGTTTTGTGTCATCAAAACTTAACAAACAACTAGGGATGGTTCCTACTTTTCTTAATACCCCGTACAACATGGAGTTAGCTGATGGAAAGCCTGTTGAGGTAACCCATATTCATCGTGACTGTAAGCTCGAGTTGTATGGGCAATCGTTTGCCATCAACATTCTACCTATCACCCTAGGAAGCTTTGATCTTGTGGTTGGCATGGACTGGTTGTCCAAGCACCACGCCGAAATTCTCTGCAAGGAGAAAGTTGTTCGTATCCCTCTCCCCAGTGGAGAACTCTTATCTGTCCAGGGTGATCGCGGTGGTGCCATGGTGGGCATCATCTCTTACTTGAAGGCCCAGAAGTGCATACGGAAGGGCTATCCAGCCATATTGGCTAACATTTCTGACACTCGAGCTGAAGTCGAAACAAAAATCGAGGACATCCCAGTGGTCCGAGATTTTCCAGATGTTTTCCCAGAGGAACTGCCAGGACTCCCACCGGTTCGCCAAGTGGAGTTCCAAATTGACCTTGCACCAGGCGCCGCCCCAGTTGCGCGTGCACCATACCGCCTTGCACCAGGCAAACTTCAAGAACTATCCACCCAACTCCAAGAGCTATTGGACAGGGGTTTCATTAGACCTAGTTCTTCACCTTAGGGAACTCCAGTCTTATTTGTTAAGAAAAAGAATGGGAGTTTCCGTATGTGTATCGATTACCGGGAATTGAACCCTTTACCTCGTATTGATGATTTATTCAACCAGCTCCAGGGGTCGAGTTCCTATTCCAAGATTGACTTGAGGTCGGGGTATCACCAACTGAGAGTCCGAGAGGAGGATGTGCCAAAGACAGTCTTTCGAACTCGTTATGGGCACTATGAATTTTTGGTAATGCCCTTCGGGCTGACCAATGCACCAGCTGTGTTCATGGACCTCATGAATCGTGTGTGCAAACCCTATCTAGACAAATTTGTCATAGTGTTCATAGACGACATTCTGATCTATTCCAAAAGTAGGGGAGAGCACGAGCAACACCTACGACTGATCTTGAAATTTCTGAAAAGTGAGCAGCTATATGCAAAATTCTCCAAGTGCGACTTCTGGATTCGTGAGATCCAATTCTGGGGTCATGTGGTGAACGAGGCAGGAATACAGGTCGATCCCGCTAAGATTGATGCGATTAAAAGATGGGAGGCCCCTAAGAACTCCCACGGAGGTCCGACAATTCCTTGGCCTTGCAGGTTATTATCGCAGATTCATTCAGGGATTCTCAAAAATCGCTCAACCCCTCACTGCTTTGACACAGAAGGGGATTACCTACAAGTGGGGAGATGCCCAAGAACCTGCTTTTCTGATACTAAAGACTAAACCTTGCGGTGCTCCAATATTATCACTACCTGAGGGTACGAAGGACTTTGTGGTGTACTGTGATGCATCTATCCAAGGGCTAGGGTGTGTTTTGATGCAACGCGAGAAGGTGATCGCTTATGCTTCACGACAACTAAAAGTTCACGAGAAGAATTATCCCACTCACGACTTGGAACTGGGAGCGGTTGTCTTCGCTCTCAAAATTTGGAGACACTACCTCTACGGAACGAAGTGCACAATCTTCACAGATCATAAGAGTCTTCAGCACATATTTGATCAGAAGGTCCTAAACATACGGCAACGGCGATGGGTCGAACTCTTGAATGATTATGACTGTGCTATCAAGTACCATCCAGGGAAAGCTAACGTAGTAGCTGATGCCCTGAGCCGTAAGGAAACGAAACCCAAACGTGTGCGAGCCTTACAACTTACCATACACTCTAATCTGCCTGATAAAATACGTGAAGCCCAAGGCGAGGCCTTGAAAAAGGAAAACATCGGGTTGGAAACATTGCATGGTGCTGACAAACACCTGGAACTGAAGTCGGATGGGCTTCAGTACTTTATGGATCGAGTCTGGATTCCACGTTCAGGGGATCTTAGACAACTAGTGCTCGATGAGGCTCACACATCTCGTTATTCGGTACATCTCGGTTCGGACAAAATGTACCAGGACCTCAAAACTCTCTACTGGTGGCCAAACATGAAAGCAGAGATAGCCACTTATGTTAGTAAGTGCTTGACTTGTGCGAAGGTTAAGATTGAATATCAGAAACCTTCAGGCCTACTTCAACAACCAGAGATTCCGATGTGGAAATGGGATGGGATTTCCATGGACTTCATTACGAAGCTTCCGAGAACAACAGCGGGCCATAACATGATTTGGGTTATCGTGGACCGCTTAACCAAGTCGGCCCACTTCCTGGCTATAAAAGAAACGGACTCGTTAGAGAAGCTGGCGAACCTATACATCAAGGAGATAGTCTCTAGGCATGGAGTGCCTACTTCCATTATATCTGATCGCGATGGGCGATTCACTTCTCGATTCTGGACTACTCTCCAAGATGCTTTTGGAACTCGTCTCGATATGAGCACAGCCTATCACCCACAGACGGATGGACAAAGTGAACGTACCATCCAAACATTAGAGGATCTGCTACGAGCATGCGTGGTGGACTTTGGTAATAACTGGGACAAGCACTTGCCCTTAATCGAGTTCTCTTACAACAATAGTTACCATACCTCGATTCAGTGTGCGCCTTTTGAGGCACTTTATGGGCGTAAGTGTAGGTCTCCTATCTGTTGGACTGAGGTTGGGGATAGCCAACTAACAGGTCCCGAACTCGTACACGAAACCTCTGAGAAGATAGTGCAAATCAGAAACAGAATGGCTGCTGCTCGTGATCGACAGAAAAGCTACGCGGACAAACGTAGAAAACCTTTGGAGTTCCAGGTTGGGGACAAGGTTTTGTTAAAGGTGTCACCTTGGAAAGGAGTGATACGCTTTGGGAAACGAGGGAAGTTGAATCCCCGTTATGTTGGACCTTTCGAGATTGTTAAAAGGATTGGTCCGGTAGCTTATCAGCTGAATTTACCAGACGAACTCAGTGGAGTGCATAATGTATTCTACGTCTCAAACTTGAAGAAATGCTTATCCGATACGACACTGGTAGTGCCGCTGGAGGAGATCCAGGTGGACGACCAGCTACGGTTCGTGGAAGAACCAATGGGGGATTCTTGAGCAGGGCGTCAAGAAACTCAGACAAAGCACTATACCTATCGTGAAGGTACGGTGGAATTCCCGTCTAGGACCGGAATACACGTGGGAGCGCAGAGATCAGATGCGGCTCAAATATCCACACCTCTTTTCTGAACCTGAACCTGTGCATAGATCAAATGCCGAACATAAAGCAGCTCGCTCAAAGTGAATTTCGGGGCGAAATTCCTTTCAACTTGGGGATGATGTGACATCCGGAAACCAAGCATACATTTTTTTAGCTGGCTTTACTGTTTACTTGCTGAATTTCGGGACGAAATTCTTTTCAACTTGGGGATGATGTGATACCCCGAAAATTCAGGTTCTCACTTTAACTAAACTCTAGTTACATTCCTTGCATTATACTTAACTAGGGTTAGTTAGATAAGACATACGTGCATAGTTATGAGTCAATGTGTGATTGCATGATTAGTGAACCTCGGACGTTGGTGAATAATAAACTTATGGGTCTCGGTGATACCTGACAAACTTATGTGAAAACCATACGTGATTATGTGAACCTAAACCGAACACGTTAATAGAAATCATTAAAAGTGGAGCATGAGGTTGATTAGGGTCTTAATGCATGGGGTTACACTTGTTACGGTCCGAAATAACGAAAACGCCGAAGAATAACGCGTCGGGAGACGAAACGAGGCAAGAGCGCGCCACCCGGACCTGTGAGCGGCCGCTCACAGGCACCGAGCGGCCGCTCAATGAGACCTGACGGGTCTAAACCGCCTCAAACTTATATTTAAGCATCCTTAACTCCCATGCAACCCCCATACTCAACCCTAATCGCCCCCTTACTGCCCCACACGAATATTTCACTCAAACAACCTCTGCTAAGGCTCAAGATCATCAATTGGGAGGCTCCAAGGCGCGCGATTGATCGATTGAGAGAGCTAAGGGTATATCTTACGATTTCTTATGCTTCTATCTTGTGTTTTCATTAATAAAAATCATATAATAAGTTTGTCCAGGTCTGAATGAGTTTATAAAACATTAAAGCATGAATCTTTTTGAAGATTAAATGGATTAAACATACTCATAAACGCTTAGTAACATCGTAGGATACTTGTTGCGCAAGTAATTGGTGTTTCGATTCTTAAAGCTTTGATCTTGACATGTTTAATCATAGAATCTGATGAAATAGGTATTAGGAATGTTTTGTGTTGATGATTGATGAATGTTAATAGTTTTTGTGCACACGGTAGGCGACTAAAGTATGATTTAGGCGAAACTAAAATCTGGACAGAATGGTTAGTCAAATTTGTAGGAACTGTAACACGGCTCTAACATAATAATTTTAGTGTCTTCTTGGCATGGTTAGGTCAAACCTGGTCTTAGCTTTTCATAATGGGTAAAATCATGTGTTTTGGACGTCGGATGAGTCGTTTTTGGAATTTTAATTGATTAGGGGTCATATCAGATTTTCGGATTTGTAAATTGGGCTAACTTTAAATGGTCATAACTTGAGATTTACAAGGAGTTAGGTTATGAAATTTTTACAGTAGGTCAATACTGGAAAAATAGAGCTTTTCCAAGTGGATTCATCTCGTTTGGATGAATACACAATTTTTAAGAAGTTTCCTACTAAACTGACCTGTTGAGGAAATTTTCTGAATACTGCTGTGTTGTACGAATTTTTATAATTTTTGTGTTTGGAATTAAGACAAAACAAAAATAGGTATTGCCAAGTGAATCCCAAAGATAATTCAGTAAAAATTTGGGAGGATAACTCACTGGTTTACTATTTTAAATAAATTCGTTTTGATGGCGCACAATCTGTCCTGAAAACACAGATTGTGTATTATGTGCTTATGTGATTACTTGAGGTCTTAGGTGATCTAAAATTGACATATAACGGAAGTACACATGTTTACAACACGCACGGGCTGTAGAAACTAATTATAACCAACTCATTCACCAACGAGTCCGTAGGGTTTACTATTGCATGTAGAATCACTAGGCGTCGCATACACACTTTTGAATATTAAAACGCCTTGGACAAACGAGTTATATGGTGTAATGATGTTGCGCCTATACTCACGTAGTGACACTGTTATTAGGGTGTCGGTAGCATATAATACTTGCTGTTCGGATTCTTTGCTTACGCGATAAGGTGAGTTTCACTACTCTTTTCTCAAAAGCATGCGTCTCGGGTTGAGACAACTTACTTAACGTTTCTAGTCCGGTTTGGGACTACTTTTACACATCCCGGGTTTGGGGTGCATGGTTCACGTGGTGAATCTATTTTTACTAATTCATATATATGTCCTTGATGAACTAAACCAAACACATCTTTTAAGTCCTTCAAAATACCGAATCAATTGCCGGTTGGGCAAGCGGGTTAATTAGTTGATAGCGCTATTAGGTCTAACAAACCTCACATCGTGCTGGGGGCACGGATGTGAACTATTAGCTTCAAACATAGTCATTGTCGATGGACAATGATGCAAGGCATCCTTATCCCTGTTATGGGAACTTGTTCATTAGTAGTTCGGTATTCGCCGGTTTTAGTTATCATGAGTGGGCTAGCTACCCCTGACATTTGAATTAGCTATTTACTTGTGGCCATGGAGGCCGACGTTCTTACGTACTGTTATGTGGTCTGGGAGACCGACGTTTTCATTTGGTTACATGGTTTGGGAAACCTACGCTTTTACTTACTCACCTACTTTACTCAGTGAACTCACCAACATTGTTTGTTGACCCACGATTTACATGCTTTTGCAGGTAGTTAGCTTCCGGTGCCAGGATTAGAAAGCACTGTACACTTCACTGCATTTGGGCTCTCGGGCATACACATAAATTATATATATTATGCTTTCGTATGGTTTTAATTTGGGTGCGTTGTTTTGCGCATGGTTTTAAAAGGTTTAAATTTGGTTTACGCTTCCGCAGCTTAACTAAACTTGGTTTTTGAAAACGAACTAAATGGTTTGGGCATTTAGAGTTCGTTCCTGTGACTTATGGCTATGGGATCCTGGTATGTCACGCGCCTCGCGGTATAAACCCCGCAGTGGAAATTTGAGGGTGTGACAGTTATACTATGTAACTTAGTTCATGTCTAGTCGAGACGATGCCTATTATAATATCCATTATGTCCGCACCTTATGTCGCAATTATCGCCACTATTATCTTGTTCCACTTGTAGGTGCACGTATGAACTATGGCGTAGGTTTTCAAGTCTAAACCATGTCATGGGTCTAAATATTCCAAATGTCATGTAAGGTGCTTTGTCCGAATATTATGTACTAACATTCTTGTCTAATTCTATTTTCATGTTTTCATAAAATATCTATATATCTAGTCATGTAGGCAACCTAATCTTACATGTCCGAATTTACATATCCAATCCATAGCTTTGGGTTTACGCTAGTTAATCAAAACGGTAAATGTCCATCCTAACCAAATGTTTATCCTTATGTCCTCTTATCCGAGTATCCAAGTTATGGTTTGTGTGTGTGTTGTTTCCCGTATCCAAACGTCACACGTCCAATGTCCTAAGTTCTATCACTAGGATTCGCCTTGGTTATAGTCGCGTCCGTGTATTTGTTATATATTATTTATACTTGTACGTTTAGCTAGTCTATAATGCTCGACAAGTCCTCCACGCAAGGTTATACACAATTAGTTTATAATAAATATGATTATCGGATTAATAGGTTCGGTTATACCTCACATCTCGGGTTATGGTTCGTGTTGACCGGGTCTGACCCGGTTGACTACCGTTGACTTTGGTTGACTGTTCAGTTGACTTTTGTTGACTCGTCTCTTTAACCCGAACCCCTCGCACCAACAACCAGCAAACCTAACTTCTGCCATCTCCTAATCGTCTCCACCACCAAACCATCATCACCGTCGTCACCATCTGTGACCACCGTAGCCATCATCATCATCTAGACAACGGACCACCAACTATTAAATCTACACCCTGCAACCTCGGCTCCCCTTCTGAACACCTACCCGTGCCTTAACCCACCTCATTAACCAGCAACAACCACCACCGTCACGCAACCCAAACCACTGTGACCACCACCTGAAACCACCTAGAACCCGCCACCGTCCTCCTGTCGTGAACTACCAAGACTAGTCATCATCTTCACAATTAAGATTCACAGATCGGGCATCAATAGAAGTGCGTTGGTTTGAAGTTTTACCTCTATTTCAATTGGAGATGAAGGAGCCGCCGCTGCTGTCCTCGCGAACCACCATCCGCCGCCGTCGTCGTCGTCTTCCTCTCTCCTCCCCCTTCTCTCTCTCTCCCTCTCTTCCGCATCTCCCTTTTCCTCTCTGTTCTTCCTCTACTCCCTTTCCCGGTTGACTCTCTTTCTCTCTCCACCGGTCCCTCTCTTTATGATAATAATAATATGGAAGGAGCAAGGTTGGGTGAGGGTGTTGTGGAGAGGAGGGTGCGGCTGCCGGAGCACCACCGCCGACGGAGGAGACCCTCCGGTCTCCCTCTTTCTCCTGCTTACTCTCTCTCTCTCTCTCTCTTAATATATGTATGTGTGTGTGTTTATGAAATGGTGAAAACACATAGATGTGTGTTGTGTTTTATAAAGAGGTCAAGGGGAGATGTCACCAAGAGGGGAGGACAAGTGTCCTCTACCTTGGTGACTCATCCTTTCCGAACGGGCACGGGTTCGGGTTCGTATTCGCGTTTAAATTTGGTCTCATACACGTATTATAATAATATCGGTTACGTTATTTGGTTCGGTTTTCAATTCTGAACATAACCGTCTGGCTCACTATTGGTTTTGGGTTACTTGTTTATTACATGATAACAATAATTATACATGAAAAATTTTTGGGGTCCGTTCTGGGTTGTTACAAGACGACCTAGCATTTTTGCTACGGTGGTGACGAACCAAGTATGAAGATTTTGGGGGAAATGAAGATCGATGAATGGAGGGTTGGTGGTGGAGGAGAGGGTTGGTGCACGTGGTGGTGGTGGAGGAGAGGGAGGGTGGCTGTAATACCCCAACCGATGGCGGAAACATCGGGATGTCACGTATTGATGATTGTTCAGTAGCTCATGGTGAATAATAAATTTCATTAAATAAGTTACATACAATTGTTCTAAGAATTTGTACATCAAATTGAATAAAACTATGCACACATCTTCAAGCATTAATTCAAATCTTCAAGCAAGTAGAACCTGAAACATGTTAAATTGAAAATATTTTGGGTCAACAAAAGTTGGTGAGAATTACATAGGTTTTGATAATCGAATAAAATTGTTGTGCAATTCACGTGTCATGGCAATCTAGTCCATATGAGAAAACATACTAGAAGTAAATCGAGTGCATAATCAACCATTGTGACTGTTGTATTGTGGTACATCCCATACGCTCATGGTTCACTCGTTTATATTGCAGTAACAAACACCCACGCTACCTTTGTAGGAGGTACGTATCCGGGTGGGATTGTCAGTCCAATAGATCTATCAATGTATACCGTCGGCTGATGAATGTTTATGCTAGAATTGTGCTTACCCTAGTCATGTTCAAGACATAATGCAACATAGAAAACACATAGACACATTGATGATTGAATTGCATAAATAATGTTGTAACATGTTTCACCCCAAAAATGGTAATAAATAGAAAAAGGGGCTATGTAAAACTCACCTTAGCAAAATGTTATGTCTCGTGAAAAATAGAATATTTGTGTTGACCAAACAATGCCAAGTATTACCCTATAATCAAGGTAATAAATATGTCTAAGTCCATCTAGATTACAATTATATTCTAGGGCTTCAAATTGGAGATAAATGCTCGGTTGTTTAATAAATAAAATGTTTGAATAATAAGAGAAATTTAATAAATAAATAATCAAAAGTCTTTTTATAAAATTTGAATTTAAGATGGTCACATTAATGAGTTTAAAGTTTAAAAAATAATTTTTATAAAATTATTTTCTTTAAAATAGAATATTAAATCTATTTATTACAAATTGTCAAAATTTAACTTTAATATTTAAAAATACTAAAATTAAAGAATTATTAGTTTAAAATTTATATTTCTGCTCTTAATATTCAGAAATAATTTGTATAAAATTTTGGTACAAAAATATTAAAAATTGGATTTATTATGATTTAATTATGTTTAAAACTAACAAAAATTGATTAAAAATATTAAATAAATGATTTTTTTGAAATAAAAAACATTTCAGAAAAGTTTATCATTATAAAAACTCAGAATAATTTTTTGTGCAAATTTATAAATTTGTTTTGATATTTTTATAGAATTTTATAATTATAATTGAATAAACTTGTAATATTTATTATATATAATAAATAAAAGATTTTTAAAAAACTAAAAATTGTATGATAAACTTTTCTATTAGAACATCATAAAATAATTTTTTGAAGAATTTATAAAGCAATTTTTAGTATTTTAAAACTATTTTTAAAAGAATATACAAGAATATAAGTATAAAAGAAACTAAAAAAAATGGTTGGGGACAGGATTTGATCCCCTGTCCACAGCCGGTTCCCACGTTTTATCCAGCAGCATCACACCAACTGATCTGTTGGTCAGTTGGTGATGAATTCCAATCTGATTTAGTTATAATTAGTTCTTTCGTGAGCCATTACCCCCAAATCAAGAACATACGAACCCTAACCATCTAATACTCGCTAATAACAGATAATAGCTTCTAATTTGTTAGGGCTATTATCTGTTTATAGCCGATAAACATAACCAAAGTACGAATCAATACCTATGTGATGTGCTCAAAGTGGTTTAGTAATAACTAACTAAATTAACCTAAACTAGACACTCTAAGTTTTAAATTTATAACCTAAGACTCTCTAAACCTAAACCACACAACCGGCAAGTGTACCGGTCAGTGCAGTATAGCTAAAGTAAGTCCGAGTATCGAACCCACGAGACTCTACTAGAAAACGTAAACTAGACTCGATAACTTATCTACAAACTGACTTAAATTGTTTTGTTGCTTAAGGGGGGGGGGGGGGGTTTCTAACAAACTAATTGCAAATAAATAAATAAAACTTAAATAATTGAGGACACGAACTGGGAACTGGAATTCGGATCAAATGATGGGAAGGCACTACCTAGGCTAGAATCCTACACATGAATGATAAGTTTCTAATGGTCATGGAACTGGTGTGGAACCGGGATCTTAAAATACTAAACTTACAGGATAAACTAGAGGACCCTCGACCCTTCTCAAGGAGAAACCTTAGGTTACCTATAAGCCGTTAAACCACCGGTTGAGAGGTTACCCTTACAGGCTTACCTACTCGAATCTTAAAGTACCCGCTAGACAGTCTACCTTACAGCGCGAAAGTCACAATACACCGGAAAGTGCAAGGGGTAACTACAATATTTCTGATAAGACTTGGCCTACAAGGAATGCTAGGGAAACTAGGAAGATCTTCTTACAAAGCCTCTAGATCTAGCAATTTAACACCCTAGACAGACCAACAATCTCGCACCTTACAGCTATTGAGAATTGGTAGAACACTTAGAATTATCTAACTAACAATTACAACTCCTATGGATAATCCTAGGCAATTAACCATAAACTAGCTGCTAACACCCAGTCCGCAACCTAACCCGCATTCATACATGAAAGACATTCACAAAAACGCAAGTGGAGTTTATAAAAGTTATTTAGACAAAACTAAATACGCATATACATCAAACCAGAAAATAAAGAGTTCTTTACTAAAAAATTCACCCACAACCAAAAGTTCCAAAACCAAAAGAAAATAAATCAAACAAGTGTATTCATCATCGCCTAGGTAGTGTCAAGGTTTAGCCAATAAAAGTCATGATAAAATCAAAACAATAAAAGCAAGACAAAATCATGGTGTTCACAACAGGTTTGAATAGAATAAATAAATAAAGTATTGAATTAGAACCGACCCGTACTGGCACCTATGCCTCAACCCTTGACCTCCACCTCTTTCACTTTGTTCTTTTTCTTTTTGCTCCTGCTGTTGTTGACTTCGATCCCCCTTTTGAAGTTGATGTGCGGCGCTCCTTAATAGAATATTATATATCTCCTGTGTCCCTCTCCAGCTTCTCTCCAATATGGCCTCCTCAAATAATCCCTTGAATTAAATGAAATTTTGTTTGGGCCGGTCCACCAACGTGACATTCAAAGTCACAATTGTGTTTTATTATATTATTATTATTATTATTATTATTATTATTTATAGTATTATAACTCCGTGCTTCTGACTCGGGTGTTCTTGGCTTGACCAAAGTTGCTCGTTTACGCTCCAACGTCCATTCGAACACCTACCAAAATATAAAATAAATAAGTAAGCACTAAAACTGACTCAAAACTAATAAAAATATATAAAAACCTATACTAAATAAAATAGACCGGTACAAGCCTAAAACTAATAAAAACACTATTTAAACGACTCAAAAACTATACAAACTTTACACTGGAAATAGATGTATTTTACAATACATCACTATGTCGCGTAAATGATGATGAACGACTGGTCAAAGAAAAAGTCAAACCGAAGCAATTATGCGAATAAGATGAACTGAGAGGATAATTGAAGGTTTGTGTGTGTTTTTTCGGCACAATTAGAAGCTGAGGATGATCCCAATTTATAGTAATTCACACGAATCCATAATTTTAGAAGTTTGACCAAATATTAATACATACGCGTGATTATGAATCATTCATGATTAATCGTTGGTTAATTGCGGAATGATTGCATCAGTCTTGATGCGGAATTATATAGTTTCCAAAACCCCTTTGGTATAATTATAAGATAGGCTTGGAAGATTTGGTCAATCAAGGCACATTCATGGCTGTGCGCGCGTCATATAGCAGCAGATAGGGAAAGATTAAATTTTTGGCTTATCAACTTATAAAAGAAATGTTATCTAGTTTAAATCAGTAACTTGGTAAGTGGCTCAATGTTGGGGCGCGTGCGTGTGTTCAAGATTGATTCAGGTTCGAGTCCGGTTGTCAGCACACATTTTTTTATTAAACCGGAAAGGGAGGAGAGAAGAAGGGGTTGGGCCTGGTAGTTTGGGCCCTTGATGGTCTGTTTGGGCCAGAGCTGTAATGGGCTCAGGGAAGGGTAGTATGTTGGTGGGTTTGGTCAAATGTTTGGGTTTAAACTAAATACCCAATACTTTGAATATTATCATTATTATTATTATTTTTATTATTATTATTATATGATGAATAATTATCATAGTATTATGGTTAAAAAAATGCTATAAAATAATTAGATGTAAACAATAGAACTTGTCGTTTTTAACCGTAACGTACAATTAATAAACGCGAAATGTTACAGTGGCGGTGGAGATGGTGGAGGAGAGAGGAGAGGGAGGGTGGCGGTGGAGATGGTGGTGGTGGTGGTGCACGTGGTGGTGGTGTTGCAGGTGGTGGTGATGGTGGTGGTGGGTGGATTGGGGAAGAAGATGGGAGGGTATAAGAGTCAATTCACCCAAAAAATTAAGGGTATAATAGTCATTTCTCTACAAATTAACAGACAAGCCTAACGGCCGTTAGTCTCAGGGATCTAACTGTTAGAAAATGAAAGCACAGGTACTCAGGGTGTTAAGTCTGGGCTGAACCTGTTAGTTTAGGCAAACCACAGGGACGAAAACTGCAATTAACTCTTTTATATAATTAGTAATAAAAATTTAATTTTATATATTACATGGGTTGATAAATTTAAAATATAATTTAATCTATTAGCATATATAATAATCAAGAGATGAAATTATATGTATTGATGGAGTCTACACACCAGAAGTGAAAAGAAATGTATTAGATCTTGACAAGTTAATCGTGCAAGGATTCCTGGTGAGTATTATGGGTCAAACATGCAACATAAATTCATGTTTAAAGACATTGAAAGATGTCCTTTTTAACACCATAAGAGAAGAAAAATTAGATAAGTCTGAAAGAGAAGCGAAGTAATTGAGGCAAGGGCTGAAGAACATGAAAAATACAAGACGGATCATTTATCTTATTCTTTTGGAGAATTTGAAATGATAAATGAATAATTTGATTGGAACAAGGCAATTATAATTCAAAGATTTTAAGGATTATGTGTTTGTATTTGATCATTTAAATGATATTGACTTTGTGATAAAGTATAAGTTTGATCTAAGCATGAAGTTTGAAGAGATGATTGAGTGGTTTCTACATGATTATTTAAAAATTGGACATGAAAGATCTGTCCCACCATATATGGAAGAAAACATGAAGATATATTTGTTAGGACTTTACATGATTGTGAAAAGGGATGGAGGTCATAGAGAAGTAACATTAAACAACACTTGGTCTCTAATTTGCAAGAAAATGGGATTTGAATGGGAAGAAGGCTACATGATGCAAGTCGCATATGCCGTATATCTAGATGTGATCAAGTACAACTATAAATACTACAAGTCAAAAGAGAAGGTTGCAAAATTGGAAGCCAACCATGAAGCAAAATCATAAACATGATGCACAAGAGCAGAAGCCATGGTGATATTCAAGATTCAAGTCAACATGTTGAGGAAGAAAAGATAAAAGCTGAAGAATATGCAAGAAGTGACTAACTCGGATTTATGAATCTGGGAAAGCATAGAAGATTTAAGTTTAACCAAGTGGTAAAGTCTCTCAACAAAGCAAACAACTCTCTCTGGAAAGCAAACTTGTTAATAAGTTTAGGTTTAGGGGGAAGTGTTACAATATAATTAAACTTATATTTACTATGTTATTCCTGCTCTTGGCCCGTTAACCGATAGTGGAATATCCCTGTGGTGCCCGTCTCTTTACTTGTATATTTGCCTGTATTATGTTCTCTTTTTTGAGCTGGGGGTCTTTCTGGAAGCAGTCTCTCTATCCTATAGATAGAGGCAAGGTGTGCCCACATCTCACCCTCCCCTGACCCTACCGATAGTTTTTACTATTAGTGGGATATATTGGGTATGATTGATTGATTGGTTGATTTACTATGTTATTATTGTGAATATGTGACATTATTACACTTAGAAATTAAGCAGTAATCAAGTCGATTATACGGACGGTTTTTGTAACACCCCAAACTTAAAATAATACTAGTAGAGGGTAGTAAACAAACATGTGTATAAAATAAAATGACTTAGTCACTAATGTTGGGTAAATAAGGTAATTAGTTAGTAACCTAATTGACAAGTAACAAAGGGGAGGAGGTGAATTTGAATAACATTATATCTATGGGTTAAAAGGGCGATGGCTCAAAACAAAACAAACTCCTGGAATGAGGAGATCACGTATTTGAGAGAAGGAGATCACCCCCAACCCTAACACCCACTAATCAGCCCCAAATCCAAGCTAAAATCAGTTGTTGGACCTGCATGTGAACTGAATTCAAGTCCTTAGGTCATAATAAACTCAATGTGAGTTATAGGATATATTTGATGGTTGTTTTATGTTGATGAAATTCTTGAATAATGGAAGTAATGCATGATTGTTGGTAATCTAGCTTAGAAATTGAAAGTAGTGTGTTTATTGTGAAAATCTACCAAGTTGCATGTATAAATTCTGTTAATTGAAGGGAAATTGAGTGAATTGAAAAGAAATTGAGTGAATTGAAGGGTATCTCATAAAGTTGGAAGTGGGTGTTGATCTTGGTGCAATCCAAGATGATTCCTAGTTAAATTCTTGAATATATGGAAAAGAAAGTGGTGATTTGCTATGTTTGACATCTATTGAATGAAGGGTATCTAATGTAGGTAAAGAACATGATGATTGATGTTATGAGCTAGGAATCTAAGCATGAAATACTTGTACATTGAGCTTAGAATGTCGTACGCATACCAAGTGTTTGATGAAATGTCTAGATGAGCATGATGTGTGAATTTGTGTGCAAGACTTGACAACTATGAAAGCAATGTGATAATAGATATAATTGATAGTAGGTTAACATGAGGATTGTGTTTTAGATAGCATTCATGTGAGGATTTAGTTGAGTGTATGATTTGGTAAGAAGAATGCATTAGTAGCATGTGCACTATGCTTAACTAATATGATGCACGACAGGTGTTGGATTAATTGGTAAGATGAATGATCTTGTATGTTAATGAGATATGAATATGATGTTATGGAGAATTTCATATGGTTTAGTATGTCAATATGGACATATGTTTGTAAGAAGAAAGTTTGTATAGTTGAAAGTTGACTTTCTGGAAAGTCAACTGATGTGGAAATAACATGGTAAGTTTTCTAGCATGATTATGAGATTGGGGATTCTGTGTGAGACATGTTAGCTTGGTTATGTGGCATATACGATGTTAAGTTCAATTGCTTGAATTATGAATCAAAAATGGTGTGAAACTATGTCTTATGCATGTTATAAGTTGATCTATGCAAGTCAATGTAATATGTGAGTTGGATATGAATGGTTTATGAATGAACATGTATGTTAACAATGATGTGAACATGATGACATGAAAGGATTGGAATGATGGACTCAGGCATGGGAGGCTAATGAGTCAAGATGAGGCAAGCAAACAAGCATGAACTTAGAGGACTTGAGGTAAGTGATTCCCGAACTTAACTTGCATTATAATATCAAATTTATATGTTAATGTAGTATGGGAATCTTGAAAGAAACAATTAATTAATGGTGGTGCCAAGGTAAGAAACTTGGTGATGGGTCAACCATAGATTGACCCATGCTTGGCTTCATATAAAGGAGATAACGGGTCATCAAGGAAATATTACGCCATTCACGATGATACCACGTAATTCAGGTAGCTTAACGCCTAGGAAAATCATGGGGAATAATCTTAGAACCTTGTGAGGTTTGGGTTTTAAGATATGCCATTAAAGCATGAAAAGTGCATAGTGGGCGCAACCTCACATCAGATCCAGGCACAAGGTGACCTGAACGGGCGCAACCTGACTCTGATGGGAAAAAATGGGCTGATTTGCACCCTCTAGGGGCGCAACCTCCCCCTCCAGGGACGCAAGCTTGCGCCCCCCACTAGTTATTTGTCTGTTTTTATCGTATTTTGATGTTTTGCTTATATGCGCAACCCGTATTCGCGTTTATCGCATCGAATAACATCGTTGGACTTCGTGAATGCTAGTTATGGGTGTAGCAAGTAATAGAATGCCGGATTTGCAAATATGACTCAATTACGGAATGATGCGTGTGTATGTAATTAAATTGATATGTGTGTATACATAGTAACAAATACGGTAAGTAGATTTGTTATGCTTTTGTAGATTGAGAATGTGATGTATGTATGGGTACTTATACCCGGGTTTGTGTGAGAGTTTTATGTATGTAAAGGTTCGTCGTTATCTGTAGATTGAGTATAGGATTGGAAACGTCATGTTTGTCCTAGAGAATACATGAAGGAAGAATAGTATGACAGGTCATGATAAGTTGTGTATGGGAAATTATACGCAAGTATGTATTGTAGGGTTATTAACCTTTTGTTATGAGAATGGAAATGAAGATGCAGGTATGTAAGTATGAATGCATGGGACTTGGAGGTTCGGATTCGGGGTATCACACTCGAACTTGCAGAAAGGCGTTTGAACAGGATCATGGAGTATTGTTGTATGTTATTTTCACATTATGAGTAATTTGCATGAAGTCACTTAGTGAACTAACGAAACGGTTATGTGGTGATTGCAGGTTGTCTTGTCTACCTAGTATTGAAAGAAAAGGATGGAGATCGAGCGAGGAAGCGGATTGTACGTGGTCACGGTCACATAACCTAATAAAGATAAGTCACGTTGAATGTAATAAGAAACACTAAAAGATGTAACACCAAAAATATCTCTTAGAAATGTTTTCCAAACATTTGAGAATGTTCTATAAGCAAGAAATTTTCTAGTCCGTATTTTTCGCTGCATATTTTCTGTAAAACAGTTTCGGGTGTTAAAGTTTTAAATGGGAACATTCAAACTGCTTTGGCAGTTAACAAATCCGGCAGTTGTGGTGCCATCAACTGCAAATCAACCGCCAAAACTACCCTCCATGTCGATATGTATACATAGGGATAAGCATGCATTTGTATTCTTTACCAAGATTTCAATACACTTTACCAATTGAAATCCATTTATGTATTTACATTTGCATTTTATATTCAAGTTTCATACTTGATTTTGCGTATGTGTTTTTTTTTATGCACATCTTAAGAGATTAAAATTCCGCTGCCACCAATATCTCAATCCTTTAAATTGACAAAAATAGCTTTCTAACCTGATAAAAATGACCCCATACTTTCTAATTTGATAAAAAATGGTCATACTTTCTAACTTCGTGTTAACCCTCAAACTTTTTATATGTAACCTAGTTTACCTCCAAACCATGCTATAATGTCAAAGGTAACCCTTTAACTTTGTAAACGTTTATTTGGCCCTCTCAAGTTTCTAAAGTTTTGAACTTACCCTAAAACAATTTTCTTATATTGTATTTTTATAGATGTGTCAGTATAAATTGGAGTTCTTTACGCTTTAAGGTAATTTTTGTTTGAAAACCAGTCGGATCAATTACATAATGTTTTCTTTTTATGTACACTAGATTTTTGCCCGCGTGTACACGCAGTTCACCAAAGTACATCTATTTAGGGAATTATAACGTATAAGAAAAATACAGTAAAAAATTTGTAGTAAAGTATAAAATTAGAGAATTCATGAGGGAGTGCCATGTGTCCCTCATGTGTTTTCTTTTGCCCGCGTTGACACGCGGTTCAACAACTAACAATTATTTGAAGCGGTATAAACTATAAACAAAATATAGTATAAATATTTTATTAAAATTTAAAAGCAAGGCACTACGCCAAAATATGCCTACGGCCACACAAAAAAAGTGACCATAGGCCTTTCGCCACACTTTTTTTTATCCGGCTCAAGTGTGACCATAGGTCGAGTCATCGTAGGTATCGTACGGCCACGGTCACATATTTTCTGTGATTCTATGTGACCATTAAAAAAATGAGAAAACCAATTGATATTATAAAAATAAAAAACCAAATTCCATACATAAGTTTCACGCTTAAATACTAAAAATCTAATTCTCAGCCGGTTTTCATCTTAGTTTCTTCATAAGATTTTTGGCGAAGTCAAGAGCCTTTCGTTCACAATCTGCTTGTTTCACAGGATCGGTGATAGACTCAAAATCCTCAACATGAGCTACCCCAACAATTCGTCTGTCATCCACATATTCTTAAAATCAGTGTTAAGTCATATTCATGTATTTTCTTAAACCATGCCCTTATATAAAATCCCACAGTTTCATGGGATGCAAGAAATGTGTTCCATACAATTGCATAAGCTACAAATTACCTTATCATTTTGGCAGCACCGAATCCAAGGGAATCATGAAACAAATCAATCATGTATTTTTTTAACATCCTCCATAGGTCTACATCATTATAAATTTCATTAAGGTAGGCCTCGCCCGGGCCCTCCTTGTGTATATCCCAAAGAGTCGTAATTTTTTGTAAAACATATTACAGGTGTCTACTATTGCATCAATTATTAATGCTTTATACGCCTGCATTCACAAAACTTAAACTTATGAAACCCAAAATCGCATACAAGTTAGCTTACCATAATCTACAAATTGACATACTTTCCAGTCATTTTCCTGCGTTGTATGCCCATCTTGCGCAAAATTCGCCAGAAACAACTTTCCAATAAAAGCGCCAACATCAAACCCCATCGGCCCATAAAAAGCGAATTCTGAATCAATGACTTGAGTTGATTCATGAGTAACCATGACTGAACCAGCATGCAGATCACTATGTTTTATAGCTTGTGTTCTTTCACAGAATCTGTACAGCAAGCCTCGATAATTAGTCAATATCACATATCACACGCAAATGGGAAATCTAAAAGAACATAAAATTTATATATATAAAAAAAAACTCTGGGCAATTTTGTATTTGTGCTTAGACTTCAACTCGGCAACTTCAAGCTTTAAAACTTTGTCATTCCTAACCGCTTCAGCGTCACTATCAAGGTAAGGCGAAGTCCAACGATTATATTCAGAAACCTTGTATCGGTTTGAAAAAACCACTTGCTCAGTTAACCTACATAACTCCACATTTCCACAGAATTCAACCACTGCACAAAAAAAAAAAAAAAAAAAAAAAAAAAAAAAAACCATGTGCGTCAAAACATAGTAACATACACAATATAATCTTAAATCTTGCATTCAATCACCTGCACTTTTGTGTTGTGTAGTTGTAAGATAAAGAAGAGACGTGTAAACAAAGTATTAGCCAAAAACTTTGCCATGTGTTCAGCTACCAAAGGATAATCAACTCCAGCAATCAAACCCTTTCTTAAGATGATATGTGGTGGCTCTATATATTGCATACCGATCACCGACATGGTTCTGTCGAAGTGATAAACTTCTGGAACATGTTTCGGGGATTGCTTCCATGCTGGCGTTTAAGAGCTATAGCTTCATAATATGATCTTTCCTTTGTTAGTGGCCATGATTCACCCATCAAACGGACATATGCAATGGAAGCAATAAGTGATCTGTACACAAATAATGCAGATGTAAGATAATAGCGATGATGCGCACACATAAGAATATCCGTAAGCATATGTAGAAAAGGCATATAATGCTCTAGCTTTCATCTTGGGGTACTAATTGTTGCACATATAGGTGGCAAAATCAAGATGGAGAATGTATCAAAACAAATAACTTTGGTATTAACAGTTTACTTTATCCACTTTGTATAAATTTAGAACTAATGTGCAAAACATAAATATGAAAACGGTATTATTACAAAAATATTTCAAGGTTTTAATGAACTTGAACACCTCAACTGACTCTGAACCCTCTTGACCCAGTTAAGAGATGAAACACAAACCAGTTCAACCAATGTATAGGTAAATATGTCGAAAATCCCATGTAAGTATATTAAATGGTAAACCCCTAAGAGCCTAAATAGTTTCCATTTGTTTAATCGGCTAGAAAGAGAACCCACCACTCATAATTCATCCTTGATGTTATAATGAAATTACCATCAAAGGTGTTCGTCTATGTCCACTCAAAACCTTCAAAAACTTGGAAGTCAATTATTTTAACAGTATGATCACCAAAATGAGTAAGCTCAATTAATATATAAAAGTATTTTCCTCATTTTCAAGTTCTATCAATATAAAAGATAACTGCTATTAATATAACAAAGACAACCAAGAACATACCAAATAGAAGCAAGAATTTTCCCATTTTCATGTGAGCCTGACGAAGGTCAAAGTCACACAAATAATGAAAAACCAACGGAAGAGAGTTATTTAGACGAAAAGGACCAACCATTTCCGCCGTCAATGATCATATATGTCCCTACAATCAACAAAATACCAAACACCCAAATCAGATCATATGATCATAATCAAGAAACCAATATATTATTAAGTTGACACATATGGTTTGCATATGATGTTGTAATGTAACGGTATATACGTGCAATCCCTTAATGACCTGAAGAAAAATTGTCGCCTAAAATAGTTAAAATAATGGCCTAAAGTAACAAACCGTACAGGCTAAAATTCATCAAAAGTTGCAGCCCAATTAAGTATAAAACAAAACTATGTATCTTAAAGTAATAAATGTTGCAGGCTGAAATTTATATGAGCCAACCGGCATCAAACCGACCCGACCATGACATACTGATCACATCATGGTCCCATCTCTGGTCCATGCTTTTCTTGGTTTCTAGTTCGATCTTAACTTTGTTTAGTTCTGAATATTAATTCTCCAATAGTTCAGAGAAACATGTGAGCGTACCTGGTGTTTTTTATGATTCTAGGTAACATCTAGATGACTAAAACTCTAGATGACTAAAAATCCATCCCAAAACCCATAAATGGGTAGAATCTTGTTTTTACTTTGCATTTTGAGTTGAAGAAGCAGAACTGTAGCCATCATGGTGATCACCACCACCCTTGTGGACCATCGAGGCCTGATCGTTCACATGCTCAAATCTGTTAATGCATAAACGAACCTCAAATATCCAAGGGCAGTAAAAAATCAGATTCAAAAACAAAGAATACAATGATCCATAATCAGTTTCAAAAACATAAATGGTTAAAATCAGTTTAAAACAAATAACCAAACTAAACCGACAACATCTATTGCTCGAGCCAACACCGGCTGCCACATTCGGTTCGCTGGCTTGTTCTCGGCTGTAACTTGGCTTGTTCTCGTGCACGAAAGCGAACCATCAACATCTATTGCTCGAACCATCAACATCTATTGCACGAAAGCGAACCATCAACATCTAATACTAAAATAATTTTTATAGCAAACTGAAAGTTTTATTATAACTTGACCATTACATATCGACAAAAGCTGATTGATTTTGGATGCAGAAAAATGTGATAATTGCTTCATTAAACATACCTGCAGCTTATGATTGTCACCAACGATAAGGGGTTGTTGGTTTACACCCAAAAAGAATATGCACTCACGACAATTAGCAATGCAAATTCTCTTTGCTGCTGAATTCACATGAACTCTTTCACAATGTTCAACTCTTACAGCCTGAAAGACAACGGAATAAAACATGTCAGCATCCAGAATCATGATGCTAACTATTGTTGACATATGATCAACTTAATAGTTTAATATCAAGTTATCAACTGTACCAAAATCCACTTACAGCTATATCAAGTATACTGATTAGAAAGAAAAGAAAATAAAATTTCATACAAAATTGGTAAACAAAGGCATTCAAATATTCCAACTTCACCGTTACCAACGGAGGCCTAAATATAACAATTAGCATTATGTATGCTAATTGTTGCATTTAAGCCTATAAATTAACAAACAATGGATGTCCTTTGATTCTAACCATACCTTTCCAACCGCGCCAAGCACTATAGTGGCATCAGAGCACCAATATATGGTGGCATATTTCAATGGAGCTAACACGTAAATCACATATTCATGGCAATTGACAACCTGCAGAGAATCAAAATAACAGTTCAATAAACAATAATAAATGAAAAACCAAGAACATCATAATATTCATAAAACATCAATTGAAACCTAAAAACCCCTAACTTGAAACCTAAAACATAAACCCTAAATAATCAATACAAAATCAAAAACAATTAATAACACTGAACAATAATTATTGGAAACATAAAGAACAATCAGTCAAAAAAAAAAAAAAGACATAGAAAAACAGAGATTAAAATTAATCGAAACTTTATAAACATATATGGAAAATCAGTGAAACAAAAGAAAGAATAAAAGATATATGAACATCGATTTAAAGAAATAAGAATCAAAGAGAGAGTACCTTGGATTGGAGATGAAGGAATAGCTTCAAGCGCCCTTGGATCGCCCTGATTAGGGTTTAGGTTGAAGGAGGCGAAGATGATATTATGAATGATGTTATGTCCGTGTGTTTTTTTGGTATATATATTTTCTGTAATTTTATTTTTAAAAAAAGAAAAATTTTATAAATTCTCACAATGGGGACACTTGGCATTAGTTGATTGGCTATGTAATTGGAGGATGAATGTGGGAGTGCCTAGTGTCCTCATGGACTTTGTTTTATTAGATGTATAGATTTATTTTTTAAAAATTGAAAATCATTCATTAATGTTTCGGTCAACGTGTTTAATAACTTTCCTAAACAATATAATCCACATTTTTTGTTTTTTTAAAATAAAAAACATTTAATAACTATTCTATTTTAAAATTCAAAAAAGAGTTATTAATATTTTTATAAAAAAATATATTTTTTAAAAATCGAAATCATTCATTAATGTTTGGGTCAACGTGTTTAATAACTTTCCTAAACACTGTAATCCATATTTCTAATTTTCTTAAAATAAAAAACATTTAATGACTATTCTATTTTTAAAATTCAAAAAAGAGTCATTAATGTTTTTATAAAATTTTTTAAACATTTAATAACTATTCTATTTTTAAAATTAAAAAAAAGTCATTAATGTTTTTATAAATGTTTTTTATTTTTTAAAAATCGAAATCATTCATTAATGTTTGGGTCAACGTGTTTAATAACTTTCCTAAACACTGTAATCTAGATTTTTAATTTTCTTAAAATAAAAAAAATTTAATGACTATTCTATTTTTAAAATTCAAAAAAGAGTCATTAATGTTTTTATAAAATTTTTTATTTTACATCAACGAAAATTATTCATTAATGTTTCGGTCAAAGTGTTTAATAACTTTCCTAAACACTATAATCCAGATTTTTAATTTTTTTTAAATAAAAAACATTTAATGACTATTCTATTTTTAAAATTCAAAAAAGAGTCATGTTTTTATAAAATAATTTATTTTTTAAAAATCGAAAATCATTCATTAATGTTTCGGTCAACGTGTTTAATAACTTTCCTAAACAATATAATCCACATTTTTTGTTTTTTTAAAATAAAAAACATTTAATAACTATTCTATTTTAAAATTCAAAAAAGAGTTATTAATGTTTTTATAAAAAAAAATTATTTTTAAAAATCGAAATCATTCATTAATGTTTGGGTCAACGTGTTTAATAACTTTCCTAAACACTGTAATCCATATTTTTAATTTTCTTAAAATAAAAAACATTTAATGACTATTCTATTTTTAAAATTCAAAAAAGAGTCATTAATGTTTTTATAAAATTTTTTATTTTTTAATAATCGAAAATTATTCATTAATGTTTCGGTCAAAGTGTTTAATAACTTTCCTAAACACTATAATCCGGATTTTTAATTTTTTTTAAAATAAAAAACATTTAATGACTATTCTATTTTTAAAATTCAAAAAAGAGTCATGTTTTTATAAAATACTTTATTTTTTAAAAATCGAAAATCATTCTTTGTTAGGATCTGAGTTTGTTTGTTTTGATTGTTTAACTAAATATGGTAATAATGAAAGGAGAATAGAATGAAAGTGCAGCGGAATAATAAACTATTAATCAAAACAAGAGAGTAAATGTTTTCAGATCGAAAGCTTTCATTAATCCAAAAGATTACAATCGTACAATTACTCCCCCTCAGCCTGATCACACAGTGTTTGTCTGAGAGAATGTTTGTGTGTGTGATGTAATAGAACAATACAAGCACTGTTCTATTTATAGACAGACTCAAAGCACTGATGACCTAGGCTGACGTCACCTAAGACAGTGACCTCTAACAGAATAACAAACATAAACATCTGCCTATTACAAACTACTGTTACATTGAAAGCACTGATATTAAACAGCTGTTGAAGATAAACTCTGATGGTCTTGTATCCACTGCTGGAGCCTAAGTGCTGTTGGTTCCAGCAGTGCTTTGGTCTTCAGTACTTGTATCAGCAGTTGTTCTTCATCAGACCTTTGGTCAGCAGTTGTTCTTCATCAGTTGTTTACTCAGCAGTTCTTTGTATCAGCAGTTGTTGAGCAGTTGTTTGGATAGAACAGTAGTTAGGGTCAGCAGTCTTTTGGGTGAAGTAAGTTGTAAAGACTGTTTATTCAAGGATCAAACTGATAGCATGTTTTGGCTTTCTAATCATCTGTTCTTCTCCAGGTCAGCAGACCCAACAATCTCCCCCTAGAACAGATGATGCCAAAACGCAGCTTTATTTATTGATCTTTATTCCTCATCAGACTTTCTCTGATTTGACCTTTGAATTGTAGTTCAAAGTTCAGAGCAAATAAGTCTTCTTCATCTCTTTCTAGATCCAGATTTAGCAATGTTTGGTGATCTTCTGCACATAGGCTGTAAGCATCATCCATGCTGATCTTCTGAACCCTTCCATCTGACCTGAGCAATGTCAATTCGTGGTTGTCTTTGTTGACTTTCCACTTTAGAATTTTTGAGTCAGTGGATTTGCTGAGATGAACTTTTATTCTTGATGAGTTGGGTGAAGGAGGTCTTCCAATGAGTTCTCTGAGCTTCTCTGTTGTAGGATCAGAGAAATAGTGTATTTGATTGAAGAGCCCTTCTTTGATGAATGTATCAGCAAACTTTCTTTGATCTTCCTCTGACATCTCCTTCTGCTTCTTGAACTGTCTTCTTGCAGCAGTTGTGAGATCAGAGGTTTCAAGTAAGCTGTCCAGGGTAAAGGTCTGTTGGGGTCTCTTCATCATTGGTTCATCAGTGTAAATTGGTTTCCTTGGAAGGCTGGGATCTTTCTTCCTATTTTCTTCCAGACTTTTGTAAGTTTCAACCAGCCTTAACTCTGACCATCTGGAAACTGACCTCATCTCCCCATAGTTGGCAGCTACAATCTCCTGCCTCATCCTTTTGAATTTCAAGGCTGTGACTGGGTCTCTGCCTTTGCCAAAGTTAGGAGTAGAGACTTTAGCTTTGGGGTCTTTGGCCATTTCTTCAATCCTGAGTAGTTCTTCTCTTAAAGCATGAGTAGTCCAACCATTGAACTGCTTTTTGTTTGCTTTGTAAGGCTTGGTTGCCATTATCTGTTCAAGAAGAGATTCCCTTACCTCCTTTTCCAAATCTACACTGAGAGGCATGGAGGACATGGAATTGCTCAGGGTCTTAGCAAAATCTTCAATCCTTCTGAGTTTGCTAAGCTCTGCTGAATGGATGCCCTGAGCAGTCCTGTCATCCTTCCCTTTGCATTTCTCCTTAATGATGGCATCCACCTGTTCACCCTTGTATTTCAGATAAGTATCAATGTTGAGGGGAACAGGGAAGTTTGGGAGAGATGGGAAGGATCTTTCAGATGGCTGTTCAGTATTGTAGAAGGATTGTAATTCCCCCTTGAGTAGATCAAGTTCAAGGGGATACTGAACAACCAATGGTGTAATGGTTGGTGGTGGTCTATGGGATCTGAACTTGGATGTGTGTGGTGAGAATGATGTGATTGGAATAGCTGTGATGGGAGGAGTGGATTGGGCAGTTGAAATGGTGGTTGGTGATGTGTGTATGTTTTCATCATGTACAACAAAGGTTGATTTTCTCTTCCTTGTGTACATGATTTTTGGTGATGGTGATTTGGTAGCAGTGGTTGGATTAACATCTGTTGGCCTTTTAGTAGGTCCAGCAGATGTTTGGGATTTAGCTGGTGATGTGTGTTTGGTGGTTGTATGTTCAGGTGTGTTTGTTGGTTTGGGTGCAGTGGTTTGGGTAGCAGTGTTTTGAGTAGTTTCAGTGTTTTGAGTGGCAGTGGTTTCAGTAGCAGTGGTTTTATCAACAGAGGTGTTCAACTTAGATGGTGGTTTTCTAACATGCTTGGCAGGTTTTTTCATCCTTTTAGAGGATCCCACATCTTCAGTTTCCCTTTGTTGTTTCTTTTTGAGTTCAATTAATGACTCTGCTTTAACTTCCAAAGTGTCAGCTCTTTTCTGTTTCTCTTGAGCAGCCTTTTTAGCTTCTATGTTTGCAGAGTCATCTACTGCTTTATTCTTCTCATTGGTTTGTTGTGGTGGTTGTTGTGGTGGTGCTGTTGTTGCTTGTTGTTGTTGTGGAGCTTGTTGTTGTGGAGCTGATTTGGTAGACTCTGGTTTCTTGGCAGACTTGGCTTGGCCTTTTTGAGAAGGAGGACAACCAAAAGGATCTAGTTTTGGTAGCCTATCTCTGCCACTCTCCCCCTTTTTGGCATCATCAGCCGTGAAAGCATCATCATTTTCATCCCTGAGGATGGTGGTAGGGGCAGAGCCAGTAGTCTTCAGCAGGTGGTCCTTGATGGCTTTGATATCAGCATGGGTATCTTTGTACCTTGCATCTACCATATTCCTGATCTCAGCCATGTAAGTTTCATGTGTCTGATCAGCCAGTTTTCTGTGAGCTATGATGATGGGGGAAACTGATTTCCATAGCTCACTGGCTATATCAGCTGTGGATGGTTGACTTTTGGAAAGATCTGCAATTGAGCTCAGTATAAGCTTAACATCAGATTTGATGTCAGCAACAGAGGTTTCAATGACAGAAACTCTGTCCGTCAATTCTTGGTATTTTGACCCATCTCCTAAATTAATAGGATCATCTGAGTCCCTACCAATGGTAGTTCTACCTGATTCAGGCCTAATAGGTGAATCAGATGCCCCTTTGTCTTGGTACTGGGGACTTCCAACTGTTTTTGGAGACACTATAGTGGCTTCAACAGTTGTTGCCTTCAAGGGAGTCTTAGCTATGTAATCACTGTCCTGATGTGAGACAGTGGTCTCTACATCAGTAGTGGCTGCTCCACTTGAAAACTCACCTAGAGTTTCATTGAACTCAGGTGGTGTAACCTACTCTTCTGTTTGTGGGATAGCAGATTGTATATTCTCAGGACCAGTCACTTGTTGGAGTATACTCTCAGTGACAGGTGGAAGAGAGGAACTGGGATCTTCCTGAGATTTGTCAATTGCTTCAAACAGAGGTTGCATTGTTTGTGGGACATGTGATGGTGAGGGTGGAGGAGTAACAAGAGAATTAGCCCTGGGAGAAGGGCTTGTGAACATTTGGTCAAGTGACTCAAATGTATCATGATGTGTGTCCCCTTGGCTTACAACATGATCCTTTTGAGAGGATTCATGAGGAGTTTGGTCAGGTGGAGGTATGTCCAACTGTTGTGAGGAAGTAACAACAGTGGTTTCAGGTTGCATTTGTTGTGCAACAGAGGTTTCTTCTGGTACCTCAACATCCAGAAGCCTCATTTGTGGTTGAGTGGTGGTTTTTGTGGATGGATGTTTCTTTTTGGAAGTGGCTGGTGTGGGTTTCACAGCACTAGATGTAGTGCCATGATCACCAGGAGCAGTGGGCTCAACAACAGAGGTTTTGACAACAGTTGTTGCCTTTGTCCTCTTTGTTTGTGTTTTAGAAACTTTTGACACTTTAGACACTTTTTCTTGGGTGCTTCCACCCAGCATTCTTGTGAAAGTTTCATCAGTTAAGCTTTTCATTTGCATAGCCTCACCCTTTTTGAAAACTTTTTCTGGTAAGACCTTTTGTAAGATTACACTAAGAATTCTTGGGTAAATAAGAAAAGCATTGTTTGACCCAGACTTGACAGCTTTCACATTTGATACCAAGTCCATGAACAATCCCTGGGAAAGATTGAAGCCAGAGTTTGACAACATGGCATAACACAGATATTGCATCCTCAATGGGATTTCATTAAAGGATGTGGACTTAGCAGAGACACAAAGAAGAAGAGTATGGAAGAAAAATTTCATGACTGGAGGGAAAAACTTTTTGAAAAGAGTTGATCCAGTCATTTGACCATCATACCCTCTTTCTTGGAACTCAGTGTGAAGCTCTGTTTTAGTAAAGGAATCCTTACCTGCCAGGTCATTCAGTGTGAAGGTTGTGGATATGGTTTCAGGGGTAATGACGATACTGGTTTCTCCAATTTTGGAAATAATGGAAGTAGGCTTTTTGTCTTGTAGTAGAAACTCAGCATTCAACCAAAATTCTTGGAGTGTATCAAGATAAATGGGGGCGTTAGCGGTTAGGATGGGTAAGTATTTGGAGTTAAGGAAAATATCGATGGTGGAATGCAATGGAGTGTTGTCATCTGTTTTGATCAGATAGGGGAGACAATTGTGTGTAGCTTTGGCTTGAAGATCCATTTTAGTGGATTTCAAAGGTGAAGATGATTGAAGATTGATGGAGGGTTTGAGAATGAAGAAGGCGGTTTTCAGTATTTTGAATACAATGAGACAGTGTAACGTCTGTTGTGGTAAAACAGGGTTTTTGTAGGCTCAATGAAACCGCTGATGTGGCCAAACCTCTGCTTATATGAGCAGACGTGGCAATCATCTGGTGGATAACAGCTGTTTTTGGCAAACAACTGCTACAAACAGCTGATGGATCCAACTGTTTTTTTTTCCAGATATAATATATATATAAGGAGACAGTTGTTTTATCTGAACAGATGTTCTGAAACAGATTTTTCAACTAACAGTTGTTTTATCTGATCAGATGTTTTGAAACAGACTTTTCAACCAACAGTGGAAATGAATGAAACAGTGGTTGTTTTATCTGATCAGATGTTATAAACAGATTTTTCAACCAAACAGCTATTTTAAAAATTTGATTTACTAAAACATTTTATTAAGTTTTATTGAAGCTTTATTTGTTTAATCCATGTTTAACATACCAATTCTGGAAATCAGATTTGTAAAGGTAGATGTGTCTAAAGCTTTTGTTAACACATCTGCCAACTGATCCTCTGTTGGAACATGGTGTAAAGAAATCAAACCTTTTTCATAGCTGTCTCTGACAAAATGGTGTCTTATGTCAATGTGTTTGGTAGTGGAATGAGAGACTGGATTCTTGATGATATTTTCAGCAGCTTGGCTGTCCAACATGAGTGGAGTCCTAAGTGCAGTTATCCCAAAATCCAGTAGTTGATTTTGAAGCCACATGAGTTGGGCTGTACAGCTTGCAGCAGCAATGTATTCAGCTTCAGCTGTTGAAGTTGAAACAGCTGCCTGCTTTTTGCTTTGCCATGAAACTAAGGCATTCCCTAGAAATTGGCACCCTCCTGAAGTGGATTTTCTTGTGGTGTGACAGCCAGCAAAGTCACTATCTGAATAACCTGAAAGCTCAATGTTTCCATTAGCAGGATACCAGATACCAAGTGTGGGAGCACCTTTGAGGTATCTGAATATCCTTTTCACAGCAATAAGGTTTGACTTTCTGGGTGAAGCTTGGGATCTGGCACAGACACAGGTAGCAAACATAATGTCTGGCCTAGATGCAGTTAGGTATAATAAAGACCCAATCATACATCTATAATGTGTTTGATCAACCAGTTCATCCTTGTCATCAATAGTGAGCATCTTGACTGTACTCATGGGTGTGCTACATGGCTTACAATCATTCATCTCAAATCTGGTTAATAAGTTCTTTACATATTTGTTTTGGTGAATGAATGTGCCATTTTGCAGTTGTTTCACTTGAAGACCAAGGAAACACTGAAGCTCACCCATGGCACTCATCTCAAACTCTGCTGTCATGAGTTTTCTGAACTCTTCACACATTTGGTTACATGTGGATCCAAAAATGATGTCATCCACATATATTTGAACAATCATTAGGTGTTTCCCTTTCCATTTAAGAAATAAAGTTTTGTCAATTTTACCTCTTGTGAAGCCAATGGATAAGAGAAATGTGGAGAGAGTTTCATACCAGGCCCTTGGTGCTTGTTTAAGTCCATACAAAGCTTTGTTGAGCTTGTAGACATAGTCAGGATGGAATGTGTCTTCAAAACCAGGTGGCTGACATACATAGACCTCCTCCTGAATTTTGCCATAAAGGAAGGCACATTTGATGTCCATCTGATACACCTTTATGTTGTGGTTGACAGCAAAGGCTAAAAAGAGTCTGATGGCTTCTAGTCTTGCTACAGGAGCAAAAGTCTCATCATAATCTATTCCTTCTTCTTGTCTGAAGCCTTGAACCACAAGCCTGGCTTTATTCTTGACAACAATACCCCTTTCATCAGTCTTGTTTTTGAAGACCCACTTTGTTCCTATAGGACAAACATCCTTAGGAAGTGGTACAAGCTCCCATACTTGTTGTCTTTTGAATTGAAGGAGTTCTTCCTGCATGGCCTCTACCCAACTGTTGTCTTTCAGTGCCTCTTGGTACTTGACAGGTTGTGTGAGGGATAAGAAGCCTGCAAAAAGACAGATATTTGAGGATTGGCTTCTTGTGAGCACACCCTCTCTGATGTTGCCAATGATCTGGTCTGGTGGATGAGCTCTTAAGTAAATAAGATCTCCTTGATATGGAACAATGGCATTTTGAGGTGATGGACAGGGGTTTGATGACTCTGTTGGTGTAACATCTGTTGGTACTTCTGTAGTGCCATCAGATGTTTGGAATGGTAATGGAGGAATGGGTCCAAGTGGTGTGAAACTTGACTGACTTTTGTCAACAGATGATTGACTTTTGTCAACAGATGATAGGTCAGTGGTTGTGAGGGGTGAGGCAGTGGTTTGAGGATAAGACTGGCCAACAGTGGTTGACACAGCTGTGGCAGAGTTTTGACAATTGTCTTGAACATCTGCTTCCTCTGAGGCAGAATAGACTTTGTAGTGACTGGGGATCACAACATCTGTTCTGTAATCTTGCTGTGGAAACTGTGGAATACCTGCATTGTTAGCTTTAACAGTGATATCTTCAAATTTGAATTTATCTAAATCAAATAGTTCAGCAGGGTTTGCAGGGATTTTTAGAGATGAAAGTTCATTGAACTTTACATTCAGAGTTTCTTCTATTGTCTTAGTCCTTGTGTTAAACACTTTGTAGGCCTTAGCAGTAGAAGAATATCCCAGAAAATAACCACAGTCTACTTTGGCTGCAAATTTTGAAATGGAATCTTTGAGATTTAAAATGAAACATGGGCAGCCAAAGATTTTGAAAAATGAGATTAATGGTTTGATTTTGAACAAAATTTCATAAGCAGTTTTTTGATGTCCGGGGTTGATCAAAACTCTGTTTTGAACATAGCAAGCAGTGTTTACAGCTTCTGCCCAAAAGGACAGTGGCAAACCAGAATCTGCTAGCATGGTTCTTGCAGCTTCTATAAGAGTTCTATTTTTCCTCTCAACCACCCCATTTTGTTCTGGTGTTCTTGGGATGCTGAACTGCCTCACAATCCCTTTTGACACACAGAAGTCATCCAACTCCTTATTTTTAAACTCTGTTCCATTGTCACTCCTGAAGACTTTTACTGGCAAGTCATATTGCTTTTCAACTTTGGTGACAAAGTCCTTCAATATACCTGCAGTCTCATCCTTAGAATGTAAAAAGTAAGTCCATGTAAACCTAGAAAAATCATCAACTATGACAAGACAAAATCTCTTTCTTCTTAGACTCATGATTTTAACAGGGCCAAACAAGTCCATGTGTAACAGTTGTAGACACTGACTAGTTTTGGACTCATCAATGGATTTGTAAGAGCTTTTATGTTGTTTTCCTTTTAAGCAAGAAACACAATGCTCATCACATTTAAATTCTTTTGATGGTAAACCTCTGACAAGGCTTTGTTTAGAGAGTGTGTTGATAGTATTAAGGTTGGTGTGACCCAATCTCCTATGCCACAATTCTGTCTCCTTAGTGGAGGCAGCAGAAAACAGACAGACATTTGCCATAGGATTGTCCTTTAACATATCAACAACATACACATTGCCACTTCTATGAGCAACAAGCTGTGCTTTGCTCTCAGCAATAATGGTATCAATCTTTTTCACCACTTCTGGCCCAATAATCTTACAAGTTTTCTTTGTGAAAAATGAGCCATAACCTTTGTCACTCATTTGTGAAACACTCAAAAGATTAAACTTGAGATTATCAATAAGATTGACATTTTCAAACTTGAGTTGTCCAGCCTGTACAGTCCCTGAACCCAACACCTTACCTTTAGAATCATTACCAAAGGATATATCACCCCCTCCATGAGCCAAGAAGTCCAGAAGCAGGGCTCTACATCCTGTCATGTGCCTGGAACCTCCACTATCTACATACTAAAGACTATCTAAACAAGCAGAAGCTCCCTGCACATCAGTAAATGATTAGTTTTGGTGAGTGTCCAAAGCCAAGTTGGCTTTGGATGGGTCCTCAGACCTTTCAGACTCAAGCTTTGGAAGGTGATCAGTGGTTTGGACCAATTTCTGAATTAAGGTCAACAACTGCTGCTGACCATTTGCCAGTGCTTGAATGTCAACACTTGGGGCAGCAGTTGTTTGATCACTTCCTGACAGATGATAATACCCATATGGATTTCTGTTCACTCTTGGTTTAGAGGGTCTCTTTGGCTCCTCATAAACATGTGGCAGACTGTGACATGGAGGTTGACCATAACCTCTTGGGTATTTGCTTGTGGGTGGAGCATCTGTTACTTGGACATCTCTAGAAACAGATGTTTCAAGCCTTTTTGTAACAGATGTTTGGACAGGGGTGAAGGTCTGTTTGGGCTTTCCTTTTGGAGTACTAACCACAGGGTTTGCAAGAGTTTTAGCTTTGTATTCTTGTATTTTTACATCAAAATTTTTGAGATACAAGCACTCTTTGGTCTTATGATTCTTTTTCCCACATATTGAGCATGTGGCTTTGGAATCACATTCACTTGTTCCTTTGTTAATATCATATGCTTTTAGAAGAAAACAGTTTTTGGTGACATGATTCTTCTTTTCACAGAAATCACAGAACAAATTGACAGTCTTTTCTTTCTTCTTCCCCTTTTCAGCCTTCTTATCAGCAGATGTTTGAGCATCTGCTGGAAGATCTTTCAGGGGAATGACTTTTGCCAAGGGAATGACCCTTGCCTGAGGAGCTGTCTTTCCCTCAGGAGTTTTGAAATCAACAGGTTTATAATTCTCAAGAGTATCACACTCATCAGACCAAGTAGGTTTAAATTCATACTTTTCAAGTTCAGCAAAAGATGAGGAACCTTCTGGTTTTTCAAGAACAATTTTCTTACCATTTGGTTCAGTGATTTTAATCTCTTGACCCTGCAGGTTTGTTGGTACTATCTCAACAGACTTTTGACTCTTTGTGTCAGTGTTTTCAAAAGCTGGAGCAGTGGTTGCAAAACCAAATCCAAACTTCACATGACTTTTGGTTTGTTTGTTGAGTAGCATCTCAAATCCTCTACATGATTCCACCCATTTCTTACATTCAACTTGGGTGGACTCAAGCTCACTTTTACAACTTTGATATTTTGATATCATAGTTTGGAGCTGGTCTTTGGTTATAGTTGCTTCATGTTTTAAGCTGCTTATTTCAGACTCTTTTGCAGTTAAATTTGTTTTCAAATCTTTTGTGAGTTTTTCAAATTTAACTTCATCATCTAAAATTTTCTTTCTAAGGTTTTCATTCACCTCTTTGATGTTAGCAAATGCTATTACACATTTGTCAGAACACAACTCTTTAAGAATTTGAGGAGATACCTTAGCAGCAGCCATCAATGCACAATCACACTTGCACTCACAGTCATCAGATGCACCCCAGGGATCTGAGAGATTCACAACCTCTTCTTCAGGTTTTTCACCTGTAACAACTTCACTAACAACATCATCAGTCACAACATCAGATTACCACCTCCTCAGATTCAATCTCATCTACCATAGCCATGAAACAAAAATTTTCTGGTTCATTTTCAGCTTTGGCAACTAGTGCAAAGTTCTCATCTGTTAGCTCATCAGGTAGACTGCTCCAATCAACAAAGCCTTGTGTAAAGAAGCTCTGTTGACTGGTCTCTGCAGGAGCAGAGGATGGAGCAACAGTCGTTTGCACAGGTGCTTGAGCAACAGGTGTTTGCACATAGTGGATCTGAGGAACAGTGGTTTGGACATACTGGACAGGAACAGTGTTTGAGGACTGTGCAAAATGAGCAGTGTTTTGCACATTTGGTCCAGGGGCATTATAGGAATTCTGATAAGTGTTGGTCTGTGGTCTTTGATTTGGATAGGTTATCATAGGTGTACCATGTTGACCCCTACATTCCCTAGCAAAATGACCAAACCTATGACATTTATAACACTTGATCTTTGATTTATCCAACCCAACCTTAGATCTGCCAGTCAACCCTGGAAACCTTCTACCAGTTTTCTTGTAAAAATTATTAGTTCTTACACTGAGAAGGGCCAATTGGTGCATAATGTCCATTTCTTCCAAATCATCAGGGTCAAAGTATTTCAGGTCATCATACTCAAAGGATATATTGTCAGATGCCTGTATATCACCACCACTTGCTGTGAAAGCATAGTTTGGTGAATAAGAATCAGAGTTAAAACCTGAGTTAAAACCTGAAGTTATGTCAATAAAATGATCATAACTCTGATCCTTTGTGTTTCCAGGCACCTCATCATGACCCAAAAGTGCTGTATTCCCAAACACATAGTCATCAGACACTTTTCCAGAGTCCTGGAGCTTCTTTTTCTGGTTAAGCTCTCTCTCATAGGTCAAGAGCTTACCATGAAGCTGGGTCAGTGATAGGTCTTTAAATCCTATTGAGTTTCTCATCACAATAGCAATAGTGTCCCATTTGTCTGGTAATGATCTTAAAAACCTATGGTTCAAGGTTGAATGAGGGTAAGTAAGACCAACCAATTTTAGTTCACTAATTAAGCAATTAAATCTCTCAAACTGTTGAGTTAATGACTCTCCTTTGACATGACTGAATGTTTCATATTGTTGGTTAAGTATTTCACGATTGTTTTCAATAACCTCCTCAGTCCCACCAAACTGTTCTTTCAGTGCATCCCACAACTCCTTTGCACTGTTACAGTGTAACAACCCAGCATATATATCATTGGGTAGAGCCATGGCCACAATACTGAAGGCCTTAGCATCTAGCTCAATTTTCTGAAAATCCTGGTCGGAGTAGTTTTCAAGTTTCTTTGGCTCAAACACTTTGGGATCTTCAGTACTCGGCACAGTCGGAACATGTGGTCCGAAGATAACCGACTTCCAACACCCAGTGTTTTGTTGAGCTAGAACATGGCTCATCCGACGTTGCCAGATATTGTATTCAGATCTGACAAGCATCGGTGGCTTGTTGTTCGTGCCAGTGTTATGTGGATCGTGATTGATAGAAGCCATTCTCTGATTTTTCAAAAAACAAAGTCTGTTTAAAAACGGTTGAAACGAAATTAAACTATTACTCTGTTTTCAATCTAACAGACATACGATATCAATAATTGTGAGCTGATTATTAAATTGATTTGTTAGATCGAATTTAATTGACCAAGCTCTGATACCAATTGTTAGGATCTGAGTTTGTTTGTTTTGATTGTTTAACTAAATATGGTAATAATGAAAGGAGAATAGAATGAAAGTGCAGCGGAATAATAAACTATTAATCAAAACAAGAGAGTAAATGTTTTCAGATCGAAAGCTTTCATTAATCCAAAAGATTACAATCGTACAATTACTCCCCCTCAGCCTGATCACACAGTGTTTGTCTGAGAGAATGTTTGTGTGTGTGATGTAATAGAACAATACAAGCACTGTTCTATTTATAGACAGACTCAAAGCACTGATGACCTAGGCTGACGTCACCTAAGACAGTGACCTCTAACAGAATAACAAACATAAACATCTGCCTATTACAAACTACTGTTACATTGAAAGCACTGATATTAAACAGCTGTTGAAGATAAACTCTGATGGTCTTGTATCCACTGCTGGAGCCTAAGTGCTGTTGGTTCCAGCAGTGCTTTGGTCTTCAGTACTTGTATCAGCAGTTGTTCTTCATCAGACCTTTGGTCAGCAGTTGTTCTTCATCAGTTGTTTACTCAGCAGTTCTTTGTATCAGCAGTTGTTGAGCAGTTGTTTGGATAGAACAGTAGTTAGGGTCAGCAGTCTTTTGGGTGAAGTAAGTTGTAAAGACTGTTTATTCAAGGATCAAACTGATAGCATGTTTTGGCTTTCTAATCATCTGTTCTTCTCCAGGTCAGCAGACCCAACATTCTTGTTAACATTAAATCCACAGTATTAAACGGATTATTATGAAATCATGAAAGAGAAAAATCTTATAAACAATCGGAAAAATCTGAAAATAATTATAACGAAACAACAATATATAACAGGAATCGTATGAAAAAGCAAGAAAAAATCGTTACCTTGAAGGAGAGAGACGAAGAACATGAAACCTAAACCCCCAAATCTGCAAAATTATTTAAAAGCAATCAACAATACAAAAAAATAGGTTAATATCAACAATCGATTAACCCTGAAAATCATTAAATATGGAAATCATTATAAGAAACAAACAATCGCCTAAATATGAAAATCATTATAACAAACAAACAATATATAACAGGAATCGTATTAAAAAAATTGAAACAATGGTTACCTTGAATGAGTGACACGAAGAAGATGAATGATCACAATGCCTTGAAGACCATCCAAAACTGAGAAATAAATAGCAAAATAATTCACAAGAACAACAGATGTAAAAGGTGGCGTATAATAATCATCGACCAACGTAAAAACTGAAAAATATTAATAATACCGCCGCCACCGTTCACCGCAACACAAGACCAAAACGTGAACCATTCTGCAGTGATAAACAAATAATATCCATTATTATTAATGATGATAACATAGATGAAAAAAATAAACTAATATGATGAAGTATATACATATAACACAATCAATAACAAAACATAATAGAAAACAACCAGATTCTAAACATCCTTATCATAACATTTATTGTTATACTCAACCATCACATACGATTTAATAATATCACAACCAACACGTGGAGGCTTTGTATTGTAACGAATCATTGTACCATAACCCACAACTCTTTGTTCTAGTAAAATAAACAATCACAAAATAGATAATGAACATACGCCTCATTCACTAATATTCCTAACTTTCTATTAGTATCAGCAATCCTAAAAAATAAAAAAATTGAAATCGAAAAACCATTAACACATAATTTTTTTATTGGCTTCTTCAATGATTTTTGGGTTGCAGACATGAATACGATTAACCAAACTAAAATTAAAAGGCATACCAATCAACTTGACTTTATCCATTACGATCGATAACAACATCCGCAATATAATCAGTGATCTCAAACAAAACGGAGACGTGTGACTATGCATCGAGTAACCGAACAACTTCATCCTTCGTGACCCGCCGCCGTCTCCTTCATCCTTCAGGTCCTCTCTCTCTCTCTCTCTTTCCCTCCCTCTGTCGCTTTCTCTCTCTAGATCTCTGCGTGTCTCTCTCTTTGTATTATGTTCTCTATGAATTTTGAGTTTAAATTGTTTTAGGGAAGTTAATTAATTGAATGAGAAGCTTTGACCAAATCATAATGAATTACCTAAAAATTTAATATAATTACCTAATTTAATATAATTAATGAATTTTGATTTTTAGAAAAAAGAAAAATTTTATAAATTCTCACAATGGGGACACTTGGCATTAGTTGATTGGCTATGTAATTGGAGGATGAATGTGGGAGTGCCAAGTGTCCTCATGGACTTTGTTTTATTAGATGTATAGATTTAAAGTTGGACTACGTTTTGACATAAATTTTGTTTGGAAACAAATCGGGTCAAGTATAATACATCTCGATTCGATGATATAAATTTGAGTTAGCGTATACAATATAAATTCAGTTCAAAAACAAGTTTCCTCAATTTAAAAAAAAAATCCCATTAGAGTATGAAGAAACAATAGTCTAACATCCGATTAGATAAGCTAAACCATCGTTACTATATGGTTAATCCTTTGCTAGATATCACGGTTGGAGAGTGGTGAGAGTGAAAGTGACCTGAAATAACACAAGTAAAACCGATGGGAGGTGACTGCTAGGAACCGAAGTCGGAACCAACGTACAGACACAAAAACGTAGTCGGCCTTAGTGTGTTCTTCTGGGTTTTCTGAATGGCCTATTCAAAGAGGTGAAGTCCCGCTAAAATAGGTTCCACACGAGCCTCAATATTAACCCTTAACTTACCAATAGGGCCGAGACCTTGTTAAGGGCTTACCTCCCCACCTGCCCACCATTAGTAGAGGACAAAGCGTCATATTATGTCACATAAAACACACACACACACACACACACACACACACACACACACATATATATATATATATATAAAGAGAGAGTATACCGTCGCTACGCATGGCGGCATGTCATTGGCAGTGGCCTAGGGTTTGTACACGTGTCACACGCCCGGTGGTTGCAGATCTGACATGTCCTGATTAGCTAATTCTCTTTGTCAATTGTACCTTTGTCTCATATGTTGGTGGCTGTTAGTGGAAGTCGTTGGTGATGTAGCCACATGTGGTCTCGTTAGTTTACGTGGATAGGAGTTGTACTTTTTGTCTCCTGCGTGTACACGTGGTGACAGCCTTAACGTTGCTGGAGCTTCCTAATTGGCCTCACATCATTATCAGCTGCATCGTGTGGTCCCTACGTCCATAAATGGACGTTGGGATTTGCCTTGCTGGCACCTTCTGATTGGTCGGACGTGCACCATGACCTCTGCCATACGTCCCTCTCATGTGATTGGCTCATACAAGAATATATGATGTACCTTTTGTCTTCCTCGTGCTCACATAGCTTTGCTTGCAAGGCACTCGTGTGAGACATGACATGACGGATGCGACCATGCAGCCGCATACTGGCGTACCCGTCATGTCCACGTGACCTTGAGTCCGCCAAAGGTTTATTCCAGGAATTATCTTGATTTGGGCTTTAGTTAATTATAGGCTTCTCACAACTCTTTGTAGGTTTGGGCCATATCCAGTACATTAATATATCGTTTCAAGAAAGTCAAAACTCCAAAAACTATAAACATGACACGTTTGTATGAACTTTTGATTTTCAACACGTGTTGCACATTCTCGTGATTAAACGTCGATAACTCGCCATTATTTTCTGTACCCACTTTCACAAACTCTTTCTTCCTTCTCCGATCTTCATTTCATACTCTTTTCTGTTCTGGGTTTGTATCTTTTTGATCCCCTATTTCTTTTTTAATTAATATGATTGTTTTTTGTTAGATTGATCATCACAATAAACCATCAATTATTCTTGAAATTTGAAAAAAAATGTTTCGGGTTGATCTGTTATTCCCGTAATATGGTTTCTGATTTTAAACTTTATGATTTAATTGCTTTTAATTTTGAATTGAAATGGAAGTATGTGTTTTGAGTTTTTTTTGAGTTTTTGTTTTTTTTTTAGTTTTATTTATTTATTATTTTTATAGATGTTAATATTGTTGTTAATAATTGAATTTGTTCTCAATTTCTTCCATCAAAACCAAAATTTGGTATGAATTTTGATGACATTAGCAATCCATTTTGACTTTTTGAAAGTCAAATGTAGGCCATGTGAGTATGGAGAGTGATCACATAGGATTTATTTGACATGGGTATTTCATATGCAAATAAAAAGATTCTTATTAACATAAGTTTGTGTTTGTATGTGCCTTTAGTTAGTTATTTATGTTGTTAAATAATAAAAAAAATTAGAGGTTAGTTATGCATCATATTCTTGTTGTTTAAATATGTGATGCCAGTTTAATCATAATCACATGTGCAAGTGTTTGACAAAGTTTGATTATTTGATGTTTTTGTGACATTAATTAAGTTAACTTTAATTTGATGATAGTTTGGGAGCAACGAAAAAATGTCTTCCCCTAGCAAGAGGAGAGAAATGGATGTCATGAAGTTGTAAGTTCCTTTTTTTTCATTATTTTGTTCATCATAACTCATAAATAGTGGTTGCGTATGCTAGATTAGTAAGGGGGCATATTCATGTTGACACGTTACTTGTTTTTATTTGACCCCGCTAAAGATAAAACATAACCTAAATTGAAGGGTTAGGTAAATGAGCGAAAATTGTCACCTCAAGAAATTTTAAATGTAAGCGCTAGAGTCACCGTTATACCTATTTCCGTGGATACATAAATACACGTTATGCACCTTTTCGCCATGAATTTTATTGTGCAAATAGATTAGATTCGATTCGTAATATTTAGTTGATCCTCATTTGAAGTTAGGTTACACAAATTTAGAGTATTATTTTTAAGCAAATCTAGAGGCTAGTTAAAATGCAAGCAATAAGCCGGTATAGTTTTATCTATAAAAAGTGTAAATTACACGGATGGTCTATGTTAAAGCCATATTACAATTTTAGTAATTTGTTTTCAAAAATTACATCAACAATCCCCACTATTAACTCAATTGCACCACTTTTGGTCCTTTTCACTAAGACGCTAACGCTCTGTTCCCGAGTTAACTTAAACAGGGAAAAGAAAGGAAAAGAAACGTATGAAAGAAAAAGAAAGGATAAATTTTCTTAAACATCAACAATCCCCACAATTGTACCAAAATTTTCTTTCCTTTCATTTCTCTCATTAAGTTAACTCGGGAACACAGTGTAACTGATTAGGTGAAGTAAACGTTTTATCCTTCTACTTAAAAGAATAACTATAACAAAATAATTATAAACGTTATAGTAAAAAAAAGTTCAAGGTTTATGCCCTAAGGCCTAAACAGGTCATTAAAAACACACAATATTAATCTGCAAGACCCCATGACCTTTGAAGTATAGAAATTGATATGCTGTTCCTTTAATCTTGTCCCAAAGTAAGTACATAAGTTTACTTTTTGGTTTGTCCAAGAAAATTTTTTAGCATTTCTGTAATCAATGTTTAAATTATACTGGTCAAAATCATTGTGGTCAACAAGATTCCATTTTGTCTGCATTGTGGTACATTTTAGATATTTGACTAATCATCAAGCTGAAGTTTTACATTTATTTTGGAGTGGATGAATTATGTTATAATAACTACTATCTGATTTTTCATGTATTCATGATGTCTTTGCATTTGTTATTTTGTTCAGGATGATGAGCGATTACACTGTGGATACACCAAACGATAGGCTCAATGAATTTAGTGTGGAATTTCATGGACCAAAAGAAAGTACATCTCTTACCTCTTATAAGAATTTTAATCATTATGAGAATTTTGACCCGTTTACTTATAAATGGGCTGAGCTCGCTTGTTTCAAATGGGTCACTCAAGTCGAAAACCATACAAACTCTTAACCATTTTATGAAAAGATCTATATAAACTGTATTGATGTTGTTTTGTAGTCATAACTAACTCGAATATTATTTTTAAAAAATTGTAAAAAGAATTCTTTGTGGGTCGAACCAAACGACCCTGTCTGTTTCAACACATACTAAGAAATGACCCGTTCAACGCGTAACAGTCTTGACTCTTGACCCATTACCCAACCCGGATTCGAGCTCTTATGATCTTGAACGTTGTTCAAATTGTGTAGGTGCTTATGAGGGTGGTGTGTGGAAAGTGCGTGTTGAGCTTCCTGATGCATATCCATACAAGTCTCCTTCAATTGGATTTGTGAATAAAATATACCATCCAAATGTGGATGAACTGTAAGGATAAAATATCACAGAGTTTAAATTTACTTCTAGCATTATATCGCGTTAAAATCATAGTTGTCAAAAGCGCGCCTTGGCGCAAGGCGCAACCAGGCGCACCAAGTGCGCAGCGCCTTGTGAGGCGCGCGCCTAGGCACTGAGGCGCACTATCGGGGATGTTTTCAGGCCGATTTCCGGCCAAATTGAGGCTAAAAGGTGCCTAAACCTCTAAAACATCCTAAATAAGTTATGAAGAAGGCCTAAAAAACTCTAAAACATCCTAATGTAACCCAAAACAAGCCTAAAACATCTCTAAAATCCCCAAAAAATGTCTTTTATACTATGCGCCTAATTATAAAAAGCCCTCGTTTTTTATGCGCCTTGCGCCTAGGCTCCGGGCTCGGCCTATGCGCCTTGAGTGCCCCTAGGCGCTTTGACAACTATGGTTAAAATTAGTAAATAACTACAAAATAGTGAAGCAATCTTTTTGTATATTACTTTATTTCACTTTCTTGATACTTAACACGGCTGTTGTTGCTCGTTTGTTATTAAATTTTGTAGGTCTGGTTCGGTATGCTTAGATGTCATAAACCAATCTTGGAGTCCAATGTTTGGTATCATCCCTCATTTTGAGTTTATTTTTAACATTTTTTTAATCCCTTTGAACACTGGTTTTCTTATGTATTAATGTAACTGTGGATTATGTAAATGCGCAGATCTTTTAAATATTTTTGAAGTTTTTCTTCCTCAGCTTTTGCTTTACCCAAATCCTTCTGACCCACTCAATGGTGATGCTGCTTCGTTGATGATGAAGGACAAGAAGGAATACGAAGAAAAAGTTAAAGGTAGTTTTTAACTTTGTTTCAAACTATTAAGCGCGTTCATGTCAAAATGGGTTCGTGCAACAATATTTTCAAGACATTTAGGGGGTGTTTAGATGTGTGTTATCTCCAAATGGTCAGTATTGTATGTGACTAGCGTTGTTATTGTTTGACAGAATACTGCGAGCGTTATGCGAAGAACAATGGCAAATCTGCAGTTGAAGAAGATGAAAGCGGTGATGAAGATATCAGCGATGGAAATTACAGCTCGAGTGATGATGAGATTCCGGGCCATGCTGAATTATGAGAAGTGGATATTTATCGGTTTGTATAACTATTTATCGTATTTCAACTACCGATTATCGATATTGCAATTGACAATGTTACTGTTTTAAAACATGTACAAGATGTCAAGATGCTACTGCATATGTAGAACATTAGGAATTTGAATGTAGTTATGTAGCTAAGTGTGAACCTTTTTAATCCTATTGTTTGTTTATTATATTTTATGGGATATTTTATTCTTTACCTTTATAATCTGGGTCTTTGGATAAATAGATTTTAACCTGATTTGTAGGGGCACTCATGAGTTACTTGAGATTGAGATTGAGATTGAGATTGAGATTGACTCACTAAAAGCTTAGATCAAGGCTAGCTTAAATACGAGCAAACCTAAATTGGAGCTCAGTTTTTTTGGGAAGGCGAATTTTCTATGTTATGGCAGAGAATATCACAACCCCCTAGAAGGGGAATCCCCTAGCCACTCTACAATGGTCAGACTATGTTGTTTTAACCGGGCCCACGCTGACGCGAGAGTGACCGGCCCACAAGCAGGTCGAGGCTGCGCATAAGGGGCACTAAGGCTTCCACCCGGAAAATTTCCCGCCACCTGCCACTTGACAGATGTTGCATCCTTCACAAGAGGCAAGCCTCTCTGGAGTAAATGCACGGTAGTAGAAAACCGGGGGGCCATCAGAATCGAACCTGACCCCTCCAAAGAGGGTAGGCCCAACCATCACTTGGCATAAATTGGAGCTCAGTTAATAAACTAGTTTGAGCCCAAGCTTCATTACGAAGCTTTATTAGGTTCGTTAGCCTACATGAGCCAATTATTTGTTTGATTATATAGATATTTATCATAAAAATAACCTATTAAAATATAGGGTTAGGATCAAATATACAATGAAAGAAAAATAGGAAGTCGTAGGAAGGGTATCAAACGGACCCCGATTGAACTCATTCAAGCGGCATTGGAACCGTCTCATCGAACCTTACGATTTTACTTTTTAGGTTTTCTCTTTTTCGGATTTTTAGCTAGTAGTTTTAGAATTTACGTTATATCATTGTGTCTTTTATGTAGTATTGTGTCTTTTTATTATTTTCATAATTGTGTCATTTTTGCAATTCATTGTGTTATATTTTTCGGCATTGTGTTATATTTTGTGACTCGTGTCATGTTTCGTGATCCATTGTGTTCTTTGTATCCTTCTCACCCTTCTCATTTTTGTTACACTATGTAGAATAACTTGACCCTAAAATATATTATGCTACGTATCTACATATAAAATTATAATTATAAATGTATAAAACAATTATATAAGTAAAAATAACTAAATAATTAATATTTTGTAGAAAATATGGCTGTGTACTGTCTGTATGCATGCAAGTTCACAAAACTAAGCCATATGGCCCATATATGTTTAGCCACCAGCTTAAGCCAGCCTGCCTGCCTGCAATGCATAGACCAAACCCAATATTGCTCGGTCCAAGGTGCAACAATGTGATCACAATTCATCACAAATGTCTAAAAGCCGGCCATTATTGGATCTTGACCATTTCTAGCCGGCTACACTTGTAGCTTCCCTTGTTATTGCATCATATAACTTAACCATAACCACAAAACATACATCTTTGCTCTCCAAAAATGGATCGAATTCGGCCCATTTTTTGCGCTTTCTTCGTCTTCTTTCTACTTTTTTCACCAGCGAAAACCGAAGAGCAAAGTGTAATACAGGCATTGGTTTTGTTCATGGAGAAACTAGTCCCTGGGACCATGCCAACCACCCCGAATTGGGGATGGAACACTTCGTCGGACCCTTGCACGAGTAAATGGGCCGGGGTTACATGTGATAAAGATAACGTAACTGTTAAAAAAATCGTGCTAGAGAAACTTAACTTATCGGGAACTCTAGATTTCGAATCGGTTTGCAAGGTGAGTAATCTTCTTGTGTTAAGTGTAAGCTTTAATAACATTACAGGAAACTTGCAACAAGAGGTTTCAAACTGCAAAAGACTTACACATTTGTATCTAAGCGGGAATCGGTTTTCGGGAAGTCTTCCCGATTCTATAACCGATTTACCGAGTGTAAAGAGAATCGATATATCCAACAACGGGCTAACGGGCCAACTGCCCGATTTTTCAAGACTTACGGGCTTGTTATCGTTTATGGGCCAGAACAATCGGTTCACTGGCCCGGTTCCACGATTTAATTATCGCCAACTTGATGGTTTTAGTGTAGCGAATAATGATCTTAGCGGCCCGATTCCTGATGACACGGGCCGCTTTGATGCTAATAGCTTTGCGGGTAACCCGGGGTTATGTGGGAGACAGTTGCCGGTTCAGTGTCCAGTCAAAAAGAATAAAAAGTCAAATCTTCGGGATATTCTTATTTATGCGGGTCTCATAGTTCTCGGGTTCATAGTGCTAGTTTTGATTACCATTTTGGTATTCAAGAAAAACAAGAAACAAAATGATGTAAAGACTCATTTATCGGCGAAAGCCCGAAATGGGTCAGATAGTGGGCAGTCAAGTGGGTCAAAAAACAGCCGGGCCCGATCTGAATTTTCGACCACCTCGGTTGAAAGTGGCGGGGTTTCGTCGTCGATGGTTGTTTTATCGAGCCCGGTTGTTAACGGGCTTAGATTCGAAGACTTGCTTCGGGCTCCAGCTGAATTGATTGGAAGAGGTAAGCATGGAAGTTTATACAAAGTCAAACCTGATAATGGTGTACCACTTGTGGTCAAAAGGATTAAAGATTGGAAGATTTCAAGAGATGAGTTCAAGAAAAGGTTGCAGAAAATAGTTGAGATTAAGCATCCAAATGTGTTACCAGTTGTTGCATATTACTCTTCAAAACAAGAAAAGCTTTTGGTTTATGAGTTTCAACAGAATGGCAGCCTCTTTAGGCTTCTACATGGTGAGTTAACTCGGTTTCTTAATCATTTTATTTTATTTCGAAATGAAATTAGAAGAAAAACGTCTATAAGAATGAGCGTTTTGGATGAATTATGCAACCTGTTGCATAATCTTCCTTTGTTACAATTCTTTTTTTGAAAACCGCTCACTCTTGCTAGACGTAGTTGCTTCTTATGCATATTTTTATGAGTGGGAGTTTGAATAAAACCTTCGACTATTTTAAAATAATAATCTAAAACCGGAATCACTCTCAAAATTTTAGAGGTGGCAAATTTACAAACAGACAAACGTACACACAGTGTAATTCCACTCATAGAGGTGGCATGACACGCGGATCACATGTGTAGTATAACAACTAGGGGTGCAAACGAGTCGAGTCGAGCCCGAGTTCGACCAGGCTTGAGCTTGAGCTCGATTAACTTATAAGAGCTCGGCTCAATTCGAACTTTTTACCGAGCCGATCTCGAATAGCTCGTGAGCAGCTGGCTCATTTGCACCCCTAATAACAAGTAAAAAAAGAAAGTTTTGTATGGGTGAGAAAGCATCCAGGGAGGGGTAATACAATTGTCTATTTTTTTAATATATTTTTAGCGTCTAAAGTGTGACTACAATAAGTATATTATTATTACTTTGGTCGAATAAAACCATTTAAGAGGTTTTATACCCTTTGTAGCATGAATGGGTTTTATTTGACATATAATTATATTTTTAACCCTTAACAGATAATACACATAAGTCACACATCAAATCAAATCATCTACATATAAAACCGATTGAAATGATTACGTATTGTATAATTCAATACGTCTTTGAAGTCTTTGAATTATTGGCTCTTTGCTCAAAAAGTAAGGTTTCTCCAAAATATTCTTTGATGCTTTTCATTTGGTATTATTCGCAAAATACTATTAGTTTTCATGGACAAATTAGAGACCAAGAGGGGGCCGGTGCCCTTCACCACTTAAATTTTGTATTGATAAAGCCTATACAATATTATCCAAAAAAAAATCTTTTTGAACAGGTTAAACCAGGGTACTTTCTCCAAACAACACCACTTGATGTTAGCATTGGACTATGACTCAAGTGGCATAATATTATCCAAACGCCCCTTGTGGGTGGATGGGTGGGGGGTTCAGGGCATTCCACGGCAAGGGAGACGGTTATATTGTCGTGCTGTAAGACCGCTGCCTCCCCCTCGGCAACCACAATTTTGATGATTTTGAGTGTGATTTTAACATGACAAAGTGGGGTTAGGTGCGTCTCGGCAGCTTTGCCGGGAGTGCCCCGACCACCTTATATTACAATCATGGGTTGAAAAGTTATGATTCTATCACTACTACTTTGTTAACCGCTCTACGTGTTCTTGTTCCAGGATCACAAAACGGACAACTATTCGGCTGGGGAAGCCGCCTAAGTCTAGCATCAAGCATAGCTGGAGCACTCGCATTCATGCACCACGAGCTTCAAGCCGACTCAATCCCACACGGAAACTTAAAATCATCAAACATCCTATTCAAAACCGACATGGAACCATGCCTAAGCGAATACGGCCTAATGCCACTAAACCCCCACGACCCAGACCAAACCAACACCCAACCCACCACCCCTTTCAAATCCGACGTGCACGCATTCGGCGTAATTCTACTCGAGCTCTTAACAGGCAAACCCGTCCAAGACAACGGATCCAACTTAGCCAAGTGGGTTACCTCAATTGTCAAAGAAGAATGGACCATTGAAGTGTTTGACAAGGCTCTCATAGTCGAAGGCGCCAGTGAAGAGAGGATGGTTGTCCTCCTTCAGGTGGCGTTGAAGTGCTTAAACGACACTTCATCGCCACCTACCATCGCGGAAGTTTCCGCGATGATTTCTTCTTTAAAAGAAGAAGAAGAACGATCCATGACCTCTTCTGATCCATAACCTTCACAACCAATTGTAACACTGTTTCTTAAATTGTTTTATTTAACAAAAAAAAACTATAGAAAAATATAGATAATAATCTAGAATTTTTAATTTATTCATAATTATGAAATACAGCTGTTCATGTTTATCTTATTATATTTACAAACAGGTACACAAACCATGAACAATAAGCAATTATGCAAAACCTAAAAAATATCTTCTACCTACCGATCCAGATCCAAAACCGAACCGAAACCGAAACCAAAACCAAATTCAATCAACACAAACCATAAATGAAATAATAATAATATAGTAAAATTTACACAAAATTCGACCCGATGATATCCAAATCCTTACCAGCAACATTAGTGGCCGTTTTATTACTCATCGGAACATTAACTCTCGACGCGTAACGCGACGAGAAGTTGCGAATAATATACTCATTCTCAGCTTCAGAATCAGCGTTTTCAAACGGTCCTTCATCGAAATTGAGAGCGTAAGCTAAGGGATCGTATTGGAATTTGGAGGAGTTACGGTTAGAGGATTTGGACCTGTTGAAGCGGCGGATGAATGTTTTCCAGCGTGGACCGGCGACGAGTTCGGACCACTCGCGGATCTTTTTTAAGGCGTCGATGCTTCGTGACCAGAGAGTGTGGTGTTGAGTGTGGTCTGATGATGATGATGAGGGAGATGAATTGATCTTGTGCCATCGATAGGGTATGCAGAAACAGCAGCGTCGTTGAGAATAGAGTGGTTGTGATGATGGTGAGTCGTGGTTGGACTCGGTGTCTCTAGGAGAGAAGTTAGTCGACATGGATGACATGTGAGTAAGGGTTTTGAGTGTTGTGGAAAGTACAGACGCTTTTTTTGTATATATGGTGAGAGGTGTGACGCCCATTGTATTGTGTACATGTTATGTTATGTATGTACACACGGAAATGTATGAAGTGGGTTTTACAAAAAATAATTAGAAAAAAATATGGTTTTTGATGATACTTGAAAAAATATGGTTTTTGAGCTTCACTCGGTAAAAAGCTTTAAACGAGTTAAGTCTTATCGAGTTTGAGCCTAAAACAAAACTCGTTTATTTATGGAGCACGAGCTCAAGCCTGGGATGTGAAGCTCGTTATGCTCATCGAGCCTTATCGAGCTTAGTGTAATATTGTTTTTTTAATATTTAATAATACTAGGTTATATACCCGTGTGATACACGGGTTGAACAATTTAAAATTATATATATTATATATAAATTTAAAATCTAATTAAGAAAAAATAGATTAGATATGTTATTTAAAATAAAAAAATGTTTCCTGTACATCCGAAAAAATATTAAATATTCATCAGCCCTTAAATGATTTCTTGTAAAAAACATTTTTATTCACATAAAACTTTTTCAAACATTCCAAAATATATCTTTCATACACAGCTATTACCTTGTAGACTGCAGGTACAACAAAACAAAACAAAAATAAAAAAGTAATAAAGGTAAATCTGTTTAAGCTAAGATATAAAAAAATGAAATTAATTTAAAAGTATCTCCTCATCTGTTAAACCATCACAATCGAGTATTGTTCATTTTGGAATTTGACATCAAGTTTCCTTAAAGCCAAAGTATTTCTAACCTTGATTATATAATCATTTTTTTTTCTAACATCAAGGTCCTTAAACATAATGACATTTATTGGTTCAATTTGATTGTATTATAAAAAAAGATTGTGTAAATTAATAGGCTGAAAATAAAGATTGAAACGAATTAGTAATGCAAAGAATGTTTAGATATTGCATTTCTCTATTGAAGTAACTTGAAAAAAACAAAGTCAATGAAGATTTCAATTAATTATTTTTCATATATAAAATGTATTTTATATATCAAGCTATTATAATACAAAAATAACCAAACATATTTAGTTTTGTATTGAATCAAATATTTAATTAATGTGGATTGATTTGTTTTATTTTATTTGTTTAGAATATTGTAAGAAATATAGTTTTAAACTTTGAAAGACCACATATTAAAAAACGTTTTTTAAGGTACACGATTTAAATTTAATAACATATAAATACATTATCTTAAAAAAATAAATAATTTTAATAAAGATTACTTTTGTTAGTTCATAAACACTTTCAAATTATGTCTATTAATTTATTTCTAATTTTTTATTAAAATATAATTATATTAATTGATTTACAAAAACATAGAATATATATATTAAACTAAATTCCAGTAATTATAGTTGTAACAAATAAAAACTGAATAAGTAATAATTAATAAATAAAGAAACAAATTAAAATAAATGTATTGTTTGAAATAATAAAATAGGGGGCTTTATAATGGAGTTCTATATACTCTATGTGTTGTCTTTTATTACTATAGATAAAATCGATTAATGTTGATTGATTTATTTTATTTATTTGTTTTGAACAATATAAAAGTCTAACAAAAAAGCTTGACTAATTGCATTGTGTTATTACTAATCTGTTTAATTAACTTTTGAACTATTTTAAGCATTTAAAATTAATATGTATTTGCTGAACATAGTTTAACATCTAAAACAATGACCAAAATAATAAAACTTAATAATCATTTGTCAAATATTGTAACAGAATTAATTTTAAACTTAGAATAACAGATTAAATTTTTTTAAAAATGGGTTAATTTAAGGTACACGATTTAAATTCAAAGTTAATAATACATAAATATAAATATATTATATAAAAAAGAATCATGTGTTTTCTTTTATTAATGATTTCAGTTACAACTATGGGTATGTTTGGCAAGGAGCTTTTAGGAGTTTCAAGCTTCAAGCTTTTAAGAAAAAGCTCTTAATCAATAAAAAACCTTGTTTGGTTGAAGAGCTGGAAGCTTTTAGGTTAGGAGAAAAAGCTCTATAGTGAAAAGCTACTACTACTAGCTTTTAAGAAAAAGCTCTACAAGCTACAAGCTTTTCATTAGTAAATGACATAAATATCCATTCTATTTTAAAAACAAAATAAAAACCTTCCTTACAATCTTTTAATTATGTCCATTTTGGTCATTTTATTAAAAACTCCAGCTACTCTGCCAAACACCAAAATATATTTAAAAAGCTTTCAGCTACCAGCTTTCAGCTACCAGCTAACAGCTTCCAGCTACCAGCCTCCAGCTAATTTTGCCAAACATACCCTATGATTATTAATGTAATTACTAAATTTTAATTTAATAAACTTATATCATGGTTTTGCAAATCAATTATTATAATTAAATTTAAGTTTAATGTATTAAATAATAAAATGAGAAAATTCATGAGGGAGTGCCATGTGTCCCTCATGTGTTTTCTTTTATTATATAATGTAGATGTAGATTTACTACTCATTTAAAATGGTTTGGTAAACGAGCCCGAGCTCGAGCTTCACTTATCGAGCTCACGAGCCTAAACGAACTAGTATTTATATTATTTTTATTTAATAAATTAATTAATAGATAATAAACGAGCCGAGCCCGAGGCAAGCTTGAGCTTGAGAAATTACCAACAAGTTGAGCTCAAGCTCTTATAAGTTAATCGAGCTCGGGGTCGGCTCGGCTCGCTACCCCTAAAATAACTCTAATCAAAATGTGTGTTTGAAATAAAATGTATTTTTAAAGTATCGGTTTGGTGTAGGTTAAATTATGGGTTTGTTTTGAAATGAGGTTTTTTTTTTTTATAATGAAGAAACTGAGTGTTAAAATTAGTTCAGTCTCTATAATTATTTAGAAGTGTGGAGTGACAATAATAATGGTGGATATAACAGTAGAGGTGGCGGTGATAGTGACGTTGTCATTGCTGTTGAGGTAGAGGTGGGGGTGGCAACGGTTTTGAAAGGGGTGAAGATTGTTGTGGGAGATAAGGTGGTGGTGATAACGTGACACGAACATACACGATATTAATATGTTATGTGTTTGACCTTAACATGTTTTGTGTCTTAAACATGTTATGTCTGAAACGATATGCCAGCTTAATGGTGATGGCTAGTAGCTGGCACAATGGTGTTGGTTAGTGTCCATTAAATACACATTTTAAGTTACAAAGTTTATAATAACAATTCAAATTACTTGGTTAAAGGCAAAGCCTTTAAAACACCTAGGTTGTGGAAGGTCTTGGGTTCAAGTCCCATAGACTACAGGATTTAAAAAAAATTAACCTTTTAAAAAAAAAAGATAACTTAAATATACTCAAATTAGGTGATAGTTTTTTTTCAATGTCAACAATTTTCTTGATTAATAGTCACCTATTGTCGGGTGTAGATATAAAAGTTGTAACTAGTATTTAAGTTTAAATCGTACAACCAACTTCTTCTCTCAATGGTTAACGAAATAGAATTGTTTATATTATTCTCTTGCTTATTTACTTAACATTTTTTTGTTATTAAGGACGTCTATATCATTACTTTTTTTATTAACTAATGTTTTTAATAAGAGCAATAGAGAATATTAAAAACCTTATTAACTATGATGTTGCGTCTCATGCCAAAAATAGATATAGAATCTCTCAAACGAGTAAGTTTTGAATAAATCGTCTCATACCATAAAATCCCTTTCAATTACATGTTTCTAATGCTTGCAAGCAACAAAAACTAAAAAGTTATTACACAACTAATGATTTTACATAAATAGAATATAAATGAAAAAATGAATTTCATGTAATTAGTTAAAATAAATACTTATATATCAAATTTATATGAGTTTTGACATCTAGATATATTTGATTAGTTGAAATCCTACCGGTTTACAACCGAGTTATTAAACCTTAATCCGACTTATATTTAAACACTAAAGTCATTAATCCTTTCATGAAACAATTAAATTCGTATAACTAGAACATGAATTACATAACCTGTTATCTAAACAAACCGATACATTTTTCAATTGACATGCGTATCTACGTAACGAAAACACGCCTCACTTACGGTATGCGCATATAATGTATATATGTGTGGTTCTTGGGGGGCAAAAGTAAAGTTGCACTAAGTTTTAACGTTATTTTACTAATTTCGTGAAAATAACGTTAAAAACGACGGACGGTTAATCATGCATCATGTGGTGACGTGGATAGCCAAAAGACAAAGAGGTACATGCACCGATCAGGTTTGTCCCGATTGCTAAGTGTTTAGTATCTTATGTCCAAGGCTTGATACCAAACCACATCGAGCCGGGAGTCTCACTGGAAGCAGTCTCTCTATTCTTAGGGGTAGAGGTAAGACTGTCTACATCTTACCCTCCTCAGACCCTACCTTAGATTTGCTATAGATGAGATTGACTGAGTATAATGATGATCTACCTAATGAAAACAATATAAAAAAAAATAAACGCTTTCTGTAAAAAAAATATTTTATTATATTAAAAGGATTGTGGGGACGATATTACTTGAATAGTGTAATTATTCTTAATCTAAGTATTTAAGCAACATAAAAACAATTATCTTAAACATAAACATAACTAACCCACCCTTACATCGTTTGCTTTATTCTCCTCACACTCTTTGGTGTCTTCTCCAAAGAAACACAACTCCTCCCCATGCTTTCTTCCTACATACACAAACTCACACACTAAACGTATACAATGTTGTTTTTTATATTCAATTTTATAAATTAAAAAAACTAATTTAAAAAAAATGTTTTAATGATTGTTTTAACTTAGGACTTTTATGTCATATTCTAATTAATCCATTTTTATATTTCTTGAATTCTTTGATGACAAAATTAATTTAGCTTTATTATGAAAGATATATCTATACTTTTTTCATGAGTTTTATTAAAACAGTCAAATATCAAAGATCAAATTAAACAAACACTTGTCATTAAATTGCTGTACCTTTCATAAATCATAACGATGGATGTGTATGCATATTGATGACTTGAGAACTTTGTATTGACTTTAATAATTTGCCCACACACAATATGAATCATAGTCCTTTTGCTGCTCTCACACAATATTAAATTGCTGTACCTTTCATAACGATGGACTTTTGTTGTTTTGTTTCAATATATATTAGGGGAATTTCATATATACCCTCTTTAAGTTTTTATATATCATATATACCTTAAAAAGAAACTTTTGATGCATAAGATAGTTTGTTTTTATTTATTTTGTTGGCTTAGGAAGTGCTTTACACACCATCTTTTTTTTTTTAATCAAGTTGATTATTATTGTTAATATTTATAGATGACTTTAACCCTTATCAACACAATATCTAAATAGGTTAATTCAAATACAATAGAAACTTAAAGATATGTTAGATATTAAAAAGTGGCAACTATATACATTCTTGATAACAATCAACATCAACCAAACACATTGAGATAACACCAACATCCAAGGGTCCCTTTCTCTTCTTTTAATCCCACTCGATGATTCATAGTAGGTACCAATAGTTATTCCACTTTCCTTCAATCAAATTCAAAGGAAAAATGTTTTAAAATAAGAAACATCATTTTTTTTTTCTTTCATATCAATCCTCTTTACCTTAATTCGGGGTGTACGACCGGTTTTGAATGATGTATGGGTTATTTCTACTCGACGGGACCTTTACAAGACCATATAAATTGATATGACACGTTTTTTAAAATATTTTTGTTTGTTCATAATCGAAGTGTATTTTGTTACGGTAAAAAAAAAATCATTAATTATGGTATTGAATTTGCGTGTCCCATCTTAAGCAAGTAAAATTGGCTTTTAACATATATATAGGAGGTATAGTTTTAACATGTATATACAAAATTTTGTTTCTTGCCAATATATTTAGTATGTAAGTTTTGCTACTTGTTTTTTCAATGTGTCCCATTTGGTCTTTTTTGACTTTAGTGTTTCAGGTGTTGGTGAATTGCATCCAAAGATACAATGAAACGTGTGTACATTGCGGATCGACTATGCGCATAGTCACATAGAGGTCATAATCAGTTGAAGTGGTCAGTGTTGCAAAGATTTTGTTATATGAGAACTTAATTGGTTTCTTTAGCAACAAAAGTCTATGTATATCTAGAACTAAAAGGGAGAGTTTTGGAAGTGTTTCAGTGTGTGATTTCTATGTGGCTTCTAATGCAAAAATGAGTCGAGGGGGATGATACTCTGATAGGACCCTAGAAACCCTTTCAAATTGGTGCAGTTCTTGGTCCAGCACCTAGCCTTCAAACATATACGTATGAGCATGTGGCAATTCTTGACACGACCTGAAACCAACCCAAACCCGAAATGAAAAAAATAAAGGTTTGGGTCAACTGACATGATCTGTTTAAAAAAATGGGTTGGGTTCGGGTTGACACGTATAAAAACGGGTTGACCTATTAACCTGTTTAAGTATTTAGAAAAAAAATCTATTTACATGGGTAGTTATAATAGTGTTAGTTTTGACGCACCATATTATTTACTTGTCACACTAATAATCACCATTAAACATGCTATCGATAACTCGCTTACAACCCAACAAACCGCTTATAACTTGTCAACATGTATGACTCGTTTAAAAATACGGGTTAAACGGGCCGTGTTCGGGTTGACCCGAATTTATATGGGCCGGGTTAGGGTTTAAATCTTTGACACGAATAATAGTATGGGCTGGGTTCGGGTTGCACATTTCAACCCACCAACTCATCAACCCGACATGATTGACACCCTTAATAGGTCATGACATTTTCTTGTTTGCACGTCATCTTTCTATGAACCATCATACTGGATCTAAGTCTTTTTCACAAGTCATCACATCTATTCTTGTTTGAATCGAAAACAAGCCATGTTTCAATAAACCATGAAAACACAACATTATGCACATTGCGTATAGTTACAACACATATCTCAACCTCATTATTAGCCTATAGACCCAAACCACCAGCTTGAAGATCTACATGACTACATGTGATATGGTTTTTTATGTCATATATGACTGAAGCACTTCATATGTCAACACGTGATTCGTTAATGGTTAACAATTCTTCAAAAACTAAATTGCCAAATAAGAAAATTAATTTTTAAATACAACATTTATCAATGTAAAAGAGCCTTTTACCTTTAATAAGAACTAAAATTTCCCTTTTCCAAATAATTAAAATTCAAAAATTTTGAACAAAATTAATAAAACCTAGTATAAATAAACTCTCTATTTATTTAGTGTATGAAAAAAAAGAGTCGTTTTTTTTCCGTTTTTTATATAGCACCATGTTATTTGTTGGAAAGATAATAAAACGTTCGTTATTTTGGTGTATTTTTTTTTTTAAATTTCGTATATAAAAGTTATTAACGTTTAAAAATTGTGTAGGTGTGTGTGTGTGTGTGTGGGGGGGGGGGGGGGGGGATAAGAGAGAAAAATATTTTTAAAGGGAAATAAGAGTAAGGAAGGCCCCACTTAGTGTCATGTGCCACTTAAAGGGTGTAAAAGCCTAATTCAATGTTATGTGTCACTTAAGGGGTGTGAAAGCCTAATTTAATGTCATGTGTCAAAACATACTTTCGTTTATATATAAATATAGGTCACATTGAGGTTCACTAGTTTTAACGCGTACATGATTTCCACTAAACCTAACAAAATGGGTGGTTCAGGTCGGATTGGGTGACAGGTCAAAACGAGTTGTATTGGTTTAGGTCGGAACGGGTTTGAGTCAAAACAGGTCCAGGTCGAAACGGGTTTGAGTCAAAATGGGCTTCGGGTCGGATTGGTTTGGTTTAAAAAAGGCTCCTCGGCAAAAGAAAGAGCTTAAACGAGTCTACCAGTCACAGTGACCTAAGGGCATGTGTAGTAGAGAGGCGTTATGGGGCGTTATAGGGAATAAAATATTAAAAAGTAATAGAATGAGCGTTATGGGGCATTATGAAAAAAGAGGGTGTAGTGAAAAGTGGCGTTATGGGGCTTTATAAATGATTGGGTAATCATTGTTTTTTATTGTTTTATTATTATTAGTATTAGTATTAATCTATAATAATACTATATAATCTATCAGATGCAAGCAAGAGTCCAATATCCCCACATACCCCATCTTCACCACCACTACTATACCCATCTTCACATCCCCTTCTTCTTCTTCGAGCCCCCACCCAGACCCCCTGCAACCCTTCATCATTCTCCTCCAACCCTTGCAACCCTTCATCCTCCTCCTCCCCTTTTCATTGTCCTCCACCTCCTCCCCTTCTCTCTTCATCATCAATATCTTAATAAAATAAAAAAATAAAAAGAATCCCAAGGTTCAGATCTAACGCCCGCCATGTATATAACCCTGCAACCCATAACGCCCCCATAGAGCTTGGGGGCGGTGTTCCCCGGCGCTATGGGGGCCAAAACGCCATTACAGCGCCACCACTATGCATACTCTAAGAAACAACCAACTGAAACACATTATACCAAGTAAAGATACAAAATCAGTTCAGTTGAACCAGTGGTAAAGTAAAGTTGACTTTAGCAAAATTAAAGTACAAAACTAAATAATTTCAACATATGAAAGCAGCTAATCAACAAGTACTAACCCCAAGTAACATTTGGCTTGCAATTTAATTCTTCCAAGATGAAGACCACATTGAGTGGTCCAAAGACCTGCAAGTTGCGTGATTGGGAACCTTTTGATGAAGTCATGAGCCCATGAATCATATTAGTTGAACCAAATGCATCAAACACTATATAGCACAATGGACACTAATGTCATCTTCGCCAGCTCTCCATCGGCGCCCATACTCCTCCGCATCAGCCTGACTGAAACGAATTCCACAATGGCGCTCCTCTCTCATCCCCCTCCACAGTTTTCCACAGGCGCCGGTCTTGCCCATGGATCCACGTCTCCCTCTCTCCCCTCCTTATGGGAACACCAACAGATTCCTTGGAACATTAAAGATGGTCTAACAACTAGCTAGAGAATACAATCGAAAAGCGGCCCCTCCCTGTTTAAATGAGTAAGTCTAACCTCACGCCATATATGCTGAAGTGCTGAACGCACCCTCCAATGGAGTAAAGCATAGAGATGATATGACAGATTTATCATGAGAGAAGAGATTACATTTGGTAAATAGAGAATGAGGTATGTTTAGCATAACAGACATATTATTATTATACATAATACAGAAACTACTAGTAATAGTGCAGAACAAGCCCATAAAACTAGGAACATGAAGCTAAATGTTACACTAGAATCAGACATATTATTATTATTATACAGAAGACAGAAACCAGTAGTAATAGTGCAGAACAAGTAACCATTACAGTGCAATTTACAAACAAAACATCATCAAATCAAATCAGATCAGATCAGATTAAGTCCTTACATAGAAAAAGAGCCTCCAGCGCCACCATGAACAGCCAAGAACACATCGCCCGCATCATCAGACTTCCCAGTATCAAGCGCAATCGCCCCAAAAAGCGACCTAAACGCACCACAAACAATCGAAGCAGTCGACGAGTCAGTACTCGAGGAAACCCTAACCACATTCTGCAGCCCTAACCGCATTCCATCAACCGCACACGACGTCTCCACCTTTGATATCTCAGCAATCCGATCACTCACATCCTTGGACGTTATATCCACATCGTTCTTTAACAACTTGAGTGCAACAGTTGTTTCGATTATGCTCTCACCTAAAACGCTGAACGCCTTGTTGTTCTCTTCCGAGTAAGACGCGTGTGTCATTGCGCGGCGGAGATATCCTATGTTCTTAAACTCATATCTGCATAAAAATCGAATAATCTCGCAATGAGACAGGGATGAGATCGGTATCAACCAGTAACATACCACACAGCACCAATACCTAAAGTTAACTAAAACTAAAACTGTATACAGTAACATATTGCAGCTAAAAGTACTGAAATAAAAATAATATTGCAATTGAGTGTTTAATTATTATTATTATTATTATTATTATTATTATCATTATTATTATTATTATTATTATTATTATTATTATTATTATTATTATTATTATTATTATTATTATTATTATTATTTGTTTTGAAGGATAAGTTACTTGATATGGCTTTGAAGAGTTTGGAGAGCAAGGGAGAAGGATGATGACGTAAGCGATTGCGATCCAGCTGAAACCTGGTGAGGAATAATTTGTGAGAAGTTAGGGTTTTAGTTTTTTTTTTCAGTTGTTAAAGAGAGAGTAAAGTAAAGTAAACAGAGTTTTTTTTTTTTTTTTTTTTTTTTTGGTGAAGGTTAAGAATGTACCACAGTTGATGGAGAGTAGAATACGGCGGCGATGATGATGATGAAGACGACGGAAAGATGTGAGTGGAGATGCATTTTGATTCTTGCAGCGATGGAGGAGAAGTTTTGATTAGTTGATTTCAGGAGGAATGAAGAAAACTTTAAAGTGAAACCATTCTATTGGACTATTGGCAGATTCCTAATTCCACCCAAATTGAATTAATTTTTTTTAGGGTGTTTCTGGGTGTTGCATGAAAAAAAAAATGTGAAACTAGGTAGTTCGCTTAATGGATCAGCGAACTCTAAAATTGATTGTTGAAGATCGCTGGTCCATTATACAAGCTTCAATGAAGACTGCTGATCCATTTCACAATCTTCCTAAAATCGCTGATCCATTACACTAACTTTTGAAGATCGCTGGTCGAGTCCACCACCTTCAATAAAGGTCGCTAATCGAGTCTACAAACGTCCTAAAGCTCGCTTATCGACTCCATTCAGTTCCCTGAAGGTCGCTGAATGAGTCCACCAACTTCAATTAAACTTGGTTAATGTTGCAGGCTTTTATTTTGTTTGTATTTGTCACGTGAAGGTGGTGGAAGAGTGCATGGTTTTTATTTTTTGCTTTTGTATGGAATACACATAAGGTAGTAGCATGCAAACTTACAAAGATTGATGAGAATCCATAGGCTCGATAGTGTTTTGCATGTTGAATTGAAATGTTTTCAGGTTAAACAATATCAATAGTAATTGCAGATGTAATACGAATTGGACATGATTGATGATACATACATCCTATATGACACTCAAAGAGGCCATCCTCCTCCTTTGGCGTGCCACGTGACATCATTCTCTTTATTTCCAGCTAAAAGTCTTTTTCTCTCTCATGTTCCACCCACAATTTTAAAACATTAAAAACTTTTATATATGATATTTTAAAAAAATATATAGCCAAATTAACGAACGCTTTATTATCTTCCAATGATTACCATAGTGCTATACAAAAAACGAAAAAAATGACTTTTTTTGGGTTTTTGTTCATACATAAAAAAATACAATGTGTTCAGCTAATTCATTAATCATGTCTAGGCAAGTCACTAATCATGTTTAAACTAGGAATTCTATTTTTTTTATCAAGAACAGAATAGGTTAAAACCACTTATTTAAAAAAAAATGTCACACTTTCAAGACCATCACCTCAGTCAGGCTCTGTAATGGTTGTTTCTAGCTCTGCTCCTCATCCAAGCATACATCTTTTTAGTATACATTTTCATTCTTATTCACATGATTAAAGTTGTTGTTTTCTCATATGCTAAATCATAACACATATTTTATTTATTACTTTATGTTAAATTTATCTATCCCGGAAAGTTTCTAGGATATAATCTAGGATAATAAATACACAAGAAGGAAATGTATCCACCATCTTCACAAAACAATATGCTCATCGATCTTTAAAGTGTTTTTTCAAAGTGTTTTGTTTTTTCCAATCTTCAAAGAAAAGTTGTGATTACTTTCAATCGTTTTTTGAAAATGAGTTACGAATTACACCTGGGTCTTCTTACTAACGACCTGTTGTTTCTACATAATGTGCACCGTGCGTTGGGTGTTTCAAGCATCCAGAAAATTATAAGGATAATATAAATGTTAAACATGGTGATAGATCTATTTGGCAAATACTTAAGTGTAATCCTGTAGAGGAATGGGTTAAAAGTATGATACAACAAGCTGGGTTTGGTGGGATTTTAAGTTGTGGTTATCGATACATCGACCACCTATTAATAAATGCATTGGTCGAGCTATGAAGGCAAGAAACCCACACATTGCATCTACCGGTGGGTGAAACAGCTATCACGTTAGAGGATATTAATAAATGTATTTATTTAGATGTTACCTAATTACTTCCCAAGCCTGAGTGGTGTGGAGTGAAGCCCTCCCTCCAAAAAGAGGATTCCCAAGCTTGGTGCCTCCGAAGCGTTGTGCCGTGCATTAACAGGCTAAGGTGGAAGGGGGCACCATTCCACAGCATGTAGCCTAAACATATCACATTTCATCAAAAGTGACCTATGCAATGTGTTGAAGTTATCTAGTCTCCAGGGGTGGAGGATAGTTAGGGCCAGGGGTGCCCTGGCCCCGTCGTTTCTTTTGCTCCGCAGTGTAATATTATGCGTTTTCAACCAAAAGATTTATACGTATTGAGTTCGTCCCCACCGTTTTAAGTAGACCTGGCAATTTCAACCCATCAAGTTTAGTTTGGGTTTAAAATTTGATCTTGTGGGTTAAAATGGGTTTAGTATAATTTTCAAGGGGTTAAGATGGGTAATTTTAATTGTAGGAAATAAGTAAGTGGGTCAGGATGGGTATGTCAAAAAAAAACAAATGGGTTAGGATGGATATTTTTAGATAACCATATACAAATCTGAATTAAAACTCACCCAACACCAAAAGCGTTGTTGCCTAATAGAAATCAATGTCATTAAAAACAAAAAAATTATATCTTTTGCATTTGTTGATCACCCCAGTCGGTTCGAAACCGTTCGGGTCGTTAACGGGCGGCAATGTCGAAACAACACGGGTCGTTAACGAGATCGATCTCATCGAAATGGGACGGGTCAGGTTGAAACGGTCTGGGTTGTCACCCGGCCCGGTTGGGTCGAAACAGTCCGGGTCGCTAGCGGGCCCGACCGGGTCGCTACGGGACGGGTTAGGTTGAAACGGTCTCGGTCGTTACCGGGCCCGGTCGGGTCGAAACAGTCCGTGTTACTAACGGGATCGGTCAGGCCGAAACGGTCTGGGTCGCTAACGAGCACTGTCGGGTCGAAAACAGTACGAATCGCTACGGGACGGGTCAGGTTGAAACGGTCTGGGTCGTCACCGGGCCCGGTCGGGTTGAAACGGTCGGGGTCCCTACCGGGCCCGGCCGGGTCGAAACGGTCCGGGTCGAAACGGTCCGGGTCAGGTTGAAACGGTCTGGATCGTTATCGGGCCCGGTCAGGTCGAAACAGTCCGGGTTGCTAGCGAGCCGGATCGAAACAGTCCGGGTCGCTACGGGACGAGTCAGGTTGAAACGGTCCAGGTCGCTACGGGACGGGTGAGGTTAAAACGGTCCGGGTCTCTACCGGGCCCGGTCGGTCGAAACAAATTTAATTTAAAATTTGTTTTTTTCTTTTATTTTTTTTTATTTTTTTTACTTTCTAAATTTTTAACTTTTTATTGTTATTTTAAATTTTAATCCATTTTGATGTGAACCTATCCTAATTCAAACCATCTAGACCCAAACCCATCATGACCTAACCCATCCTAACCTATTTGTTTAATTTACCCATCTTGACCCAAACCCATCATAACCCATTAACCAACCCAACCCAACTTACCCATTTTGCCACCTCTAGTTTTAAGGGTCTCTTAACTTTCGCCCCCGCCTCCAAAATAAAATTCAAGCTTCGCCACTGCCCGTCTTCTAAGGCGGACATACATTTAGGGGTGGAGCCGTCCCTCCCTTAACACAAAATAAATCCTAAGTACGCTACTATCCGTCTCGTTTGTATACATTACTCAAGGTGAAGTAAAATGTTTAGACATCTCTACTTCACACATCCAACCAATGTAAGATTAATGTGCTATTATTATGTTCTTTCTATACGACCACATCCACACAAGTTCAATCTTGCAATTGCAAACTTAATAAAAATCAAAGGGCTTATTGTGACACCCATATAAATTACGTCAGGACTATCCCTCATATGTTGAAATCACAATAGTCAAACCTCAATCGCAATTTCCAGTCCTTTATTTTTCGCTGCTTGAATTACCAATTACAGGTTTTCTTCTCTTTCTCTCATGGGTTTTACACTATATTATTATTATTATGGATTTCCCCCCTTTTATGAGCATTTGATTTGTGTTATGTATGTGTGAAAGTTTGGATCTGGGTTACTATTATAATCTTATTAATTTTTTTTTTTATGTTAGTTAAGAGTGTCTGGATCTTTAATTTCATGACGAACTACGTTGATTATATTGATGTATTGATTGTGAGGAGGTTATGATAAAAAAAAAAAAATCCCTAAATTACATGACTTTAGTTGGAATACAGTACATGGCAATCATGAATTGAAGATATATGAATTTGGAAATTGTATTAAAGTGAGAAAATGTTATAAAATTTAGTGTTGGGGGTGTAAACGAGCGGAACTGCTTATGAGCTACTCAAGATTGGCTCGCTCAAGGTTCGATTAGCCGAGGGTAAACAAGCTTGATCCCGGGCTTGAACCTAGAATCCTAGATTGACGCTTGTGTAATAAATGGGCTAGAGCATGAGCTTGAATATGCGTGTGTATGTTTTTTTGTGTTTTTTCAAGTTTCATCATCATCATGCTCGGTAAATCCCACCAATAGCAAAGCTAAGATAGGATCTGAGGAAGGTAAGATATAGACAACCTTATCTCTACCCCGTAAGAATAGAGATGTTGCTTTCAATGAGACCCTCTACTCGATAGTAGTTTTGCATCAAGCCTTGGACATGAGGTACATAACACTCGGTACTCGTTACTCGTGATAGAGACCGATTGGTGGATGTACCCCTTGTCTTTCGGCTATCAACGCCACTACGTGATTCATGATTAACCGTCTGCCATTTTTAACATTATTTTCATGAAACTAGTAAAATAATATTAAAATTAGTGCAATTTCGTTTTTGCCCCCGAGGGCTCACACACACACACACACACACACACACACACACACACACACATATATATATATATATATATATATATATATATATATAGGGGAAAGTTAATTTGAGAACACCTATATTTCGTGCGAACCGTGAGAACGGCATCTAAAACCATTCAAATTCAAAATTTCTTTTTACACTTGTCTTTATTACTAAAATACAATCCCAAAAACACAATTTACACGTAAAAATTCAAACGTATACACAAATAATTTGTTTTTACACATGTGTAAATTTACTGTTTATACATGTGTAAACTGTTTCATTTACACATGTGTAAAAAGTTAATTTGAAAGTGTTTTTGCAAGAAAAGATGAATTATTTGGAAAGAAAATTCATTTATTAATGTTGTATTTTGATTATAATTAGGTTTGTATTAAAAAATTTTGATTTTAATTAATTTTTTTACTTGTTCTCACGGTTCTCACAATATTTAGCGTTCTCAAGATAACCCTCCCCTATATATATATATATATATATATATATATATATATATATATATATATATATATATTATATGTGAACGCTGCAAGCGGGGCGTATTTTACAAGCTTGACAAGATTAAATCAAAATGCGTGTGCCATTTTTTTACGTTTTTTTATAGATGTTGACTGTGTTTTTATAATGTTCTTAGGTTTGATATTATGTCTATGAATTGGGTTCAACGGAAAATCTACCTTTACAATGTCACTTTTGGACTATACATGTTGGATGCATGGGAGCGTTATCTATTCAGTATCCTTTTCAAGTTTAATCATTGTTTTTTATTGTGTGTTTTGGTAATTCTAAGGTAAGAAGTCCAAAGTTTAAAACTTTAGTTTATTCTACCTGCAAGCACAACTTATACTTGCATATATCAGTCTATTGTATGATGTACCTGCATTAGAGGTGCCAAGGTGGGCGGGTTAGAGGTTTAGGTAGCATTTTCAAACATGTAAATTTGGTATGGGTTGGGTTGACCTGAAAACGTTTTTTATATCCCATTTTGAATTGTTCAATATTTAAGTAATGCACATAATATGATTATAAAAATAATATATGTACTATCATAATGATAATAAACTAAATCTTTGAATAATATGAGTTTGGAGGTTATAAGCACTAAAAATACATTTTAGCCAACTCTCAACCCCTTTGACACGTTTGGTCCAATCGACATGTTCCCTTCCTGGCTAAATTATCTTATTTAAACTCTTTAAACCTGTTTGATACGTAAAACAACCCAAAGCAACCCTACAACTTACTTTGTATAAGTGAACGGGCCAAAGTCATCGACTTGAACTTGCATGAAAAATGATCCTACAACTTACTTTGTATATTACCTGAGTTTTGTGTATTTCACTTGCTATTGTTCCGAGTCTCTTGACTAACTTAACCTGTAATAGATGCTTTGGTTCTTGTCTTGATGTGGTTCATATTCTACAACGGGTACCGGAACCTTAATGAACTCTGCAAAAGGTAGCATCTTGCCTCTTAAGCACACACATAGCATACTAGAAGTCTTTGACTAAAGGTGGCGAAAAGGGTCAAAATGGGTGGGTTGTCTATGTTTAACAAAGCAAAACGGTTGGGTTCGGTTGAACTTAACCAACATACCTTTTTAATCCATTCATTTTGGTTTCAAGTATTTGTTTTCAAATCAATATAAACTTGCTTATTTGAAGAAAATGGTTAATAATTGATATTAAACTCTACACAAAAAGTAGTAGTTTTTTTTTATTTTTTATTTTTTATTTTTTTTTATTTTTAATTTTATTTGGTTAATCAGTCATTTGAATTTCTGCAGGTATATATGGTGAAGTTTGAGCCCAGAATTGACTTGAAGAAGAACATGAATTTAAGGTCTATTGCATCTTTTGTTTATTTATATAATTAAACCAAAAAATATGTTCTAAATAAGAACACCACAGTTGAATCATGGGCACCTAATTCTTGTAGCTTGCAGAGTGTGTACATTTTTTGCGTTTCGTTTTAAAGGTTTTATTCTATTGTTGGGCGAGTTAGTAACAACATTTGTTTCAATAATTCATCAAACATGATTGGGGTGGATGGTCAAATGATCACATCTGTAGTTATAAAGGCATTTTCAAGGATTTGGTTTTAAAATCTCATTAGTTAAACAAGATGACCGCGCTATTTTTGCCTTTTTTTACCCAAAAGTTCGCGTTTTTGGTTTAGGGTAACTGTGTATCGCTTTGCTTGGTAGCTTGGCCGAACCGTTGTCAATTTATAGGTCCAAACTGCGCAGATGTTGATTTTTAAAGCCAAAACCTTCCCTTTGGGACTATACGACACGTGACATCTTTTGATTGAGTTATACTTTCGTGTAATCAGTTACATCAGTGATTATATTTATCAAAAGTTGGTCAAATGACAATCTAAGTAAACTTTGGTAGAAAAAAAATGGTAGTTTTTTTTAATGATTTTTCACTCAAGAAAACTGGCACCTTTATATGCCTTATAGTTCACAGAGTTTGTAGTAATACCTGATACATGTTTCCTTTTGACTAAATTACTCTTTAACCCCTCTGTATTTACACAACTTAGAACTCTCAAGGACAAGTCCATAGAGTAATGATTGAATGAAAGTTGATAGTTTTTTGAATGGATATCTGAATGATGTATAGAGGCGCATTGTTTGGACTCGGGTCTGATTGATCAGATAGATGGTTGATTCGATTAGTCTCATACCTTCATAGTTTAGCATATTTCCGGGTACCTAAATATTTGAATCTGAACTGTACAAAAAAAAAAAAAAAAAAAAAAAAGAAGAAGAAGAAGAAGATATTATGGCCAGAATAACATCTATTGTGAATTGTGATGTTCTCAGTATCATTGGTAGACAACAATTAATGCTTTTGGTTTAGGATCCGAAGATGATACTTTTTGTTTGAAAAAGAGTCTTTTGTAGCCCTAATAGATTGTAAGTGAATGATGCAAGTAAATAAAGATCTAATTATATCCAACTTACAACTATAAATCATCATCATCATCATACTCAGTTAATCCCACCTATAGCAAAGCTAAGGTAGGGTCTGAGGATGGTAAGATGTAGACAGCCTTACCTCTATCCCTAAGAATAGAGAGGCTGCTTCCAGTGAGACCCCCAGCTCGATGTGGCTTGGTATCAAGCCTTGGACATAAGGCACAAAACACTTAGCAATCGGGACAAACCCGATCGGTGCATGTACCCCTTGTCTTTTGGCTATCCACGCCACCACATGATGCATGATTAACCGTCTGTCGTTTTTAACGTTATTTTCACGAAATTAGTAAAATAACGTTAAAACTAGTGCACCTTTACTTTTGCCCCCCAAGGGCCACACATATATACATTATATGCGCACACCGTAAATATATAATAATAATAATAATAATAATAATAATAATAATAATAATAATAATTGTTATGTATAAAGTTATAGTTGTAAATACATATAAAAATTAATTTAAATGTTTATAAGTCCACAAATAATAAATAAGATGAACTCGAGCTTGAAAACTCATCATGAGTCAAGCTCAAACTTTATAAACAGAGTTACTAAATGAGCCGGGCTCAAAATCAACTCGCTTGTTTACATCCCTGGTTAGAAACATGCTTGGACCGATTACAACCTACTTATTTGCAAACCAACATGTATTTAAAAGTGGAAAACCAAACCCTAACCTTGTCCTTGCAAAATGGAAACAGAAATAAACGGGCTTGGAAAATGAGCCTACAAAAAATACGAAGCGGGCTAAATTTTATTTACTCTATTTTTTATTCCTAGAAACAATAGATTAAATAAAATTTAGACCGCTGTCGTGGTTAGCACCACGCCTCCCCCTCCCCCTCCATGCTCACTAGCGCTACGCTACCCTACACCTCCACGCAAAAATGCTGCCACATTGAGTATGAGTCTGATTCTTCCAAACTACGCCCCCTTTGCGTGGGGCACCATAAATGTTCTAAATGCTAAAAGACCACCTACAGTTTTTTTAATTTATCATTTAGATCTAATCGAGCATATACCTTAGGTTTGACGCAATATTAAGTTAGGGGCTTTTTTGTAGCCTCTTAATGATTCCATTAAGAGGATGTATCTTAATCCGTAAGCATTAAGTGTGTTTGTTTTATTGAGATGATGTTTCTGATCAGCCAGTAAGTCTCTTACCCATAAAGTTTCAAAATGCTGTTGAGTGAAAACTTGACCACTTTATCTATTCACATGTGTTCATAGCCCCCGACTGACCACTAACGCACAACCTCATTGACCCACCACCACCTCCATCACAAACTAGTCAAACCAAGCTAAGTTAAATCTCTTACTGGTTCTGAGTTCCTTACCAAATCAGACCTCGACGCAAATGTTCCAAGAAGCTCTTTGGTATATAGTTAGAACGACCCGACCTAACTATTTTGGATGGATCCTAACTTTTATCTAGGGGGTGCAAATGAGCCGAGCAGCTCGCGAGCTACTCGAGATCGGCTCGATAAAAATTCTAAACGAACCAAGCCTTATCGAGCCCTAGCCCAGCATGACATATGAAGCTCACCAGGCTTGACGAATCTTATCGAGGCTTAGTATGATATTAATTTTATTAACATTTTATACATTTACCATTCGTTTAAAGTATTTTAATAAAAGATCTGAGCTGAGCTTTTGATTTATCGAGCTATCGAGCATATTATTTATATTATTTAATTTTATAACTAATAAACACTAAACGAGCCAAGCCCGAGCCAAGCTCAGACTTGAAATATTACCAACGAGCCAAGCTCGAGCTTTAAAAACAAAGCTTGAATCAAGCCGAGTTTGAGCTCAAGCTCTTATAAGGCTAGGCTTGACTCGTTTGCCCCCTACTTTTAATCCCCTCTTTAACCTAACATAAAATTCCCCTGTTAACATCTTCAGAGTCTCCACCGTTCCAATCGATCCATCCAACTTGAACCCTAGTAAGTTCATTCCTTTTCAATAATCCCTTTAAATCAATCATACATATTATTATTTTACAAAACAACACTTAAAATTTAATCATCTCTCTATTTATTATTTTCAATTAGCTATCGACGTTTATTAAAAAGCAAGAATGGCAACGACGGAGCAACCTAAGGCACCGACTGAAGAAGCTAAGATCGATCTGTTTGAAGATGATGACGAATTCGAGGAGTTTGATATTAATCGAGGTTATTTGTTATCCCTATAATAATAACTTGCACAACAAGTTTCCTATTTATCGCACACTTTCATACTTTTTAATTGTTTATTTGATGATTTATTGAATAATTAGGAGCAGTTCTTCATCCAGAAAGTCATGATGATGTTTCTGATTGCTCTAGTTAGAGTTTAGTAGAAATGAATTTGATAAGGGTGTTCACGGTCCGGTTTTGACTACCGTTAGTGACGGTTCGTTATTATTGTAAACCGAAACCAAAAAGTTTTGAGTATTGGAACTGAACCGAACCGAACCAAATCGTTACCAATGGTTTGGTTTCACGGTTTGAACTTTGTTTAGGAACACAAAACTAATAAGTTAGAACCTCATGCTATATGCTCCATGTTTAACAATCTAATGTGTAAAAACCTTGGCTGAACTTCAGGTTATTATTACCTAACAATCGTATTAAAGATGTATGATTTGTCGAATTAATATGTAGGGAAAACATTTGAAAGTAACTTACTCTAGCGAACAGAGAGCTATGATATATAATAGAGAATAATTACAATTGTATGGTACCAATATACGAACAAATGATATGGTACCGCTTTGATTAAACCATTAGTCATCATTCTAGATAACTTTAAATTCAAATAAGATCGAATACACATTATATATAACTAATACATATAACTTTAACATAATAATAATATGAAATATATCTACAATTAAAATATACATCATTCTTATGGTCTGGTCCAGTTTTGTTACTTTGTATGGCTGTTTTTTTGTATAAATTGTAAACCAAACGTTCGCCACGGGTTGAAATTGTTTGAACCGACCGAGAGTTAAAAGAAAACACCGACTGTTAAACCAAAGCAACGATCTATTTGGGCAGTTTTACGGTTTGAAACCGAACCGTAAACACCCCTAGTTACTTGGAAACCTCCATTTGGAATATGTTCCTCCTGAAATTTAGTGTAATATGTCACTTGAATTGTCTAAGAGAGCTTCCGCAAGCACGACTAGACCGCGGGCACTGTTTTTGGCTTATATGTAAGCAAGGAACGACTGGTGTGCCATTTACATGAAGCTTTACTCTTTGTTTTCATCCAAAGCTACCTTGATCTTGCTTGTTAGGGCTTAAGCAGTGTTCTTAGAATCGGGCCAAACTGCCTATACAACCTGTTCGGTTGAGTAGTCTTGAACACCTTCATTTGGGCGACCGCTTGAACCAGTGGAGTCGGACGGGTGGTTAGATTAGGTTTTCAAATTTGTTATTTATTTTGTGTTCCTTTCAAAATCTCATTTAGTGATTCATTTACTACTTCAGACTCCATATTTTGTTTATTCCTGGTTGCGTTTTTTGTTATCATTGCAAGTCTAAACCAAAAGATAAGTAGTTCCATATTATGGTTTAAATTAGTTATTAATGTATGTGTTTTAACTTAAAATATTTTATGATGTCACCCGTTTCAATGGACCATTAAGGCCGTCGGTTTAATGATCAGTCCAGCTGTGAAAACATTGACCTTAAGTAATTTAATTATACTGTATCCCTAGTCATTAGCCTTGAATAAGGCAATTTTCATCTTGATGACGGTTGATAAGATATTTTGGTGTTTCTTTGATTACGAGTTTTATTTTTTTTACATTAATTATTAATAAAACAAATAAAAAAGGACAACAAAATATAGACGGGCCAAACGCACCCGTTTGGACCCATGCCTCATTTGACCTGCTTGCTCAGCCCATCTTGCCACCTCTGGAGAAGATTCATTCATTCTTGATTTGTGAAAACCAAAAGGTTAATCACTAGTTTGAAAGTCTTGACTCTTAAGGCGCTTGGTCACAATCTCGATCAGTTTGTTGTTTCCTACATTCTAAATCATATGTTCATGTCTTGTTGACGTTATTAAAATTGGCAGTGTGGGATACCAAGGAAGAAGGAAAAGAACTTGGTCAGCAGTGGGAAGATGATTGGGATGATGATGATGTCAATGATGACTTCTCTCTGCAGCTCAAGAAAGAACTCGAAAGCAATGTTGAGAAAAAGTAAGTCAATGATCTTGAAGTTGTGTACTTGAAGTTGTTTTTCGCTTCTGCTTTGCATCTGTCTTTAGTATAAAAATATTTAGACCTTTGAATCTTTCCATGACCTGCAGTTTTTGTTGTTATGACCTATGAGCTTGAACTTGATGTTTGATTCTTTGTTTAGTCACGTTCCGGTTTGGTCGGTTTTCAGTTTTGACAAAAATTTTGAGCAAACCGCTTACTACGGTTAGATAAAGACAAATTAAACTGGCTTGGTTTGTTTGGTCTGCCGTTTTTTGTGGTATGTTTTGTTTTGGCAGTTTGGCTGCATTGGACATTTTTTCAAGTATAATCTTGTTTTTTTTTTACAAAAAAAAAAAAATAATAAAAAAAATAAAATAAAAAAATAAAAAAAATTCAATGATAAAAAATGGTTCTTGGATATGATATTTATACACATATTCCTAAAATTACTTGTCTAGAGACCTTAATACAACCAAAACTCCAATTTGAGCCTAAGAAAACTAGCAATGCCAATAAACGATACAACGGTCTATCTACCACTCTATGGAACGCTACATGAATCCGTAAGGAGTTAGAGGGTATACATGCTGCTGCTATAACATCCCAGTCAAAGCCCTTGTCGATTATGTTATAGATGTGATGAAACAGGGCAGTTGAGGCAAGATTGCTCTAACACACGGTTGAATCAAAAAGTGTATGTTTATTGAGGCGCTTCATTGAGAAAACCATGTCATTTCTTCATCTTCGTATCGCCACCAAGTCACAAAAATAATCGACTCCATCAAGTCTTTCTTATTCTTTCGGACTTTCAAAGTTTACCACGTCATCATATATTCCGGACTTCTAGATTGCGGTGTTGGGAGGCCTAGCCATGTTGTTATAAGGAACCATGTACGAGCAGCCACCAAACAATCTCCCAAAACATGATCTATGGTCCCTGAGGAGTCTTTACATATCGAACATAACATATTCGGAACCTCAATTCCTTTTCCATCCAAATTTCCTCTAGTTGGAAGCATACCACCCTGGAAGCATGTGTTTTCATGTCAAACTATTTTTTTTAAATTTAATTTGTGTTTGCGAGCTAACGACCTAGGTAGAACCACACAGGAAGCTGTACACAACATGAATCTTAAAATCGTATCATGCATATCAACCCAAATACATGTGTTTTCGTGGGTTGACAAGAACACGATCTATTTCACCTTAAATTTCTTTATGTTTTTGTACTACTGTAATTCTAAAGTAAAAAAGTTACAACAACAATATACACATGTATATAAGTTTAATGCTTTAAAACATTTAATGCTTTATCTTTTAATATTTTTTTTAAATTTAATTTGTGTTTGCGAGCTAACGACCTAGGTAGAACCACACACGAAGCTGTACACAACATGAATCTTAAAATCGTATCATGCATATCAACCCGAATACATGTGTTTTTGTGGGTTGACAAGAACACAACCTATTTCACCTTAAATTTGTTAATGTTTTTGTACTACTGTAATTCTAAAGTAAAAAGTTACAACAACAATATGCACATGTATATAAGTTTAATGCTTTAAAAACATTTAATGCTTTATCTTTTAATTATTGGTATAAAACACCAATTACTTTAATTTATAACATAAAACATATTTTTGAAAATATAACTATATCTCTAAACGCGCGTTAAACCTATTAACTTTTTTAATTGCTACAATTGGCAAAGCCAAGAAATTCATAGGTTAAACCAATCTCATGGCTTTACTAAGTAATATCCATACAAATGTGATACATGCCAATGATGACTTGAGCTCTAGTCTTCCACCACCTGATGTTTCATAATGCGGCGGAGCAGATACAGGAGCGAGACTAGGCGGTGCCAACAACGGGGCAGCGGGTGGATACGGTATAGAAGAGCAAGTGATTGATGAGGATAGTCCAGGCTTCTGAACGTCTGCGCTAAGTACACCATCTATACCATGGCACCGCACCGAGGACCCATGTGTGCATATATTAGGAGTAACAATCCTAACATTCCCTAGGAACAAACCCCTTCTACCGTTATTAGAAACCTTAAGCATCAAGTCGGGGTTTGATGTAGGAAGGGTGCTATTTGTGGGAAAACGAAGGAGGTGGTCAAAAAGCAAAGGCGATGGAATAGAATGGCGGAGCAAGAGATCTTCCACATTGTTTTGATGTATCATACTTCTGGAGAGCGATCTATCGCTTGGCATCAAGAAAGTGACATTTCCTGGAACAGATTAGGCGAAACCATGTTCATAAGCATGACAAAGGTGAAGTAATTTGCGCTCTCCATTTCGTCCATGGCCATGTCAATGTCTGTCTTTCTAGAGTTAGGCACAGCAATAACCATTGACAAGATCATCATAAGAGCAAAGATAAAGCTTTTGACATAAGTGGCCATTGGGGGTATAAGCTAGTTGCTGAATCCTGAAATAATATTAGGTTGTATACTGCTTTGCATTATTAACTAGCAAGTATAGTATGTTTAAGTTAATCGGCGTAACACGCGTTCGCAATGCTTTAACCACCTGACGTTTTTCATGCTTCTTGCATGACTACAAGCTCCTTTAAACTTGCCTGGAATTAAAACCTACTTCTGTTAGTTATCTAGTCACCCACGTATAGTATTTCAAATCATGGCCACTTTCTTTAGGATTTAGGAAAATGTTAGTCATAGGTTTATAATTTGTGTGAGAAGACATTGTGGTTTCCAAAACCAGTCATTTCAGTCCATATGAGTCATGTGAAATAATATTAATAATTCATGTTAATAGTATTTAGTTGTAACACATAGATTATTGACATTATACATACTACAAAATGGTTTCGATGAGTAACATCTAATCATTTTTTTTAAGTTTCAATTTCCCTCCTTTATCATACAAATAATATATACCTTTTAACCTATATATTTAATGTTTTAATAATTTATTTTTTCTCTAATAACCTGCTTTCGTGAACTTTAAGAAAAATACATACGCAGTTGTGCTTATTTTTTTTTCTTAACATTATGATATAAATTTTATTTAAACGAATTTGTATTCCAAAGAAAATATTTTTTTGGTATCGTAAGCTATACCGAGTACAAGTACTGTAACGAACTGAACCGATATCAACCGACCAATTATCGGTACCGATATCGGTATGATCATGACTGGTATCAACATTCGTTTTTATAGTTTTTGATTAATGTAATACATGTGTCGGTATTCTTTTCAGCATAATCACAACATTATTTTTATTATTTTTTTATTACACGGGGCGTTTCACTACTTTATTTTTTCGGTTTTATATTTAGGTTACACATGTGCGCCGTGTATACGAATCATGTATGCCAGACGTCGTGGTACGGATGGAAATCTTCATGCTTGGCAATCAGCCTTTTAGTGTAGTAAAGCCCAAAAAAATCAAGCTCAAGTGATTGAATTAACTCATTATGTTTGTAATTGATTTATATCATTTTGTTTAAATGTTAAGAAAGTTCATAAATAATTGTATGCTAAAAGAATTCAGACCTTAATAATAAATGGTTATACAATTTTTTTAAGAGCAATTGTGACAGGCCCAAATACATTATGTTTAACTAAACACACAGATAATGTATATGGTAAGGAGCTTTTAAGAACTTTTATGAGCTTCAAGCTTTTAAGAAAAAGCTTCTACTTAGGGTATGTTTGGCAAAACTAGCTGGAGGCTGGTAGCTGCTAATTGGTAGCTGGAAGCTTTTTAAATATATTTTGGTGTTTGGCAGAGTAGCTGAAGCTTTTAATAAAATGTATAAAATGAGCATAATTAAAAGTTTGCAAGGAAAGTTTTTATTTTGTTTTTAAAATAGAATTGGTATTTGTGTCATTTACTAATTAAAAACTTTTAGCTAGTAGAGCTTTTTCTTAAAAGCTAGTAGTAGTAGCTTTTCACTGTAAAGCTTTTTCTCCTAACTTAAAAGCTTCCAGCTCTTCAACCAAACAAGACTTTTTATTGAGTAGGAGTTTTTTCTTAAAAGCTTGAAGCTTGAAGCTCCTTGCCAAACATACCCTTCATAAAAAGTCTTGTTTGGTTGAAGAAGCTTGAAGCTTTTAGGTTAAGAGAAAAATTCTATATTGAAAAGCTACCAGTACTAGCGTTTATGAAAAGCTCATACTAGCTATGAACATTTAATGAGTAAATGACACAAATACCATTTTATCATAAAAAAAAAAAAACATGCATACAAAATTTTAGTTAATGTCTAGTTTGGTCATTTTATACATTTTATTAAAAACTTCAGCTACTCTGCCAAACACCAAAATATATTTAAAAACTACAGCTACCAGCACTAGCTTGCAACCACCAGTTAGTTTTGCCAAACATACCCATAGCATGATGTAAAAAGAGCATGTAGAGGTGCAGAAAAATGGTTTTTGGCCCAAAACGAATCGGTTTGGAAACTGGTTCATATCGAGTCAAACAAAGTCAAAACCGGTTTGGCCCAAACCACATAGGTTTAAAAGCCGGTTTGTAAAGAAAAACCATATCGGATTGGATCGGTTTACAACCAGATTCATTGGGAGTTTCATCCCTAAACCGGTTTGGCCCAAACCATACGGGTTTAGTTTGTAAAGAACTATACTAGTTTGGATCGATTTAAAACCACATTCATCGAGAGTTTCATCCTTAAACAGGTTTAGAAACGGAATGTGGAGTACGTATACCCAATATGATTTCAAACTGGAGGATCAGAACCTGCCCGGTTTCACCCAAACCATTTACAAAAGCAGATTTAGATCGCTTTGAGATCATAAATCGAATCGAATGCCTCCTCTAATCATATGGTTTCTGAGGTAAATCCATATTCATTTTTCAAATAATGAAGAAATTCACTAAAACAACTGGAAAACGCGTCCCCTCATCAGGCTTCGACCCTTGGCATGTGCAGTGGTGCCCCAGAACATGGCCCAAACAATTTGGGGGCCCATAAAAATTGTCAAGTTATATATATAGGGCTGTAAACAAACCAAACGTTCAGTGAACCGTTCGTGAAATGTTCGGCGGGAAGTTCGTTTGTGTTCGTTCGTTTAATAAATGAACAAACACAAACAAGAAATTTTGTTCGCTTAGTTAAACAAACGAACATGAATAGAGGTCACGTTCGTTCATTTAGGTTCGTGAACGTTCGGTAACGTGTTCGTTTACGTTTGTGTTTGATAGTTCATTAGGGGTTTTTAACATCTTATTTTTAATTTAAGTATTTCAAATTTCCCAATGGTAAATTATTTACTATATATTACTGTATCACATATTAGTATTACTTTAACGATTTTGATTAACTATTATTTTTGGTGGATTAAACGAGGATTTCAAGTTTCATATGATAATTTTGTGTTTTTATTAGATATTATGTGATAAAGATTATGTCAAGTGTATTTGGGTAATAGGCCGGGTTAGTATATTTTAGGCTGACAATGTCAGTGATGAAATTTTTGAAATTTAATATGTATTAGTTTGTGCTTGGTTTTGTTCATTAATGCATGTTTTTGTTCGTTTACGTTCATTGGTGTTTGTTTGTGTTTGCTTTTGTCTGACACCTAAATTTAACATATAAAGACAAATGAGCACAAACACGTTCATTTCTTTAACAAACGAACACGAACAAAAACCTCGATCAGTAAGTGTTCATAAACAGTTCGTGAACACGTTATTTCCTTAACAAACAAACACGAACAAAAGATCTCGTTCGGTAAGTGTTCATGAACAATTCGTGAACATATTATTTTCTTAACAAACGAACACGAACAAGGCCATGTTCGTGTTCGTTTGGTTCGTTTACAACCCTATATATATATATATATATATATATATGACCAAACCTAAGTGTTTCATTAATTTCTTTGTAGAGCATATGACTGGGAGCATATTTTATCAGCTTTTGGGTGCAGTTTCGGCCCTTGCCACTAGTGTTTTTTTTTTTCATTTCCTAAAGTTGGAGGGGTTTGTAATATTCAAGACTATGGGACACTAATTGACACGTGACATGTGAGACCTTTAAGGGATTCAAATTAGGATGTGGTGTAGTGGTAAGGTGAAAATTTTCATGGAGCATGACATCATTTAATATTAATTATTTTTTTTTGAAAAATTACAGAAATCGTTCTTTATGTTTACATCATTTTTCAGTGGTTGTCCTTTAACTTCAAAATTGACGAGAATCGTCCTTTATGTTGTAAAATTTTACAGCTCTCGTCCTTTAGGCCTAACCTGGTTAGTTTTTTTGGTTAAGTTATGTCACGTGCACCCCATGTGAGGGCAACTTGGTAATTGTACTAATTTATTTACAATACATTTAAAAAATAATTTTCTAAAATAAAAAAATATATATTATAAACCCTTCTCTCCCTCTCTCTAACACCAAAGTCTGCACCATCAATAATCAGCACCACCACCATTTACAGACCCATCACCTGTTAATCGTGTTTACGTCACTGAACGTGATGAACCTTCATCCTTAAATCAACAGTTCCAGTTTAATACTAAAATTTCAGATCTGTTCAATATTATTATTAAATAACCTCAAATCTTACCCTTAAACCCCATTTTCATGTTTACTTTATCCATTTACAGTTTAGATTCCCTAAACCACTCACAAAAATTATCATCATACACACACACACACACCTAGTATTCTAGAGAGAGAAATAAGACATCAGGGGAGAAAAGGGAGAAGTAGGTGGGATTCCGCCACCACCAGACACGGCGGCGCACGGCGGAGCCACGGCGGCGCTATCGTTTTCCGGCACGGTCTAATTAACCCAGATATGTTTTCAGATTATACACTTTATCCTCCCACCATTAGTGACCAACCATTAGTGACCAGTTACAGTAGTCTAGGATTAGTGAAGCTGATTATGTTATGATGAATTGGTGGTAATAGAAGGTTGATGTGGTAGTGGTGGTCACTGGTCAAGACTTGAAGGAATGGATTGAGCAGGGAGATGAATCGGGTCAAGAGGTCAAGGAACCAGGTGGTGGTGGCAGTGGGTGGCAGAAGAGAGTGAACAAGGAGGTTGAGATGTAAAAGTCAAGTAAAATGACGGTTTTGCCCTCACATGGGTGCACGTGACATAACTTAACCAAAAAACTAACCAGGTTAGGCCTAAAGACGAGAGATGTAAGATTTTACAACATAAAGGACGATTCTCGTCAATTTTGAAGTTAAAGGACAACCACTGAAAAATGATGTAAACATAAAGGACGATTTCTGTTATTTTTCCTACTTTTTTTTATTTAATAAAACTTTGAAAATAAAAAAAAATAATATTTCATAAAAGTTTTTTCATTAAACTAAAATAAAAAAGATTACAATACCATACCAAAAAAAAAGTTAAAAAAAACACGAAACTTGAATAAAAATACGAGACAATCTAAAGCTTATATTTTTTTGCGTATTTGTTCCCTTTTCATTTGCGCCAAGCGTAATGCGTCTCCCATGAGGTGGTCGATCGACTTAGACAAAAATTCGATGTCTTTTTCCATTTGCCTCAAATCTTGGATGTCAACGAACTTTTCGTTTGCTACGAACTTTCTTTGCATTGTTTCCAAACGCCTAGCCCCAAGGTCATGAATGTCTTTAAGTCGCTGATTCATGTCATCGAAACTTTTCTTCAATAAGTCACCACTCGTCGACGACGCCTCACCTTTTCCCTTTCGCACGCTTCTTCTACCGAGTGGTCGGGCTAACTCGTCTTTATCGTCAGGAACATCTTCATTTAAATCCACGTGTCGAGCATCAGACGTGGGCGTGTCGGGATCAATGGAAGAAGAAGTCTTGGACCGTTTCGCTTTGCGTCTAGGCGTCGTCATGGGCGGTACATCGGCCCATTTAGGCGATCCTTTAAGCATCTCCCAACAATTCAAATAAGTGAAATTGCCACGAGTTTTTATTGTACTCCTCCAACGCTCATTTCAATATATCAACGTCGCCTCGACCACTACCCCAATTTGATTTAACTCGTTGGAAGACTTCTTGAAAAGCATGACAAGAACGGTTGATGTCGGTCCCACTTGCTTTAGATTGAGTCCTTGTCATGATATTCGTCTCGACCCATCGCGTTGAAAAATGTTGACCGAACCTGTTGCCAAAAAAGGACCAAATTTTATTAATTTGCTAAAAAAAAACAAACATAATCTTTTTATAAACAAATAAGCATATATAAAAACACTAACATATAGGAGTACTATCTTATTTTTTTTATAAAAAAACAAACATATATAAAAACACTAACATAAACTATCTTAATTTTTTTTATAAACACAAACATATATAAAAAACACTTACCAACTTCGGGATCCTCCGAAATGTTAAGCCACGCATGTGCGAGCGCGAACTCCTCGTCTTTGGTCCACTTTAGGTAGGTTGTTTTTGGCTTACTTGGCTCTCCCCTTTTTTGTGGGACCGTTTTTTTTCAGGTCGGCTCCGGCTCCAAAACGGGTTCTTGTTGTGTGTCCGGCACGATTTCAACGTCCGTTTCTTGGTTGGCTTGAGATCCTGACATACCACCAACATTAAATGTCATGTTACTCGCGTAACCCATTGGACCTCCATAAAAATTATAGGGTATGTTGAGAAGTTGAGAGAAACCCATCGTGTTCGGGTCGAGGTCGTTTGGGTTGAAGGTTGGTAAAGGTTGCGTTGTGTTTTGGTCGAACGACGTCTGGGTTAGTTGGGCGAGATGGACCACCGAACGGGGCGCGAAATTGATTCATTGTGGGCGTGTAAAGGTTGAATGAAATTTTATAAAAGAGAGAGTTTTTATAAAAAAAAATAAAGGAAGGAGATGAAAAAATGGGTAAAGGAAAGTGGGTTTAAATAAGAATTTGTAAGTTTTTTTTTAAATAACGGTAACTAGCAACGGCTAGTTGATTATGATTGGGCCACACAAATTTTTCCAAGCCGTTAAAATTTTGACCTTGCCCCAAAAAACGTCCAAAATCAATAGGGGGGGGGGGGTGCAAATGCCATAGGGGCTGTTTTTTGCCCCAACCACGCCCAATTCCTTGCACCATTACACATGGTCTAAGGTCCGAATGCCCAATAAAAGAATTAAGAAAATTGAATTTATTTTGAGGCCCACGTTGATACAATAAAAATTGAGTTTTTTTTTTTTTTTTTTTTTTTTTTTTTTTTTTTTAACCAAAATTGATTTTTCTAACTCTTTTTTTATCGGCAACTTGCAAATTCATTCATCACCCACAATATTTATATGATTGTACAAAGCAAGACGCTAACTACAATCAATACATACGTCGCCTACTTATATCCCCTATATAAAATCTCACTACCACTTAAGTTATAGGTACATTAAACGCAACCCAATCTTCCCACGACCATCCGGATTGTTTGTTTTTGTACGTCACCCATGTAAATGCCATCGCTTGCGCTTCTCCAAAGACCCCCACCACACGTTACAATCTTTTCCAGCTAAACGTCAATTCATTGCGTGCTCTCCAAAGAGCCCAACAAGTCGCCAAAATTATAATTCTTACCACTTTATTCTTCTCCTTTGACGCGTTGATGTTCTTATGCAACTCAAGTAAGTCTTTCACATTGTAAGCGTAAATTGGTGGAATTCCGACCCACGAACTAACTCTATTAGGGACCTATTTTTATTACTCGTACAGGGCCCTTAAAGGCCTTCGTGTTGTCAGGGACGACCCTACCCCTCATTACCCCAACAACACCACAAACATCGCCGCTGCCAACTCAACGTTGAACCGCCTTTGCCTCTGCCTCCACTATAATCGCCTCCACCACCACCGCTTACCACCACATTGTAACCTTTTTTTTTTTTTAACAAATTTACCAACCAAACATGATTAATTTTGTCAATCAAATGCATTTATAGCATCAAATATTTCAATTCTTTAGAATGATTTGAATAATATGTGAGACCTACTTAAGAAATGCAAATCTATTATAAATAAATTTACATAATCCAAAGAAAGCAATATGTAGCACAGGCTCACATGCACAACATCTGATATATATATATATATATATATATATATATATATATATATATATATATATATTCCCAATTCTAGGAATTCTCAGTTTCTAGTAAATTTTATTAAATTTATCTTACCAAAACCGGCTTGAAGTTTATAACTTTTATGAGCCACGATGCTTACGGAAACACAGACACCCCTGTGGTTGATCACCGGGATCATTCCGCCACCTTTTGATGTGTCAATGGCCTCCAACATTGTCACAACTTCATCCATTTCAGGCCGTTTGTCAGGGTTTGCATCCCAACATTGTTTCATTACATTGGAAACAGAACCTGGGTAGCATCTGGTATTTCGGGCCTCAGATTCTGCATATTCATATCACTTTTAGACTCGTAAACGTCTAAAATATCCTTGAATAACGGAAAATTTAACGTAATAGAATATGAAATTAGAGTTATACCTGGCGAACGACAGCTGAAGCGACCCCTGAGAAACTTGTTTTCGATTGGTATTCAAGGAGTAAGTTTTCTGTATTGGTTTCTTGATTTTGATATACAAGACACACACTTAAATCAATAGAGAATACAAACAAACTAATATGGAAATGTGCATAAAAGGAGTTGATTGTGATCCCACATCCAACGGCTTGATGATTTGTGATATCTCCTTAAATATGGTAATTGATTTTTTCTTCTTATTTTCTAACATTCCCCCTCAAGTTGAGTAGTGAGTCTCCGATACTTAACTTGCCAAGACACTGCCCGAAGGTTTTTTTCGTTAACAACTTTTGTTAATATATCCGCTAATTGGTCTTCTGAGCGAACAAATGGGAGCTCTATAATCTTTGCTTCAAGTTTTTTCTTTGATAAAGTGTCTATCAACTTTTACGTGCTTCGTTCGATCGTGTTGAACATGATTCTCTGAAATTTGAATTGCAGCTTCATTGTCACACAGAATAATACTAGCTTCAGTTTGAGGAAATCCGATTTCAGTCAAAAGCTTGCGCATCCATAGAACTTCTGCTAGACCTCGTGCAATCCCTCCGAATTAAGCTTCGGCACTGGATAGGGCTACAACTTTTTGCTTCTTGCTTCTCCACGTAACCAAATTCCCACCGACCAAGGTAAATTATCCTGATGTTGATTTTCGTCTCCTGCCCAGTCTGCATCTGTATATGCCTGGATTCTTAGATGTTGGTTTGGTTGGAATAGTACTTCATGGCCTGCTGTCCCTTTAAGATACCTTACGATCCTCCATACTGCATCCATGTGAGAAACTTGAGGTTGATGCATAAACTGGCTAACCACTCCAACTGCATATGAAATGTCAGGGCGAGTGTGTGAAAGGTATATGAGTTTCCACTAATAGTTGATATCTCTCCTTGTCTGCCAATTTAGTACTTCAATTCCAAGAAAGTACTTAAGTCTTCCCAAGTGCTTCATCTCGAATTCAGTGAACAAGTTTTCTTTTAACTTCTCTATCTCTTCGTATCGTTCCCTGTAATATGATCATCAACATAAATAATTAAACAAGTCACAAGTTTACCTCTTTATTTAAGGAATATTGTATGATCGGAGTTGCTTTGTTTGAAGCCATACCCTTCATTGCTAAGGTAAATCTGCCGAACCAGGCTCGAGGGGATTGCTTAAGCCCATATAGGGTCTTCTTTAACCGACATACTTCATTGGTTTTAAAGTCTTTTGCGAACCCAGTGGGGATTCCATATAAACTTCTTCTTTCAATTCCCCATGTAGGAAGACATTCTTAACATAAAATTGATGAAGAGGCCATCCTTTTTTTGCAGCGATAGAAAAAAGTATACGGATCGTGCCAATTTTTGCTACGGGGGAGAATGTCTCTGAATAGTCAATGCCGTATGTTCGGGTATAACCCTTAGCTACTAATCGAGCTTTATATCTTTCGATGGTTCCATCTGGTTTATGCTTGATTGTAAAGACCCATCGACAACCCACTCACTGGCGTAGCTTTTAAGGGCGGGGAGGGGCGGCCGACCCCCCCGAATTTTCGCTCAGAAGTTCCGATTGTATAGTATTCGTATAGAAATTTTTGGGTATATACGGTTTCGACCCCTCGAAACTGGTTTTTGACCCCCCGAAACAAGTGATTTCCGACCCCCCGAAGTCTCGGGTCAAGCTTCGCCACTGAACCCACTGGTTTCTTTCTTGGAGGAAGAACACATTTTTCCCATGTATCATTTTTAATAAGTGCCGCCATCTCTGTTTTCATAGCATTTTTCCAGTTTTCTGCCTTCAAAGCTTGTTCCACAGAATTTGGAAGCTCTTCATCGTATATGGAAGTAGTTAAAGCCTGGGTTCGCGAGATAAGTTGCCATTGGCAATGTTCACTACGGAGTATCTAGAGGACCGTGTTTCTTTTCTGGAGAGTAGCGTCTTGGTGGGACCCCCTGTTACTTCTTGGAGGTAATACATATCTTCCATCCTCAATAATTTGTTCTCCTTGTATTGGTTCCCCTGTACTTCTTGTATAATCTGTTCAACTGCTATCTTATTATTATCAGATGTGTTAGTATGAGATTCCATATTTTGAGTATCCTCATGCGTGTGTGAGTGACTTACCTAGAAATCAGAACAGGAGGGCCTTGGTTAGTAGCACTGGTTGGTTCACTAGATTGAGGAGAAGCAAGTGACTCATTTTGGGTATTGTGATTTACTTCTTGAGACGGTTGAGTGTTGTGGTTAACTTCTTCTGATGACGGGGTCCATTTTAGCCAACTTAGTGTGTCATACTCTTTCTTCCCCTGACCACTGAGTTGGGTGGTATAGAAGAATTCGGTTTCAAGGAAGTCACAATCTAGTGTAGTATACATATGTTGGCGTTTTCGGCTATAGCACCTATATCCCATTTGGTCAATATCATAACCCACAAACACGCGCTTCTCAGCACACGGACCAAGTTTTCCCCGATCATGTTTGGGAAGGTGAGGAAAGACAGTTCACCCCAAAACCCATGGTGTTAATGTGAGAGGTGGTGGAATTTTAATAAAATTAGAGAGGGTTTGAATAAGAGTTTTTAAATTAAGAGCTTTAGTGGGCAATATCAATAAACGACAACTACATGTAAAAAGATACGTAATAAATGACAAAATGAGGGGGAGGGGGCGAGATTCAATTAACAAGGCACGATGTCACACCCTCAAATTTCCATGTGCGGGGTTTTACCGCGAGACGCGTGACACACCAGGATCCAAGTCAACGGTCACAATTAACGAAAACTATATGTAAAAAGATACGTAAACCAAACCATGCAATAATCAAAACCATGATCCAAATTTCAGCAGAAGCAATTTAAGTTTACCAAAAATCAACTAATTATAGAACATAAGTTCAAAGTTTGACATCCCAAAAACAAAATATGATCCTAGACGTGAGTGCGATTCCGTGCGCCTAGTCCGACTGCTGCTACCTTAGCGACCTGAGAAAACATGCTAAAAATGTCAACATATAATGCTGGTGAGTTCACAGGTTTTTTCAATAAACATTTCGTTAATCCTTTAAAACTGTTACCGTTACTACTATGCTGTGTGAACGCTAGCTAGGCGTTAAGTATATTACTACTACGATTGAAACCATTGCTGACTGTGATTTGTTACAATGTGATACCCTTCAGACTACCGTCATCTCCGGTAGGACCTGTCTGATCGAGACAATATGCACTCGCTCGGCCTCGAGCCGTCGAGTGGGGTTTGTCATGCCCAATAGATCTATCCACATTTCCCCACTACATACTCGTATTAGTGGTTTCTGTGGGATTTAGATGTATCGTATAGTAATATAATGATAGGCACAATTAGGGTGTTCTTCGGGTTATTTTTTCGGGTTTTCCGGGTCGGGTTTTTCGGGTTTTTTGTTGACAAAAATTGACCCGATAACCGAACCATTTAAAGTTCGGGTTGGTCGGGTTGAGGTTATTCGGGTCCGGGTTAGTTCGGGTCGGGTTGTTCGGTTTTCGGTTTATATGTAATATGAAAAATGTTTTTTTTTTTCTTGCAAAAATATCATGAAAATTCACGTGATACTAAGAAAAATATTATCAAAACTTAAACATTATTTAACGACATGATATAATAGTGTTTAAAATTCCTAAAACTTGATGTTTAAGATGCCAAATAATCTAAACTTAAACACATCTATAAAAAAAAGACATTACATGTTCGGGTTTTTATTCGGGTTTTGGATTTCGGGTTCTTCGGTCGGGTTGTTTCGGGTTTTTTGTTAGGGAAAATTGACCCGATAACCGATCCATATAAGGTTCGGGTTGGTCGGGTTTTTGTTATTCGGGTTCGGGTTTTTCGGGTATTGTCTTATTCGGGTTCGGGTGACCTCAAATTCGGGTTGGGTTTCGGGTTTCGGATAAAAAAGAACACCCCTAGGCACAATATAACATGAAAATGTGTGTTTCAAAATGTGTAAGCATGTTTCTCCCCCGAAAACAAAACTAGTAAAGTGTGGGGCCGTGAACTCACCTTAGTTTGCGCCTTCCGTTTAAAAGTAATCCGACACGTGTGTGATAGCCCCGACTAATGGCGACTAGGGGTGTAAATGACACGTAGCGGCTCGAGAGCTACCCGGGATCGGCTCGGTAAAAAGCCCGAACGAGCCGAGCCTTAACGAGCCCGAGCCCGAGTCCGAGCTTGAAATATGGCTCGTTTATTTATCAAGCCCGAGCTAGAGCCCTAGATACAAAGCTCGATTGGGCTCGCGAGCCTAAATGAGCCCAAACATAATTATAAGTTATTTATATTTCTCATATAATTTATAGCCCACATCTCCAAAGCCCAAGTCCTTATTTCATAGGCCCATTTAATAACACTCGCGAGCCTAGCTTTTGCGATCTCGAGCCGAGCTTTGAGCTCGTTTGAGATTGTTCTCAAATCACCTCGATCCGAGTCGAGCCGAGCTCGAGCTTTTGATTTTGCTAGCGAGCCGAGCTCGAGCTTAAGATTGTAGGCTCGAACCGAGCCGAGCTCGAGCTCGAGCTTCATAAAACCATAACGAGCCGAGCTCGAGCCCAGTCAGGCTCGGGCTCGGCTCGGCTCATTTACACCCCTAATGGAGACCTATCAATGAGTTTAAGTAAGTGTGTTGACCACTAACCCGAAGGTTAATTAGTCCCCGATTGTCCAGATCTTGACTATGTGTGTTTAAAAAATGTGTTTGAATGTTAACCGGACATACCGCACAGACCCGACATCCCGTTGGTGATCCATTACATCAATTATTCAAGTTCATAAACTTAACACATAAGTTTTCAAGTATAAAACACTTAGTTTGCATAAAAAATCGCACATGCGAAGTCGTAGGGTCGAATTGGGAGTTTTCTGTGTTTGGTTCGACCCATTTGGTCTCTGGTTCGACCCAAACACCTTCATTCGACCCATTTGAAGTTTATTCGACCCAAATATAAGTTCATTCGACCTAAAAACACATGCTCATTCGACCTTAATATGTGTTAATTTGACCGAAATCAAGCTCGTTCGACCTAACTAAGGCATGTTCGACCTGCAGAAGCTTGGTTCGACCCCTCGAGTCCCTCCTTCGACCCCACGTGGGTCGAATGAAACCCAGGTTCGACCCCTGCAGCCTTAAACATCCTAAAACACATCAAATCGCTTTAAAACATCCCGAAAACATTATGAAACATCACGAAACACAGTAGTCAAGTATGAACAACATATCCAAACGAAACCCTACCAATTTTACTTCAAAATCAATCCATTCTAACACTTACCAAAATGGAAAAAATCATGAAAATGTCACATCATGCATGGAAAATTTACCCGATTTGGAAATCCATCAAATTCAACTATCAATCATCCTAAAATGCTCAGATTATCATGTGCAAGAAAACCCCCAATCATATCATTATCAATAACATCATGAACAAACCCTATATTTTACCTAAAATCCCCAAAATGAACAAAATATCAACATCTAGCAATCAACAACCTATGATAACCAAAACTCATCATCAATAACAGTTTTAGGACATTCCTACAACATCTATACAACACTACATCATCATACAACACATAACACACATAAAACATTATTAACGCCACATAAACATCATTAACACATGTTAAATTTTTTTCCTCGTAAATTTACGCTGGACCATTGTCGTCCAGCACTACATCAGTTTTTTTTAAGGTTTTTTTTTTTACGATCAAAAATGGCGCCGTTGCCGGGGAGTGCGTGCGCTTAGTGTTTATAGTTTTAGTTGTCTTTACTTTTAGTAAAAAAAAATTAAAAAAAAAAACCCAAAAAAAAAAAAACTAAAAAAATAGTATCTTTTATTGTTTATTTACTATGCGTTCTTTATTTAGTTATTTTTCTTTGTTCAGTACTACTCTGGTTTTCTTGTCTTTATGTGTGCAGGTTATTATACTTGTATGCCTCGAAAAAAACTGCTAAAAGAAACCAATCCTTACACTAATCTAAATTTACCATGAGTCACCACAGCCACCACAGTGTTCCTGAGGATCTATCTCCTCAGAATCCACCACCACTTATTCCATCTATACCACCACAACCACAAAACCCACAACCAGTACCACAATTCCAACCCACCCGAAACACCCGACCAGTCATACCACTGCAGCAACAAAACTTTGGAAACCAACAGCTGCATCGCATCCCTCAACAATTTGACGAGGGAAGTTTTCACAGTACATGGCAGACTGACTGGGACAGAGAATCTGAGCATGAGGAGTATGACAACAGATATGCCAATGTCTGGTATGATGATTTTGATCAGGATGGGTTCGACTTGCATCCTAGGCGTCCAGTCCCACGTAATCAGGTACGTCAATTTAATCAAGGGAACCGGGTTCTTAGGGAAAGGGTAAATAACCAGGTACCAAGATGTGTGCCCCAATTTGATGCAGGTGATATGGGGGATGATTTAGAGTTTGTAGATGGTGTCCCACAGTTTGTTCAGAGGGCATCGACTAGGGGTGGGGTAGATGGTCACTTTAGGCCAGTCATTATGTCTAATTCATCAGCTGTAGTGACACCCGTAGGTAGGAATGGTAGAGCTTTTGAGGTTAAACCCGATTATTTAGGCCACCTACCTGAGTTTTATGGTAAGAGATCAGAGGAGCCCTACTTACATATTGCAATTTTTGAGTCTATTTGTAACACCGTAGGAGGGGCTGGGTTTACTAAGGATCAGGTTATGCTTATGTTGTTTCAATTCACTTTGAAGGATAGGGCTAGGCAGTGGTTTGCAAACCTGACCCCAGGTAGCATTTTTACTTGGCAAGAAATGCAGCAGGTGTTTTTTAGAAGAGTATTACACTATGAGTAAGACTTCTGAGGCTAGAGAAGCAATTAGGGCCTTTGAGCAGAATTCTAGTGAGACATTTCATGAGGCATTTACTAGATTTAAGGAGTTGCTTAGGAAGTGCCCACATCATGGCATTGAGACTTGGGAGCTTATTAAAGCATTTTATGATGGATTATTGCCTGATGAGGTTAGGGATCTAATAGCTATAGTAATGGTACTTTTTTCACTAACACGGTAGCTATAGATTGGGGGTACTTAGAGAGGATGAGTGCAACTTCTAAGAGACATGCACAGTCTAGTAGAAATCTAAATCATCTTCTGTTAAGGCTGTTGATTATGAGGCTGAAGAAAGGATAGAAAAACTTAAGCAGCAGAATTTGATCTTAGAAAAATAGGTAGCCTAATTGAGAGTAGAAAAAAGTGATGAGGTGAAGGTAGGTAGTGCTTTGAATGTTTGTAATATTGCAGCCGAATGTGCAGGTGAACAGGTAAATAAAGTCTATGGAGAAAGAAAACAGTATGACATGAATTCAAATACATATCATCCTGGACTGCGCAATCACCCCAATTTCAGGTATGGTAACCAGAATAACCAATTAAATCCTAATTTTTCTAATTCTCATGTGCAGGGTGAAAATCAGCAACAGCAATGGAACCAACAGCAGAGCACTTCAGGTGGAAGCGGTAATCAGTTACATATGATTCTGGAAGCTATTAAGGCAGTCCAGGAGGATGTTAAGGGAATTAGGAAGGATAATGAAGTGCGAGACAAGACTGTGGAAGCCTTGTCAAAACAGGTAGGCCAACTAGCTGCTCAGATGTCAGGGAGAGACCCAGGTAAACTCCCTAGTGATACTGCACTAAATCCTGCTCACCAGTCTTCCTCCAGAAGTCTGCACATCAACGCGGTAAGTATTTTCCCCACCTCTGAAATAGGTAGTGTAGACAGTACTCCACCAAAGTTTGTTGAGGGAATGGTGGAGGAGTGTAACACTGAATCTGAGTCTGAACCTGAACAAGAAATTTTTTTCAAATTAAATCTTGAGAGTAAAAACGTGAAGAGTGGGTCTAATGAGGCTATGTGTGGGGGTGAGAAGGTGAAAAAGGTACCCTTTCCTATGGCTTTATTAGATCCTACCAAGAGAAAAGATTTAATAAAACGGGACCCACCGAAGGATGAGAAGTGGGAAAATTTTAAAACTGTCAAAATTAATTTACCGTTAATAAATAAAATTGAAGAATGTCCTGATCAGGTTCAGTGTCTGAAAGAATTGAGTGCCCAAAAACGACGGCATAAACTTCCTAAACAGTTAGATTTAAGTGCCAGTGTGAATGCCGTGTTGTTAGGTACCCTTCCCCCAAAACTCCAAGACCCAGGAGCGCCTATTATTGTTATACAAGTAGGTGATTTTGAAGTGGATAGAGAGCTTCTGGATTTGGGAGCTAGTGTGAGTATTCTACCAGGGAGTTTATATGATCGGTATGATTTTGGTCTGTTACAGAAAACCAACACAACTGTGGTGTTGGCCGATCAAACTCCTTCGTGTCCTAGGGGGAATGTAAGGGATGTGATTGTTAAGGTTGGTGAGTTTTATTACCCAGTAGATTTTTTAGTGCTTGTTGTGTTAAAAACACACAACCAACTGTCATTCTGGGTAGACCGTTCCTGGCTACTGCAAAAGCCATTATTAATTGTGTTGAGGGGACGGTAAAGATGAGGTTTGGGGATAGTAAGATGAGTCTTAAGGTGTTCTCTAATACTGCTAATCATAAAATTGACAAAAGTGGATCTCCTGTGAAGGAGAATAGAAAAGAAAAAAAAGAATGTTTTGTGATTGACAGGATGGAACTAGTGAGCAAGAATAACACTAAGAGAAAACGAAAGAGAAGGAAGAAGAAGGTCAAGAAGCCACCTGAACCAGATAGTGAGAAGGAAAAGTTGGCATTGTTGGGGCTAATAGGGAGAACTGTAGATGAGTTACCTGGTGTAGGAGGAGCACACACTTGGAGGTGTGGGGACACAAACATCCCACTAGACCACCATGAGTAGATGTGTCAGGTATGTTTACTTGTAGAGTTTGTATAGTTGTGTAAAGTATTCCAGGTACGTTTTTTTTTTTATTTTTAGAGTTTGAGTCTGTTTTTTTTTTCCTGGGAATGCTTGGAGTTTAACTTGCAATCAGATAACTTCGCCTGTACTCAATCTCCATTCAGGCGAGGTAAAGTTGTACATCATCGGTGTTTCGGGCATCCCAGAGTTTTATTCTTTTATTTTTCTTTCGAGTCTTAGTTTCAGGTTTGTTTATCGCCGCGAATGAAATGCTATACGGCTCGATTAGGAGGAACTCCAGAGACTCATACGCGCACTGCCTATATCCAGGAGAGTCTGTTCCTTTTATTATTGTTGTACATTTTTTTTCTACTTTATTTTATTCCCTAGTTCACATTGAGGACAATGTGTCGTTCTAGTATGGGGGTGGGGAAATTTCATTTTTATTTATTTTTGAGTCTTTAAAAAAAAAATTTAATTAAAAAAAAATTTGAAAATGTCTTGAAAATTGTTCTTAAAAAACATTCTAATCAGACGTAAAGCAGTTTTTTTAGTACGTACCAGTTGTCTCTTGATTGTTTTGGCAGTAGATCCTTAGTCATGGTCTAATTTGTGGAAAAGTAATATGAATCGTTTTCAGCAGGTATTTTTAAGGAAAAAAGTTTAGAATTGCCTGACTAGGTTTAACAAGCTATTGGTAATAAATGCATGCACACATCGGTAACCCATTTCCCCACTTCTGTGAGATCTTGAGCCTACTAGATGATAGGTTGATTTATATACATTTTCGTTTGTTGAGAGTAGGCCAGATGTTTCTCTGTTGCAGAACTTGTGCTGCCAGTTAATTAACTAATTTCCAGAACCATGTCTATGTGGTTCCCAATCTATAAACTGAAAATTGTGTGAAACCTAGAACCTGAACTTTAGAGGGAGTTACTTCTTTATTATGACTGTTTTCTATTCGAATCACTTAATCAACTTTTTCAAGCACAACAACGTTCTACTTCATAAAATATTATTTTTAATTAATTAGTTTAGTTAATAAAATTGCTATCAACACTAACCACATACTCCTTGTGGTTCGACAACCCTACTCCCTATACTGCAGTCCTTGTAGCTAAGGAGTTGTTTTTAAAATAGTTTTTGATTAGCACTCGACACGCGATCAAAAATGAAAAAAAAATAAAAATAAAATAAAATAAAAAAAAAGTAAAAAAATTAAAATAAACAAAAAAAAAATTAAAAAAAATGAAAAAAAATAAATAAAAAAAAGAAAAAAAATGAAAAAATAAAAATATTGCCGGGGAACGAACCCGGGTCACCCGCGTGACAGGCGGGAATTCTTACCACTATACTACAACGACAATGGTAAATTTTTTTTTTTTTTTAAGGTTTGATGATCAAGATGTCAGTTTTTTTACGGTTAAAAAAAAAAATTTACGAGGCTTTCATTCGTAAGGTACGGGTTGTACCTGTAACTTACGGGTTGTGTCAGCCAACAAACAAGAAAAATGCGAGGCTTTCGTTCGTAAGGTACAGGTTGTATCTGTAACTTACGGGTTCAACAACCAAAGAAAAGAAAAAAATGCGAGCCTTTGATTCGTAAGGTACAGTTTGTACCCGTAGCTTACGGGTTGTGCAGCTAAAGAAAAAGGAAAAAACTGCGAGAGCTTCATCTGTACCTTACGGATCCCATCTGTTCCTTACGGGTGCTCACACAAAACGAACCGGGTCCACGTCTTGCTTTCTGAACCGGGTTTTCAAACAACTTAACAACAAATGGACCGGTCCAACTTTAACTTTAACCTATCTAAACAACAAATTCTGCATCAATCATCGATCATTATCTCCTTCTCATAACCTTCTTCTCCAACAATTCCTAAGAACCCTAATCTTCAAGCATCCATAACTCACTCAATCCTTAACCAAATCGAACGATTCTTGAGTCTAACTTGACTAATTTTTCGAGATCTACAAAACCCCTAACGTATTTTGTGTTAATTCGTCACGGTTTTCGAGATTTCTGGACGTCTTAGGACGAATTCGTGGGTCTTGTTGAGGGTTGTTCTTTAAAGTTGCAATCTTGTCTTTCTATTGTTTATTATCATCAAGCTAAGGTATGTTCCACTCTCCTTTACTATGTTCATTGCTTATAATGTTGATATTGCTCAGTACATGATGAACTAGGAGGGTAAAGGAACAAGTGTTTGTGTTGAAAGCCTTAGTTGTTGATTATGATTGTGATTGATTGTCTACATTGTTATGGTTTTGCTATGAATCATCACCAAAGATGAGTTTTTGTTCATAAATGTGTAAAACATTGAATTTTGAGTAACATATTGTGATTAATAAGAACATGAAATTGGTATCAACTATTGATTTAAATTCTTTTTCATGGACTTTGTACAACAATTGGTGATGCATAGGCAAAACATGGCAATAAACAAGTGTGGGAAGGAAGTTGTGAACACACTTGTTTATGACTCGAATTCTATACACTAACTTGAGGTGTTTGATTGTTTATGTGTGTAGATGGCGAAGTCAAAGAATTTTGGAATGGGCAAAGGGAAGGAAGCGGTATCATCAGCTGCAACAAGGGCCTCTAAAAAGCGAAAGACGGTAGGAGAGATTGTGATTCGGGACGCACCGGTCCAAGAAGAAGAACCAGTGGATCATGGGTTTCAACAACCACCCAACCCCCATACCGATATCCCATATATCCCCGGTTGGCCAAGAGGGCCGTTGTCAGCGCAACCAGAGGAACACCAAGCTGAATTGTTTTACAAAAAGATGGGTGACAGGCATTCAATCATAGCAAACATGCGTTTTGAAAAACAGGTGTTGAAGAATGATTTCAGATCCTTGGGACTCATGGAGAAATTTCACGAATTGGGTTGGGAAGCGGTTGTAGATTTCAAGGGTGCTAAGGATGGGAGAGTACACGTGAATAGCATCATGCAATGGCTGAGCACATTGAAAAGGGATGACGGTAAGAACCCTCCACAAACCACTAAACTTACTGGATTGTTGAAGGAAATGAAGTGGTTTTATCATTTGCTACGATGCGACGGATCGCGAAGTTCGATTCAAAGGACGATTCATGGTATCAATACATCGAGGAAAAGGACTATTGGAACAACGCTTACAAATTAGCAAATCAAACCGCCATGTTTTCTGAAATCTTTGATCTAAGGAAGGGCGTAGAGTTAAAAAGAGCCAACTTGAAGCCGATTGTGAGGGTTTTGTTGCAGTTTGTGATCCACAATGTAGCCCCTAGGACCGGTGATAAGGTGCACCTCCGAAAGTGGGAAGTTCCATTGTTGTATGCTATCATGACTGCTCGACTGAGGCTTTCCTTTCGTCAATTAGTAATCATGCACGTCTGGCAAGCGAGGAACCAAAGAGGGAAGAAGCTAATCCCGCATGCTAGACTATTGAGCGAATTAATGGAAAAACATGATGCAATGGCCATCCCGGATCCAAAGTATTGTAAATCACACACCATATTCTCAATTCAAGCTTTGGCCAAAGATCCATGGAAGTACACAAAGACGAAGGTTTGGCACAAGCTGAATATGGGTGATGGAAGCAAGGTGAAGGTTTTACAATGGGGAAAGGAAGCGCCTAGGGAAGGCGAGATGGATGATCTTGACTCGAGTGATGAAGAGTTTGTGAGGCAACAAAGAGAAGCGGGTGTTAGAGTGGACGAGGGGCCTAGCCAACCTCAGATTGGTAACCCGGGGTATTCTTGGGGAGTCGAGGATGATGAGATGCAGACAAAGGTGATGAGCATGCGACCACCAGAATATAATGGGTGGGACCTCTATCAACAAAGCATTTATGATCAAAATACACGGATAGACGAAAACCGAAAGAGGGAGCATGCGCAATTGATGAGGTGTGAGCGGGTTAGACACTTAGAGTCGCAGATGGAGTTGAACATGCGAGCTTTCGATGAAAATCAGTATCGGAGGCATCTGGATCTTTGTGCTGGGGTTCCCTATGTTGAGAACCCACCTTATGTGGATTACAGCACCATGTCACCACTCGGACCTGGTGTGCCGAGGCCCCCATCGCCTTTAGTTCACGGGTCGATGTGGCTGCCACGGGAGTATACTGCTCCCCATTTTCAGAGCTCGTATCCATACCAACCACCACCTTATCAATACCCGTCCCAGCAGCAGCAGCATCCGCCTCAATCATCAGCATCATCATCATCACAGCAGCGTCAGGATCAAGGCTTGGGCAGCGTTTTCGACATGACTGAATTCTATGAGCACTTGGGGGGATTCTATGGTGGACCACCTGGTCCATCTTACTGATACGCGCCCTCCTCTTTATCAGGTCATGTGCTGTCCCTCATCTTGTATAGTTTTGTGCTTTTGCATTTATTTCTTTGTTTTCTTTTTAGTGTGTTTTGTTTTATGATTTGGGATGTTAGTCGTTTGGATGGATAGCATTGAAAGTTGAACATGTTGAGTGAGGAAGGATTGAAAACAAGCAAAAACACCATACATTGGGGACAATGTATCCCAAGTGTGGGGATGGGCGACCCTAGGACGGTTGGGGGAGCACTTAAAAGTGTGAGAAAAATTGGAAAATTTTTTAAATTTTTGAATGAAAAAACATCAAGAAAAAATTTTTTCTCGCAAAAATGTCACCTTTTTCACTTGATCAGGCACAAAAGCCGCGTTTTCAGTTGCTAACGAGTCCTTTGCTGAGTATGAAAAATGAGACCCTTTATCATGGTCATCCCTTTAAGTTTCATGAGAGTTTTTCTGACAAGCGTTTTTTATAAGAACTGAAAAGAGATGCCTAACTAGGGGTAACATGCTTTTAGGAATTGCATATACTACATGTCGGCAGCCTATATCCCTACTTTGTGAGACTTTGAGCCTACTAGATTGATAGAAATTGATATATATGTTCATTTGTTGAGAGTAGGCCAAATGTTTCCTTGCTGCAGAATTTGTGTGATTTGATACGTGCTGGAGCTGTAGGCAAAATATGCGCATAGATGAGAAAGGCAATTTAGGAATACCCCTTTGTTGTGTTTGAAGCCAGTTCGTGTTTTGTTGACCCGTTTATCCAAAATTACCCTTAGGAGCCCATGTTGAGCCTATACCCTTTCATTTGATTAAACCTATTACCCAAAGTGACCGGTTTACCTTTGTGAAATAAAGTGATGACATCCATTGTGTTTTCGTGCTGTTCAAATGTTCGAGTTCTATTCAAAAAAAAAAACAAAAGAAAAAAAAAAGAAAAAAAAAAGAAAAGAAAAAAAAAAAAAAAAAAAAAAAAGAAAAAAAAATATATGAAAAAAAAAAATAGAAGTATGTGTTATGGGTCAAATATGCCTAAAGTTGTGTGATTATTATGTTATTGTGCTTAGTAAATAAGGATGGTCATCTATTCATGTGAAACCCTTGTTAAACCAATTGTTAGCCAAATCATTCCTACCTTTACCCTAAGCCCAAAACCCGTAAGACCTTTCGATGTGTGCATAGTTTACAGTTTCTGTGTGATTGTCATACAAACCTATGATAGCAAGGTTACATTCTTGGTTTTTGAGTGATTTATACTAGCACATTATAAGCTAGTCCAGATATAAACCGAGAGGAGCGACCATTGTGAGGGGTGTGTAGTATATGTGTATGATGATAAGCATGTTAGGTTTAGTTAGGCAAGTCTTGATTTTAAAATATGCAATATTGCTTGTCAGTTTGTCAATCTCGATTGTGTAAGTCTATGGGATTGGGTATGATTCGGGGCCTTGAAGAGTAGTTTCGGTAAGGGAATTGAAGGTGGCTTGTTAGCAAAGCGAGTAGTGTTTTGTGATGGTTTGATTGGGGACAATCAAAGGTAAGTGTGGGAATGTGATGAGAGGGTAAATGAATGGTTAATAATAAGCCCATTTTGTGTGTTTTTGTTGTGTTTATGTTGATAATATATGATGAATGGGATAACTACGTGAGCGTTGATCGTTTCAGGATAAATGGCTAAGCGGATGGAATTAGAGCCGAAAAGTGTGAAGCGTTGTGTCCAAGTTAAAGAATTGAAGAAGTGGAAAGTGTTCGAGAGCTTGTGGAAGAGATTTGGATGTTTGAAGGATGTTTATGATGAAGAAGTGAAGATTAGAGTGTGTTTGGATGCAAGGATTTGAAGGAAAAATGCTTTGGAAAGAAGTTGAAGAAACAATGTGTAAGCTATGCCTTCCATCTGTAGCTTACTGATGAATTACAAGGCAATTGGAGCATTTTCACGTGGGTTAGAATAGTAAGGTACAGGGCTGATCTGTAAGGTACTGCTGAATAAAGCAATGCTGATAGATTGACTGAACTGTAAGCTACGGGCCTGATCAGTACCTTACGGCTGGCTGAAGAGCAAAATTAGGAAAGGTTGTTTTTCATTAATAAAATGATTTTTATCAAACCTAGCAGCCTCCTAACCCCTCAATCACGAAAATACACCATCTTTTGGAGACTTTTGAAGCTACAAACACCATTGTTCATCATCATTCATCCATTCTTTCGGTTTCCATCAACATGTTCGGTATTATTATTCATACTTTTGAGTTGTTTCTTGTTATCATGAGTGGCTAAACATCTTGTAATCACCTCCGGGTGTATGGTTTAATTGTGAAACCTTAACTCTTGTTTGATTTGGTTTATGGATTGTTTTTCATTTAGTTGAAGAATATTTGTGGTTTTTATCATTTAAATGATTCACTTGTTTTCAATTGCTTATCTTGTTATCATTCACATTCGGTTTTTCTTGCATCGTGAGTAGTTTGATAATTGGGAGGGTAAGTGATACTTGTGGGTTGGTAATTGAATTGTACAGGTTATTATTAAAAACTTGTGTTCGGTTATCACTTGATTTGAACTGTCCAACAAAACTATGTCTATGTAGTATCCAATCATTTAAACAAGAGTAGGGTGGATCATTAACCGGAAGCCTGGAGGGGATTACTTCTTTAATATAATTGTTACAAGTCTTAAATTCGTTTTCTTTAAAGTTCGAAGCAAAAACAAATCAACTAGGTTTAGGTTAATAGTAACGTTACAAAACTACTCTTTCCACCAATTCCCTGTGGAGACGACTCAACTTCCATATACTACTCTTTTCATTATTTTTGACCGACCCAACGACATCGATCAAAATGGCGCCGTTGCCGGGGAATCGGTGCGCTTAGTTAGATAGTTTTGTTTTAGTTTTTATTGCTTTTCTTGAAAATCTAAAAAAAAAAAAACCCAAAAATATTTTCTTTTTCTAGTCTTTTAGTTCAAGTTTTGTTTTCTTTAGTTCAGTATTACGCGTGGTTTGCTTGTTTGTGTCTGTGCAGGTAATTCAGTTGCATGCATCATACACGTTATTCGGGCAAAACTTCACCGCTAATTTACGATCCGGAAATTGAAAAGACAGCTAGAAAGAACAGAGCCATTCATCAAACCCGACCAACACCAAACATGAGCCATCCCAGTAACCAAGATAACCAACCTCCACCGAACCACCTGACCCAAAACCACCACAACCAAACCCATTGGGCAATATGCCTCCACGACCATTTCAAACAGCACCAACTCCAAGACAACAACAACCATTCCCACAATTTAACCCAGATCCGAATGCTGGTGGTTCTAGACAATTTCAGCAAGGCCATCAAGAGCATGATGAGTGGGACGAACATTAATAAAATGATCAAGCTTTTGAGGCCCCACAACAGCAACAACAACCCAACCGCCCATTAGCCTTAAACCAACAACCACCACAAAACCGAAACCCGAGATCTAACAGTAATAGAGCAACGGAGTCACTTCATGGAGATGACAGTATGCATGGTACAGCGGGCACTTTTAATGGTAGAGTTGCTGATTGGGATGGAGGAGTTGCTGATGATGGATACTACATGAATCAGGATCAGTTCAACTATGATGAGGATGATAAGTTTGGTCCGCAATATCAGCAGCAACATCAGCGAGGGTTTAATATGAGGGGACATAATCAGGGACAGCGAGGGGTCCTTCAGAATCAACCAAGAAATCAAGTGCGAGGGAATGGGCAGAGGCAATATGTAGATGGAGTACCTCGGGTGAACTACAGACCTCCTGTAAATGGCGTTGGGAGCCATTTTATTCCAGTGGCCACCGAGCACACTTCACCCGTAGTACCACCACATCAGAACGGAAGGAGCTTTGAGGTTAGACCCCAATATTTAATCCACCTTCCGAGTTTCTATGGTAAGGCAACAGAGGAACCCTATCTACACATTGCAGAGTTTGTGAGTATTTGTAACACCATTGGGGGCCATGGGTTTAGTCCGGATGAAGTGAAGTTGATGATGTTTCAGTTCACCCTCAAGGATCAAGCAAAATTGTGGTACCATTCATTGCCTGCTGGGAGCATATTCACATGGCAAGAGCTTCAACAGCAGTTCTTAGAGGAATATTATACTATGACTCGCACTACTGATGCTCGGGAGGCTATCAGAACCTTCCAACAACACTCGGGGGAACCATTTCATGAAGCCTTCACGAGGTTTAAGGAGTTGTTAAGGAAGTGTCCACATCATGATATACCTATGTGGGAACTGATTAAGTCATTCTATGATGGCTTATTACCTAAGGATGTTAGAGATTTGAATGCCAATAGTAATGGTACCTTTTTGACTAATCATGAGGATGTGGATTGGGAGTACATGGAGAGGTTGGCAGTGACATCAAAGAGACAGGCTCGTGCTAGTAGAAGAAGCCGAACAGGTGCAGCTAAGGGTGTTGATGTAGAAGCTGAAAAGAGAATAGCAAGCTTAGAGCGACAGATTGCACAGTTGACAACTGGTAGAGGCGCAGGAAGGAGTGATGGAGCAAAGGCAGCTAATTCTTTTACAGTTTGCTCCATTTGTGATGATCTGGGACACATGGATGCTGATTGTCCTACTCAACAAGGGAAATCTGAAGAAGTAAATCAGCTTTATGGACAGCGAAAGCCATATGATATGAATTCTAATTCATATCACCCAGGTTTGCGAAATCACCCTAATTTTAGTTACAGTAATACTTCTAACCAGTTGAATCCTCCATCACAGATACCTAATCAAAACAATCAGAGAGGATATTCAGGCCAAGGGAACTACAACAATCAAAGAAACTACCAGCAAGGATCTGGAAGCAATCAAGGGAGTTCTCAAGGCAACTGGAGAAGTCAAGGCAGTCAACAAGGTGGATCCTCGGGGCAGGATGTATCAGTGAAGGATATGTTGACTGAGTTTATGAAGTCAACAGGAGAATTCATGAAGTCAACGGGCGATTTCATGAAGGAGATCAGAAAGGACAACGAAATCAGAGACAAGGAGTACAAGGCCCTTTCGAAGCAAGTTGGCTAGATTGCAGAAGAGTTGTCCACTATGCGTCAAGATCCAAGTAAGCTACCGAGCACCACCACAGTGAATCCTGCACACCAGTCATCCAGCTCGAGACATGGCAAGAATGCAGAGATTAATCAGGTAAGTATTCTTCGCTCAGGTAAGATTTATGACAATAAGGTAGGGTCTCCACCACCATTTGTAGAGGGGGTGGTGGAGGATGTTAGTGATGATGATGATGAGGGGGAATCTGTGAAAACATCTGTTAGCCCTAAAAAGACTAAGAAAATAACTTTTTCTGAATCACCAAATAGGGTATTAGAGAATAACACTGAAGCTAAGGAAAAGGGTGTGGAGGGTAATACCATCCTGTTTCCTGAAGCTTTGGTACCACCAGAAACAAAGGTAAAAAGAAGGAGCCCACAACAGGAGGAGATGTGGGAAATTTTTAAGTAGGTAAAGATTAACATACCTTTGTTGGATGCTATTAAACAGATTCCCGCTTATGCTAAGTATTTGAAGGAGTTGTGCACTCAAAAACGGCAAAATAAAGTTCCAAAGAAAATTGATTTTTCAGAAAGTGTCAGTGCCGTTTTGTCGGGTATACTTCCTCCTAAGCTCAGGGATCCAGGAACTCCTTTGATACCCATTCAAGTGGGTGAATGTAGGATAGACCGAGCTTTACTGGATTTCGGAGCTAGTGTTAGCATCTTACCGGGGAGTTTATACGACCAGTATGATTTTGGGCCTTTACAGAAAGCCGACACTACTGTGGTGTTGGCTGACTTGACTTTGAAACTTCCCCGGGGGATAGTATATGATGTCATTGTCAAAATTGAGGACTTTTACTACCCAGTTGATTTTCTAGTGTTGGATTATGTCTCTTCAAATACAACTAAACAACCTAATGTGATACTTGGTAGACCGTTTTTAGCAACTGCAAATGCTTTAATTGATTGTAGAAACGGGACAGTTGACATGGCATTCGGGAATAGGAAAGTTCGTTTAAGCGTTTTTCCCCATACATCTAACTCTCTGGTCAGTGATGAATGCTTTATGGCAGGCATTATTGACACGTGTCACCCCCATGTCAATGAGGAGGACGCAACAGAGACGTGTTTTGTTTGTGACAGGAAGGATGCTGAATACAGGGAGGTTCTGAAAGAGATGGAGGATGAGTTGGAGGTGATGGCAGTCAAAGAAGGGAAACCCACTTGGACACATCAGGTGGAAAGCCTACCAGAGCACATTGACACACAGTTGAAGCCATCATTGGAATCACCTCCACAGCTGGAACTAAAAGAATTACCAAAGCATTTGAAATATGCTTTTGTGGGTGAGAATAAAACTCTTCCTGTTATTATTGCTTCTAATTTGTCTGATGTGCAGGAAAAAGCATTGATGGAAGTGTTGGTGGAGCATAAAGCGGCGATTGGATGGACCATTGCAGACCTGAAGGGAATTAGTCCATCCATTGTGATGCACAGGATCATTACTGAAGAAGGTGCAAAGCCGGCTAGGGATGCTCAGAGAAGGTTGAACCCGAATATGCGGGAAGTGGTGAAAAAGGAGGTCTTAAAGTGGCTTGATGCAGGTATTGTCTACCCAATTTCAGATAGTGAGTGGGTGAGTCCAACACAGACAGTGCCCAAGAAAGCAGGTATACAGATTGTTACAGGTGAGGATGGTGAGCAAATTGCTACCCGGCCTGTGACCGGGTGGCGTATTTGCATTGATTACCGGAAGTTGAACTCTGCGACTTCCAAAGATCACTTTCCATTACCTTTTGTTGATCAGATAGTTGAGAAACTCGCAGGTCAGAAATTTTACTGCTTTCTAGATGGATATTCAGGATATAACCAGATTGCCATACATCCTGAGGATCAACAGAAGACTACGTTTACATGTCCATATGGCACTTTCGCATTCAGGCGAATGCCATTTGGCCTTTGTAATGCCCCGGCCACCTTTCAAAGGTGCATGATGAGTATCTTCTCAGATATGGTCGGGGACTCTCTAGAGATCTTCATGGATGACTTTTCCATTTTTGGCACATCTTTTGAGTCATGTTTAACACAACTAACAAAAGTTTTGAAAAGATGTGTCGAAACTAATCTGGTTTTAAGTTGGGAAAAGAGCCATTTTATGGTTCAGGAAGGGATTGTGTTGGGACACGTAATCTCAAGTAGGGGAATTGAGGTGGACCATGCTAAAATTCAAGTGATTTCAACTTTACCTCCACCTACAAATGTCAAAGGAGTTCGTTCCTTTCTTGGACACGCCGGGTTTTATAGACGGTTCATAAAAGGATTTTCTGTTATTACTAAACCGCTATGTAACCTTTTATTGAAAGATGTCCCGTTTGTTTTTGATGAAGAATGTATGAAAGCTTTTACCACCCTAAAACAAAAACTAATTGAGGCTCCTGTGTTACAATCACCAGACTGGTCCACCCCTTTTGAGATAATGTGTGATGCTAGTGATTATGCGGTTGGGGCGGTTCTGGGACAACGGGTGGATAAAAAGCCTGTGGCTATTTACTATGCAAGCAAAACTCTTTCTGATGCTCAGTTAAATTATACCACTACTGAGAAAGAGTTGCTTGCAGTGGTGTATGCATTGGATAAGTTTAGATCTTATTTGTGGGGTAGCAAGGTTATTGTTTATTCTGACCACAGTGCTGTCAGGTACCTCATGGAAAAGAAGGATGCTAAGCCAAGGTTGATTCGTTGGATCTTACTGTTGCAAGAATTCGACCTTGAGATTCGAGACAAGAAGGGGAGTGAGAACGTGGTAGCCGATCACTTGTCACGGGTGGTGCATGAGACACAAGCACCAGAAGTGGAAATCAATGACACATTCCCAGATGAGCAATTATTATCTATTTCCACTAAACCATGGTTTGCTGATTTTGCTAATTATGCAGTTACAGGAACCACTCCAGAGCACTGGTCAAAGAGGAAGAAGCGACATTTTCTTTCTCAAGCAAAGTATTACATATGGGATGACCCATACCTCTTCAAAGTCGGACCAGACCAGCTCATCCGAAGATGTGTACCGGATGATGAAGTTCAATGTGTGCTGAGCATGGTGCACACATCAGCGTGTGGTGGCCATTTCAGTGGTCAAAAGACGGGCCACAAAGTGCTTTCATGCGGCCTATATTGGCCTACCATTTTTAAAGATGCTTTCGAGTTCGCTAAAAACTGCTTAAGATGTCAACAGATGGGTAGCATCTCAAAACGGAACGAGATGCCCATGCAGCCGATTCTAGTTGTCAACATCTTTGATGTCTGGGGAATCGACTTTATGGGCTCGTTCCCGAATTCATTCGGTAACTTGTACATCTTAGTGGCAGTAGATTATGTGTCCAAATGGATCGAAGCCATTGCCACCAAGACGAATGATCACAAAGTGGTGTGCAAGTTTGTCCAAAGTAACATCTTTACTCGCTTTGGAATCCCTCGTGTGATCATTAGTGATGGGGGGTCCCACTTTAAAAATTTTTACTTTGGCAAGCTCCTTAAAAATTATGGTGTAGACCACCGTATCGCGACACCGTACCACCCACAAACGAGTGGGCAAGTTGAGGTTTCCAATAGGCAGATTAAGGGAAATTTTACAGAAAACTGTGCGACCTGACCGCAAGGACTGGTCCACTAAACTGGATGATGCTTTGTGGGCGTATCGCACTGCCTACAAAACGCCTATTGGAACCACACCTTATCGGTTGGTCTACGGGAAGGGGTGTCATTTACCTGTTGAACTTACTCATCGTGTTTTATGGGCTGTTAAACGGGTTAACATGGACTATGATGCTGCAGGAAAGGCAAGAAAGTTGGCATTGGGAGAGCTAGAAGAGCTGAGGAACGAAGCATATGAGAGTGCAGAGGCATATAAAGACAAAGTAAAAAAGGTGCATGATGCCAAGATCCGGTTGAAAAACATTGAGGTAGGTAATAGAGTGTGGTTATACAATTCTAGATTGAAGTTATTTCCAGGAAAGCTGAGGAGCAAGTGGACTGGACTGTATCTGGTCACACGTGTGGGGAACTATGGAGATGTGGAGATTGAAGACTTTGATGACCATTTGAGGCAAGTGGTGAATGGCCACCTATTGAAGCCAGATATCCTAACCGCTGGACGACAATGGTCCAGCGTAAATTTACGAGGAAAAAACTTTTTTTAGGTAAATTTACGAGTAATTTACAGATACAACCTGTACCTTACGACAATGGTCCATCTCGTAAATTTACGACAATGGTCCTCATAAATTTTTTTTTTAAGGGTCATTTTGATCGATGTCGTTGGGTCGGTCAAAAATAATGAAAAGAGTAGTATATGGAAGTTGAGTCGTCTCCACAGGGAATTGGTGGAAAGAGTAGTTTTGTAACGTTACTATTAACCTAAACCTAGTTGATTTGTTTTTGCTTCGAACTTTAAAGAAAACGAATTTAAGACTTGTAACAATTATATTAAAGAAGTAATCCCCTCCAGGCTTCCGGTTAATGATCCACCCTACTCTTGTTTAAATGATTGGATACTACATAGACATAGTTTTGTTGGACAGTTCAAATCAAGTGATAACCGAACACAAGTTTTTAATAATAACCTGTACAATTCAATTACCAACCCACAAGTATCACTTACCCTCCCAATTATCAAACTACTCACGATGCAAGAAAAACCGAATGTGAATGATAACAAGATAAGCAATTGAAAACAAGTGAATCATTTAAATGATAAAAACCACAAATATTCTTCAACTAAATGAAAAACAATCCATAAACCAAATCAAACAAGAGTTAAGGTTTCACAATTAAACCATACACCCGGAGGTGATTACAAGATGTTTAGCCACTCATGATAACAAGAAACAACTCAAAAGTATGAATAATAATACCGAACATGTTGATGGAAACCGAAAGAATGGATGAATGATGATGAACAATGGTGTTTGTAGCTTCAAAAGTCTCCAAAAGATGGTGTATTTTCGTGATTGAGGGGTTAGGAGGCTGCTAGGTTTGATAAAAATCATTTTATTAATGAAAAACAACCTTTCCTAATTTTGCTCTTCAGCCAGCCGTAAGGTACTGATCAGGCCCGTAGCTTACAGTTCAGTCAATCTATCAGCATTGCTTTATTCAGCAGTACCTTACAGATCAGCCCTGTACCTTACTATTCTAACCCACGTGAAAATGCTCCAATTGCCTTGTAATTCATCAGTAAGCTACAGATGGAAGGCATAGCTTACACATTGTTTCTTCAACTTCTTTCCAAAGCATTTTTCCTTCAAATCCTTGCATCCAAACACACTCTAATCTTCACTTCTTCATCATAAACATCCTTCAAACATCCAAATCTCTTCCACAAGCTCTCGAACACTTTCCACTTCTTCAATTGTTTAACTTGGACACAACGCTTCACACTTTTCGGCTCTAATTCCATCCGCTTAGCCATTTATCCTGAAACGATCAACGCTCACGTAGTTATCCCATCCATCATATATTATCAACATAAACACAACAAAAACACACAAAATGGGCTTATTATTAACCATTCATTTACCCTCTCATCACATTCCCACACTTACCTTTGATTGTCCCCAATCAAACCATCACAAAACACTACTCGCTTTGCTAACAAGCCACCTTCAATTCCCTTACCGAAACTACTCTTCAAGGCCCCGAATCATACCTAATCCCATAGACTTACACAATCGAGATTGACAAACTGACAAGCAATATTGCATATTTTAAAATCAAGACTTGCCTAACTAAACCTAACATGCTTATCATCATACACATATACTACACACCCCTCACAATGGTCGCTCCTCTCGGTTTATATCTGGACTAGCTTATAATGTGCTAGTATAAATCACTCAAAAACCAAGAATGTAACCTTGCTATCATAGGTTTGTATGACAATCACACAGAAACTGTAAACTATGCACACATCGAAAGGTCTTACGGGTTTTGGGCTTAGGGTAAAGGTAGGAATGATTTGGCTAACAATTGGTTTAACAAGGGTTTCACATGAATAGATGACCATCCTTATTTACTAAGCACAATAACATAATAATCACACAACTTTAGGCATATTTGACCCATAACACATACTTCTATTTTTTTTTTCATATATATTTTTTTTCTTTTTCTTTTTTTTTCTTTTTTTTCTTTTCTTTTTTTTTCTTTTTTTTTCTTTTGTTTTTTTTTTTGAATAGAACTCGAACATTTGAACAGCACGAAAACACAATGGATGTCATCACTTTATTTCACAAAGGTAAACCGGTCACTTTGGGTAATAGGTTTAATCAAATGAAAGGGTATAGGCTCAACATGGGCTCCTAAGGGTAATTTTGGATAAACGGGTCAACAAAACACGAACTGGCTTCAAACACAACAAAGGGGTATTCCTAAATTGCCTTTCTCATCTATGCGCATATTTTGCCTACAGCTCCAGCACGTATCAAATCACACAAATTCTGCAGCAAGGAAACATTTGGCCTACTCTCAACAAATGAACATATATATCAATTTCTATCAATCTAGTAGGCTCAAAGTCTCACAAAGTAGGGATATAGGCTGCCGACATGTAGTATATGCAATTCCTAAAAGCATGTTACCCCTAGTTAGGCATCTCTTTTCAGTTCTTATAAAAAACGCTTGTCAGAAAAACTCTCATGAAACTTAAAGGGATGACCATGATAAAGGGTCTCATTTTTCATACTCAGCAAAGGACTCGTTAGCAACTGAAAACGCGGCTTTTGTGCCTGATCAAGTGAAAAAGGTGACATTTTTGCGAGAAAAAATTTTTTCTTGATGTTTTTTCATTCAAAAATTTAAAAAATTTTCCAATTTTTCTCACACTTTTAAGTGCTCCCCCCAACCGTCCTAGGGTCGCCCATCCCCACACTTGGGATACATTGTCCCCAATGTATGGTGTTTTTGCTTGTTTTCAATCCTTCCTCACTCAACATGTTCAACTTTCAATGCTATCCATCCAAACGACTAACATCCCAAATCATAAAACAAAACACACTAAAAAGAAAACAAAGAAATAAATGCAAAAGCACAAAACTATACAAGATGAGGGACAGCACATGACCTGATAAAGAGGAGGGCGCGCATCAGTAAGATGGACCAGGTGGTCCACCATAGAATCCCCCCAAGTGCTCAGAGAATTCAGTCATGTCGAAAACGCTGCCCAAGCCTTGGTCCTGACGCTGCTGTGATGATGATGATGCTGATGATTGAGGCGGATGCTGCTGCTGCTGGGACGGGTATTGATAAGGTGGTGGCTGGTATGGATATGAGCTCTGAAAATGGGGAGCAGTATACTCCCGTGGCAGCCACATCGACCCGTGAACTAAAGGCGATGGGGGACTCGGCACACCTGGTCCGAGTGGTGACATGGTGCTGTAATCCACATAAGGTGGGTTCTCAACATAGGGAACCCCAACACAAAGATCCAGATGCCTCCGATACTGATTTTCATCGAATGCTCGCATGTTCAACTCCATCTGCGACTCTAAGTGTCTAACCCGCTCACACCTCATCAATTGCGCATGCTCCCTCTTTCGGTTTTCGTCTATCCGTGTATTTTGATCATAAATGCTTTGTTGATAGAGGTCCCACCCATTATATTCTGGTGGTCGCATGCTCATCACCTTTGCCTGCATCTCATCATCCTCGACTCCCCAAGAATACCCCGGGTTACCAATCTGAGGCTGGCTAGGCCCCTCGTCCACTCTAACAGCCGCTTCTCTTTGTTGCCTCACAAACTCTTCATCACTCGAGTCAAGATCATCCATCTCGCCTTCCCTAGGCGCTTCCTTTCCCCATTGTAAAACCTTCACCTTGCTTCCATCACCCATATTCAGCTTGTGCCAAACCTTCGTCTTTGTGTACTTCCATGGATCTTTGGCCAAAGCTTGAATTGAGAATATGGTGTGTGATTTACAATACTCTGGATCCGGGATGGCCATTGCATCATGTTTTTCCATTAATGCGCTCAATAGTCTAGCATGCGGGATTAGCTTCTTCCCTCTTTGGTTCCTCGCTTGCCAGACGTGCATGATTACTAATTGACGAAAGGAAAGCCTCAGTCGAGCAGTCATGATAGCATACAACAATGGAACTTCCCACTTTCGGAGGTGCACCTTATCACCGGTCCTAGGGGCTACATTGTGGATCACAAACTGCAACAAAACCCTCACAATCGGCTTCAAGTTGGCTCTTTTTAACTCTACGCCCTTCCTTAGATCAAAGATTTCAGAAAACATGGCGGTTTGATTTGCTAATTTGTAAGCGTTGTTCCAATAGTCCTTTTCCTCGATGTATTGATACCATGAATCGTCCTTTGAATCGAACTTCGCGATCCGTCGCATCGTAGCAAATGATAAGACCACTTCTTTTCCTTCAACAATCCCAGTGAGTTTAGTGGTTTGTGGAGGGTTCTTACCGTCATCCCTTTTCAATGTGCTCAGCCATTGCATGATGCTATTCACGTGTACTCTCCCATCCTTAGCACCCTTGAAATCTACAACCGCTTCCCAACCCAATTCGTGAAATTTCTCCATGAGTCCCAAGGATCTGAAATCATTCTTCAACACCTGTTTTTCAAAACGCATGTTTGCTATGATTGAATGCCTGTCACCCATCTTTTTGTAAAATAATTCAGCTTGGTGTTCCTCTGGTTGCGCTGACAACGACCCTCTTGGCCAACCGGGGATATATGGGATATCGGTATGGGGGTTGGGTGGTTGTTGAAACCCATGATCCACTGGTTCTTCTTCTTGGACCGGTGCGTCCCGAATCACAATTTCTCCTACCGTCTTTCGCTTTTTAGAGGCCCTTGTTGCAGCTGATGATACCGCTTCCTTCCCTTTGCCCTTTCCAAAATTCTTTGACTTCGCCATCTACACACATAAACAATCAAACACCTCAAGTTAGTGTATAGAATTCGAGTCATAAACAAGTGTGTTCACAACTTCCTTCCCACACTTGTTTATTGCCATGTTTTGCCTATGCATCACCAATTGTTGTACAAAGTCCATGAAAAAGAATTTAAATCAATAGTTGATACCAATTTCATGTTCTTATTAATCACAATATGTTACTCAAAATTCAATGTTTTACACATTTATGAACAAAAACTCATCTTTGGTGATGATTCATAGCAAAACCATAACAATGTAGACAATCAATCACAATCATAATCAACAACTAAGGCTTTCAACACAAACACTTGTTCCTTTACCCTCCTAGTTCATCATGTACTGAGCAATATCAACATTATAAGCAATGAACATAGTAAAGGAGAGTGGAACATACCTTAGCTTGATGATAATAAACAATAGAAAGACAAGATTGCAACTTTAAAGAACAACCCTCAACAAGACCCACGAATTCGTCCTAAGACGTCCAGAAATCTCGAAAACCGTGACGAATTAACACAAAATACGTTAGGGGTTTTGTAGATCTCGAAAAATTAGTCAAGTTAGACTCAAGAATCGTTCGATTTGGTTAAGGATTGAGTGAGTTATGGATGCTTGAAGATTAGGGTTCTTAGGAATTGTTGGAGAAGAAGGTTATGAGAAGGAGATAATGATCGATGATTGATGCAGAATTTGTTGTTTAGATAGGTTAAAGTTAAAGTTGGACCGGTCCATTTGTTGTTAAGTTGTTTGAAAACCCGGTTCAGAAAGCAAGACGTGGACCCGGTTCGTTTTGTGTGAGCACCCGTAAGGAACAGATGGGATCCGTAAGGTACAGATGAAGCTCTCGCAGTTTTTTCCTTTTTCTTTAGCTGCACAACCCGTAAGCTACGGGTACAAACTGTACCTTACGAATCAAAGGCTCGCATTTTTTTCTTTTCTTTGGCTGTTGAACCCGTAAGTTACAGATACAACCTGTACCTTACGAACGAAAGCCTCGCATTTTTCTTGTTTGTTGGCTGACACAACCCGTAAGTTACAGGTACAACCCGTACCTTACGAATGAAAGCCTCGTAAATTTTTTTTTTTAACCGTAAAAAAACTGACATCTTGATCATCAAACCTTAAAAAAAAAAAATTTACCATTGTCGTTGTAGTATAGTGGTAAGAATTCCCGCCTGTCACGCGGGTGACCCGGGTTCGTTCCCCGGCAATATTTTTATTTTTTCATTTTTTTTCTTTTTTTTATTTATTTTTTTTCATTTATTTTTTTTCATTTTTTTTAATTTTTTTTTGTTTATTTTAATTTTTTTACTTTTTTTTTATTTTATTTTATTTTTATTTTTTTTTCATTTTTGATCGCGTGTCGAGTGCTAATCAAAAACTATTTTAAAAACAACTCCTTAGCTACAAGGACTGCAGTATAGGGAGTAGGGTTGTCGAACCACGAGGAGTATGTGGTTAGTGTTGATAGCAATTTTATTAACTAAACTAATTAATTAAAAATAATATTTTATGAAGTAGAACGTTGTTGTGCTTGAAAAAGTTGATTAAGTGATTCGAATAGAAAACAGTAATAATAAAGAAGTAACTCCCTCTAAAGTTCAGGTTCTAGGTTTCACACAATTTTCAGTTTATAGATTGGGAACTACATAGACATGGTTCTGGAAATTAGTTAATTAACTGGCAGCACAAGTTCTGCAACAGAGAAACATCTGGCCTACTCTCAACAAACGAAAATGTATATAAATCAACCTATCATCTAGTAGGCTCAAGATCTCACAGAAGTGGGGAAATGGGTTACCGATGTGTGCATGCATTTATTACCAATAGCTTGTTAAACCTAGTCAGGCAATTCTAAACTTTTTTCCTTAAAAATACCTGCTGAAAACGATTCATATTACTTTTCCACAAATTAGACCATGACTAAGGATCTACTGCCAAAACAATCAAGAGACAACTGGTACGTACTAAAAAAACTGCTTTACGTCTGATTAGAATGTTTTTTAAGAACAATTTTCAAGACATTTTCAAAATTTTTTTTAATTAATTTTTTTTTTAAAGACTCAAAAATAAATAAAAATGAAATTTCCCCACCCCCATACTTGAACGACACATTGTCCTCAATGTGAACTAGGGAATAAAATAAAGTAGAAAAAAAATGTACAACAATAATAAAAGGAACAGACTCTCCTGGATATAGGCAGTGTGCGTATGAGTCTCTGGAGTTCCTCCTAATCGAGCCGTATAGCATTTCATTCGCGGCCGATAAACAAACCTGAAACTAAGACTCGAAAGAAAAATAAAAGAATAAAACTCTGGGATGCCCGAAACACCGATGATGTACAACTTTACCTCGCCTGAATGAAGATTGAGTACAGGCGAAGTTATCTGATGTACAACTTTACCTCGCCTGAAAAATGACAAAGTGTGGTATTTATACTCTGCTCTGGTTCGATTCCTTGCTGAGGTCGAATGAAGACTGATGTGGTCGAATGAGGTTTTACATGATTTCCATTCTCTGGTTCGACTCCCCTTAAGGTCGAAACAGACTTGTATTTTCCAGATTTTCCAGTTTTGTCGTTTTAACGCATTTTAGCACATCCTAACACATGAACATGCAATCCTAACATATGTTAAACATATATGACCATGGATAATCATCTAAACACCGTTAAAACACGTATTTTCATATTATACACAATATATGAATCAATCTATGCATAACACTTAATCTAATTCATGTAATTCACCAACAAAGGAACTCATGACTTGTGTGTGTGTGTGTGATTAACCCAATGATCCTCCGAATCATTGAACTCTGGACAATACGGAATGTAATCTGACTCAACTGGCCTAGTTAAGTATGTTTGATAAATGTTTTTCGCTAAGGTAGACTTGTGTGTTTGTAAAATGTTAACCTGAACATGCCGAGTGTCACATCATCCCCCTGTTGAAAGAATTTTCGTCCCGAAAATTTCCCGAAGCCAAAGAGAATGAAACGATAAAAAAAAGAAAATTCTTTTGGGTCATCACATCATCTCCCTGTTGAAAGGAATCTCGTCCTGAGATTCACTCAGCTTCAACAGTAACGAGTGCTGACCTAAGTATATTCCCAAGTAACGAACGATGTTGTCTAGATCCCCCCACCTAGACCACTAGGACCCCGATTCATATCATGAACCGAAAGATTACCCCATCCCAAGCGCACACCCGATGCCCCAAGCAACGCTTCCTCGAAATGCAAACGAAATGGGAATCACGAACGAAAGATGATAACAACAGATACTCTGTGCCGGGGAACCAACTCCCCAAGGTGAACACAAGATGAGTGTTACAAATCGTCACTAGGTTAAATCCTCCAGATCGTAGGTCCGCTGGAGACTACTGTGATCGGTGTATACGACGCACCCGATACCGTCCAAGTAGTATCTCCAAATGACCAACGCCAAACCAATGGACGCAAGAACGATGACCATCCCGCATAAAATCGACACACAACCGAGACTCCGTAAAGAATCACCACGATAAATAACGAAACCGTGATGAGTCGAAAAGAGAACCATCTCGGCATGACGTATGATAATCAAGTCTAACCAATGACGACATCCAATGGATACGAAACGCCTAACGACACGGGTAAGAATAAAACCAAAGTATAACGAATAATAAGAAAAGAAAACTCACCGGTAACAGTATCAGGTTCCTCTTGGTTTTCCCTTGCACCGATAACGTAAGAACGAGCAGCCTTTCCACCGCCCTCATTGTTTCCACCCTTTTCTGTAGTCCCTGCATCAACTTGGTTCAACTTTGGGAAATTTGCTTGAAATGCCCCGCCTCCCCACAGTTGTAGCAGCTTTGGTTTCCCTGTGCAGCAGGGATAACAGTAGTAGCCTGAGCCAACTTGAAAGAAAGATTGACCCTACAATCCTTTGCATAGTGACCGGTCCGATTACAGCGCTCACAACGAAACTTATCACAACTACCAAATTGATGAAAACCACACAATCCACACTTAGGGTTCTTCCCAACATACCCTCCCTGTTTCTGATCTGATGCTGACCCCGAAGCTTCAACCTTCTTTGTCTGTGGTTGTCGCTGAACGGCAGATGAACTCTTCTCCACACTCTCCCGCTTCCTCTTGTTACCCTCAGAAACCTTCACAGCAGTGCCTCGAGGAGGCAAAACACCTTCTGCCACTTTCATATTGGTCATCTTGTGAGCCGACCGAGTAGCATCAGCAATCGTAGTAGGCTCCCTAGCAGCCACCAATCCTGCAATCTCTGGCACCAACCCAGTAATGTATTGCTCAATATGCCTATACTCAGGTGTAGCTACCCCGGACAAAACACCGCCAGTTCATTGTGCCTGATAGTGTACTCCTCAACTTCAGATCCCACCATCTTGTGATTCCACCACTCATGTTCCAACCTCTTGATCTCCTCACGCGGACAATACTCAGCCTTCAAGTTAAACACAAACCCAGTCCAAGGCATAGCGTTGGCTTCCCCCAAGCCAAGTGTCTGTGTGGTGGAGTTCCACCATGTCAGAGCGGGTCCCTCAAAGGTTCCTGTAGAAAACTTCACCCAATCATCAGCTAGGCATTCACACAGAGCAAACACTGACTCAATCTTTTTCCAATCACCTCACCAGTTCCACAGCTCCCTCAGTACCTCGGAAGTTGTGGGGCTGACAATCCTTAAACCTCTTGTAGGTGCACCCAGACTGCACCTAATTAGTACCTCCCAGGGTCTGCTGAGCTGCCTGGAAGGCAACAAATACAATGTTCAGCTGCTGCTGCATCATGCTGTTCAACTCCTCCTGTGTCATGGTGATGTTTCCACCACCTCGACCACCACCTGCGCGACCATTGCCGCCACCACGACGTCCCCCAGTACGTCTACCGTTACGACCAGACATGTTCTGCCAAAACACGGAACAAGATACTTAGTGTCACTATTAGATCAAATTACTAGTGACTAAGGGAATTCAGAACTGGGTTCAAGCATGACCATCGGTCCGAAACACGAAGTCCACCAAGATTTTCATGCATTTCGAGTTATGATTTCTTGTGCACCCAAAATGAAAAATCACTCTACATTGTCTTCCTGGCGTGCTCCTAGCTAGAACTTCAAGTCATCCGATACCCACATCTTAAAAGAGACTTCTATCACTTAACGATCCCAGAGTGAACGATCACTCAGATGTGCACTATAACGAGTGCTAGTGCATGATAGTGTGTGTGTAGGCAAGTGTGTCCATTAGAGCATTGAGGGGAGATATCCAAATCCTAGACAGATCTCGAGAATGTGCCGAAGCCACCCCAATGTACACTAGTGCCGTGTATAAACGATAAGCCTCTTCATCTTCAAATCCAAAGAAGAAGATAGAGTAAAGGTAGAAATATCCAAAGATAGGATAAATAATTTAATACTGTGTGATGAGGACACCGACACCCCGATAAGGTTAGTATGTTTATCAAAAGTATGTTTATCAAAGGACACGACTTATAAATATGTGTGACCGTCTAATGTGTGTGAGACTCGGCTATAGACTAGACTCTAAATGCAGTCCTAGTTCACTTTAACCATTGGTTCTAATACCAATCTGTCACACCCTTAAATTTCCACGTGCGAAGTTTTACCGCGGGGCGCGTGACACACCAGGATCCAAGTCAACGGTCACAATAAACGACAACTATATGTAAAAAGATACGTAAACCAAACCATGCAATAATCAAAACCATGATCCAAATTACAGCGGAAGCAATTTAAGTTTACCAAAAACCGACTAAGTATAGAACATAAGTTCAAAGTTTGACATCCCAAAAACAAAATATGATCCTAGACGTGAGTGCGACTCCAGGCGCCTAGTTCGACTGTTGCTACCTTAGCGACCTGAGAAAACATGCTAAAAATGTCAACATATAATGCTGGTGAGTTCACAGGTTTTTCAATAAACATTTCGTTAATCCTTTAAAACTGTTACCATTACTACTATGATGTGTGAACACTAGCTGGGCGTTAGGTATATTACTACTACGATTGAAACCGTTACTGACTGTGATTTGTTACAATGTGATACCCTTCAGACTACCATCATCTCCGGTAGGTCCTGTGTGATCGAGACAATATGCACCCGCTCGGCCTCGAGCCGTCGAGTGGGATTTGTCAGGCCTAATAGATCTATCCACATTTCCCCGCTACATACCCGTATTAGTGGTTTCTGTGGGATTTAGATGAATCGTATAGTAATATAATGACAGGCACAGTATAACATGAAAATGTGTGTTTCAAAATGTGTAAGCATGTTTCTCCCCGAAAACAAAACTAGTAAAGTGTGGGGCCGTGAACTCACCTTAGTTTGCGCCTTCCGTTTAAAAGTAATCCGACACGTGTGTGATAGCCTCGACTAATGGCGACCTATCAATGAGTTTAAGTAAGTGTGTTGACCACTAACCCGAAGGTTAATTAGTCCCCGATTGTCCAGATCTTGACTAAGTGTGTTTAAAAATGTGTTTGAAGGTTAACCGGACATACCGCACAGACCCGACATCCTGTTGGTGATCCATTACATCAATTATTCAAGTTCATAAGCTTAACACATAAGTTTTCAAGTATAAAACACTTAGTTTGCATCAAAAATCGCACATGTGAAGTCGTAGGGTCGAATTGGGAGTTTTCTGTGTTTGGTTCGACCCATTTGGTCTCTGGTTTGACTCAAACACCTTCATTCGACCCCTATGAAGTTTATTCGACCCAAATATAAGTTCACTCGACCTAACACATGTTCCTTCGACCTTAACACATGCTCATTCGACCCTAACATGTGTTAATTCGACCTAAATCAAGCTCGTTCGACCTAACTGAGGCATGTTCGACCTGCATAAGCTTGGTTCGACCCATGGAGGCCCACCTTCGACCCCACATGGGTCGAATGAAACCCAGGTTCGACCCCTGCAACCTTAAACATCCTAAAAGGCATCAAATCGCATCAAAACATCCCGAAAACATCACGAAACATCACGAAACACAGCAGTCAAGTATGAACAACATATCCCTACGAAACCCTACCAATTTTACTTCAAATTCAATACATTCTAACACTTACCCAAAATGGCAAAAATCATGAAAATGTCACATCATGCGTGGAAACTTTACCCGATATGGAAATCCATCAAATTCAACTATCAATCATCCTAAAATGCTCAGATTATCATGTGCAAGAAAACCCCCAATCATATCATTATCAATAACATCATGAACAAACCTTAGATTTTACCTAAAATCCCCAAAATGAACAAAATATCAACATCTAGCAATCAACAACCTATGATAACCAAAGCTCATCATCAATAACAGTTTTAGGACATTCCTACAACATCTATACAACACTACATCCCCATACAACACATAACACACATAAAACATCAATAACGCCATATAAACATCATTAACACATGTTAACTTATATGAAACTTATGTTTTACGATTAGGTTTTGTTTAGATAGATGTTAGGAAGGTTTTTAATTGTGAAAACCATCTTAAAACAAATCTGGACCTTTTGGGTTTCATAAAAACGAATCAAAATGCTTTAAAATGGGTTTTAGATCAAGAACACACCTTAGATCTTTGATTAGATGATGTTTGTAGATTTGGTTTTGAAAAACAAGGTCAAAAACTCCTTCCCCAGTGATTAATATTGCTAGAGAGCATTTAGAGGCGTTTAGGGTTTGTGAAGTGTTGAAAAATGACAAAGTGTGGTATTTATACTCTGCTCTGGTTCGACCCCTTGCTGAGGTCGAATGAAGACTGATTTGGTCGAATGAGGTTTTACATGATTTCCATTCTCTGGTTCGACCCCCCTTAAGGTCGAACCAGACTTGTATTTTCCAGATTTTCCAGTTTTGTCGTTTTAACGCATTTTAACACATCCTAACACATGAACATGCAATCCTAACATATGTTAAACATATATGACCATGGATAATCATCTAAACACCGTTAAAACACGTATTTGCATATTATACATCATATATGAATCAATCTATGCATAACACTTAATCTAATTCATGTAATTCACCAACAACGGGACTCATGACTTGTGTGTGTGATTAACCCAATGATCCTCCGAATCATTGAACTCTGGACAATACAGAATGTAATTTGACTCAACTGACCTAGGATAACCGTTTATGTGATAAGGACGGGACGTTGAGACAATTTGAGAGTTTCATAGTTGGGGATATTTCAATAGTTCCCCCTCCTTTGACTGGGATGACCCCCCATTAGCGGTTTTGACGTGGTTTATTCTAAGTCTAGTTGTTGTGACAATATCGGATAGATCAAATGTCATGGTGTGAGTTGCACCACAATCAAATATCCAGGATTTATCCGAGCTTTCACTGGTTTGGGCTATATTAGCTTGTGATTTTGAAAAGTCCCTTTTTTTCTAAAAGACTAAATTTTTATATTTCTATTTTTTAACCTGATATACTTTTGAGTTTTAAAAAACTTGTTTTTTTTTGTTTTTTTGATAATTGAAAAGGTTTCAAGGTTTTCATGGGTTTTATTAAAAAAACTTAGTATTTTTACTTTTGACAAACGAAGAAGCTTCAAGAATTTTGTTCCTCTTTTGGCCTGTATCATCCTTTTTAGTTTTTATAGGAGGGTCTCCTCCCAAGTCTAATAGCTTATAATGAATAATGTTAGAGTTCACAAAAGAAGGATCTGAGATTATTCTCTCTGACCCATTATCTCCTTCTCAACTTTTTGTTTCTCCGGAAAAGTCCACCCCACCGAGTGATTCGATCCTCAACTTCTCGTCTTCTCTTGATGAGCGGTGCTCCGAGGTGAGGGGCGTGGCAGTTACACAACTGCTTGCCACGACAATGTTGTTTACTCGGATGATAGCGGTCGTGCAACAAAATCCACCATAAATGGAACTGGTGCCGTTTTCTTTATCATGTAAGTCGAAGGTTTGAACTTTTTCTTTATCACCGTTGTATGTGGTTTCGAGTGCATCCCACACTGCTTTAGCTGTGGGAAAATCGGTAAGATTGCTTGCAATCGCCGGTTCAATATTTTGTATTAGCCAAGAAAAGACTACGAGGTCGTCTTGTTCCCACTGCTCATACCCGTCATCTGTTGGTTTGGGCAGTGTTGGGTTTCTTGACAAATGACCAAGAAGTGATTTCGACTTTCTACCAATAGCTACTCCGATCATCCGAGCCCATAAAGCGTAGTTTTGGTTGTTTAGTTTGAGACTAATTTTCAAACTATCTGAGAGGTTGGGTTTGGGATTTTGGTTTTGGGATTGGATTTCGTTAAGAAGGTTGACTAATTGGGCCGAAAAATCATTGTTGTTTTGTTTGGCTAAGTCGTCGTCGGAAGACATGGCAACTTTGGCTTTGGGAGGAATCAAAGGTAAATGAGCAGTTTGTAAACCGATCCAAGAACGATCACTGCTCTGATACCATGTTTTCAATTGGTATTCAGAGAGAATAAGTTTTTTGTATTGCTTTCTTGATTTTGATATACAAGACGCACACTTAAATAAATAGAGAATACAAACAAACTAATATGGAAATGTGCATAAAAGGAGTTGATTGCGATCCCACATCCAACGGCTTGATGAGTTGTGATATCTCCTCAAATATTGTAATTGATTTTTTCTTTTTATTTTCTAACAAAACTAAGGTCAGGATATGGCATATCACAACAATATATTTTCCATAAACATATGCCAAAACTATAAACATCACATTTCCTATTGTACGGGTTACCTTTAAGAACCTGCAAAAAAAAAATCCACTTAAAAGTTAAAACAACATAAAACACTACAAACTTGCTTAGCTATGACAAAACGGTTATTAAGGACATACCTTAGGAGCCATATAACCAAGAGTTTCGGTTTCACCCATCATGTCATTAGGATTTGAGGCTTCAACACGGGCAACTCCAAAATCAGCTATTTTAATAGTTTGACTTTTGTCCAATAACAAGTTTTCAGTTTTCACATCTCCGTGGACAATCTTTTGAGAGTGTAGGTAGCTTAATTTGCTAAAAGTCAATTTATTCAAGAACTCTGTTAGCAATCTGAATGAAAAGAGAGATACGCTTTGACATCTTGAGATCAAACAAACTTACTTTCAGCAAATAAAATGACATGAATTCTTTAAGTTTTATGTATATGTTGCTACAACAAATATCGAACCAATGTTGGTGCAGAGTCTCACGGAGGTAAAAGGGTTTAACTTCACCAAACGCAGGTCGTGGTGTCCCACTACGTTGTTAAACGTAGATGGGAGGTTCAAGAGTATTGTTTGGATTGTTATGATTCTGACTTGAGATGAACTCAAAGTCAGAATGTGGTTTATACTTTAGAGTGAAGTATTGTGTGGTATGAAGAATCTATCACACATGAAGTATGATAGTCAAAGAGAATAGAAGAAGAGTGTGTAAGGTGTAATCAGATCTCTTGATAGAGAGTCTGACTTATAGACAAAGGATCTTCTAATTTAGGAAGTGATATACCCTTGATCCATGCAACAACTTGGGGACTTTCCACTTCTACCGATGAAGGCTTCAGACCTGCGGTCAATAGGGTGCAACTTCTTCACGTGCAGAGTGTGAGCAGCTGGATGGGTCAACCGAGGAAAAGTGTTGACAAGACAAGTCATGGACTTTGTTCTTTCTGCTTGGTGGCAGTACTTGATGCCTTTTGAACCCTGTTGTCTTTCAACCTTTCAAGCCAGCTAGTGTAATATAATTGATTTATTTAATCTTAAACTACCCACGTCATCAGTAACAATATATAATCACAATGTTATTAAATTGTGAAAACACTGTGGCGGCGAATACTCAGTTTATTAAAATTGTGAAAACAATGTTATTAAATTGTACTTGATGCCTTTTGAACCCTGTTGTCTTTGTTCTTTCTGCTTGGTGGCAGTACTTGATTCCATTGTTACACCTATGAATTGCATTACACTGTGGCGGCGAATACTCCATTTATTAAAATTCAACAATATATAATCACAATGTTATTAAATTTTGTTGACCTAAATTAATGTAAGCAATCTTATCTAGTGTTGACAAGAGGTGAGCATTAAAAAGTTACCAAACAATAAATAATTCGATTTTAAGGAGACGTGTTGAAAGGAAAGTGTCGTAACGTTCATGAGACGGTGGGAGTATATGAAAAGAAAACATGTGTTCGGGTTTACGTGCAAAGTTAAACCACGACAACACGACATCCTTCTACCTATAAATCGTAATCGAACAAAATAGTAAATGACATTATCAACAAGTAATAAATGACCTTTGTGACATTAGGATGATCAAGCTAATGCCAAACAGCTATTTCTTGTGTAAATGCTGCCCTTAAAGATTGTATTTCAGCTTCTGTCCTGTGTCCCTCTTCTCCCCAGTCCAGCTATTTCACTTATCATTACAAGAATGCCATCAGATAACAATAACAATAATGATACATCAATTTGAATTTTAATAATCCAAACCATGATCCATTGGCTAATAATAATACATAACGCCAGTCTGACCTATAACACTTCTAACTTTCACTTTCATTGTCAAGGGCAATCCCACTATATTGAGAAGTAACTTCATCTGCACTTAACTTTTATTTATAATCGTTTTAAAACAATTTACAACAATTTACAACATTTTGATTGAAAGTTCATTAGGGGAAAACAAAGTTACCTCTCCATTAGAGCGGGATCGTCCATAACAACGAAATTGAAAGTTAAGAGTGATCTAAATCAAATTTCCAATATGGATTGTTATTAGTTAAGGGGTTATAGTTTGGATTATTAAAATCCAATTTATCTAGTAATAATTATAATAAAAAAATAACTTTAGAAAAGTCGAGGTTGAGATAAAAATCTAAAACATTTTGATTGAGACATTGAGATAAAAATCAGTAAATGTTCAGTAGGGGCAGACGATGCTAATTCTTTGTTATTGTGAGATTGTCCCTGGTTACGAAATTGAAAGCTAGGATCGCCTTTGGTCAAATTATCGGTATGGATTATTATCTATTGACGGGATATGATTTATTTATTTTAGAATCCAATTTGCTATTAAGCACACATAAATCACATTCATTGCAGTCAATAGTCATTGTTGACTAGAGTCAATAGTCGGCAGTCAATAGTCTTTGTAATTATCCCATGATTCTCCCCCTTAACTTATGCCTTGTATTCCTATATAGTCTCTTGTAAATCATTGTACATTCAAGGATTACATTTCGTACGGTATCAAGAGCAACCTGATCCTTTGAGCTAAGATCCTACATCGCCCACCACTTCAATCCATTTTTTTTTTCTGCCGACTTTTGCTAAACAGCCCCATGGCTCCTACCTTTGTTCACCTCACAACACACCTACTCATTTCCCCATCAACTACACACAGAGAAAATCCACTCGATACACACCCAACCGAAACTCAACCTTCAATGAAAATCTCCCAACCAGAAACCCCACCCCACCCAATCGGACCCCTTCACAGCCTAAAACAAACAACCACCCAACACCAAATCAGCCCACTGCTACTTTTGCAATATACTGGGTCATGACACCAAAGTTTTTCGTAAACTTGGTCGCTTCTTACGCGAACACAATGTATCTCCCCAAGGTAATCCACGACCAGTGGTCAACCACACCTCCCCAAATTCTACGGCTTCAAATGATGTTTTAATTGTTCTGTATTTACGCAATAATCTAATTTCTGTTGCAAAAGTTTGTCGTACTAATCGTGTTTTTGTTGAATTCTTTACATATCATTTTTGGTCAATGATCTACACATGGGGGCGCATCTCATGCGGGGAGTAAACGTCAATGATGTTTACTACGGACCATCCATCTCATCTCCTCAAGTCAATTCTACCACAACAGGATCTCTACTCATGTGGCACAACATAATTGGACACCCATCGCTTCAAGTATTCAAGTCTTTACTATATAAAATAGGACTTTCATGTAACAAGGTGATCCATGAGTCGTTTCTCTATACATCCTGTTCCTTGAACAAAAGTCACAAACTCCATTTTGGCCAAAACTCATTTGTTGCGACCCGACCATTACAACTCATCTACTCGGACGTATGGGATCCCGTTAAAACCTCAATTGATGGATACAAATATTATTTCACTTTCATAGATTACTACTCAAAATATATTTGGTTATACCCAATCAAATGCAAATCCGATGTGTCTCTAATTTTTCCACAATTTAAATCTTTAACTGAAATTTTTTTACAAACTCACATTGTTGCTTTATTCACCGACAATGGAGGTGAATATGTGGGTCCCTCCTCCTATCTTACCTCTCATAGAATCTCTCAATACACGACACCACCCCACCCCACACACCGGAACGAAATGGTGTCGCTGAATGGCGTCGTCGCTGAAAGGTGTCATCGCCATGTCGTTGAAACCGGTCTTGCACTACTCCATCATGCTCACCTACCACAACATTTTTGGTCCCATGCCTTTCAAACCGCAACCTACCTAATCAATCGTTTGCCTACGTCAATTCTTGATAACAAGTCTCCATATGACGTCTTGTTCAATACTACTCCCACGTACCCCAAAATCAAATCGTTTGTTTGCCTTTGCTATCCATGGCTTTGACCTTATACCACATCCAAACTACAACCTAGATCCAAAACATGTATCTTTCTTGGATACTCCTCAAAAGCTGCGTACAAATGCTTCGATCCAACTACAAATAAACTATATCACTCCTGTCATGTGAAGTTCATACGCCACGTCTTCCCGGCCCAAACTCATAACCCCACCCTCCCACTATCACCTACAAAACCTTTCTTCACAACACACTTGTATCCGCGACTCCAACCCCTTCCTCTACCACCTTTCCTACATCGGTTCCTACTCCTCCTGTCATCATTACAACTCGTCAAAACACTTCAGCCCCTATCCAACTTGCACCCTCAACTTCCACCACACCTACCAACTCCTCTACCTCACCCGCTTCTGACCACACTAACCCAAACCCACTTGCATCACCACCCACTTCCTCCTCAACTCCACTAACCTCACCAACCACAACCATACCCGCTACTCCAGCCAATTAAACCGAACCCGCACCCAACAGCCCCGTACCCAATACCTCTCCAAACCCTTTTGTTCCTAATTTCGTTCCACAAACATCTCCTCCTCCTCCACGTCGGCAACCTAAACCAAATCCCAAATACTACAACCCCAACTTCGTCAACTCCACAACACTCCACCCCCTTACTACTTCTATCGAACCCTCTACCCACACCAAAGCTATGAAAGATCTAAAGTGGCGCACCGCTATGGACCTCGAATACAATGCTCTTCTTCAAAATCACACGCGGGAACTTGTACCACATTCTACCCAAAGTCCAATCAAATGCAAATGGTTTTTTTAAATCAAGCGGAATCCCGATGGAACAATTGAAAAATATAAAGTGCACCTAGTCGCCAAAGGGTTCCATCAACAGTATGGCAAAGATTACTTTGATACTTTCAGTCCAGTCACAAAACCCATCACTATTCGTACCGTCTTATCCATTGCTCTATCTCGCGGGTGGTCCTTACGCCAACTGGATGCCAATAATGCATTTCTTCATGGTACCTTACATGAAGATGTGTATATGATTCAACCACCCGGGTTTGCTAATTCGACATTTCCCACTCACATTTGCAAACTAAAGAAATCTCTCTATGTCCTCAAACAAGCTCCACGCGCTTGGTACACCGAACTCACTACCTTCCTTCAATGATTCGGTTTCAAAAAATTCTTGTCTGATGCATCTCTCTTTTTCTATAACCACAATGGTATCATTTCTTACTTACTTGTTTACGTTGATGATATTGTGCTCACTAGAAACACCAACACATTCCTAGATACTTTTGTTTAAGCCCTGGGAAAACAATTCTCCATCAAAGATCTTGGTGATCTTCATCATTTCCTAGGCATTAAGGTCATTCCCACCACTCACAGTCTCTTTCTTTCGCAACACCGACACATCCAAGACATTCTCACCACCTTTAAAATTGAGGGTGCCAAGGATGTTCTCACACCCATAAGCACCTACGAAACTCTCACCTCCACTGACTCCTCTCCTTCTGTTGATTCCACTCCATACCGAAAACTTGTTGGCACTTTGCAATACCTCGCCTTCACTCGACCCGACATATCCTTTGTTGTCAATAAACTTTCACAATTCATACACTCTCCTAAACAGTCACATTGGCAAGCTCTAAAAAGGGTTCTCCAATATTTAAAAGGAACGGGGGCACTATGGTTTGTTCTTAAATGGAAATTCACTACTACACTTACAAGCATTCTCTGATTTGGACCCGGGGCATGCGGGCAACAAGCTGCGCTGCCACCCCTTTCTGGACGGCAAACCCTAACCTACTAAAAATGAACCCATGCCCCCAGAGTCGAGACATCGCTATGAATAACCCGTTGGACTCTGGTCAGGAAATGGATGGCTTCCGGTGCCAAGGAGCCAAAGGTATCAACTGCCAGGGAAACGAAAACGTGTTGGTTCTCCTCACAAGCTTTAGCATGCTTTTCAACTTTCTTCGCCTCTGCTTTCCGCACCGTTTTCCCTGCTACAAAACCACTGTCTTTCAAACCAACTAGGGGAGATACACCTGTTAGGTCGATGCAAGCGTGTTTCCCCCCGCCCACCCAAAGACAAGCAGGTCTGCTGGACGTAGGGTGGTACTCCCGTCTGCGGGGTCTGAGAGGAAATTCACAGGAGCCTCCTTCTTGGCTGAGATCCCAGCCCTTCTTAAAATGTCCCAAAGAACTTCCCGGACCCAGTCATGCCTATATTTGAAACCAGACAACTCCTTACAGTGAACCAACTACATGTTCTCCATATTTGTCCACGCATGCCTTACGGCAAATCGGACAGACTTCATCTTTATGGTACATGGGAATCACCAAACGATATTTAAGAATTGCACTTAAATGAAAATAAAACCGCACAACCCGTGTTTATACCATTTGCATTTGATACGTTTGGCTTTTTTTTTCTTTTTTTCTTTTGCACATGGGGCTGTAAAACTATTTAGTCGAGTCTAATAGATCATGCATGGCAATGTCACGACTCCAAGAGTTGTTAATATACTATTTTAAAAAACTTAGTTTTACCATGCAAAACTGATTGTTTGACTTCTATTAATATACTAATTTAAAACTTAGTTTTGGTATTTCGTAGTATGTTGCCTGTGTGCCTGCTATTTCGATGTAATTTTCGCTTTTGTGGAATGAAACTACTGGTTACTTTGATAAAAAAAAGAAGATAAGTTACTTACATAGATCAAATTTTAAAGTCTTTACAAGGAAGAACATAAATAGATTTCAACTTTAAAAGCATTTTAAATCATACATAATATTTATCATGGAAGAAGACCATTTTACCCTTTTACTAATTTTATTAAGTTGACTTGTTGTATCATAAGAATAAAATATTATAATTATTTAAATTTGGTTAGAATGCATACTTTAGAGCATTCACAACCCACCCACCAAATCTCCTCCATCAAATTACACTAAAAATCACTACTTCACCCCTAAATCTTCTCTCTCCTAATTAAAATAATTATACTTTTATCATTACATTTTTCTCTCTCCCCACTCACAACTACTTACAAAAATATTAAAATATATATAGGGGTGAACAATAGCTTTTCATCTTTAGGGTGGAACAGTGTTTCCACCAAATATTTTCTCTCTCCTCCACTCACAACCACTTACACTCACCCTATATAATTTGGTAGACACACTCACATACATTTAGTGGATGGGATGTGAGTGCTCTTATAATACAACAAGTAAATATATATGTTTTAAATAAACAAAAGTGAACTAAACTGATCGGCGACGTCGATGCCGCCATAGACGCCACGGTGGACAGTGGCGAAAGTGCCACGTGCAAGAACACCTTTGATCAAGAGCTTAGAAGGGTCGATCTCCCATTCCTTCTGCTCTTTCTTGGTGGTGTTAACCGGTGGTGTAACGGCGATGGTGGCCGAGTATTCGAACTCCGGTTGTTTTTTCTTGTTTTTTTCCATTGTCCATGCTCGGTTGAGATGTCTTTCGAGCTGTTCGTCTAAGCTTTTTAGATCTATTTGGTCTGCTCTCACGAACCCATCATTGTTTTTGTTGTTGTTGTTGTTATCGCCGTTGTTTTCGTTCATGTTTTCCGTTGGGTTTTTTCCGGTGAGTGATATTAAGGGGCAGTAGGATATATCCGATTTGGTAAAAGATTTTAGGGGGGGGGGGGGTTAAAAGGAGGGTATTTATGAGTTATAGTGTTGGGTGAAGTTATAAATATGGTCCTTTGAATATTGGTTGATTATGTTTTGTAAGTTTTGGACTTGCATTTGTAGTCCCTTAATGTAAGGATGAGCAAATGATACCGAGAATCATTTTGGTGTCCAATCATTACTCACTTTTTCCGTTCTTTGGTACCGGTATCATCGGTAATACTAAATGCTCATCTCTACTTTGATGATTTAGTCCAGGGGTGTTCAATATTCAATTTGGATTTGAAAATTTTGAAATTCGACTTGATTTGAATTTGATTATCAAGGTAAGAATTTGGGTTTCAAAAACTCGAATTCGATTTGAAATTGAATTCAAACTATATATAGTAAATTACACGAAAGGTCCATATGGTATGTGCATATTATAGGTTGGGTCCCAAGATTCAGAAATTGAGTTAATGGCCAAAATCGTCCCTGAGGTTTAGTCAGTTTTGCCACATCAGTTCAAAATAATTTTTTTTACATCTGGATCCTTCAGGTTTACGTTTTGTTTCCAAATTCATCCCTGACAATAAAGCCAGTTAAATATTGTCGTTAACTTTGAGGGTATTTCTGTCTTTTAGCCTGCCCCCTTTTAAAACCCAATTTAAAAAGTCAGAAAAAATAAGCAAGGCCACATCTCAGCTTTTTTCTACAAACAGAACCACCACCACATCACCACTACCGACTATTAGATTGTACACGGAACCATACGTCTTCTTCCCCACGAGCACAAGTAATGGAGATTGTAGCGTGGCGGTGACTGCTGGTGTTAGCTGATAGTCTCATATTTGGAGTAGCTAGATAGATGAAAACAGACCTAAAAAGGGTCCAAGATCCTGTGAAGTATTTTGCGATAATTGAAGCAATTGGTAGCGCTGATATGTCGTGGGGGATCAAACTGGGCGTACCTGAAATGGTGGTTCTAGGGCGACGAGGCAGACATGGAAGTCATTAGGGGTGGTCGGCGATACGTTGAGGTGCTTAGCGGCGGAGATAAGGTGACGACTTTCTTCAAAGAAAAAGAGAGAATGGCCGACCGGCAGCAGTAGCTATGCTGGAGGTGGTGTGGATGAGAAGACAAATAGAGATTTGATGGTGTTGTAGCCGCTAGAGGTGGGAATTTTTAGTGGGGGTGGTTGTCGGTGAGACGCCCGGCGATGAGGGAGTGCTTACCGGCTAGTGTTATTTAAGCTTTAGGTATCTATTCTGTTGCTTGTGAATTTTTATATCATGTGTTTCTTATGGCTTAAGTTGTTGAATTTTTCTAATTAAGATTGAGTTTGTGTGTTTCTTGCATTAATCTGGGTTGGTTTTAAACTTTTAGGGTTTCAGAAAAGATGATGGTCTAGATGATGATGATGATGATGAAGGGGAGGTGAGAAAGAGGGGGTTTAAAAAGAGGGCAGGCAAAAAAACTGAAATACCCCCAAAGTTAATGACATAAATTAACTGGGTTAGTGTTAGAGACGATTTTGGCAACAAAACGTAAACCTGAAGGATCCAGATGTAAAAAAGACTATTTTGGACTGATATGGAAAAACCTGCCCACCGAGTCTTCAAGAAAAACCTACTTAGTTAATGAATTTGGGGCGTACCGGTTAATAAAGGAAGATAGGTTGAGCAAGTAGGTGGAAATATAAACTCAACAAGGAGAAAAAACTATAGCCTTGTTGGATGAACAATGCGAAGCGGTGAGGCGAAGGCAATATGATCACGTCTTGAACATGTTTTGAAACAACATGATAACTGCAAAACGTTGGAATTAGTTTTACAATGAAAACGTGATACAACCGTGAAACATGGTTGGGGGTGTCATTGGGGAAATGAGGAAGACGAAGACGATGAGTAGTTTAGATTTATTTCCAAGTCTTATTTTAGTTTATGTTTCTTGTTTTTTTATACCTTTTAGTTTAAATTAATGTAACTTTATTTTATTTAATAGAAATTTAATTGAATGTTTGATTTTATTTTTAATTGAAATATCTATTCTATTTAAAAAAATAAAGACTAGAGGGAATCAAGGAAGTTTAGGGTTACGCTCCTACTCTAAGATCATGTGTAGTGATGGGTGAAATTTGGTGGGTGAAATGAGCATTTTTTGACATGTAGCATGTGGGGGCTACTTGGTGGGTGAAAAGGGCTTGAAATTTATAAGGGGTGCAGTGATGTGGTGTGAGTGAGTGTATATAATGATATTAAATTTGAATTAAAAAAAGAAAAAATAAATAAAAATGAAGTGGCATCTTCTGATTGTCCCCTCCACAATTTCACCCACACAAAAAAATTCACCCAGCCCATGTTAGCGCCCGTTTAGCAAGTGGGGGGGGGGGAGGTATGCTTGGGTGATTTGGGCGCTAAAATGGGCATTAACGCCCCATCTCTCTCTGTCACCTTACTCCCTCTCACTCCTTCATCACCATCCCGGTTAGCAACACCGAAGTTAGGGGTGTTCATCGAATCGAATAACGAATTATTCGAATCGAATTTTTCGAATAATTATTATTTTTTTGCTAAATTCGTATTCGATTAAGAGCTGACCAATTCGATTTGAATTCGTATTAGAAACTCGAATTTGAAGTGAATTCGAATAAATTCGTTTAAAGTTAAGACTTAAGTTAAATTTATAGATTAGCCCAACTTCTAAAGTTATATGTATGTATATGATTATATATATATATATATATATATGTATATGTATCATTTTTATTCGAATTTCGAATACGAATTCGAATTGTTGATCATCGAATCAAATTCTTGATAATCGAATCGAATTAAGTCGAATTCTGAATTTTTTAAATTCGAATCGAATTCTGAACACCCCTAACCGAGCCACAACTCATACCCAAATACGTGCGATGTTTGTAAAAATTCAACTCTTTCAATTCAATTTGGGTTAAAACAAATATTATCTTTTAATTTAAAACTTAAACAATCCCATTTGGGCCGAGGGCCTACCCATAAGAGGCCAGGGAATATTTAATATGTAGCATAAAACTACCCATACATATTTTATGCCCGTTAAGGGCATACAAAGACAAAAGCCCAACCCCACGGCCCATAATCAAAATATAAACGACATATATTGTATTTTTTAATCTAAAACTGCCATAATATCTATGTTACCTTATTAAGGAGGAGAGATGACTACATTAGTAATTTCCTATGTTTTTTAAGATGGCATATGAAAAGTTTAGTGCTTCACACTCAAAATGTCATGAAAATTTTCCCAATAATACCCTTCTATGCAAAATCCTCTTGTACATCCCCTCTCCTACTTATTATTTATTACATGGAGCAACTTTGGTGAATTCATGTGTGTATGTCATGTATGAAACAAAACGTAAAGTTATTTGGCAAAGTTGTTTGTATCATTTAATAGTATATATCGTTAAGTGGTAGGCGTGACCAAAGTGTTAGGTGTGAGGTAGTGTAGTCTTGAGAATAAATGTATTATGGAACTAACCTTACGAGTTGTTGAATGGATTATTACTAGAATCCACCTAAAATCAATTTATTTCAATAATTCGTACGGATGTTATTATACTTTAGTTGAGATAAGAATAATTATCTTATGTTGTTACAAGTATTCGTTATTTAATATATCATTTAAATAAAAAGTTTTTGAAATTTTACATCTTAATGAATTGATACAATTTGATGTAGTTTTTGGACCCGCCGCAACACGCGGGTTACCAACTAGTATTTCATTACAATCAATTGTAATCCATTATGCTGACTTAATGGAACTAGTTATAATCCAATTTGACCCGATATAGGCATATAGCCCTTTACAATCTAAACTAAAGTGACATATCGAGAGTCATAACAGGTCTTGACAGGTCATACGGGCCACAATAGGATTTCATGAGTCATATTAGGTCCTAAGTCAATCAAAACTATCGTTTCTCATTCAACACAACTAAAAATCTATTTTATTTTTATTCCCTATTTCCTCTCCACCAAATTTGCACCTATTGTTCGCTATCTAGTTTCATTATGAAAAACTCCACAAACCAAATGAATGAAACCCAAAATGTTTAAAGATTATCAAAATGGTAGCTCTTCAAATTCTATTGTTCTTAACTATTTTGCATTACTTTAAAAAAAAAAAAAACATACGGTATTCTCCATCTTTAAAATTTGCTATGACAACCACTTTCTTCTATATTGTGACTTTTGAAATTAACTGACAATGATAATCAATTAAAATTTCTTATTTCATTTCTAATTACAATATTAGTTTTACACCAGTTATTCATTCTTTGATAGCTAGCACTTGAAAGTATTCTACAGAGATCTAAACTTTTAATTAGTAAAGTAACTGGTTGAGTGTGCGATGCAAGGTATGTTTTCTATAAGGTATCTCGGATATAAAGTGTAGTGTTTGATTTCGAACAAACTACATGATCTTCAGCAGTTTTCCAAGTGTAGTGTCGACGATTACACTTGACCCGTTTCGTTTCCTTTGCAGGCAACTTTTGGAACTTTTTAATTGGGATTTGTTTATATAGTTTGCTTTTGGACACACTACATGATCTTCAACAGCTTTTATAGTGTGGTGTTGAGGATTACTCTTGACCCATTTCGTTTTCAGGCAACCTTTGGAACTTTTTAAATGGGCTTTGTTTACATTTGATTTCAACAAGTTTAGAACCTTTCAGTATGACCATTCTTTGACTTTGCAGGTTGTTGGAGTTCATTTTTCATACAAAGGTTAAGGGTTGTGCATACAAGTCTCTTTCTAGCTTAAGGTAAGAGTTTTTATCCATGCGTATTGGTTAATAGGCCAGGTTCCAATACCATAGTAGCGTAGTGCAATGTGCATGGGGTGTAAACCTTGTTGTGATATGGGTTTGGGTTGAATTTGAGTTCATAATAATAATTATTGACATTGAATATTAGAATGTTAATACCGATTCACATGAATGATCAAATATGACTGGACGTGTCTAATTAGAATTTATATTAGGAATTTATGTATTGTAATAGTCCAAAACTAAATAGATTTCTCAGATTTTCTTATTGCAGTTATTTTAACTTTTGGAATTATGTATAGGTTGTGTTTGGTTATAACTTGCAAGTTTAACTTATTAGCTTGAAGTGTTCCTTAAAATATTTAAGCACATACCGTTTTTCTTTTAACCGGTTATGCTTACGTTTTTTTCTTTTCTTTATTTTTTTGTTGCAGATTTAAGGCGCTGCTAACCTACTCCGTTATGTAAACAACCCGCACCCCATGGCCATGATCTTCGCCATGGAATTAAAAGTTACGAGCCTAGCTTTGTTTTCTACACGCTTACATATTTATTGAATGGTTGTACTGGTTTTTTGTAGTTGCAATATGTTGTATGGCTGAAAGTGGACATGTTATTCTTGATCCCAGCAAGCTAAAAGAATTGGTTAGTGTAATTTTCCGGATAAACCCCTAAGCTTTGTGATTTCAGTCATTTCACAAATAAGTCGCTCAAGTTTTCTTGTTTTATGAATAAACCTTATAACACTCTAATTTGTAATGAAAATGCCATTTTTTGCCTTGTGAACGATAATAAGTTTATAGATTTCTTATTGTATAACATAAATTGAGGAGCTTATTTGCGAAAAGGCTAAGTCCGTAGGCTTTTCTGCAATTTATTTTGTTAGATTTTTAATCGGGTTGACTGTTTACAATCAAAATCGCAATGGGAAGGATCTTTTTATAAGATTCGCAAGGTAAAGCTTCTTATTCATGCAAAAATTGTGAGGAGACTAAAAGTATATAAGTTGTTTCTTGGTATTTCCTCAATTTTCTGGTATATTTTTTGTTAACTTTATCAATCTTAAACAACTTTTCAATAACTATTGGCTTTCACTTGCAAAATACGAAGACATTTGTATATTTGGCTTTTGTAAAATATCGTTTTTTGCCTTGGTTTAGCAATCTCATTACTCGTATTGTATTAGTGGATGATTACTTCAGTTGTGTAAAGCTGGGACGTCCTGTTGCAGCTAAAACTTATCAAGAATATAGTGCTTTCTTTTATGTTCTAGATGTATGCATATATCAAATTATGTGATATATGTGGAATCTGAAAGTAATTTTAGGGTACTGTTCTACATGCCATATACCATCTCTTGTATTATTGTTTTAATGTCAGTTCTTTGCTTTATACTCTCTTGCTCTTTGCGAATTGAAATATTTGTTGGCTTAGCAAACTGGTATTAAAAAATATATTACGAGAAACTTGTCACGTAACGTTTCTCAAAAAAGATAACGCGCGGGCATGCCCACTAGTAACAATATTAGTTTTACACTACAGTTATTCATTCTTTGATAGCTGCCACTTGAAAGTATTCTACAGAGATCTAAACTTTTAATTAGTAAAGTGTCCATTTCAGAATTTCATGTATACGTCTTGCATTCCAAAATTTTAATTCGTTGTCCCAATTAAACATGGAAAAACATCATCTTTCCCTGGCGAAATCGAAGACATCTTTATGAGATCATTTCAATTTGAGATGGAGGAAAAATTTCATGCGCCGTGTTTAGTGGAGGGGAAAAAGGAAATAAGAACAAAACCATTTTTTTTTAGTTATATTTAATCAAAACTACGTAGTTTTGATTGGTTTCGCATCTTAGCTTAGATGCATAATAGCTCCACATATATATATATATATATATATATATATAGTATAAGGTTATATTGGAAACCCTTGTTATACGGTAAACTCTGGAAACTCTAACTTCCCGACATTTTTTCATATGAAAATTTTAGGGTATGTAATATACATGATTTTAAGCATTTTGGGCTAAAAAAAATCAAAAAAGCGCCGAGCTGATTTTTTTAAAAAAAATAAAAAACCGTCTTCGGGTAACAAATGGTTAACACGTGTTAGTTTCGCTTAACATGTGTTAGTAGAAAGTTTATTTATTTATTTTTTTTGAAAAGTACTTGGTGTTTTTTTGATTTTTTTTGGCTCAAAATGCTTAAAATCATGTATATTACTTGCCCTATTTTTTTCAAAAAAAAAAAAAAAGGGAAGTCAGAGTTTCTAGAGTTTACTGTCTAAGGATGGGTTTCCACATTATCCTTACCCTATATATATATATATATATATATATATATATATATATATATATATATATAGGGTAGGGTTCAAATAGGAACCAACCCTTAAGTAGGAACTATAGGAACTAATCTGAGCCATCCATCTTCAATGGCATGATTGTAAATAAGTAAAACTTTAATTAATTGTTATGTTAATAAAGGGGTATTAATATCTTTTGTTCAATATCATTTATTAGGTAATTAATAAGAAACTCATGTATATTTGAAAACAGCAAATTAGTGTTTATGGTATACCCAAACGTATTTATTGTATATACTATTAAAATTATATCTCGGTATATATTCAACAGTGTACATTGGTGTATATTCGTTTTTTCATTCATCATCATCACCAACACAAGATATACATTGGTGTATATTCGTTTTTTCATTCATCATCATTCAACATCATCAACACAGATATACATTGGTGTATATTGGTTTTTTCAATCATCATCATCAACACAGATATACATTAGTGTATATTCGTTTTTTCATTCATCATCAACACAGATATACATTGATGTACACAGATATACATTGGTGTATATTCGTTTTTGAAGTGTACATTGGTGTATATCAGTTTTTTTTGTTCATTCATCATCATCATCAAACACATATATACAACGATGTACATCAGTTATACATTGATGTATATCATTTTTTTCTTTCCATTCAACATCATCAACACAGATATACATTATGATAAGAAACTCATAATTTTCATACATTATGATAGCTTCGTCCAACGTTCTAAACTTGGCACCTACAAATGGTTTAACATTGTCTGGTACAACAGGCGTCCAATATCTCGTCCCACCGAGAGACTCATATACGTTGCTCGACGAGGAACCTACAATAAAAAAATGTAAAATTAAAAATGAATTTTACAATATTTAAAAAATATAGTTAGACATGCTACAACTCATATACGGTACACCTGTGTATATTGAGTAACACACTGGCTGTGTCATACTGCACATTCCATTTTTTATAATGAATATACACCTGTGTATATTTAACATCAAACAAAATACTATCAGTTTATTATAACGTCTTTTACCACCTATAATACACTTGTGTATAATAATTAATAGATTTGTTGTTATACACTGGTGTATAACAACTAAGAAACTAAGAACAAATCTTATTGTATCTGTACAACCCCAATAACTATATATGATACACCAGTGTATAACTCTTTACTCATTCCAATTCTGTGCGTAAAATATGACTTATAGAATACAAAACAACTATTTTGCAAATCAATAATAAACCACACTATAAGGCTAATCCAAATAGAAATCACAAAAAACGTGATTCTCGCACGAAAAACAATTAAAAAAATAAAAACAATACATAGATACCTTGATTTTCAACACTATTTAGAAACAAAGCTTGTGATTGTGTTTCATGATCTTCTATCACATGAGATTGTGATTCAATGTTTTCATGTATAGAATTATTATCCATAACTTGAAAATCTGAATCGTTGGCCGATTTTAGATTCTTTTAAATCAAAAGTTTTTTCAATTCAATCAATTTAAATATTTTGAATTCGACTGGAAGTTATTTCGATTCAATCGAACGTGATTTTTTTTTGATTTGGGATTAGAGATGATAATAGGTTGAGAGATTTAAGGAAAGTAAAAAAAACTTGCATATTAATTGCAGGAAGATAATTAACTGCCATATATAAAACTTTTAATTAAATTAAAATATAATATTTAATTGTCTAATTACATAACTACCCCCTAGATCAAGATCGAAGATGAATGGCTCAGATTGGTTCTTAAATTCCTAACTAAGCTCTTGGTTCCTATTTGATCTTTTTCCTATATATATATATATATAGGGCAAGGATTAAATAAAAACCCACTCAAAATGAAGAAACCTTGTAAACTCAATCCTAACCATCCATCTATTTAATCTATGGTCACAAATTTTTCTATAATATTGATTTATTTAAATGGGTGAAAAAGGACAAGAAAGAGTAATAGGGTAATTTGATTTTTCTGAAAAGGGGTATGACAAAAGCTGATATGACACCCATCACATCATCTCTCTCTTACTTTTTTTCACATTATTATATAAGCTGTCAGACTTCCTGTGTTACATATGTAACATGTGTTGTGTTACATAGGTTAAAACTGAGTTGCCAGTTTATATTATTTAAAAAATGCTGATTTATTATTTTTTTTATTAGACCATATTTTTTTTCGTTTTATTATACCAGCACCAGAATTGTTGCATACGTAACGAGAATTTTACTTTTTAAAATTCACTACTTTTAATCACAAACAAAATGTATAAATTTATAAAAAAAATCAATTACAAAACAACATATAAACGTAACAAAAATGATCCATAAAACGGTCATTACAATCAACAAATCCTAAAAAAACTATCATATATATAAAAAAAATTGTCTACACTTCATTCTTGATGATCATCTTCATCTTTAACGCAAAAAAAATATGTTCACCTGCAAAAAGAAAACAAAATCATCAATTTACATGAAAGCCCAACCCCCCACCCCCCGGTCTTAACGAATGTTAACCATCTGGATTCAAAAAAAACATTCGAAACAGATACGAACATACAGCCACAAAACATACATCCCAGAAAACTAATTTATACCAACTTAGTTTTGCTGTTACATACGAAACAGACGCAACATAGATTTCATCGTAGGATTAGTGACTTTTGTTTAATTAATATATAAAAAAGGTTAATTAATATGTAAACCTACGTGTAATCCAACACCAATAAAATATCACACTTGAACCTACATGAAAAGTTTAAAAATCAAACCTTTGTATCTGTAAAAAAATCGATAACTAATTTATACCAACTTAATTTTGTTGTTACATACGAAACAGACGCAATATAGGAAACAGATGCAAACATACATTCCACACATTATAATACTCATACAAACATGCACATACTAGTAAAAAATTAGACAAACATGGTACAAAAACACACGAGTGTTACATGTGTAACAGGAAAACACAGACCAAACTTTGTAGTCTGCTGTAAACATAGAGCAGAATTTGATATGCTAGAAAACATAGAACAGAATTTGACTGCAAAAAAACAGATATGCTACACATGTAAACAGCCTAACTCAACACAAAGATTATACGAAAATATAGACGATAAAAACACCATAACTAAACACCAAGATACTGATACTACGAACATAAAACACAAAACGAAAAATCAATTTCGATGTTTAACATAATATCAAAAAAAAAAAAAAGACAGACATGGTGCAAAAACACACGAGTGTTACATGTGTAACAGTAAAACACAGACCAAACTTTGTAATCTGTTGTAAACATAGAGCAGAATTTGATATGCTAGAAAACATAGAACAAAATTTGACTGCAAAAAAATCCATATGATTTTACTTGTAAAAATTCACTACTTTTTTCAAAATCAATCATTCTTTCACTAGATTTGAAACAAAATAAAAAAAACAAAAAAATAATAATAATAAAACCACAAAAAAAAACGTTAAACAATTGTTGGTTCCCTAAAAAACTTAAGATTACCACCTCTTAGGTTTTACATACTGTACTTCCTAAATTATTGATATTGAATCAACAAACTTGTATTATTTATTTAGGTAACAGTGTAACAGTAAAACACAGACCAAACTTTGTAATCTGCTGTAAACATAGAGCAGAATTTGATATGCTAGAAAACATAGAACAAAATTTGACTGCAAAAAAATCCATATGATTTTACTTGTAAAAATTCACTACTTTTTTCAAAATCAATCATTCTTTCACTAGATTTGAAACAAAATAAAAAAAACAAAAAAATAATAATAATAAACTGTATTTTTATAATAATAATAATAATAATAATAATAATAATAATAATAATAATAATAATAATAATAATAAAACCACAAAAAAACGTTAAACAATTGTTGGTTCCCTAAAAAACTTAAGATTACCACCTCTTAGGTTTTACACACTGTACTTCCTAAATTATTGATATTGAATCAACAAACTTGTTTTATTTATTTAGGTAAAGCTAAGTTAATTTAGACAATGCATTCTTAATGATTGTCAATATATACATATCAAAACTGTTAAAGAAGAACAAGAATAAGAACTGGACCTAATGCATATATGAACCTGGTGCAGATCTGAAGCTAGATGAAAACGTGGGAATAAACCTCGGGTACCTTCGTTTATTACCGGCGAGGAAAAACAAAGTTTGTAGCAACCACCACTAGGATCCCCCCCCTATAACCCCTCCACCATCAAAACCACCGCCTTCAGTCCTCACTATCACCGCCGCCCCTCAAAGTCCCACCGCCATCACAACCGGCCTAGAGAAAGAGGGAGATGATGTTACAGAATAATGATGTTCATAGTCTTCATCTTCATCGATTGAATAGGATGATGTTTGAGAAAGAGTGTGGGTGAAGAGGAAAGCTAGATTTGTTTGTTTGAAAATATAAAAGAGAGAGAAAGAGGATCTCTTATATATTATATTAGATTAGATTGTCAGGATTTGAAAAGGATAAAAAGAGAAATGACTGAAGTGCCCTTGAATTAATAAAAAATGATTTTGTGTTGTTAGATGATGTGGCACACTCACATTCATTCATTGAGTTTGTGGGAGTTTCTTCAAAATTTTGGGTTTCTTCCCAATACTTAGCCTATATATATATATATATATATATCATTTGACAACACTTTATCCGTATTTCGGATTTCATTACAGAGTTTCTACCTTTTTGGAGTGCGCCACTAGACTTTTGTTTTTTCCAAATATTGTCACTATGACATAACACGTTAGTTTCTGCTTGAGATATTTTTAAATAAATAACACCCTTAAACTTAAAATATGCTATATTGCCTTCATAAATTCACATACCAATAGAAGCATTGACATGCTAAAAAAATTAAGTAAATAAATTGATCATTTTAGAAAAGATATTATTTTTTATGTTAAAAAACAAATATATACACACACATGTAATTTTTACCTGATTATCAAATACCGTTAATAATAGTTTTTATAACGACATCTCTCTGTGCATGTATATTTAGACAATGGATACAACGAGCTAGCTTTCATTGACTTATGTGAAAATACCTCATTTATAAAGCATATAAGAAATTGCGAAAAAACCGCCGTAGCGCACCGAGTAATCCACACACACACACATATATATAACAAACAAGAACACACTTAGCTTTGCAACTCCCGCCCCGTGACACCGGGGGTTAAACACTAGTTACAATTATAAAAGGAAAGGAAATAAGCTACTTTATACGAGCTACATCAACTTACGCGTCATATCAACTTGAGTTTTATGCGACCCAACAATCTCGAGCCACACAAACTCGGGTATATAACGAGATAATACGAGCTTATGCGTTAGTACGAAGTGACTAAGGGACCACGGGGCACTCACGACTAATGGCATGGGGCTTCAAAAGCCACGGGGCTACACCGGCCCGTGGCATGGGGCTAGTTGTTTCGGTTTTAAAATGGGGGTAATCCTGTTGCATGGGGCTACTTTGTTTTAAGCATTAAATAAAAAAAAAAAAACTTTTTAACTTATTTTAAACATATATAACACACTAAATTTCACACCATTACATTAACTTTAATTAAAACATTACATAAACTTAAAATAAAACATTACATAATCCTAAATTTTACATAATCCTAAATTAGAACATTTAATAAACCTAAATTGTTTATTAAATATTTAAATAATTTTTTTATTAAATGTTTAAATACTTTTTTTAATAAATTTAATAAATTTATTTTGTTTCAATTAATTAATATTAAAAAAAGAAAAACGTGATGAGACTACTTTAGGCTAGGGCATTGATATGTCATATTAGATTTCTCAACTCCGATACGTTCCCGGGATATAATCTAGTAGTCGATATAGAAATTTAATTGAGATTTGACACATTTGAGTAGGTAAGTGTTGCTTTCTAGATTTTCATCTATCTAGTATATGTCGATTTTTATTTAGTTATTTAATATACATTTTTATGTTAATAGAGATATTAAAGATAATTTTATCAAATTTGGATATTTATTACTTACTGAATATCTATTCAATTTGGTACTTTTGAATATGCATTGAAATGTATTTTTAACGCATATTGCATGCTACGGGAAATATTAATGACAGATATAATAGTGTTATACGGTTACATATGAGTGACGATACAGAAATTTTTTTGTAGGTGGGCACAAGATCGACTAAAAATGGTTAGGGAAAAAATTAAATAATAAATAAATTAACAAAATATGCAATATATATATATATATATTTTGTTATTTATAGATCTCCCTTTTGTGTATAATTAAATAAATATATATAATCATATTATTTAAAGAGCTAAAACACTAAACAAGAGTCTTCAGACACAGTGTCGGTTTGTTTCTCTCTCTAGAAACGTTGCTGAAGAAAGGGTCAAGAAAAAGACATGGGCGATTCTCTCAACAGAGAAGGGAAGCAACCGGAGAATGGTGGCAATCAATCGAGATCAGAGAAGATATGGTGAAACTGTACGTGGCAAACTTTCCTGATAAGTGTAGCGGTAAGGATTTGGATGATTTATTGAAACCTTTCGGGTCCATTACAAAGATCTATATAGCAAGAAAGAGAAATTAAGAAGGTCGTAGATTCGGTTTTTTGACGTTCAACGGAGTTTGAAACAAGGAAGATTTGGTGAAATCTGTGCAACATCTTTGGATGGGCTCTTACGAAATCCGGATTAACATTGCAAGATTCATTGGTAATAGAGAGGAAAATAACACTGCTCATGAGGATCGAAAGTCACATCCAAAAGGGTTCGAACAGAAGAAAACAACTGATCATCAACCTATGCCTGAACCGAATCTTTTCAATGGGAATGCTTCGATGTCGTTTAAAGAATCTGTGACGGGAATTATAGAGACTAGAAGTGGTGAGATTTCGGTGGACATTCCGGATCCAGTGAACGAGTTCAATGATCGGCATGGTAGAGCCTTGGTAGAGAGATTATGGGATGTGGATAGACTCAAAAAAATCGGCTCTTTACTTCGAGAGTTGAATCCAAGTGGAGGAAACATTCAGTTCCTGGGTGGTCTTTCTGTTCTTTAATCGTTTAATATTGCCGTTGAAGCGGAAGAGGTGAAGAAGAAGGCGATACTTAGGAATGGTGTTTTTTCATTCGGTGGAAACATGGGTGGGCGAATCTTTCCCATTCGAAAGAATAAAGTGGTTGACGGTTCAAGGCATTCCATTGCATTTGTTATGTAATGATACGCTTAACTTGATCGGAGAGTGGTTCGGGAAGATTATCCATAGAGCAAAAGTACAAAGTGACAGTGGTGATTTATCTTTTGAGTACATTGGTATACTAGTAAATAAAGGACGTAGAATCATGGATGAAGTTATTTTAACGTGGCACAAGAAAAAAATATGGAGTTTGGGTTATGGAAGAAATGGAAGATTGGATTCCCGATTTTTTGTTCAAAGAACACACACCACGTGATGATCAGAATAGTGATCACAATGCTGGTAAATCTCCGGTCAATCCCGAACAGCCGAAAGAAGAGAATATTCCGGCCAAACTTAATGATAAGCAATTATTTCGGGAAACTGACGAATTTAATTCGGAAGGTATTAATGATAATTTTTTTAAAGATGTTAATGATGGTCAAAAGCTCAATGAAGGGACCGAGATTAAAGGAATAAACGTTGTAGAAGGCGAAATCATTGAAGAAAACATTGGTGTCAAAAAGAGTTACAAATCTTTTTCTTTCAAGAAGTCAAAGAAGATGAAACAAAAACTTTATTTTAAAAAATCTGGTTCAAGGTCTAACTCTTCAAATGGGCCGGATAAAAAGAAAGGTAAAATTAGGCCCATTTCGAGTGGGGATCCATTTGATATTGTAAAACTTATTGGGCCAATGGATGTGGGGGAAATTATTGCAAATGTGGGCTCAAGTGAATCAGATTCATTTGTTAATGGCCTAGTTTCGGATGTCCCAGAATTTGTTAAAAGTCCAAGGATTAGTCAAGATAGAGGTTCAGGAGGAGGTCTCAAATCTTTTGAAGAGTTGATGAATGAAGCTGAAGATCAAGAACCTATTGATCTTAATTCCAAACGCGATGAAAAGTAGGAGAATTCTCTCGATGGTTGTACGAGGATTCATGCTCTGGAGGTAAGTGATACTATTACTCTTGATGTCAAATTGGGGGCTGAATTGAAGGGTTATGAGGATATTGTTAGGAATTGTATTAATGAAGAAGGTTCAAATTTGGTCAAACCATGAATTTCTTGTCACTTAACATTCGTGGGATGGGGTATGTGGGAAGGATGATTGGGTTAGGAAGATGAAATTGGAACATGGGGTGTCTCTTCTTGCGTTACAGGAGACTAGAGCTAACGATGTGGGGGCCGAGGTTTTAAAAAGATATTAGGGAAACAGTGATTCGGATATCGTCGTTTCAAATCCTAGTGGTCGTTCTGGAGGGTTGGTTACCGCTTGAATCCGATGGTTTTCAATGTTTGCTCTTCGGATATAAATCAAAATTTTGTGTTGATTTCGGGGTTTATTATTGATGTAAATAATAAAGTGAATATCTTGAATGTATACGCTCCACAAAGAGTTGGGCATAAGAAGAGACTTTGGAATACTCTGTTGAATGTTATGTCTACTGCAGATGATATGTGGGTTTGTTTGGGAGATTTTAACGCGGTTCGATATCAGGAAGAAAGAAAGAGGTCGAAGTTTAACTTCTCAGTGGCAAAAGACTTTAATGAGTTCATAGACGAAGCTGGTTTAAAAGAATATTGTATGAAGGGTTTTCGCTATAATTTTGTGACAGGTCATGGATCAGAATTGAAAATGAGTAAAAGTGATCGGTGTTTAGTGTCTGCTGATTTTTTTTGACAGGTGGCCGGAGACATGTCTTTGTGCTTTACACCAATATTTATCAGACTATAGCCCCTGGTTGTTAACAATTGATAATAAAAACTACAGTGCTCGTCCTTTTCGGTGGTTTAATTCTTGGATCGATAGGGATGGATGCAAGGAATTGGTAGGAGATACTCTTGAAAAGGCGTCTCATTTGGGTCCTCCTGATATAGTTTTGACGCAAAAGCTGAAAGTTTTACGTTATGTTTTGAAGACATGGAAGTCGGATGTGGATATTGGTGAAAAGGAAGAAATGAGGTGCCTTAGAGACGATCTACAAGGCCTAGAAAAGATTGCTAAACAAAGGGATTTAGTCGAAGAAGAACAATGGTCTTGGGCTGAGTGCCAAAACAAAATAAGAGAACTAGAAGCGGAATATAACAAAGATGTGAGACAAAAATCCCGTTGTCGTTGGGCGACTCTTGGCGATTAAAATTGTTTGGTCAAAGAGGATTGACAAGCCAGTATAAACCTTAGTCTTATATCCTCTTTACACATTTTACTAAGTATAGAATCTGCTGATTACATAGTACTGAAGAAGTTGATAACAAGTGCTGAAGAGTAAAGATCAGAAGTTCTGAAGATGAACCAGACAAACATCTGAAGAACAACTACGGATGACAAACTCCAGAAGATTACTCATCAGAAGTTTGTCACTCATCAGTACTTCTTTAGAAGCTTCCCACCGCCTTTGTACTTCAATAGTTTAGTATTATATTACTTTTGTTAAAGTCTTTGTACAAGTTCCAATGCTACAGCTTGTTGTAGTATTATTATATTATTTTGAATACTTCTCATGTACGTATTAACCAGTCTATAAATAGATGGGTTTATCCCACTATTTTAGACAAGCTTTTTTAGTTAACATTTCTTATATATTTTGAGAATAATTAAAAGCATTTATTGTTATATAAAAGTTCCATTGGGGAGAACCTGATAATGGCAGAAAGAATTTTGCCTTAATGGCTTTTGAGGGATGCTCCTCTAATTCTGCCTTATCACAGGTATCAAAAGAATCTCTTTTAAAGCTTTGCTCAAAATCATGCAAAGAATCTTTTGCTTTAATAAGAGAAACAAATGTGCACTTACAAGGCAAAGCCAATGACTCAGAGAGAAAATACAGTCAAATGAAATGTGATTTAGAAAGAAAACTTGCTTTAAAGACAAAAGAAATTTCTAAATTAATAAATAATGCTATTGAAACCCAAGCACAAATAAAAAGCATGATAGAAAACCTAGGAAATGTCAGAAAAGAGCTTGCTGACACTAAGGTTGACTGTGAAAATTGGGTTGAGTCATGTAGGGGTTACCAAATGCTGCTTAACAAACAGACTGCATCAAATGTTAAGTTTGACATAGGGTATAACCACACAGAATCACCAACTGATTTTTCTCCCAAAACTGCTAATGATGGGAGTAAAATAGTTCAAACTTCTGATATGAAAGACTGCACATCTTTTCATCAGAACTTTCTTAAAAATGAAAAAGAAAGTCGTGCAGAAGTTCAAACAACTGACATTAAGCCTTCAGTGGTTTCATCTACATCAGGAGTTGAGACCCTAAAAACTGCTGATGACCTAATTTAAAATGCTGACACTGTCAGTACTTTGTTTTCCAAAACTCCTGAAAATTTAAAAGGAAAGGCAAAACCATGTGAAGTATGTGGTCTGTTTAACCACATAACAGAATTTTGTAGATATAGAAAAGGAAATTAGTACAACAAGAAGATTTTACAACTGGTTGTGGGAAAACATATAAAACAAGATTTTGAAAATACTTTCTATCCGAACAAACAACAACCAAGTAACACCTTTTCTCAGAAAAAGACTAAATCTCAACCAAAGCCTTTTTCTCAAAATTCTTCTTCAGTAGTTAGACCCAAACCTCCAGCAGCTTCACAAACTGCTAAGGTTAAAAATCTCATGAATATAGTCAAACTACTGATGACCAAAGTTGATGGTGAGCCCCAAAAAGACTCCACCATTGAGCTAAAAAACAAGTCCATGGCTAAAATGACATCGATTTCTAAAAATGGTCAACAACAAACTGCTACTCTTCCTGTTCTCAAGAGTAAACCCAAAGCCAAAATGGCTTGGGTTCCTAAAACTAACTAATCTACTTTTTGTGCAGAGGGTCTCCATAGGTCTAAACAGCATTTGGTATGTAGATAGTGGAGGCTCAATGCACATGACAGGATGCAGGTACCTGATCAACAATTTCATAAGCCAACAAGAAGGACATGTGTCCTTTGGAAACAATGCCAAGGGATACGTGCTAGGTTATGGCAATGTGTCCTCTGGTAAAGTGCAGTTTGATAAGGTCAATCTGGTTGAAAACTTGGAGTACAACTTGCTGAGTGTCTCTCAAATGTACGACAAGGGATATTCTCCCTTTTTCCTCAAAACAGCATGCAAGATCATATCACCAGAAGGCCAGAAGTTGATAGAGAAGATCATACTTTGTTAATTGCCAAAAGATGTGGCAATGTCTATGAAGTGGACATTGAAAAGGACAAGGTATTAAACAACACTGCTTGTTTCTTCTCAAAGGCATAAACCTCAGAAACAGACCTTTGGCATAGGAGACTTGGCCATGTGAACTTTAAAACCAGAAATAAAGTGACTAAAATGACCCTTGAAGGAATATCAGTGTAAAGAACATTATGTTTCCTGTCTTAAGGGAAAGCGGCATAAATCCTCATATAAGTCTATTGAAGAATAAAAAACAACTGCATGTCTTCAACTACTCCATATGGACTTATTTGGGCAAGTCAAAATCATGAGTCTTGGTAAGAAGAAGTATTTCTTGGTCATAATTGATGACTATTGATGTGCTAAAAGTAGTTTAATAAAAATAACTAAATTAAACCTAAAACTAGACACCTAGTAATACTCTAGACTCTCTAAAACTAAACTACTTACAGGCAAGTGAACCTATCGACTCTAGTATAGCTAAAGTAAGTCCGGATATCGAACCCACGAGACTCTAATGGAAAACGAAAACTAGACTCGATTACTTATCCTAAATACTGATTAATGATTAAATTATTTTAAAGGGGGGGGTTTTACTGAAAAATAAATTGCTATAAAATAAAGGTTAACTTAGACTAACTAAACTGAACTAAAGACACGAACTTAGCTGAGCCGAATTCAGATGATGATAAGACACTACCTAGACCAGACTCCTAAATATGCCTGATAAGCCTCTATGGTTATGGAACTGATTTGGAACCGGGATCTTAAAATACTAAACATCAAGAATAAACTAGACACCCTCGACCCTTCTCAAGGGGAAACCCTAGAATATTGTTGTGCTGTTAAACTACCGGTTAGAGTACAAACCCTCACAGGTTATCTAACTCTTCTGATCGAGTACCCGCTAGACAATCTACCTCACAACGCGAAAGCCTCACTACACTAGGTGCAAGGGGTTATTATTGAAGCCTAGATCTAACTTGATATGCAGGAGTTGGAAGGGAAACTAGGTAGATCTTCTCACAAAGCCTCTAACCTAGCAATCTAACAACCTAGACATACCAACAAGTCCTCACCTCACAGCTATTGAACTTGGAAGAATACCTAAAATCTTCTAACCACCAAATATCACTCATATGGTAAACTCGCGACTATTGACCATAAACTAGTTGCTACACAAAGTTTGCAACCTAACTAGCACTCATACATGAAAGACATTCACAAAAGTGCAAGTGGAGTGAATAAGTGACAATAAGAAAATAATAAATACGCACATACACCGGATCTAAAGAAATCAAAATCTTTACTGAATCATAAATCCAATACAAGTTCCAAACACCATAGAAAACACAAATCAAAACATAGTTATTTGTCTTAGTCTAGGTAGCTATAAAAGTTTTAGCCACAAATCATCTTGAAAAGAGAAACAAAGACAAATAAAAATTCAGCAATCATGGTTTAGAACAAAGATAATAAATGAACGAAGAAACTGAATGATTAACACCCGAATACTCGCTCCCTGGCTTAGAACCTTCGATCCTTGGCCTGCCTCTCTAATAATATTTCAAGAATATTATTTATTGCTTTGTTCGATGTCCTCTCCAAAAGTTGGCTGCTCCTTCGATGATACCCTCAAAAATAATAATAATTCTCTTCCCTTCCTGGATATGTTATGCGCCTCCTACCCTTTTAATATTGCCGCTGTCTCCTTATTTTCCTCTTCAACAATTGGTTATTAGTGGAGCCCTTCAACAATTAGTTATTTGGGCCATAGGCCTTTGTCAAATGTGACAAACAAAGTCACGTTTATTTTTTTTGGTTTTTTGTTTTATTATTATTTATTATATAGTATTATAATTTCGTGCTTTAGACTCGGGTGTTCTTGACTTGACTAAAGTTGCTCGTTTACGCTCCAACGTCCATGAACACCTACAAAATACAAAATAAAATAGTTAAATACTAAAAAAGACACAAAACAAATAAAAATCTATAAAAACCTATACTAGATAAAATAAACCGGTACAAGCCTAAAACTAATAAAAACACTATCTAAACGACTCGAAAACTATACAAACTTTATACGGGAAATAGATGTATTTTACAATACATCAACTATTCAAGATTTACATGGGTCTTCTTCTTATTTTCCAAGGATGGGGTAGCTGATATTATTAAATTCTTCATTCACAAGTAGAGAAACAATATTCTCTCTCTGTCAAAGTCATCAAAAGTGACAATGGGACAGAGTTCAGGAACAAAAATCTGGATGAATTCTGCCTGTCTAAAGGGATTGTTAGAGAGTTCAGAATTTCCAGAACTCCTGAACAAAATAGTGTGGTAGAAAGGAAGAATAGAACATTGATTGAAGTAGCAAGAACCATGTTAGCTGATTCAGGCCTACATCTTTATTTTTGGGCTGAGGCAGTCAACACAGCTTGTTATGTTCAAAATATAGTTCTTGTCAACAAAAGACATTCCAAGACTGCGTATGAAATTCTTCATAGCATCAAGCCTTTAATCTCCTTTTTCAGGGCTTTTGGATGTCAATGCTTTATTATGAACTAGCTGATTACCCCGGGAGGGTCCCGGGGTTAAAAAATCTAATTTTACGTGATAACCTATTGCAAATGGCTCAAGTTAACTAACCACAAAATCTCTCAATCATTGCATGTTCATAGTATTCTAATCAGTAATAACTCATATTCCCTAATCTAAAACCTAATTGGTAATCATCTAAAAAATCACTTATGTAAGCTGCAACTATGTAAAAACTCATCACATCTCTCTAATTTCCCACATTCTAATGGCTCTTATAATTCCTAACATAATCAACTAAACAAACACTTAAGTTGAAAGTTGTAACCATTGCATCTCATTATGCCACGTGGCATAATCAAGAGATGGTTGAGGCCACAATTGAACGCCACGTCAGCAACTATCAATTCTTCTCGGGAGCGTTCCGGGGTTGAAAAAAATAACCATTCTAATAATACTAATACCAATAGTAATAATTATTACTCTTGTAATTAAATAAATAAAAAAATAACCTTGCTATAAGGTGACACCATGTGTTGCAGTGTTGCGCGATTCTTTCTCCTAGCTTCTCTTGATGAAGTATATCTAGTAAAAATTCCAATGATAACATGGCGATTGGGCTGATTTTCAACATCGTAGATAAGAACCTGGTTTAAAAGAAAAATCATGATTAATGAATAATATGAACACTTTGTGTGTTTTTTTTTCCTGTATGAACGAAACCCCACAAAAAAATAGTCGATTTTTTCTCTGTTTTTTATATAGCACTATGGTACTCGTTGGAAAGATAATAAAACGCTCGTTAATTTGGTGTAATTTTTTTCTTTAAAAAATCCCATATATAAAAGATATAAACGTTTAAAAATTATGAGAGGAAACATGAGAGAGAAAATTTTAAATTTATTTTTAAATTATTTTTTCCTAAAATAACTCAATTTAATTTTAGTAATTGAGAATTTTTAATTAAAAAAGGAAATAATTCAAAAACACTAAAATCTTGCAATTATGATGCCACGTGGCAGTTTCATGGAGAGATTGAAGGCACCATTGCACGCCACGTCAGCAATGTTCAATTCTTTTATATATATTAATAGATTAATAGATATTAAAGACTCTATTTCAAAATTTGCTGCAAAAGTTGATTCAGGTTACTTTCTTGGTTACTCTTCCACAAGAAAAGCCTAAAAGGTTTTCAATTCTAGAACCAAGATAGTTGAAGAAACACTGAATGTCAAGTTCAATGAGTCAAAACACACACTCATTCCAGCACATCATGCTAAACATTTTGATCTTGACAGTTTTAATTTCGGACCTGAGAAGACTGTCATTACTTCATCTAAACCCACTTATTATGGTGATCAAGGGTTTGATGATGGTCCTCCATCATGGAATCCAAATGCAGTCAAATCAACTCCTAAACTATCAGGAGTTTTACAAACTTCTGATTTAACAAACCAAACAACTGCTGATTTACCCCAAACTTCTGATTCAGTTCAGAAAACTACTGAAGTTGTATAAACAACTGAATAAGACATCATTGACCTCGGTAGTTTGTTTGAAGAAGTTCAAGAGCCCACTCCCACAACACAAGACCTACAATTGATTGAACACAGAGATCATCCATTGGAACAAATCGTGGGTGACATTGCTGCAGGAGTACTTACAAGAAACCAGCTCTCCAACTTTTGCTTCTTCTTTGCATTTATTTCACAGTTAGAACCAAAGAAGTACCAGGAAGCCCTCAAAGATAACAATTGGGTTGAAGCTATGCAGGATGAGTTGCTGCAATTCAAGAAGCAACAGGTCTGGGATTTGTCCCTTACCTCCTAACAAGCTACCAATTGGCACAAGATGTGTTTTCAGGAACAAACAAGATGAGTCTACTTTAATCATCAAGAACAAAGAAAGACTGGTGGTCCAAGGTTTCTCACAAGAAGAAGGAATTGATTATGATGAAACTTTTGCTCCAGTTGCAAGGCTTGAAGTCATCAGGTTATTCTTGGCTTATGCTATTTCCAACAAAATTAAAGTTTTTCAAATGGATGTAAAAAGTGCTTTTTTATATTGCAAAATAAAAGCGGAAGTGTATGTTTGTCAGCCATCTAGGTTTGAGAATCCTACTCATCCCAATTGGTTGCACAAACTTGATAAGGCTCTATATGGGCTAAAACAAGCTCCCAGAGCTTGGTATGATACAATTTCAACATTTTTACTCAAAAATCACTTCACAAGAGGCTCCATTGATAAAACTCTTTTCATTAAACATGTTGGAAATCACATCCTCCTTGCTTAAATTTATGTTGATGATATCATTTTTGGTTCAACCAACACAAAACTGTGTGAAGAATTTAAGAAACTCATGCAATCTAAATTTGAGATGAGTACCATGGGAGAACTACAGTACTTTCTAGGACTGCAGATAAAGAAACAAACAAATGGAACTTTTATACATCAATCTAAATATGTTAAAGAATTATTGAATAAATTTTCTTTACAAGACTATAAATCATGTTCCACTCCCATGAGTCCAACCACACAAGTTGAACCAGATTATCAAGGAAAACAGGTTGATCAAACCATCTATAGATGTATTATGTTTTCAACATGTGTTTGTGCTAGATAATTAGCTCCTAGGGAATCACACCTTATGGCAGTCAAAAGAATTTTCAGATACCTGAAAGGAACTCAAAATATAGGAATTTGGTATCCTGTTATCAGCAGTACCAGATTGATAGCCTTTTCAGATAGTGACTATGCAGGATGTAAAATATCAAGAAAATCAACATCTAGGGGATGCCAATTTATTGGAAACTGTCTGGTGTCATAGCAATCAAAGAAGCAAACATCTGTGGCAACATCAACTGCTGAAGCAGAGTATATTTCAGCTGCAAGCTGTACTTCACAGATACAATGGCTTCAACTTCAATTACTTGATTATGGAATCAAAGAGACCAAGACACCATTTGTCCTAGATAGTACCTTAGCCATTAGCATCATTCAAAACCATGTTCAGTTTTCAAAGACTAAACATATTGAAATCATGTATCATTTCATTAGGGATTGCTATGAAAAAGGCAATATTGAGGTCAAATATCTGTCAACAGTAAAGCAAATTTCTGACATTTTCACAAAACCTCTTGACACAACAACCTTTCAGAGGTTAGTATCCATGCTTGGGATGCTAAATTTAGAGTAATTTTTGTAAGTATTTTCATTTTTTTCAGCACATATTTCATTTTCACTTATTTTTGTTACTCATCTATCACAAAACCTCTGATGATCATATTGAGAGAAAGTACTGATGTACAAAACATATGTTTAGGAAAATTTTCTAAAAAGAGAAACTGCTGATGATAATAAAATCATCAAAAGTTAATTTGGGTGTTTTCAAAACAAGAACTCATCAGTTGTTCAAAACTACTGAAGAGTAAATAGGAAACTACTGATGAACAATTTGTTCATTAGAACTTTTAGACAAAAGGGCAAATAAGTCTTTTCCTATTTTCAGAAGTTTGACCTAGGGTGGTTATAAACTTCTAAAAACCAGCCTTTTCATTCATATCGTTTCAAAAACAAAATTTCCCTCTCTCAAAACCCTCTCTAAAACCTGCAACTATTCTATCAAACAACCATGGCTCTAGTTCTTAAATAGGGACACAATCAAAGAGGCTACTTCACAAAAGATGCAACCTGGTCCTAATACGACGAAAACATCGATTTGGTCATAAAATCTCAATTATACACGACGTTCACCATTAACCCACCAATCCACACTAAAACTCTCAATGAGTTTTGGGCAAACGCTGAGAATGTTACCAAAAATGGTAAAGTCATTTCCCTGAAGATGTCGATCAAAGGAATAGTTATGGCAATCACACTGGCTACCCTGGGAATCAGACTAGGTCTGAATGATGCTGAAGCCCCTGAACAAATTCCTAGTGGAACCATTCAATCAACCATAACTGAGTGTGGTTACCAAGGTACTCTGTCACATGCTACCATCTATAAGAAATTTTTTGATCCAAAATAAAAACTTTTGTTTCATTACGTTATCATGTGTTTGAGTCCAAAAACTGGATCATCTGATCAGATGCCCTCAACTTTACAACCTATTTTCCATTCCATTGTGAATGAAACTACGTACAGGGCATCATCATATTTTTTTAATGAGTTGGTGTTGCATCACCAAAATGATAAAAAAAATTTTGTTGTATCCAAGGTTCATTATGCAATGTATTATTAAAGAACTTGGAGAAGAGGTACTTGTGGGTGAAACAACTATTTTAAACCCTTTAACCTCACAAGTATTCTCTAGGCATAACAAACCGGCTCTCTTGCCAGAATATGACCAAGGGGAACAAGCCACGCTCCCCAAGGAACCAACATCTTCTAAACCCACTTCTAAAAACCCTAAACAACCAAAACAACAAAAATTCAAACCCACTAACCAAAAAAGAAAGGCAGTTCAGGAAGTTGAGATGCCTGAAACTGCTGATCTGCAATCTGCACTTCTAAAAGATGTGACTGAAACTTCCTCTCAGTCTCATCCATCTCAAACCCCCCAAAAGAGCACCCATATTAATTCAGTTTTCAAGAAAGAAACTTAAAAAGACCATAACTACTGACCCTTCTTTTGAAACTACTGAAACAAGCCCAACTGCTGACCCTAAAACTACTGAACCAGAACCATCACATACAGTAGTTGAGATAGCTAATATTCTCTCTGAACTGAAAAAAAAACATCATATCAGACAATGTTGATCCCCAATCACCACATAAAACAAGGGATCAAACCTCATATATGGACATTGATGAGGATGTTATCAGCCCTAACCCAAGAGATGAAGAGGGACCAAGGATTCTAAGCCCAAACTTAGAGTCTTTAGGTACATTTGAGGCTGCTACTACTCCTATGCCATCCAGTGGTGGATTTGAGGATAGTAGTAACATAAATAAGACCTCACTTGTGGCAACTGCTGATGAAGGCCTTGTGCCTGAGGCAGGAAAACCCCTATAATAAGAAAAAGGGGTTCATGAGACAACTAGGTTGGGCCTAGCTCATGATATAACTGATGACTTCATCATTGATGATGTTGTCAGGGATTCAGATGATTCCATTAATTTGGATGATGATTCAAAGTTCAAAGAATTGATGGCTGGTTCTGAAGGTCCTGACTCTAATGTATCCAAATTCAAAGAGTTGGTCACAGATGAGCAGGTTAAAGACCACTTAAACCCACATTTCCCAAAAGTTACATCCCTAGTTCATACTGGGATCACCCAAAAACACACCCTTCACAACAAAAACATCCTACCCAACCATCTTCATTTAGTGCTACAAGCATAGACATAAACCATCTATGCAGCCCAGCAGGACCTTTATACTAAATGGTTCACCAACTCCTTTCTTCTCATATCCAAACCTTCATGATAGCCATGGAACTTAAAAACAAAACCCATTTGGAGATGATAAACAATGCCATTTACCATAAACTAGGAGAGGTGTCTAAAAAAGTTGAAGATAATAGAAGACAACTCGACATCTATCTGGTGTTGCCCCTCCTGCACCCAGCTGGTTTCCTGAGGTTGATAAAGCCAAAAAGGGGGAGAAAGAGAAGGTACCTAAGAAGGTTGACCTAGAACAGTCCAAGAAAGCTCGTGAAGCCCAGGCATTAAAAGAAGCTAACAAAAGGTCACAAAAAGAAAGGCAAGAAGAGGCCTTAAATGAAAGCCAGATATACCAAGAAACTCAAGAAAGGCTTCTTAGAGAAAAAGTGTAACACCCCAATCGATGGCGGAAACATCGGGATGTCACGTATTGATGATTGTTCAGTAGCTCATGGTGAATAATAAATTTCATTAAATAATTTAAATAAGTTACATACAATTGTTCTAAGAACTTGTACATCAAATTGAATAAAACTATGCAAACATCTTCAAGCAATTAGAACCTGAAACATGTTAAGTTGAAAATATTTTGGGTCAACAAAAGTTGGTGAGAATTACATAGGTTTTGATAATCGAATAAAATTGTTGTGCAATTCATGTGTCATGGCAATCTAGTCCATATGTGAAAACATACTAGAAGTAAATCGAGTGCATAATCAACCATTGTGACTATTGTATTGTGGTACATCCCATACGCTCATGGTTCACTCGTTTATATTGCAGTAACAAACACCCATGCAACCTTTGTAGGAGGCACGTATCCGGGTGGGATTGTCAGTCCAATAGATCTATCAATGTATACCGTTTGGCTGATGAATGTTTATGCTAGAATTGTGCTTACCCTAGTCATGTTCAAGACATAATGCAACATAGAGATACACATAGACACATTGATGATTGAATTGCATAAATAATGTTGTAACATGTTTCACCCCAAAAATGGTGATAAATAGAAAAGGGGCTATGTAAAACTCACCTTAGCAAAATGTTATGTCTCGTAAAAAAAAATAGAATAATGTGTTGTGAATGTATGCGAGGCGAATCCCAAAGACTCAACAACGTAGCTAGTCCAAATTGAAGAAAACGAAAAAGAAAGAATATCAAGCTTCCAATTCGCCAATTACAAGAGCTTATAATCAAAGCTTCAATTGTAGAAGTAATAGACTATAGAAGAAAGGTATGAGGGAAAGTTTAATCGGATTGAAACAATCGATTTAGAGGTGTAAAGTATAATGGGTCATAGGTGGGTTTTTATACTAGTTTGGAGTCAATTAGCCATTAAAATTGGTCAACACCATAAAGTAAGGTTTTATGAAGAATTGACTATTTGACTAAGACTTTGACTAGGACTTTGACTATTTGACTCAAGGCTTTATTTAAAAAAAAAAAATCTTGTATGTGAAAAAAAAAGAATTTAGAATCATATTATTATTATTATTATTATTTATATACATTTATGTATGTATATAAGTTGTGAGTTAGGATAAATAAAGACTTAGGCACATTTGTATAATATTAATGATAAAGGTGTAATAAAATATATATATATATATATATATATATATATATATATATATATATATATAATGGCTTTTTATGTATTAAAATTTTGGGGAAAATTTTGCGATGTTACAGTCTCCCCTACTTTTAGGAACTTCGTCCCGAAGTTAAAAGAAAAACACCAGGTATACAATTGGTCAACTACCGAAAACCTTGATAAAATTTCTCACTACCTTAACGTACCTGTAAATTTATGATTACGTTCCGGACCGTAATTATCAATTTACCTTACATTAGGGTTTTGCGTCCTTTTATGACTCTACCGATTGTTGAGCAGGTTCGATAGTCTCCACCAGTCGTTGAGCAGTTGTAGGGCCTCTCCCGACTGTTGGAAAGACATGATGACCTCTACCAATCGTTGAGTAGGTTGTTTGGTAGTCAACTAATTGTTGTACAAGTAAGCAAGTATGATTATAGATATAGCAATTAGTTCACATTCAAACAAGCATGCACTTAGATGTTATGATAATACTTGAATTTATTACTTGAATCAAAAAGTGTCAATACATAGAATTAAAAAGTAGACATCATTCAAATGGTGGGGTTTGCTGTTAAGTAGCTGGAGGGTCTTGATCTCGATTTAGTTTAGGGCATCGGTTACGGAAATGATTTGGGTTTGCACATTCATAGCATTGACCATAGTTGTATTTACCAGGACGATCAAGATTAGCAACCTGAGCAGGGTTGGTTGGTTAGTATTAAGGTTTGGGGTCTCACGACATGTGTTGACCAGATGGCCATACCTACCACAATTAGTGCACATGCGACACATTGAAACAGTGGGGTGATGTCGATTGCATGTGTTACACAATGGAAAGTTTCTTGTATAGGGTTTCTTGTTAGAAGCTTGTGTAGTGAGGTTTACATTAGGATCCCTGGTCTTGCGCCTCTGGTTCTCGGTAGTTACCGCGGCCACAATACTTGTTTTCTTGCTAAGGTCCTATTCTTTTCGTGATTTCCAACGCCATTTCCATGGCCGTTCCCATTCATTTGGATGACTTGAGCCAACAAGTTAGAAACCAGAGTTGTGATTTGTTGTGCCATTTGTTGGGAAATAATCGCAGCCAGTTGGGCATCAACACCTTTGTTGTTTTTTGTTGTTGTTGTTACTTTCCTCTTGGTTTCCACCACTATTATTGCGAGTGCTGTGACGTGGAGACATGATCTGTAAGGGACACAATGAAGGTTCAATGTGACATGAAATGAATGAGGTGATATAAGGAATGTAATCATTCATTCATTAATTAAAACGAATAAACGAAAACGTTGACTTATAAAAGATTCCAGATTTTAATAACATATGAAGACATGCTTTAGCCTATAAGTGAACACTCATCCCGAGAATTCCCAGGTAGGCATCCGGGTCCCTCGTCTGATTGGGATATATGCGCAATGCCAGCCTAGACAGAAGACTCAGAATACAGGCGTTCACCCTTCCAGATTGCACGTGTTCGTTATTAAAATCAAGAACTTCGACGAGATCTCAAGGGGGTTCAGGTTAAACCTGAGGATTTTATCCTATTAGTCTAAGAGTAGATTCACTGATGGAGAGCAGCCTTCTTGTAAGGATGAAAGTAGGGATAAGAAGTAGGAGGGAGATAGAGAATAGCAAGTAAAAGAAGCATGTACTGGTTAAATCCTATGGTTATAGACTAGATTATTTTTCTAATAACCTAATTCCCTATAACCATGGCTCTGATACCAATCTGTAACACCCCAACCGATGGCGGAAACATCGGGATGTCACGTATTGATGATTGTTCAGTAGCTCATGGTGAATAATAAATTTCATTAAATAATTTAAATAAGTTACATACAATTGTTCTAAGAACTTGTACATCAAATTGAATAAAACTATGCAAACATCTTCAAGCAATTAGAACCTGAAACATGTTAAGTTGAAAATATTTTGGGTCAACAAAAGTTGGTGAGAATTACATAGGTTTTGATAATCGAATAAAATTGTTGTGCAATTCATGTGTCATGGCAATCTAGTCCATATGTGAAAACATACTAGAAGTAAATCGAGTGCATAATCAACCATTGTGACTATTGTATTGTGGTACATCCCATACGCTCATGGTTCACTCGTTTATATTGCAGTAACAAACACCCACGCAACCTTTGTAGGAGGCACGTATCCGGGTGGGATTGTCAGTCCAATAGATCTATCAATGTATACCGTTTGGCTGATGAATGTTTATGCTAGAATTGTGCTTACCCTAGTCATGTTCAAGACATAATGCAACATAGAGATACACATAGACACATTGATGATTGAATTGCATAAATAATGTTGTAACATGTTTCACCCCAAAAATGGTGATAAATAGAAAAGGGCTATGTAAAATTCACCTTAGCAAAATGTTATGTCTCGTAAAAAAAAATAGAATAATGTGTTGTGAATGTATGCGAGGCGAATCCCAAAGACTCAACAACGTAGCTAGTCCAAATTGAAGAAAACGAAAAAGAAAGAATATCAAGCTTCCAATTCGCCAATTACAAGAGCTTATAATCAAAGCTTCAATTGTAGAAGTAATAGACTATAGAAGAAAGGTATGAGGGAAAGTTTAATCGGATTGAAACAATCGATTTAGAGGTGCAAAGTATAATGGGTCATAGGTGGGTTTTTATACTAGTTTTGGAGTCAATTAGCCATTAAAATTGGTCAACACCATAAAGTAAGGTTTTATGAAGAATTGACTATTTGACTAAGACTTTGACTAGGACTTTGACTATTTGACTCAAGGCTTTATTTAAAAAAAAAAAAAAATCTTGTATGTGAAAAAAAAAGAATTTAGAATCATATTATTATTATTATTATTATTATTATTATTTATATACATTTATGTATGTATATAAGTTGTGAGTTAGGATAAATAAAGACTTAGGCACATTTGTATAATATTAATGATAAAGGTGTAATAAATATATATATATATATATATATATATAAGGGCTTTTTATGTATTAAAATTTTGGGGAAAATTTTGCGATGTTACAAAAAGCTCAACAATCTACCAAAGGCAAAGAACCAACTGCTGATGAGATTTTACAAAGTACTGAAGATAATCCTTCAGTAGTTTCTACAGAGAAACACCCATCAGTAGTTGCAACTCAACCTAAAACACATACATCTATTCCATCCTACTCTCTAAAATCACAAACACAACCTGCCCCTTCTAAACCTTCAGCTGTTTTAAACCCTGAACCCATTGCCTTCATTTCAGAGGAGTTAGAGAAAAGCCTATTGCTGAAAAATAGACAGGCTAAGGAAGATGAGATTTGGGAGAAGGTAGATGAAATGGAAGGTGTGAGATATGAAGACAAATTGAAAATCTGGGAAAAACAAATCAATGAGCTACAGAGAGATGAAGAAGAACAACTACTAGTTGTTGAGAATGAGAAAAAACAACAAATGATGAATTTTATTGTCAAGAACAGCAAGACAAAGAAACAATCTCTCAAGGGTCTCTCAACTGCTGAACTAGAACACAGAGCAAGACTCATCTCAGAAAGACAAAATGCTGAGAAAGAGAAGAAGTTTAAGAGAGCCCAGATAATTGAAGAATTGGCAGCCAATAACTATGGCACAAAGGCTCAGCTTTCAAGGTGGAAAGAAGTTACCTTGAACAAAACATACAAGAATTTCAAAGCCTTACAGAAGTCTTACCCTGAAAAATTCAAAGCATCAGAAGTTTCACAAGCTTCTGATTCTGCAAGAAAGAAGCCTACTGCTAAGACAAGGAAGAACCCAGAGGAACAAGTAAAGATAGACTTCAAGATGGTTTTGATTGAAGGTAACACCATTGTTGAAGATGACTTCATTATTGAAGAGAAGCCTCTGTTCATACAATATAGGGATCCAAATACATTTGCATATCAACTGAAGCAGACCATAACAGAGAACAAGCAGACCATAATAGATAACAAGCAGACCAAGGTAATTACTGAACATCACATTCCTATTTCTAGTAATATACCAGTCACTGCACTAGTTGAACAAAGAAAGAGATCCAATCAGATCACAACTGAAGTAGAAAAACTACCAACATCAGACCTATCTTTAAACCAACAAATAGTACCATACAATGACAACTTTTTCAACTCTAAATCATAAATTGTCAAATGGTACTTCACCCACAAAACCAATTCCATTGTTCTGGAGAGAGAAGATTACACTTCAAAGGTCCTACATCACAAGACTGAATTGGAGAAACTTTCAGATGAAAATCTTCAAACCATTCAGTACATGTAACCAGACCAAGGACTAATCCTTATAGAACAACAAGTCATGGAACTCAAATATGCAATGATCAAAGAAATTTGGAGAATCCTTGACTGCAGGAAAAGGGGATCTTATAAATAAAGATAGACAAAGGTTTTGGCTTCATCAATCCAGGGGGAGATTGTTGGGTCAAGAGGGTTGACAAGCCAGTATAAACCTTAGTCTTATATCCTCTTTACACATTTTACTAAGTATAGAATCTGCTGATTACAAAGTACTAAAGAAGCTGATAACAACTGCTGAATAGTAAAGATTAGAAGTTCTAAAGATGAACTAGATAAACATCTGAAGAATAACTATGGATGACAAACTCCTGAAGATTACTCATCAGAAGTTTGTCACTCATCAGTACTTCTTTAGAAGCTTCCCACCGCCTTTGTACTTCAGTAGTTTAGTATCATATTACTTTTGTTAAAGTCTTTGTACAAGTTCCAATGCTGCAGCTTGTTGTAGTATTATTATATTGTTTTGAATACTTCTCATGTACATATTAACCAGTCTATAAATAGATGGGTTTATCCCACTATTTTAGACAAGCTTTTGTAGTTAACATTTCTTATATATTTTGAGAATCATTCAAAGCATTTACTGTTATATTCATTCATTACTTTGATTCTCATTTACTGCTTTAGTTCATTAACTAAGGGGGAGTAATAACTCCTGTTAAAAGTGAAGCTTTAACTTAGAATACTTATGCTTATTCCGTTGTGCTAAATTACTTTGATAAATCTAAACAAGTGTTCTTAATAAGAAACTGTTAAGGAGAAACTGATCCAACAAAAATACGTCTTTCTTTCATCGTATCACTAATGGTAGGAAGGCCATTAATCGTATTCCTGGTTTATTGGTTGAAGGGGAGTGGGTTTCGAAGCCAAATTGGGTGAAGAGAAAAGTTTTAAAGTATTTCAGAGCTCGTTTTTCAGATAATTTCAAGCAAAGGCCGATGCTTAGAACAAGGAACCTGAAGGTGATCTCGCAAAAATCTGCCGAGTTCCTTATTGCTCCTTTTTCTAGAGATGAGATCAAGGAGGCTGTTTTCGATTGTGGTATTGATAAAGCCCCGGACCCCAATGAGTTCAATTTCATTCTATGCGGTAGTTTTGGGACTATTTGGAAGGTGATTTTATAGTATTATGTCCTCTTTTATTAGCTCGTGGGTGATTAACAAGGGTTGTGGGCCCTGGTTCCAAAAAATAAAAATCCCACGAGTTTAAAAGATTATAGACCAATCACTTTAGTGAAGATCAAACTGTTTTTAAGGGGAAGAACATTTTGGACGGTCCATTAATGGTCAATGAGGTTCTTAGTTGGCTGAAAAACAAAAAAGCTTTTCTAATGAAGATCGACTTTGAAAAAGCATATGATAACGTAAACCGGAGGTTTTTGATCTCAATTCTCATGCAAATGGGTTTTCCAGATAAATGCTGTCGTTGGATACAAGGGATTCTTGAATCAGCGCGTTCTTATATTTTTGTTAATGGCTCTCCCATGTTCGAGTTTCAATGCGAGAATGGCTTAAGGCAAGGTGACCCGCTTTCTCCTTTTCTCTTTTTAATTGTTATGAGAGCTTTATAGTCCCTTTTTATAAAGCTGCTAAAATAAATGAATTTGCTGGTTTAAAATTAGGAAATGAGGACATGGTATTATCTCATCTTTTCTATGCGGATGACGCGCTTATTATGGGGGAATGGACTGAAGATAATGTTCAAAGGATGGCTCGGATCTTGAGGATTTTTTACATATGCTCGGGGTTAAAGATTAATATTCATAAATATAATTTATTCGGGGTTGGGGTATCTTTAAATGCGGTTGTAGATATGGCTTCGACCTTAGGGTGTTGTATTGGCGAAACCCCGTTTGAATATTTGGGAATCAAGGTTGGCTCTAACATGAATCGTTGTGTGAATTGGAGAAAGGTGGTTGAAGTTTTTGAGAGCCGATTGTGTTTATGGAAAGCCAAATTCCTTTCTATAGGAGGGCAAGTTATTTTAATAAAATCAGTCCTTGAAAGCCTTTTGGTGTACTACTTTTCTTTATATAAGGCTCCGGTCAAGATTATAGAAACGCTAGAAAAACTTATTAAAAGATTTTTATGGGCGGGGTTAGATCATATTAATAAGATACATTGGGTTGCTTAGGATAGATTAACGGCTCCTAAAAAAGTGGGTGGTTTGGGTCTCACTAAGTTAAAAGACTCTAATGAGGCACTTTTAGCTAAGTGGGTTTGGAGATTCAAGAGCGAAGATAATAGTTTGTGGAAAAAGGTCGTTTCTTGCCACCCTTATAGACGAAGATAGTCTTTTATTCCTATTTCCTCTTGTTCGAGTGGTGTATGGTCTGTTATAGCTCGTCTAGGAGAAAATCTTAAATTTGGGGATAAAACTTTTACTAGTTGCTTTAAAGGTTCATGTGGCGACGGTAGGGAGATCCGTTTTTGGCTCGATCATTGGATCTTAGACGACACCCTGAAAAATAAATTCCCTTGGCTCTTTAGCTTGGAGGATAAAAAATATTGTCTTGTTCGAGATAAGTGGGAAGGGGATGTTATGACAGGTTCGTGGGCCAGTTTAAACGCTGCGCAAATGTCTGCAGTAGACTGTAGTGCTAAAATATTTCTGCTGTCTTTGGCTCTGCAGTAGGTTCGCATTGTTGATCGGCCTGATGGTCATGGTTTGGTTCGGGTGCGTGTCCTTTTTCGGTCAAAGCTGTCAAAACTTTAATTCTGAAGAACAGGTTACAGGTTCAAATGGGTTTCATGGGTTCCGTTAAAGTGTAACATCTTTGCTTGGAGGTTCGAGAGAGATCGAATTCCTACAGCACTAGCTCCGGCAAGAAGGAGAGTTTATCTTGAAGATCAAGTGTGTTCTTTATGTCGTTTTGATGTAGGGTCCTCGATACATTTGTTTTCCGGATGTATGTTTTCTTTTGGTGTTTGGTGCGTCATTGGGGCTTGGTGTAAAATCAATTCTATGTTCGCTTTTCAAGTGAGAGACTTTTTGGACATGGCTAAATATGCGACAGAAGACAAAAGAGGAAGAAAATTTATTGAAAGCATCATCGTTACCACTATGTGGGTGTTATGGGATGTCCGAAATAAAAAAAAATTCAAGTATAAGGATCCGAAGGTTTATGAGGTGGTTGCTAATGTTAAGTCTATGTCGTTTTTTTTTGGATTAAGAATAGGAGTTAGTTTAAAGATATTGTATGGAAAGAATGGGTTAACAATCCATTGTATATGCTGTAAGTGTTTGAGTGTCGGTCCTCATTTTAAGGACTCGGTCGTTGTTAATGAAGTTCATAGTTCAAAAAAAAAAAAAACACTAAACAAGAAGTATAGTTTGTTTGACTAGCTCTGAATAGCAATGTTTTTATTACTAGAACATATTTTGAACTCATCTCTTTATCAATTCACTGCTCAGACCAAATTAATTGGCTTATTTAGAAAGTTAACTATTAGAAAATAAAAATTGTTATATAACAAATTAACTTTTTTAACTGTATAAAAGAAATTAATTTAGAAAACCATAGAAAAATAAGCAATAAATTTTCTATGATAATTGAGTTGTGATGTTTATACAGTGTGTTGTTAAACTTTTGTACTTAAAGTTCCACACTTTAGTACTTTATTTTGGTCTAAAAGAGAAAAATATAAAATAATAGGTTTAGATTAGCAGTTGACTTGTTGACTGAATTGTTTATTTATATATGCCATTTACTTCATCTTCTTCGCTTTTCCATCTCCACCATAGTTTGAGGTTGCAGGCCAGGAAAGAAAACAAGTTATCAATCTTTTATCATCTCTTATCTTACACTATTACCAAGCTACATGAGGAAAGTTGAAGGATCGAATTCCAACATAGTTTTTTTCCTTAACAGTTAAATATCCCTGATTAACGAAATCTCCGGTCTGTCATGTACGGTGGGCACATGCCCACCCTCCGTTGTACTTGAATCTGCCACTGTTGACGACAAGTTTATGACCATATTTCACTCATTATGCCATTAATAATTAGTCACCAATCCCTGTTTTCTACTAATAAACCTGATTTTGTAGTAGTGTTACTAGATTTAATAGTAAAATAATTAAGGGGAATTTTTACTTTAAATATGCAGTTTTATTGTTTTCATTTCAGTCACCGAAATTAATTATCAGGCCCAACTTATTTACCAATATTGAATATCAGTACCAAATTGTATATGTGGACCAACTTCCATACCAAAATTGTCTATGTGGACCAACTTCCATACCAAAACTATGTCAATTAATATTTTATTATTATTTTAAATTTTTACAAAAATAAAATAAAATAAAGTACTCAAGTTTATATAAAAAACAATGTAAAAAACCTAAAAACGTATATAACTGGGTTAACTCTTCCCATGAACGTGTCGATTTGACAAAATTAGGATTTGTATGGTTAAGTTTGTTCACGAGTTTGATCCAAAACTATTTATATTAACCTAAGCCAAACTTTCTATTAGGTCCGTGTTGTCTTACAGATTAACATACTTTCTAGCAATCATTATATTTTTGGATGTTATCCCTAACAATCAGCTAGTATTACTTTTTCTACATCTCTTCTCTTCAACCACACCACCATCAATAACCACCATTACTTCAATTCATGTTTTTATACACATAAATCACAAAGACCAAATAACACACATAATACCTACAATAATTACAATAATATGGACAAAAACGATAATACTAAATATGAAAAATATTAAATGAATAAATAAACTCGCAAATCAACATCAAGTCAATATCATCATCCCAGCGATCAATTAACAAGTCATCATCACACGTTCTTAGCCATTTTTCAACGTTTAAATTAATATCTAAATAGTAAGTTTATTAAGTGTGCTCTAAAATGTCGGACAAAAACTTTAAATCTTAAACACAACCACAAGTCCTCTTGTTGACTTATCTTACAAAATTTATTAAATATGCTCTAAAATGTCGGAGAAAAATACTTGAACCATCTTCTTTTGAGTATTGGGAGTGAGCTGCAGGAAGCAATGATGATACATAATTTCCAAAGCACTCCCTTTATCAACTTATATCCTTTGGACCTTGTGCCCGGGGATCACGGCCGATATTACTATCGGTTGGTCTATAGCCTCTTCTGAAAGGATTTGTGGGAATGAAATCACCTTTAACATAAGAAATGAGTTAACACTTGTTACTTAGGGAGATTCATGTATCATTTTATTTGATGATAGGTTTTTATCATTAGTTTCACTTCCTATTACATTGGTGGAAAATGAGGTAAACCTGACTCATGAATGGATATGGATGAGAGCCTTGGAGTTTGATGCCATGTGGTACAAATGATTGGACCATCTTGATGCATGCTTAGTCATTCGTATTTGTAATCGGAGCTGGCTTGCTGTCCTTTACTTCCTTGCTGGTGTGGGAAAATGGAGATTCTCTGTGAGGAGGCTATTAGTTGGTGTCTTTGCAAGATCTGCCATCCCACTGAATTTCGGAGGGTGTTGGCGCGACCTAGATAAACCACTTTTTCCAGTTCTACTATAGGGTTGTGATCAATTCTTGCTCCAAGATCCTCATTGGTCAGATATTTGAGAACTAGCCTTCTTCCAAGTGCTTGGGCTATTGGAGCTTTTATGATCTGTTTTGGTGGAGTGTCCGAAGGCATTTTTTCCTTCGGAAAAAGCCCTGGCCCTTTTCATTGGAACCTCCATAGTCTTTGGCAGGTGATGAACGGGGTAAAACATGAACCTTAATGTGTGTAATGGTGTTGTTTTAATGTGAATTGGATGAGTATATTGTTATGAATAAGATAACTACACTACATTGTGTAATCGCACGTGAAACGACTAAAATGGATGGACTTAAGACGGAATTGTGTAATGCGTATTAGCCGAAGAAAAATGATCAAGTCGCGTACACTTGAGAGCGAGTATAGAATTAATATTTATAATAATATTACTTTTATAATAATAATAATAATAATAATAATAATAATAATAATAATAATAATAATATGTAAAATGAAGTGAAGAATTGAGATCATGTCTCATGATCGTGAACCAAAAAAAAAACAAAAAAGAAAAGAAAAGAAAAAGTCAAGGGTAAATAAATGAAGATTTCACAGACCTTGTTGGCCGTAGGGCCTTTGATTTGACAGTAGGATACGACGCTTCGAGATGAATAAGGAAAGTTTGTTGGGGTATAATATTAAAAGCGCAATTAAAAAACCCTATGGTGGCAGGCGTTTGTTGTCGAAAAGATATTATTTTTTGCAGAATTTTGAGCGATAATCATCCCAAACAATATCATATAACCAATCCTTCATCCGAATCATCATGCCTTCAAGTGTTAATCGATTCATAAGCACGTTCTCACTACCATGAGCGGCTAATCACCCGTGAACCTCTCTGGGTGAATGGTTAGTTATTAGAACAAGGTTTTATGTTTGTCGAACAATTGAATTGAAACTTTGAATGTTTAAACTTTCGGTTTCGGTTGTGGTTTATTTTAATATAGATGTTGAACGTTATTTGAATGATATGCTTGCTTTGGATTTCATCAACCAACACGGTTTCTTATCGAGGGTCATTGAATACTTACGAGTTGTGTCTTTCAATATTGCGAGTCGTTAAGATATTGTTAGGTGATAATCAACCGAGTCAACAATAGCGGTCTAGTTATTGGCTGTCAGCAAAGTCATTAATCAACCTTCTTTATCAATCATATTAACCACATATCTGTATGCGCGTAGGATCGTCAAATCTACAAAGATAATGATCAAACAAGTTTGATTCAGGTGCGGAATCCCTGAATCAATCACAAAATGATAACAATACTAACAAAACGCAAAAATCATCTTTACAAGCTTCATTTCATTGATAAACAAACTCAATTACACGTTATAATAAGCTTTACAATCAAAACAAGACGTGAATTAAGTTTACACAAAACCCTAGGAGAGACTCAAACAGTAGGGAAACAAAAATGACAAAAACTTACTTTCAAAATGAACTTGACCTTTATATAGGCCTGCACATTCACCCAGTTTGCTTGGTCGAATGTGCAGGTTAGCCCAATCATGATGGTCGAATCAAGCAATACATTAACATCTAAAACTACCTTCGACCTCCTTCTCTCCTTCGCACCTTTAAGTCTCCTTCGCCCATATTATTCTTCCTTCAACCAATCAACAAAACACATAAACATATGTTAAATGTAATCCAAAGCATTAGTCACACAAAATGCATCTACAAACTCCCCCTCGACTATTGCTTGGATTGTTTACGCTCTTGGTCCATCCTTTTGTTCATAAGCTTTATGTGTAATTGTTTCTTTTGTTCTAGAGTCATCACCGGTTCATAAGTTTGTTTAGGCTTCTTCTTCTTCTTGACTTCAGGAACATCTTGAACCTTAACAAACTTACCAAGCTTCTTATCATAATCGCATCCAGCATTTATGTCATGAGCAAAACACAGAAATACCACACGCTGGTATTTACTTGCTTGTTCAGCATCCTTCACCTCACTGTATATCGAATTGTAATACAACATAATGATATCCTCATGTGAACAATTAATCAACTATATAGGATCAAATATGTGTATCTTCTTGAAATTATTTTCTCCGTCTTTCAAAACAATCACAGCCTCTGCAATCTTCCAATCATAATACCACCAGATGAAGTCTTTAGCAAAGTGTTGTGGGATCTGCAATAACGGAATGTGTTTCAACACTTTCTGTGGTTTATATTTCAAAGTCACCTTGGGCATTCTGGTTATCTCATCAATTTCTTTCTTATGAACAATTCGCTTCGGATACTGAGGTTCAAATAAATTCCATCTCGTCCTGCTTTCCCTCACCATTCGATCAGCAAAATAAGCAATGTGATCGTTCGAAGATCCAGTCAACTGATGTCTACATATATCTCGAATCACCCAGTATGGAAGAGTCTTCAAATCGTGGAATCTTTCAAAATAAAGTATCCTTTTCTCCCACTTAACAGCAACACATTTCAACTGTTTTACAAACTTCCATCCCAACGCTCTTCCTTTAAACATCTCGTTGTGTAACTTATAAAAACTTCCCTGGATCTATGCTTTTGGACGATTTGCTTCTTTCTCTTTTAATTTCCTCAGTAACTCCTTCAAATTGTCAGATTGTTCTATGTTCGGTTTATCATGCCCCTTGAAAACTTCTTCAACAAACTTCTCACTCTTTTCTTTAGCAAGTTTCTCAGCTTCATTTAGCAATTCTTCAGTAAACCCAGGAAATCCAGAATCTTTGTTTTTCTTGAAATATTCTGGATATTCCTCGCTAGAATAGAGTCTCACCTAGCTAATCTAGGTATTGGTGGGCAACCCTTATGTGGGCATTGTGGGGATGTAGGACATATTGCATATAGTTTCCCTAGTATAGTTGGTGGGATGGAAGTGGTGAACCAGGTACAAGGGGGAAATAGCAATCGGTCGAACATGAACTCAAATACTTATCACCTAGGTCTTAGAAATCATCCAAATTTTAGTTATGGAGGTAGTGGTGGGGGTTACAAAAGGGTGGCCAGTCTTCTAAGACATCAGGTAGTGAGATTGGTGGGGTGATGGAGATGTTGAAGCTCATTCAATAGGATTTGCAGGCCATTAAGCAGAAAGGTGAGGTACATGATAAAACTATCCAGGCTTTAACTACGCAGGTTGGGCAGTTAGCTGGAGATGTGGCAGAGATGAAGAAGGCGACCAGGAAGCTACCGAGTGATACGCAGCTAAATCCGGCACATCAATCGTCATAGACTACGAGAAATGTGCGAATAAATGTGGTAAGTTTTCTGCCTAATTCTATAGATTGTGAAGGTGATCAGGATCTAATTTCACAAAAAACACATAAAAACTAAAAAAATGTTTTGTGAAAATTTTTTGAGTTAAAATCCCACTATAGCTGAGGATAAGTGTGGGGAAGTTAAACATGTCCCATTCCCTCTAGCTACAGTGGAACAAAATAAAACATCAGTTTTGAGAGAACCACTAAAGGATGAAAAGTGGGAACAATTTGAAAAAGTAAAAACCAATCAACCATTGCTTGATGTTTTAAAAGATGATCCTGCTCATGCTCAGAGTTTGAAGGAGTTGAGTATCCAAAACCGGCAAACCAAGCTGCCAAAACAGCTTGAATTAATAGCGAATGTTCAACCCGCGCTATTGGGTACGTGTCCATTAGAACCTCCATAGTCTTTGGTAGGTCCTCGTGCAACTTCTCCGCTAGTTAGTTATTCCGAATGCCGTGACAAAACACTGACACCCTAAGCCGGTCCACCGCCCCACTGATTTGCATGCTTTCCTGGTTGAATCGGTCTATGAACTTCTCCAACAAATCACCATCTCTCCTTCTTATATTATGAATTTCAGTAACATCCTTGGAACATCGCCGTTGTTGGGAGACATTTTGTAGAAATACTCAGCAGAAATCTTCCCAACATGTGATCTCTCCAGCCGGAAGGCCATCAAGCCAAACTCTCGCTACACCTGTTAGAGTTTGCACGAACATGTGGCACTATGCATGCATGGGCCACAACTCTATCTGTGCTGCTCCCGTGAAGACGCATGTGTGGTCTTTCGGATCGGAGGTACCATCAGATTTCTTTACAGTTACCGGCATTCTCAACTTAGCTGGTAAGCGAGCATCTACTATCCACTGGGAGAATTTGGAGTGTGCTGCAATGTAGGCCGACCTATATGGTGCGATGAGTTCATCTCCTACATGGACGGAGCTACCTGGTCCCTTCTCTGATGAGGAAGGTCCGTTTGGTAATAGTCTGGAGTATCTGTAAGGAATGAAATGGTCATATGGGGTTTGAAATGGTGAGGTTGAAGTAACTGTTGACTAAATTGGTTAGGAGTTAAAGTTCATAATTGCCCTTGATATGGCAAAAAACCCTTCAGTGGGAAATAAATTTGTCTTGAGACTACGGAGTTTGTCTTCCTTGTCTTGTTGTTCCTTTAATCGAGCAAAAGCTCTTTATTCTTGTAACATCCGGATTAACGAGTGTTAACATTTTTGTAAATTTAAATAATGTAGTTATAAGTATATATGGTATCGTTTTAAATATAATTGATGATTGTGATTAAATAAATTGTCGTTATTTATCATTAAATGTGTTTATGTATATGTAATAGTTAAGATTGACAACTAAATTAAAGTTGAATGTATGCATGTAAACTTGTAGTTTTATATATATATATATATATATATATATATATATAGGGAAAAGTTAATTTGAGAACACCTATATTTCGTGCGAACCGTGAGAACGGCATCTAAAACAATTCAAATTCAAATTTTCTTTTTACACTTGTCTTTATTACTAAAATATCATCTCAAAAACACAATTTACGTGTAAAAAATTCAAACGTATACGAAAATAATTTGTTTTTACACATGTGTAAATTTGCTGTTTATACATGTGTAAACTGTTTTATTTACACATGTGTAAAAAGTTAATTTAAAAGTGTTTTTGCAAGAAAAGATGAATTATTTATAAAGAAAATTCATTTATTAATGTTGTATTTTGATTATAATGGGGTTTGTATTAAAAAAATTGATTTTGATTGATTTTTTTTACTTGTTCTCACGGTTCTCACAATATTTAGCGTTCTCAAGATAATTCTCCCCTATATATATATATATATATATATATATATACACACACACACACTAGATCTTTGCCCGCGTTAATACGCGGTTCACCAACGTACAATTATTTTGAGCGGTAAAACGTATAAAAAATATAGTAGAAATATTTTATTAAAATTTAAAAGAAACCAATACAAATTTTATTCAAATATCACTAAATATTTCTTTATACACCACAGATTATATAGGTTTAAAGTCATTGCAAGTTGTGTTACTAACTTATCAAATAGGTGAAGTTAAGATAGTAAGCTATGAACAAAACAGATTATATGGGTTTAAAGTCAAATTGAATGGGTTCAAATGCACAAATTTATTAAATCACAAAGACATACCAATAAAGTTCTATAATCAAACTCATTTAACACATGGATTATTTTAAATAGAGAAATATAACAAAGTTTTGTGTATTTGACCCATATAAAAAATGCATGCTTGACCTGTAACCCATTAGCCAACACACTTACTGCAATGTTTGATGGACCCACAAAAGTAATTGTCCCAAAACTACTTGTAAAGTTTGATATAAACATAGTTTGTATTAATTTAAAGTATTTGCAGTATTATTTTGAATGCATTAATGTTAAAAAAATAAAGTATTTCTAATATTTACATATTTAAAATTGATTTAAATTACCATTTAGAGATGCTTCTATGTAATGAACTATCTTTCGTGATGAGAACACCATAGTTATTCATATGTACTGATGCATATATAAGTGTCGACCTATTTTACTAAATTTATAAATAGTAAAGTGTATGGAATAATGGTACCATAAAATGAGTTAAGATATCTTACGCTAGTAGCAACTATGGCCATAATCATTTTTTTCTTATATTATTTGGGCCTTCGGTTGGAAAAATATGACTACCCGATTTTTCACAAGCAAGATTGTTATAATTTCTATGCCCATTATGTTCATTGAAAGAGTTTTATATCTTAATAAAATCTCTATATGTTTAAAAAATGCCTTCTAAAACAATAAAAAAAAATAACATAAATGACAAAAGCGACCAGTGAGAATCTGACATACAAAGTTCAAATTACATCAAAAACGTACGCGACACGTAAAGGCCAAACTATCTAAAACATAATTAGCCATTTCATACCAACACATAATAACACTAAAAACTCTAATTACAGGCACCCATTTAGGACCTGCATATCTTACACAATTACTCAAATAAGATAACTTACAAGTAGCATATCTTCATAATCTTATCCATCTTAATCTTCATCTTCTGCAAGATCCCCAGCACCAGACATAGATGCATCAACTATAAAACCTTCACGTTCCTGGGCCTCAATCGATGTTGCCAGCCTTTAAAAAAACTTGCATTATCCGGGTCCATCCTAAAACTAAAATAAATATATTAAACAAATCAAATGTTCTTACATTGCATCTAAAGCTTCTTGATCAATAACATTAGCATCCAGAGGGTTTGTTTTTTGAAGCGGTTGCATAGTAATCACACTTTTACCCTTACCATGATTACTCTTTCTCTGATTCTCCAAATCATTTTCCAGCTCTTTCAGCATGCTCCTTTAGCTATATTACACAAAAACTATCCAACACAATTATATTAAACATTAAACAACACCACCAGTTTTTGTAGAACAAATCATTGAAACCGCTAAGTGCTTACATGATTAAGAAGCAATCCCTCAACACTTGTTATGATCATAGCTTGAGCATTCTCCCGCTGATAGCGACATGCAATTACGGGTCTTCGCTACTGGAAAATAGTTATAAAAGGAAAAAGAAAATCATGTATGTGAATTCAAAGGAATATATACATATAGATTACATGAACAAATGAGAGTTACAGCCTTGATGTTATGTGAGTTCAAAGGAACATATACCCTTTCCATATTTTTTTTTACTTTTACCAATTTGAAATATAAAGTACCTTGAAAAGAAGCAACTTTCACCTACAACAAATTCACACACTACAACAAATAGATTAACAATATTTAATGTATATAAGGTTGCTAAAAGTTGCTTCTTTAACAACATTAAGATCGTTCATATATAGAGTACCCATATTAAGCTTGCTAAAAATTGCTTCTTTAACATCATTAAGATCATTTCCAAACTAACATCAGTCCCTGTAGCAGCACTAAGATCATTTATATATAAATATAGTATCTATATCAAAGTTCTTACTGATTGCATTGTGCAACTGATGCTCCAACGTCAATAAAAAAAATTCAAAACATATATTGCCTGATAGTCAACTTTAAGCTTCGCGTTAACTGCAAGAGCACATTGAGTCACAATTTCTTTGGCCATGTTTATCATGCTATCATGGTCTGAATATGCTTCATTTATCTGGAAGTTTTATTAATAAAGCCAATAAATGGTTATTTGACAAACACAAAGAGTTGTAATATACAATTGTGAATGAAATAGTTGAGTGCTAAATTATATGAAGGTAAAAATGATGCATACATTACCTCTATGGTCGTAAATTCTGGATTATGGCGAGCTAAAATGACTTCATTTCTAAATATTCTTCCTGTTTCATATACCTTTTCGAATCCCCCAACCTATATTCTCATCAGAATTCTAACTATATGGATACATATACAATCTTACAAAACACATATATAAAAAATAAATTAAAATGCTGACTTAATCAACTTTTTATACATCTACTTATTACAAGTGCAGTATTTAGAATCTCACTAACAATTCTCAGGTAAAGATCCATGTCAACAGATTTATGGTGTGTAATGAATGGCCTAGCTTCTGCACCACCAGTTGCTCCCTATATAATAAAAGGATAAAAAGTTTATTTTCAAAGATCAAATCATCACACATCAAACCAAAAAAAGTTTACGTCTTCATGGATGATTTACAAACCTGAAGAACTGGTGTATCAACTTCAATAAAGCCCGCAGATTCAACAGTCTGGCATATGACTGGTACAATTTACTGAAATGAAGCACAAATCAACATACCATCATTTTAAGTGAACGGACCAGGACCCGAGCCCTATTTCTGATCCACAATAAGCTTGAAGCTTTTGATATATGCTATTGTCTTAGCCCTATTTAACACATGGTCATTGAGAGTCTTCCAACACAAAAGATATGTCTATCACCTGAAACAATTATAAGCCACATGTATAATGCAAGATATGCATGATAATATCTGTGTTGAAACACGAATCGTTCAATGTTACTCCAAACATTTTAAGTTCATAAAAATCACAACGAAGTGCCATTCAAAATAGCTGGTCAAATTCAAATTAGGCCCCTACTTATGCTGATGAATAAGATTGCAAGTGAGTAAAGCCAACAATATTCTCCATTGCCAATGTTGTTTAAAGAATACCACCACCTATAAGAAGTGTTAGAGTCAACTTATTCTTCTTTGCTTGAATTTTATGGCACCCTATCCAACATATAAATTGAAAATCATTAAGGTATACTTGAAGGAGATAATATAATAAATATAAGCAATTTTCACCTATTTTATCAATAGTCAAATGCCTATGGTTTTTAGTGAAAAAAAATATAAAACATGTTATGCGCTAACCTGTAAAGAGTAATAGCCAAAGCAGTAAAAGTATGCTATAACATATTACTATTCATTTTTTGTATGTGTCTACCAGCTTTGACTTCAGCTATTGTTTCAGTTCTATAGCTTCATCACTTCTGCAAACGACCAACCAAAAAATATATATTAATATGTTGCATTCATATTACAACTAATATACATATTTATATAATCGGGTATAAGTAGTCTTCATGCTCACCATCCCACTTTTAGTCTCACTCTTTTGAGTTTGTTTTCTCTAATCATTGATTTAGGAATTCAGTAGTAGGATTCACAGTCCCCAGCATCTATGTTCTATCAGTTTCAACAAAATCATCATTTTCTATGATTCTCATCTTCGTTCAGTGTGATGCTCTCGACAAAATTGTGGTGGGCTCATACTCAATTAGTCAAAATGCTGAATCGTGTGATTTTACCAATAAAAAACCCATAAGCAACATACCTGAAAGGTGTTCCACCCAAGTCATTATTCATGTGCAATAGTACTACAAGATTTTGGTAATTGTATGTTGACATAAGCTATATTCAAATTTCAAACAGTTGTTACATATATGATATAACCAATGACAGAAGATGAAAAAATAACTCAAAATCTTCATATATGTCGGAAAATAAGATCATTTCACCTTTGAGTTTCCAACAAACCTACAGCAACCACCACTACTGTTATGTTTCCTAAAAAACAACTATTAAACAGTATATTAAATCAAAATCGAATGAACATTACAAACATACCTGATGTGAATCACAATCAAACAACGTATGATTAGAAAAAAAAACCCTAAATATTACAACAAATCGAAATCAAACAAAAATAACAAAAATAAATATTAATAAGAACATACCTGATGCGTATCAATATGAAAAACCCGTAAATATTTGAAATCAGTCAAAACACATAAAAAAAACCTTAATCGACAAAGAAATCAGAAAAAAAACGAAAAAAATAAAGACAAAATAGAGAGATGAAGAACGATTGATTGACATAAGAATGGAAGAGATTAAACCTTGTAGAGGATATGAAGAAGACGGTAAAGGATTGTTGATTCGAACAAATGCCTGAATAGGGTTGGTCGCTTGGAGAGGACTGTCGCCTGATTTGAGAATTAGGTTATGTTCTCTATGATATTTTGTAAAGGAAGAGTATAATGGAAGAATGTTTTAAAAAATTAGGAAAGTTAATAATTTTGATAAATGAGAATTATTTCTACCAAAAGTCAACATATCAATTAATTATAATGAATTTTGAGTTTAAATTGTTTTAGGGAAGTTAATTAATATTGGTAAATGATTATTGACCAAAATTAATTGAATGATTTTTGATTTTTAGAAAAAAAAGAAAAATCTTATAAATTCTCACACTTGGACACTTGGCACAATATGATAGGCTAGAGAATTGAAGGATCAACATGGGAGTGCCATGTGTCCACATTGAGTTTCATATATTAGTTGTGTGTGTGTATATATATATATATATATAGGTAGAGGATCCTGTAGGAATATTGGTTTGTGTGAGAAGTGTAGGAAGGATTAAAAATTGATATGTATGCATATTTTTTTTGACGTATTCATAATGTTTTGGATCGTTTTGCTTAGAAAAACACCAAACATAACAAATTAATAACCGAAAACAATATATTTTAAGCAGAGTGTTTTAAGTAATTACTAGGGTGTTTTAAGCAGAGTGGTTTAAGTAATTACTAGGGTGTTTTATTTGTAATTTAAATTTAATGACTATAATACATTGGATTGTGTTTTAAATTTTTGTATATTGTTGTGTTAAGTGTTTTTGAAGCCAAAACAACCCAATACGTCATTCCAAAATAAAAAAAAAAACATGATTCCTACATGTCAATTCTTAATCCTTCTTACACTTCTCACACAAAACAATATTCCTACAGGAACCCTACCCTATGTATGTATGTATGTATGTATGTATGTATGTATGTATGTATGTATGTATGTACGTATGTATGTACGTACGTACGTACGTATATACTAGCAGGAAGCCTGCGCGATGCGGCGGGGAACACAAACATTTTCTAAAGGTGTGTATTGTTCGGTTCAGTTCGGTTATTAGTCTCAACAAAAACCAAAGCCATCGGCTAAACAATTTTATTGACCGATTGGCTAACTGGTTCAGTTTATTTTGTAAGATTGTTGGCTTTTAATTCGGTTCAGTTACTTTTTTTTAACAACCAAAACCAAACTTTGTCTAAAATTTTGGCTTAGAGGTACATGAAATGAGGGTATAAAAATATAAATACATGAAATGGAAGCAAAGAATATATGAAATGTTCGATTTTTAGTTTGGTTAATTTTGGTTAACTATAGGTATAAAAGTAATAGAAATACTATATTCAAATTAAAAAGAATAATGCTCGTTTTTGTGGTTGATTTTTTAGATAATATTAACGTACGAAAAAATTATGGTCGATTAAAACGTCGACAAAAATGAGCAGGTCGTCACGTTATTTTCAAATGATTTTAAAACATATTTGTTAAAAAGTTATGATAGGATTAAATAAAAGTATTATAATTTTGTAGGGGATGAGAGAAAAGTGTAACTACTAACTAAAATTGAGGGAATTAAAGTGTAACTAAAATGAGAGACTAAAGTGTAAAAGTGTTTCAATGACTATTTTACCCTCATTTTAAGGTTGTTAATGAAAATAAAGTTCTTAACTTTTAGGTAGCTTAAACTACCCTTACCTCATGCATTATAATATAGTATAAGGTTATATTGGAAACTCTTGTTATAGTGAAAACTTTGGAAACTATAACTTCCCGAGCTTTTTAGGGCCTGAAAATTTTACAGTATGTAATATACATGATATTACATGCCCTAAAATTTTCAGGCCCTAAAAAGCTTGGGAAGTCAGAGTTTCCATAGTTTTCACTATAACAAGGGTTTTCTCTGGATCCTAACCCTATATATATATATATATATATATATATATATATTGGGTTATTTTGAGAACCATGTTGAGTTGAGAGAACCATAGGAACCATTGTGAGCCATTGATCTTATGAAATCAATGGTTAAGATTACATCTTAAGGGTTTTGTCTTCACATGTTATTTTAAAAATAATAAAGTACAATTAGGGGTGTTTTAGTAAAAACACCATGGAAAGAGAAATAATTAATATAAAACTATACTAATTTTTTATTTAATTATTCAAAATATCATATTTTTTATTTATATTTTTATAAGACTTGTATAGTACATAGAGAAATGGATTTGATAAGGTTACCTTCAATATCGAAACACATTCCCGATGTAGATCAGAGGGTAGCATTCGATTTGTAGTTCACAGCAGTTGTTCAAATCTTCTGTTGGCTAGTGGTGGCTCCAATATAAAGGTCACATGGTAGCAAAAAGGGTTTGCAGTAATTGAGTCGACGATAGCAGCCCGTGCTTTCAAGAATCCTACGCGATGGTGAAGGTTTCTAGTGACATTAAAATCTAGCTGGAATAACCCAACGCATGCAGCAAACTGGCAGAGCTAGTAGCGATCAAGAGAGGGTGACTAGGTGGGAGTTGTATGTGGAACGAGATAGCGGTTATTCTTAAAGGAATTTAGCAACGTCTTAGTTACTCATAATATTCTCAACGGTTACTCCTGTTAACAAGAAATATACCAAGGGTCACCACACTTTAAAAGGTTGTCCCATAATATTCTCAATGGTTACTCTCTTTAACAACTTATAACTTCTGGTCATAAAGTGAGATACTGAATGCATTAAACCTCTAAACAACTTATAACTTATGCTAAGGTTAGAATGCCTAAAAGACTGATATACCGCTATGAACTTTTTAACAAATGCATCAACTATTTGTACCTTGAGCAATTAAGAGTGTAATTACTTAAATTTTGAAAGAATCCCTCCTAAATTCTTTATAATATAGTATAGATATAGATAGATAATTGCGTAAGAAAACATAGAATTCATGATGATAAAAAAGTACTAAAAAGTCAAGAATCAAAATCAAGGGAATAAAAACATAAAGAGATAGCACGTATTGAGTCTTATAAACAACATGTAGCAAAATGCTTTATACGTATAAAAATTGGTACTTAATATAACAGAGATTGTTATTTTACTGAATGAATTCCATTGCCTTGATAATCTGTACAATATATAGAAGGTCATTGACCCATACATAAGGAAACAATTTAATGCTATACAATCAATCTATTTTGTCAATCAATCTTGCATAATTAGTGGCAAGAGATATATGTGCTAATACACCCCCGCAGTCGAATCGGGAGGACGTCGGACGTTGAGACTGGACCGGAAATCGTCAAATAAGATCCGAGGCAAACCTTTGGTGAAGATATCCGCTATTTGGTACCTGGAAGGGACGTGAAGCACTCGAATACACCCCCGTTGTACCTGCTCCCGAACGAAGTGAATATCTAATTCAATGTGTTTGGTGCGCTGGTGTTGCACCGGGTTCCCCGATAAATAGACAGCACTGACGTTGTCACAATAGACTAGGGTGCCTTTAAAGAGATGATGTTTCAATTCAAGCAGGAGGTTGCGAATCCATCAGATTTCAGCCACAACATTAGCTACCCCACGGTATTCCGTTTCCGCACTTGAGCGTGAGACGGTCGCTTGTCGCTTTGATGACCAAGAAATAAGGTTATCCCCAAGATAAACACAATAACCTGAAGTGGAACGTTTCGTGTCAGGACAGCCTGCCCAGTCGGCATCCGTGTAGGCCAGAAGACTTGTGTTGGGGCGGGATTTAGAGTGAGTCCGTAGTCTGTGGTACCCTGTAAGTATCGGATGATGCGTTTAAGAGCATTCCAGTGATCGTCAGACAGAGAATGCATGTGCATGCATACTTGTTGCACAGCATAAGAAATGTCAGGACGAGTGAATGTAAGGTACTGGAGGGCACCAGCAAGACTGCGGTAAGTGGTGGGGTCATGAAACAATGGAGACGTAGTAGCACCTAGTTTAGAACCGGTGTCAACAGGAGTGGCGACTGGCTTGCACGAGTCCATAGCGGCCCTGTGAATAATTTCTTTGGCGTACGATTGCTGAGATAAAAACATACTGTTCCCGGTTCGAGTGACCGAGATTCCCAGAAAATAAGTCAGAGGACCTAAGTCCTTCATAGCAAACTCCCCAGATAAAGAACGCATGAGACGCGCGTGGAGAGCAGTAGAAGAAGTAGTAAGGATGATGTCGTCCACATAGAGGAGTAAGTAGGCCGTGTCCTTGCCATGGTGATAAATGAACAGAGATGTGTCAGATTTGCTTTGCGTAAACCCCTGCAATAAGACAAAATCAGTGAAGCGTTGATACCAGGCACGAGGGCCTGTTTCAACCCATAAAGATACTTTTTTAGCCTGCAAACAAAATTGGGGAAGCGTTGGTCTCTAAAGCCCATGGGATGGTGCATATAATCTGTCTCTGCCAAGTTACCATGAAGAAACGCGTTAGTGACATCTAGTTGATTTATGGACCATGATCTAGACAAGGCCAATGTGAGAATGAGACGTATGGTAGCCGGTTTGACAACCGGACAAAAAGTGTCCCCGCAATCAATGCCGAACTGTTGACCACAACCGTCACAGACAAGCCGGGCCTTATATCTTTCCAAAGTTCCGTCAGACCTGAACTTATGTTTGAACAGCCACATACACCGAATAACATTCATATTAGGCTGGCGAGGAACCAACTCCCAAGTCTCGTTTTTAATAAGTGCACTAAACTTGTTAGTCATGGCATTGAGCCATTCAGGTGAGGACAAGACAACCTGTGGGGACTTGGGTATTGGGGCAAAATAGGTGGTATGAAGGTTTTAGTGTTGTTTGGGTTTGGTGATACCGTCCATTGCACGTGTGCGCATGGTGCAGACCAGGTGCTGAGGGGCAGGAGGGGCGTCAGGGGTGGACTGATTTGGGATTGTGTGCATGGGAGAGACAGGTGTCGGGTTGGGCTGGTGGGTGGAGGTGATGGGATGTTGTGCCGTGTGAGTGGGCTGGGTGGTTGGGTTGGGCTGCTGGGTCGTGAGGTTGGTGGAGGTGGAATGTTGAGCGGGTGGTGAGGATGGGCTGGAGGAAGTGAAATTGGGCTGGACGTGTGGTGGAGATGGGTCGGGTGTGAGAGTGGTTGGCGAGGGATTAGTGGGGGATTGGGTGGGCTGATGTGGGTTTGGGTTTGGGTGGGCCGGTGATGTAGGTTGGATGTGATTCCAAAATAATAGGTTAAAGGTGTCATTTAGGAAGTTATAGGAGTGGGGTGTGGGTGGTAGTGAGGTTGCGAAGGGAAAAATAGTCTCTTCGAATTGTCAATGGCGAGAGACAAAGATGGTGTTGGTTGAGAGGTCTAAGCACCGGTATCCACGGTGATTAGGTGGATAACCGAGAAAGACGCACGGTTTGGAACGGTTTGCAAGTTTGTGAATGGTGGTAGAGGGTAGGAGTGGGTAGCACAAGCACCCAAACACACGAAGGTGTTCATAGGTGGGGTCACAGTGGTATAGGCGAGTGGTGGGGGATGCGAATTGTTGGTGCTTGTTGGGGATAATGTTAAGGAGGTAGGTGGCGGTTTCAAGGGCATGGTGCCAGAAGGAGGGTGGTAGAGATGATTGGGCAAGGAGTGCGCGTATCATATTGTTAATAGTGCGTATTTTACGCTCTGCCTTGCCGTTTTGAGAAGATGTGTATGGGCATGAAAAACGGAAGTGCATGCCGTTGGTGCGACAGAAATCATGGAAGGAGCGATTATCGTACTCCTTGCCATCATCGCATTGGAATTGTTTGAGTTTTCTACCAAACTGGGTTTTGATGTGGTTGTTAAAAATAGTAAAAATGGAGAAAACACTGGATTTATTGGTAAGTGGAATTGTCCAAAGAAAGTTTGTAAAGTCATCAAGAAATAAAATATAATAACGATGTCCCCCGGTGCTAGGCACGGGAGATGTCCAAAGATCACTGTGAATTATATCAAAAGGTAAAGAAGTACGATTACATGTATCAAAAAATGGAAAACGAACACTTTTACCAAACACATAAGCTTGACATAATGTTTTGGTATTTTTATTAAATGAACTAGAAACAGGTAAAGATAACGAATGCAAAGTTGAGAAGCCTGGGTGCCTAAGGCGTTGATGCCAACGATCTTGGGTGATGGTCATAAAAGCCGTGGATGTTGTTTGAGTAGGAAGTGGAGCAGTCAGTGGGTAGAGGTCACCCGAGCTATTGCATCGTAGGAGGTGTGCCTTGGTCTTGAGATCCTTCACAGTAAAACCGAAAGGGTCAAATTCAATGGATAATAAATTATCAGTGGTAAGTTTGCGGATAGAGATAAGGTTTTTGATTAGGTTGGGGGCATAAAGGACGTTGTTTAATTTAAAAGGTGGAAAGGGCGGGGGTAGGATCAGGTTACCTTGTCCAATCACAGGAATGGTCATGCCATTTCCAACAACAATAAATTTGTTAGTACAAGTATTAAAATTAGACGGGGAGTCAGTACCTTGAGGAGATTTCATATGACCCGATGCCCCTGTGTCCACGAATCCTTGTGGGTCTGGTTGGTTGAGAGACAAGGCATACAGAGCCTGTTGAATATCAGTTGGAGACAAAGTGGTTGTGTATGCTTGGTCCGGTGCAGCCCCTAAAATACGTGCAGAAGATTGGTTAAATTGTGGGGCGGATGGATATGGACACGGTGGTGTGTTCGGCTGTGGGGACCAAGATTGCCGAGTGTTATTGAGGAGGGAACTCCACTGATTTGCAGCCCACGAGTTGGGGAAGACAATATACGGATGTTGTGGAGAGGGACCGTATGAACGGCCGCCGCATGATGGGTTTCGGCCGCGTCCTCATATCCTGCCGCGGCCCCTGCCACGGTTGGAGGCAGAACTAGTAGTCGAGTCCGCAGGCTGATTGGTAGTTGTAGCAGCCAAGGCAGTGGCCGAAGAGGCGGCTGCCCGGGCGGAGAGGGCTTTCTTGGTTGTTTCAGCCATTGTAAGTCGAGAGTGACACTCGCTAAAGGGTGGGAGTTGTAACATTCGCATTTAATAATTATACGTTACATATAATTTGGATTAAACGACAAGTTCTATTATTAAAATTTACATTTAATTATTTTGTAGCTTTTTAAATATATATATTTATATATAAAGATTTTTAATTATGATAATAATACATTAAGTTAAAAAAAAACTAATGTGTTAATCAAACCCAACAAACTAACAAACTCAGCCCAAACCCCTTTGTCTTTTTCATTTTCTGAAGCCCAACTAATACCCGGCCCACACCCTAACCCAGCCCAACAGCCATCAGGCCCAAGCCCCCTTACCCTCTTGGCTTCCCCCTTATCAAAAAAATAAAAATGTTGCTCCAGACAAGATTCGAACCGGAGACCCTCAATACACAGCACACGCGCACCAACCAGCTGACCTAGAAGCCCTACCTGTTTTAAATCCAACCCAATTAATATAAATGGCCTTCTAAGATTAACTCTGCTGATTCTCTGCTCCTGCGAGCTGCTGTACGCGACAAATCTCAGCCCTTTTACCATTGTTTGACTCTTGATTGATGCTATATATGGACACAATTGACTCGCCTAACGACTAACATTAAATCCCCGCGTCCATTACACGTCAATTACGATTAAATTGACCCAATTACGCGTTTATCATTAAATCTTGGTCAAACATTCTAAGTTGTATAATCCGTAAGAATTAGTATAAATTTGACAACCCATGACAACCTAACAGTGCCGAAACACAATACTATACCCTCAATTTCTGTAAACTAACGATCTTTAATCAAGAATTAGCTCGTGTTTGACTTCGTGTTTGACTGCGAAATTGAGAAGCTTTGCGTCTGGTATGTTTCGATTCTTTCTTTTTGTATGTTAATCGGCCCTTTCCTGACCAAAACCCCATGTTTAATCGGGTTCAATCATAGTATATACTCGAATTGATGTTTTAGGGTTCTTAGGGGAAGACGATACGCGTACTGATCATGTTAAAAGTTTTCAGAAACGTTTTTAAACCAACATTTGATCCAGATCAGTTGGTAAAACCTTATGCTTGGGCCGCCCCTGGTCAAGGGTTCGAGCCCTAGCAGCTACAACAATTATTCTTTTTGATCTATATATATATATACATTCACTTATATGTTTCTTTTTTTTAATTAGTTTTAAAATACTAAAACTCTTTTATAAATTCTACAAAAATTATATTATGTTAATCTGATGAAAAAGTTCAACACCCAATTTTTAGTTTTCAAAAATTTATTTATTTAATATATATAATAAATAAATCAAGTTTATTCCATTTTATTTATAAAAATCTATAAAAATATCAAAACGATCTTATTAATTTCCACAAAAATTATTTTAAGTTTTTATAACATTAAGCTTTTCAGAAATGATTTTTAATTCAGAAAAATCATTTATTTTATATTTTTAATCAATTTTTGTTAGTTTTAATCATAATTAAATCATAATAAATCCAATTTTTAATATTTTTGCACCAAAATTTTATACAAATTATTTCTGATCATTTAGAACAGAAATATAATTTTTAAACTAAAAATTCTTTAATTTTAGTATTTTTAAATATTAAAGTTAAAGTTTGACAATTTGTAATAAATAGATTTTAAAAATCTATTTTAAGGAAAATAATTTTGTAAAAATTATTTTTATACTTTAAACACATTCTTGTGACTATCTTAGATTTAAAACTTATAAAAAGATTTTTGGTTATTTATTTACTAAATTTCTCTCAATTGACGAATATTTTTAATAATAATCAAACAAGTATTTATCCCCAATTCGAAGCCCTAGAACTTATACATTTGTAGACTTGGTAGACTTAGACATATTTATTGCCTTATTATAGGGTGATACTTGATACATTTGGGCAACACCATTATCCAATTTTTCAACAGATATAACATTTTACCAAGGTGAGTTTTACATAGCCCCTTTTCTATTTATCACCATTTTTGGGGTGAAACATGTTACAACATCATTTATGCAATTCAATCATCAATGTGTCTATGTGTTTTCTATGTTGCATTATGTCTTGAACATGATTAGAGTAAGCACCATTCTAGCATAATCATTAACTCCGTACAAGCCGGCGGTAAACATTGATAGATCTATTGGACTGACAATCCCACCCGGATACGTGCCTCCTACAAAGGTAGCGTGGGTGTTTGTTATCGTATAACATATTCAAGTGGACCATGAGCGTATGGTATGTATCACAATATAACAGTCATCAGGGTTGGTTATGCACTCGATTTATTTCTAGTATGTTCTCACATATGGACTAGATTGACATGACACATGAATTGCACAACATTTTTATTCAATCATCAAAAAAAACCTATGTAATTCTCACCAACTTTTGTTGACCCAAAACCTTTTCAACTTAACATGTTTCAGGTTCTATTTGCTTGAAGATTTGAGTTAATGCTTGAAGATGTGTGCATAGTATTATTCATTTTGATGTACGAATTTTTGTAGAACAATTGTATGTAATTTATTTAAATCATTTAATGAAATTTATTATTCACCATGAGCTACTGAACAATCATCAATACGTGGCACCCCGATGTTTCCGCCATCGGTTGGGGTGTTACAGGAGTGGGTCCCGATTCTGCAATACCGTGGATATGCTCTCATAGGATTCAGTTAGTACAGCCAAGAGTTGCGTGACAAGGCGTTGGTTATCGACGGGAGCCCCAACACCAGTTAATTGGCCAGCAAGGTTTTTGGCCTGCTAACAGTACGCAACCATGTTTGGGAAGGCTTCAAGTTGTAGGTTTGAAAATTGTTGTTGAAGATGGATTTGACGGGCGCTTTGGTTATCGTTGAAGTGGTTCGCGATGGCAAGCCACGCTTCATAGGCAGTCTGGCCAGGGACAATAATGATGTGAAGAAGGGGTTTGGAGATGGTACCATATATCCACTGCAAAACGATGGCGTCAAGCAGGTGTAACATCGCAAAAATTTTTCCTAAATTTTGTATAGGTAAAAACCACCACTTTATTTGTATTAAACTACTTTCGTACAAAAGTAACCATGTCAAATTTATATCAAAATATTTTTTTAAATAATAATAATAATAATAATAATAATAATAATTATAATAACAATAATCTATGGAAGTTAGTTTTAAACCAATCATACTAAACCCATTCTTTGTTATTATTTCGGAGCCCAAATCAAAAGCCCAACCCCCCCTTTCTTTAAAACCTGCAGCCTACCAAACCCAACCCAACACCCTTGAGCCCAACAGCTGACCGGCCCAAACCACTCCTCCTCTCTTCCCTGTTGAATTCGCGTAAAAAAAAAGGGGAATATTTCTTGTTGAATACGGGAATCGAACCCGCACCACATCAACAAACACACAACACCTCAAAACCAACTGAGCTACAGCTCATTTCTGTTATAACTCCAACCCGAAATATATATAAGGGCTATCTAATATGCCTACCTTCTTCCTCCTCTGCTCTCCCGACTGTTCCGATCTATTTCCGGTAAGTCCCGGAAATTCCGGCGACTTACCATTCCCACTATACGCGTTTTTTTAGCTATAATAATTGTGACATATAGTCCACCACCGACACCTCTGCACATTTAATAAGCCTTAATTATCGTTTAATCACGAGCCATAAATCCGGCCATTAGCACCAAGGTTTCCAATCCGTCGCATACCCATGGTTGTATAAATAGGACCCTTAAAACGATATCAGTATCACACGCAAACCTGTTTCCACTTGAAAGTCCACCAAAGAAACCACGTTCGTTCACCTTGAGGCTCTTCGGCGTGCACGGTCCGGCCACCTCTCCCCGCCTTCGTTCGTGCCGTGATAGGGTAAGATTCCTGTGCCGTTTCGTTTGTTATTATCCATAGTATAAAAGCCCCACAATTATCTGGATTAACAGAGCCTTAAACGGGTTCAATTGAATTCAAATGGAAACTAGGGTTCTTAGGGTAATGATTTGGGGAAGATGATTTACTAAAGCTTTGTTTATATATATTTTGAAATCAACTATAAACACAAAACGTGATTCAGATCAGATGGTTCAGACTGCTGTTGTTTAGCGAAAGGTCACGGGTTCGATCCCTGCCATGAACAATTCTTTTTGTTCTTTCTTTCTTTCTTTTTCTTTTTATGCTTATATAAGTATTATTATTCTTTTAAAATTTGTTTTAAAATACTAAAACTCTTTTATAAATTCTACAAAAATTATTTTATGTTATTCCGGTGGAAAAGTTTAACATACAATTTTTAGTTTTCCAAAATTTATTTATTTAATATATATATAATAAATAATTCAAATTTATTCTATTTTATTTATAAAATTCTATAAAAATATCAAAACAATTATATAAGTTTCCACAAAAATTATTCTAAGTTTATATAACATTAAACTTTTCTGAAATGATTTTTATTTCTGAAAAATCATTTATTTAATGTTTTTAATCAATTTTTGTTAGTTTTAATCATAAATAAATCATACTAAATTCATTTTTCAATATTTTTGCACCAAAATTTTATATAAATTATTTCTATTTATTTGGAACAGAAATACAATTTTTAATTTAATAAATTCTTTATTTTAATATTTTTAAATATTAAAGTTATAATTTGACAATTTGAAATAAATAGATTTAATATTCTATTTTTAAGAAAATAATTTTATAAAAATTATTTTCATACTTAAAACTTTATATTGTGACCATCTTTACTTTAAAATTTACAAAAAGATTCTTGTTTATTTATTTATCAAATTTCTCTTATTTATTAAACATTTTATTTATTAATCAAACGAACACTTATCCCCAATTCGAAACCCTAGAAAATATTTGTAGACTAGAAAGACTTAGACATATTTATTACCTTAATTATAGGGTAATACTTGGCATCGTTGGGCAACACACACTCTATTTTCACGAGACATAACATTTTGCTAAGGTGAGTTTACATAGCCCTTTTTTTCTGTTTTACATTTTGGGGTGAAACATGTTTAAACATTTTATACACTATCATTTACTCATTCTTACATTATTGAAATTTGTGATTCAATTACACTATCATTTACTAATTCTATCATTTGACTGTAACAAAAAGACACACTACAATCATTAACATTGATCAAGCCGCTTGTTTAGATTATAGCGCTATAGGTCTGACAAACCCATCCCCCCGCATAAATTCAGGGATGATCGATAACAGTAACAACATTAAACTAACTTGCGAGTTAGTCCTCAGTCGACACAAGGTTTGATTGTACAAAGACGCATTGTTACATGTCGGACTCATACTCTATCATCATACAACTGTGATTGTTGTACAAACTATTGTTATCAATTAATTTCAAAAACCTATGTATTCTCACCAACTTTTGTTGACCCAAAATATTTTCAAACTTAACATGTTTCAGGTTCTACTTGTTTGAAGATTTGAGTTAATGCTTGAAGATGTGTGCGTAGTATTATTCATTTTGATGTACGAATTCTTGTAGAACAATTGTATGTAATTTATTTAAATCATTTAATGAAATTTATTATTCACCATGAGCTACTGAACAATCATCAAAACGTGACATCCCGGTGTTTCCGCCATCGGTTGGGGTGTTACAGATTGGTATCAGAGCCATGGTTATAGGGAATTAGGATATTAGAAAAATAATCTAGTCTATAACCATAGGAATATAACCAGTATTTGCTCCTTTTACTTGCTATTCTCTATCTCCCTCCTACTTCTTATCCCTACTCTCATCCTTACAAGAAGGTTGCTCTCCATCATTGGATCTACTCTTAGACTAATAGGACAAAATCCTTAGGTTTAGCCTGAACCACCTTGAGATCTCGTCGAAATTCATGATTTTAATAACGAACACGTGCAATCTGGAAGGGTGAACGCCTGTATTCTGAGTCTTCTGTCTAGGCTGGCATTGCGCATATATCTCAATCAGACGAGGGACCCGGATGCCTACCTGGGAATTCTCGGGATGAGTGTTCAGTTATAGGCTAAAGCATGTCTTCATTATGTTATTAGAATCTAGAATCTTTGATAAGCCAACGCTTTCGTTTATTCGTTTTAATTAATGAATAAATGATTACATTCCTTATATTACCTCATTCATTTCATTGTGTCTCCTACAGATCATGCCTCCACGTCGCAGCACTCGCAATAACAGTGGTGGAAACCAAGAGGAAAGTAGCAACAACCACAACAACAACAATAACAACAACAACAATGGCGTTGATGCCCAACTAGCTGCTATCATTTCTCAACAAATGGCGCAACAGATCGCGACTCTGGTTCCTAACTTACTGGCTCAAGTCATCCAGATGAACGGTAACGGCAATGGCAATAGAAACGGAAACGGCAATGGAAACGGCAACGGAAACCACAATGGGAACGGGAATGGAAACGGGAATGGTCTCCCAGCTTGCACTCTCAAACACATTAATACCTGTAATCCCCCTAAGTTCAGTGGAGATGAAGGAGCTACTGGTCTTCTACAATGGTTCGAGGGTATTGAGAATACCTTCATTAACAGTGAATGTCCCGATAACTTTAAGGTCCGTTATGCTATGAGTGTTCTTCACAAACGAGCACTCACTTGGTGGAATGAGGAAAAGCGCACCCGCGGAGCTGAAGTTGCACTTGCTATGACCTGGGATCAAGTCAAGGAGATAATGAAAGCCGAGTTTTGCCCACGTAACGAGGTCAAGAAATTAGAGGACGAGTTCCACACCCTTGCTCAGGATAGTGGGGAAAACCTTGCTTATAATACCCGTTTCCATGAGCTCAGTCTGTTGTTGCCACATAAGGTCACTCCGCTACCGGTGGCCATTGAGAAATATATCGGTGGTTTACCCATGCAGATTCAGGACACGGTGTGGGGAAGGAACCCTGCTACCCTCGAAGAGGCCAAACGTCTAGCAGCTACCTTAACTGACAATCACGTAAAGAATGGTACCTTAGCTCCGAAAGGCGAGAAAGCAAGTATTGTAGCCGCGGTAACTACTGAGAACCAGAAACGTAAGGCCAGGGATCCTGATGTCAACCTCACTATACAAGCTTCTAACAAGAAACCCTATATAGGAAACTTTCCATTGTGTAACACATGCAAACGACATCATCCCACTGCTTCGGCGTGTCGCTTGTGCACCAATTGTGGTAAGTATGGACATCTAGTCAACACATGTCGCGAGACACCAAATCCTAACGCCAACCAACCCACCAACCCTGCTCAGGCTGCTAATCCTAATCGATACAACTATGGTCAGTGCTATGAATGTGGAGACCCAAATCACTTCCGTAACCGATGCCCTAAACTAAATCGAGATCAAGACCCTCCAGCTACCTAATAGCAAGCTCCACCATTTGAATGTTATTTGCTTTTTATTTATATGTACTAACGCTATTTGATTCAAGTAATAAATTCTAGTATTGAAATTTTTGTCTGAGAGTTGTTTAATCATAACACTTGAATGCATGCTTGTGAACTAATTGTTATATCAATATCTAAATCTATACAACTACAACTCATATACTATACTCGTTATGCTTATAAACTTGCTTGCATAAACATATTATCAATTTGCAATTTATGTGTATAATAATTACTACACTTAAGAGGATAAAGTACTTGCTCAACAGTTAGTTGAGTAACAAATAACCTACTCAACGATTGGTAGAGGTCATTGTAACATCGCGAATTTCCCATAATTTTTTTTTGATAAAAAGAATGTATTGTTTTAAACAATATATGTTTTAAATACCTTAAACTAATAATTATTTGTATCTCGACACTTTTGTACGTTTTAAAAATATTTCGAGTCACTTTCGGGCTTATATAATCATATTATGAATTTAGAATAATATAGTTTTAGGGAAATAATTGCCAAAAAAAGATTTGTGTGCACCGGGACTCGAACCCGCGTCCACAGCCAACCAACACACAGTGACAACCAACTGAGCCAACTATCATCTTGTGTAGTATTTCAGAAGAAAATAAACTTAACACATTCCTTAAATTGATTAGTCAAAGTCTTAGTCAAACAGTCAAAGTCTTAGTCAAATAGTCAATTCATCATAAAACCTTACTTTATGGTGTTGACCAATTTTAATGGCTAATTGACTCCAAAACTAGTATAAAAACCCACCTATGACCCATTATACTTTGCACCTCTAAATCGATTGTTTCAATCCGATTAAACTTTCCCTCATACCTTTCTTCTATAGTCTATTACTTCTACAATTGAAGCTTTGATTATAAGCTCTTGTAATTGGCGAATTGGAAGCTTGATATTCTTTCTTTTTCGTTTTCTTCAATTTGGACTAGCTACGTTGTTGAGTATTTGGGATTCGCCTCGCATACATTCACAACACTTAGAGGATAATTCACCTTAGCCAATGTGAGTTTACATAGCCCCTTTTTCTGTTTTACATTTTTGGGGTGAAACATGTTTAAACATTTTATACACTATCATGTACTCATTCTTACATTGTTGAAACTTATGATTCAATTACACTATCATTTACTCATTCTATCATTTGACTGTAACAAAAAGACACAGTACAATCATTAACAATGATCAAGCCGCCTGTTTAGATTATAGCGCTATAGGTCTGACAAACCCATCCCCCCGCATAAATTCAGGGATGATCAATAACAGTAACAACATTTAACTAACTTGCGAGTTAGTCCTCAGTCGACACAAGGTATGATTGTACAAAGACGCATTGTTACATGTCGGACTCATACTCTATCATTATACAACTGTGATTGTTGTACAAACTATTATTATCAATTATGCTCGAAAACCTATGTATTATCACCAACTTTTGTTGACCCAAAATATTTTCAAACTAAACATGTTTCAGGTTCTACTTGCTTGAAGATTTGAGTTAATGCTTGAAGATGTGTACATAGTATTATTCATTTTGATGTACGAATTCTTGTAGAACAATTTTATGTAACTTACTTATTTCATTTAATGAAATTTATTATTCACCATGAGCTACTGAACAATCATCAACACGTGACATCCCAATGTTTCCGCCATCGGTTGGGGTGTTACAGATTGGTATCAGAGCCTTGGTTATAGGGAATTAGGTTATTAGAAAAATAATCTAGTCTATAACCATAGGATTATAATCAGTACTTGCTCCTTTTACTTGCAACCCTACTTGTTTCTATTCTCTATGTCCATCCTACTTCTTATCCCTACTTTAGTCCCTACAAGAAGATTGTTCTCCATCACAAGATCTACTCTTAGACTAATAGGACAAATCCTCAGGTTTAGCCTGAACCACCTTGAGATCTCGTCGAAGTTCTAGAATTTTAATAACGAACACGTGCAATCTAGAAGGGTGAACGCCTGTATTCTGAGTCTTCTGTCTAGGCTGGCATTGCGCATATATCCCAATCAGACGAGGGACCCGGATGCCTACCTGGGAATTCTCGGGATGAGTGTTCACTTATAGGCTAAAGCATGTCTTCACTATGTTATTAGAATCTAGAAGTTTTGATAAGTCAACGTTTTCGTTTATTCGTTTTAATTAATGGATAAATGATTACACTCACTTTCCTTAAACTAAGCTCTAAAATCTCAAAATTTTACAGCTTAAATCAATCTCATTTCATAACCATCTATGGATTTCACAATCACACTGCACCTTACCATCTTAACCACTTTTTAAATATTCAACACCCTACCCAAATCATATTATTTCATTTCTCCACATGTTACTTAGTTTTAAAAACTATAACTTCATACCTTAGCACAAACTAAAGATTTCTAAATCCTGTTGTATTTTCATTACCTAATAACTTTACAAAGTACATATTTTTGTCAAAAGATGTCCTCAAACTTAAATTCAATTGTTTATTTATTGACGTAACAAACAATTTTCTATATAATGCTTTAAACTATTAAAAATCACTTAATAGAACCTTGATCTTCAAAACCTAATGTCATGTTTAAAATCTCCAACTAACGGGAATATTTTAATCCAAAGCCCACTTAGCTTGTACTATTTAACAACTTTTGCTTTATGTATAAAACCAATTTTGAAAATAAGATTTTTTTTTATCCATAGGAATAATATCTAGTCTCTAAATTCTCCATCGACACTCACTCATTTTCAACTTGTTCAAATTTTTACAATATTTGGCATATACCACAATCATGTTTTCTTATACACTTGATTATAACCTTTGATCCAAACCCCAAAATTTACACTGCTACATAATCTCCTTACTATAAAATAAACTCTTTATCAACTATCTTCACATTCACTATCTCTCACAACCTTGATTCTGCTTCAAGATTTTTCATCATCCTCTCAAGAACTAAATTCATATCCTTCACCTTCTCAAACATGAACTAGTTACCCATGATAACCAAACTATTGAAACTTGGTTGTGTGTTGCATCAAACTTAATCCTTAGTTATACATGAGGATTCGATTATCTACCATATTTAAACATTTGATACTAGAAATCATGGAATGTAAACTATTTGCTATAGACACACGTAGAGTCATTAACCTTGTCTAGGACAACACTATTACAACTCGCATGCTATGCTTGATACTTGATTGTTTATATGTACATATTATCAATTTGCAATTTATGTGTGAAATAATTGGTACACTTAATCAAACAACTGGTAGAGGATGAAGTACTTGCTCAACAGTTAGTTGAGTACCAAATAACCTACTCAACGATTGGTAGAGGTCATCATGCCTGCTCAACAATCGGTAGAGGTTCTTACTCACTGACTGGTAGAAGTCTTTTTCCTACTCAACAGTTGGACTCATTTTTGGATACATTGTAAACGATTCAATCACAAGGTTATTTTGCATTACTTACATGTGTGTTTAGAGTCATAGAAGGACACAAAACCCTAATGTAAGGTAAATTGGTGATTGCGGTCCGGAACGTAATCATGAATTTACATGTACGTTAATGTAGTGTGAAATTCTAATAAGGTTTTAGTAGTTCATTTGGTTTTCATATAGCCAATCAATTCATGCATTTCTTATAAGATTCCTAAAACATAAGTTTAGTATTTTGCTAGATTCTTATGCTTCTTGCTACTTCAGACGAACCTAATCCAATCCTTAAAACTCACATCTCAAACCTCTTATCCAAATTATTCGAAACAAATTATTCTATTACCTATAAATTCATGTCGTGCCTTAACCCAAACCACAGCTGCATAAATTTCTACCTAATCAACCTCAAACGCGTGTTTTTAATAACTTCGGGACGAAGTTTCCAAAAGTAGGGGAGACTGTAACATCGCGAATTTCCCATAATTTTTTTTTTGATAAAAAGAATGTATTGTTTTAAACAATATATGTTTTAAATACCTTAAACTAATAATTATTTGTATCTCGACACTTTTGTACGTTTTAAAAATATTTCGAGTCACTTTCGGGCTTATATAATCATATTATGAATTTAGAATAATATAGTTTTAGGGAAATAATTGCCAAAAAAAGATTTGTGTGCACCGGGACTCGAACCCGCGTCCACAGCCAACCAACACACAGTGACAACCAACTGAGCCAACTATCATCTTGTGTAGTATTTCAGAAGAAAATAAACTTAACACATTCCTTAAATTGATTAGTCAAAGTCTTAGTCAAACAGTCAAAGTCTTAGTCAAACAGTCAAAGTCTTAGTCAAATAGTCAATTCATCATAAAACCTTACTTTATGGTGTTGACCAATTTTAATGGCTAATTGACTCCAAAACTAGTATAAAAACCCACCTATGACCCATTATACTTTGCACCTCTAAATCGATTGTTTCAATCCGATTAAACTTTCCCTCATACCTTTCTTCTATAGTCTATTACTTCTACAATTGAAGCTTTGATTATAAGCTCTTGTAATTGGCGAATTGGAAGCTTGATATTCTTTCTTTTTCGTTTTCTTCAATTTGGACTAGCTACGTTGTTGAGTCTTTGGGATTCGCCTCGCATACATTCACAACACTTAGAGGATAATTCACCTTAGCCAATGTGAGTTTACATAGCCCCTTTTTCTGTTTTACATTTTTGGGGTGAAACATGTTTAAACATTTTATACACTATCATGTACTCATTCTTACATTGTTGAAACTTATGATTCAATTACACTATCATTTACTCATTCTATCATTTGACTGTAACAAAAAGACACAGTACAACATTAACAATGATCAAGCCGCCTGTTTAGATTATAGCGCTATAGGTCTGACAAACCCATCCCCCCGCATAAATTCAGGGATGATCGATAACAGTAACAACATTTAACTAACTTGCGAGTTAGTCCTCAGTCGACACAAGGTTTGATTGTACAAAGACGCATTGTTACATGTCGGACTCATACTCTATCATCATACAACTGTGATTGTTGTACAAACTATTGTTATCAATTAATTTCAAAAACCTATGTATTCTCACCAACTTTTGTTGACCCAAAATATTTTCAAACTTAACATGTTTCAGGTTCTACTTGATTGAATATTTGAGTTAATGCTTGAAGATGTGTGCGTAGTATTATTCATTTTGATGTACGAATTCTTGTAGAACAATTGTATGTAATTTATTTAAATCATTTAATGAAATTTATTATTCACCATGAGCTACTGAACAATCATCAAAACGTGACATCCCGATGTTTCCGCCATCGGTTGGGGTGTTACAGCAGGGACCATAGAGCATCGGCTTCGGCCTTGGCTGCGAGAGCCTTGGCCGCCTCCGGGTCAGAAGAGGATCCGGTAGGTGTAGTGGTTACAGGCCGTGGCTGAAGGTGGTCGTACACTTGGTACGCGCGACAATGCACCTCGAAGAGGGCTGTCCATGTGGTAAAAAGGGAATATTCATCTTCCAGAATGAGAGGGATGATGTTTTTAATATTACTAACTGTCATGGCAGGGTGTATCTTGGGATCCATAGCAGGTTTGAGGGGAAAAAGAAACAGGTGGGGCTACAGAAAGAAACGGGCAGAAGGGGTGAAGAGGGGCTGCGGAAAAGTGTGGAGAAAATAAAAGGCAGAAGGAAGGAGGGCTGGGTGACAGAAGGTGATGAAGGGGCAGGATCAATGTGCAGAGCCGGATAGAAGGTGACCGTTGATAGGGCTGCAACGGTCAGGGCGGCTGCTGGCTGCGATGATACCATATAAGAGAGATTGTTATTTTACTGAATGAATTCCATTGCCTTGATAATCTGTACAATATATAGAAGGTCATTGACCCATACATAAGGAAACAATTTAATGCTATACAATCAATCTATTTTGTCAATCAATCTTGCATAATTAGTGGCAAGAGATATGTGTGCTATTACTTAAAACCAAAATCACCTCTAGTTTTGAAAATCTTTATAAAAGTATAAGGAGATGATGAGACCTTTCACATTATCCCTGGTGATCTCGAATCCATATTTTGCCATTTAGAGACAATATTAATCCTACCTGTCATAAATCCACCAACTCATTTTTTCCATTAACTCAGTTTCATGGTTAAAAAAACTATTTGACCAACTAAATCAAGATTCCTAAAAAATACTAATTAACATCACAATGTTTGCATATCAAGCTTCAATGAAATGCCATAGAGAAAAAAAAGAAAATAATAAATAAAATGAAAGATACAGAAAGGAAATAATGTTTGCGTATCAAGCTTTAATGAAATGTCATAGAGAAAAAAAAGAAAATGATAAATAGGATGAAAGATACGGTAAGGAACCTGTGATGATAGAAGGGTTTTGAGTCGAGAAACCAAAGAATTACGTTTGGTGATTTATGTGGTGATTCTTGTTGTTGTTGACCCCATATATATATATATATATATATATATATATATATAATATAGATATATAAGAGGAAAGAGTTACTAATGAATTAATGATAATGATGATGAAAGGTTGATGATTATGAGGGGTTGAAAGGTCTCACATTTAAGATGCATCATACGTTGTATTTTGTGTTCTACTAGTTGGACATGAGGGTAGAATTGGGATAAGATTTTAGGATGTGAGATATTGGATTATGCTGAATTTACTATTATACCCTTCTAAGAGTGTTAAATGTCCATAAAGTTCCAATTATACCCTCATTATATAAACATAATTTAATTATAGATGTTGCTTGAATAGTTGGATGCTTGACAAAATTACAATCTTGGCCATCACTCCTCATTAATAATATAATATAATATAGATATTTCTAATTGTGTTATGTGGATTAATCTAGGCCACTAAATGGGTTTTCGGGAGTTTCTTCAAATTTCAAGGTTTCTTCCCAATACTTCCTCTCTCTCTCTCTCTCTCTCTCTATATATATATATATATATATATATATGTGTGTGTGTGTGTGGGGAGGTTCAAATACAAAGTAATGAAAACGTGCGAAGTGTTCGAAGGAATCTCCAGCTTCTATTTTGACGTGGTTAATTTTCACATGGGAGGATATTTTTGTCTTTTTTACTTCTTAACTCATAAACCCACTTCCCCTATGATTATTAAACGGCTATAACTTTTTCATACGATAATATTTTTTTTTTTTAAATTACGCCGTATTAATGAGCGTTTTGTTCTCTTTAATTCGAGTAGCCAAGTGTTATACTTTTCTTAATTTTCAAAAACAGGTACGTAATTTCACATTCAAGTATCTGGTACGTGATTTTAGGTGTAGACCCAACTATGTGAATCTGGTACGTGATTTTAGCTATAGGGGTTTCTGATACATGATTTTAAGTGTAAGGTCAAATGTGGGCATCTGATACGTGATTATGGGTATAGTACGTATGTTAGTTATAAGACTAATCTTGGCATATGGTACGTGATTCTAGTTGTATAACCAATTGTGTACCATATGCCAAGATTAATATATAACTAAAATTACGTACCAGACCCAAAAATCATGTACAAGATTACATAATACTTAAAATCACGTACCATATACAGTATAAACATAGAGGGTGTTTGGGATTGCGTTTTGAATCTGATTTTTAGATTATTGCGTTTTGAAAACGCAGATAATCAGTTTTTAGTGTTTGGATTGCGTTTTGAAAACGCAGATAATCAGTTTTTTAGGCTAGCAAAACGCAATAATCTATAAGTAGCTCCACCCCTGCTTTTCCAAAACGCATAATCTGTTTTAAATAATCAAATCCCAAACACCCCCATAGAAAGGTATATCGTATTTTGTATTTTAAGTTCACGTACATAATAACCACATTAGTCATACACATAGAGATAATACTTAAAATCACATACCATATACAACATATACATAGAATGGCGTATCATCTTCCATATTTTAAAATTACGTACAAAATAACCACATTAGTCATACACATAGAGATAGAATTACGTATCAGATGCTCACATTTAGCCATACACATAAAATCACGCATTAGATACTCTTCAACTAAAATCACGTACCACATTCCCATAGTTTGGCTTACACCTAAAATCACGTACCAGATACTTGAATGTGAAATTACGTACATGTTTTTGAAAATTAAGCAAACTATAGCACTGGGCTACTGAAATTAAAGATAACGAAACGCTCGTTAATTTGGTGTAATTTTTTTTAAAAAAATATTACTGTATGAAAAAGTTATACCCGTTTAAAAATCATGGGGGAAGTGGGTTTATAGGCAATTGACGAAAATACCCTTTTGTTTCTTTGTATAATTAATTATAGAGTAAATTACTATTTGCGTTCCTGTGTTTTGATGGTTTTAACTACTTGAATCCAAAATCAAAATGCTTAACTACCTGAATACCTGATTTTTCTATTTATAACTATATGATTCCATTTAACTAACTCCATTCATCAACTCTATTAGTTAGAAGAACATTTTAGTCATTTATATCTGAGGTACAAGTTTATAATTCAAAAGATATTTAAAAATAAATTTACTATTTTATTATTATTTATTATTATTATTATTATTATTATATGAACATATATATGTATATATGTTACGCTATACACAAAGAGAACCACCACCACTACACTTCCTACCACAGCCAACACACCTCCACCGCACCCCCACCACACCTCCGCACCACCCACCTCCATCGTATCACAACCATCGTCCATCGCCATGGTTGCCAACCCTTAACGATGTTTGATTTGCAATTTCCGTGTTCATTTAAAGATCTGAACAATCAACTGTCGTCCCCCACCACCACCGCACCGGTAGTTTTGTTATGATTGGTGCAGATATTTGAGGTTTATTGTGGTTGCAGTGGTGGTGTTGATGTTGAGTTGGGAGACGAACAGAGAGAGATAGAGATGATGTTTATGGTGGTGTTGGTGATGAGTTGGGATAATACAAAGAGAGGGGGAGAGAGAGAGAGATCTGTGTTGGTAGGCGACAGAATCAGTTATGGTTTATGTGGGTTGTAGTATGTAACCAACCAGTACCCCAATTTACTAGGGATTGAACCCAACTTAAACCCCAATATTGACTCGAACCCAATATCTACCACTGCTTTTTGTTGTGAACTATTCAAGGAACCCATCAAACTGCGCAAGTTCTGTGGCACACTCCTTATCTTATTTTTGTCACCCGTATAGTGTATGTACGCTATGTCACGAACTGGTGGACCGCGTGTACTGTTTGGACTATGCCTAGTGTGTTTTTTCTATAAGGTAATTCTATACGAGTGGTGGGGGTGGTATCTTTTCAGCTTTTGTCAAAGCCAGGCGTGCTACCATTTGTTTAGAATACCTACGAGCCGACTTTGGGACATCCACATTTTCTAGTAGAAATTTTGCCAATAGAGGGTTAGGCTCGTCACATCATGGCAAAATCAGTCCGTTTTATAACTTACCCAAAATGGCAAAATTATGCAAATGTCACATCATGCATGTAAACTTTACCCAATTTGGAAACATGTTGAAATCCTTTCATAATCATCTCTAAATGCTCAGTTTAATGTGTATATAAAAACCCCCAATCATTTTATTAACATTAACAACATGCATCAAACCCTAGATCTAACAAAATCCCCAAAATAGCCAAAACATCATCATCCATCCAATTGTAACCTAAGACAATCATAAACCATTACCAATAGCAGTCCTAGATCATGATTCAATCAATAGACAACACATAACATAACATAAAACACCATTAAAACATGTTTATTTGTATGAAAACTCATGTTTAATGATAGGGTTTTGTTTAGAAAGATGTTAGAAAGGTTTTTAATCATGAAAACAACCTTAGAACAGATCTGGACCTTTGGGGTTTAATAAAAAAAAATCAAAAATGCTTAAAAAGGGTTTTAGATTAAGAATACACCTTAGATCTTCTCTTGTTTAAGATATGGAAGATGTTTGTAGGTTAGATTGTAAAAAACAAGGTCAAAAACTCCTCCCCTAGTGATTAAAGTTGAGAGAAAGCGTTTGGAGGCGACTAGGGTTTGAGAAATGATGAAAAATTGCAAAGTATGGTATTTATACATACAGCTGGTTCGGCCCCTACAAGGGTCGAATGGGGTTCCAGGCAAGTCGAATGGAACTTTCAAAGAACCATTCCCTTGGTTCGACCCCCCCCCCTAAGGTCGAACCAGTATACATGTTTTCCAGATTTTCCAGTTTTGTCGTTTAAACGCATTTAACACATCCTAACACATGAACATGCAATCCTAACATATGTTAAGCATATAGAATCATGTACCATCATGTTTACACCTTTAAAACACGTATTTTCACATTATGTCACATGTATGCATCAATCTATTTATAACACTTAATTCAATTCATGTAATTTCACCAACAACGGGACTCAAGACTAGTGTGCACACAAAACAACGTGTGGAACTTTCAAAGAACCATTCCCTTGGTTCGACCCCCGCTTAAGGTCGAACCAGTATACATGTTTTCCAGATTTTCCAGATTTGTCGTTTAAACGCATTTAACACATCCTAACACATGAACATGCAATCCTAACATATGTTAAGCATATAGAATCATGTACCATCATGTTTACACCTTTAAAACACGTGTTTGCACATTATGTCACATGTATGCATCAATCTATGTATAACACTTAAATCAATTCATGTAATTTCACCAACAACGGGACTCAAGACTAGTGTGCACACAAAACAACCCCCAATAATCCTCCAGATCATTGAACCCCGGACAATACATAACGTAACCCGACTCAACTAACTCAGTTAAGTACGTTAATAAATGTTTTTCGCTAAGGTAGACTTATATGTTTTGCAAAATGTTAAGCTAAACATGTCGGGTGTCACAGTGGGGGTGGAGTATTGGAGTTATATGTTTTTATAGATGGAATTCTACCTTTTTAATGCTTGATGATACCCATTTAACGTGTCGGATTTGAAAAACATGTTCGTGTATTATCGTATTAACTTACTATAAACAGGTATTATCGTGTCTTATCGTGTTAACTTGGTATAAACTGGTATTATCGTGTCTTATCGTGTCTAATCGTGTAAACCAGGTATAAGCAGGTTCGTGTTCAGGTTTAAAAAAAAAGTACATGAAAAGTTATCGTGTCGTGTTTGGGTATACATGTTTCGTGTTCGTGTCATAACATGTTCGTATCTTAACAGGTCGGTTATACACGATTTGCCAGCCCTAGAGGCAATACGGCGTATAAGTTTAGCTGCGAGACGAGATCTGACAACAATACTCCAATATACTATTTTTGGGAAATTGATATAACTATACAACATGTAGGGTGTGAAAATATCTCACAAAATAAAGAGAAAATTATTCGAATAGTCCCTGTGGTTTGCTCAAATTTCACCTTTAGTCCTCAACTTTTCAAAATTATATATGTAGTCCCAAGTTTTGGTGTCACTTAACTCGGATAGTCCTGAAGTGGATAGAGTTTAAATAATTTAGTTAAGTGGGTGTGAAATTACTAAACTACCATTATTATTAAAAATTATAAAAAGAATTAATATGGGACCCACCCACTTCATCGTCTCTAACCCATCACCTCCACAAACCACCACCACCACTACCACCGACATCCCAACCACCACAGCCACCACCCACTTCTTCCTCCCCAGCCATCACCGGCGATACATACATGTACATCACATCCAAAGCAACTTTATTCCTTCTAACTGTTTTCTACCGGAAAACAAAACCCTCCGATCATTAATCTCCGGTGACTGAACCAATCATTCGAATGGCAGAAGGTTCAAAGGAATCAACATCAACAACAGCTAATTAGCATCATCTGATCTTTGAAGATACCGAAGACAGCGTCAAATCTCCTGCAAATTCTCCCAATTCTTCCCCTCGAAAGCTTTAATTTTGTTCCAATCGTTCATATTCAGTTTTGTACTGTTTTGTTTTATTTTTCGTGAATTGATAGTTTTTAATTTGTTATGTAGTTTATAGGATCTAAATTAGTTACGTAGGGTTTCGAGTGCATTGTTACAAAGGATAAGTTAGGTGTGGGGTAAAGGTGTTGGGGTTTTAACTTTTAAAGAAGATGTTGGGAGTTCAAGCCTCATAAGAGGCAAAAAAAGGGTGTAATATAAAAGAATGTAAAAAATAGGGGAGGAAATTAGCCGTTCAAAAAAATAAATTAGGTTTTATTAAATGAGAATATAAGTCACATCATTTTTCATGATAAGTTAGACTATGTGTTGTGGGCAGAGGCGAGTGATGGTTTTATCATCTAATATTAAGTCATGTAAGCGCTAACATGGCAGGGTGATAAAGCTGCAACGATTGTGGTCACTTGACCATGCTCGCGCCAGCGTTCACTTGGGGTTGATGTGGATCAAGCTATCCACGTGGATCAAAATGTGGCTCGCGGACCACAACATATAGTCTTAGGTTTTATTCTTTGCTCCGGTGATGGTAGGTGGTTGTGGGGGTTGGGATGTCGGTGGTAGTGGTAATGGTAGTGTTGAAAGTGGAGATGGGAAGATGAAGTGGGTGGGTCCACATTATTCTTTTTATATTTTTTAATAATAAGGGTAGTTTAGTAATTTCACAACACTTAACTAGATTATTTAACCTCAATCCAATTCAACGACTATCCGAGTTAAGTGACACCAAAAGTTAGAGACTACAAATGTAATTTTAAAAAGTTAGGGAGTAAAAGTGAAATTTAAGCAAACCACAGGAACTATTCGAACAATTTTCTTCGAGATAAACTTTGTGCATAAATTGAACCCTCTACTATATATATTATTCCTGTGTCGTTTAATTTACTCAAATCACATATTATTATTATTTTTACTTCCATTTTTTGTATACAACATAAAATAGCATACTATTTCATACTTTTTAGTTTATCAATTCATTTGTGACACCATATGTTCTTAAGAATTCGATATATAGGTAAACAAGTGACCAGTTCAATATATCTGGTCAGGTTTTTAAAACATCGAAAAGTAATTACACTATAATTTTTAACTACATATATGTCATTGCAGTCACCAACTCCCCTGACTATCTATGCTAATGTTACTTGTTTTTGAATTTCGTCTTTGTTCACAAGCTTTGGTTGACCAAGTCTTGTAGTTTTTGGTGTACGCTTTCTACCTCTATGCCGATCCTCGTATATCTTGCCTTCAGAAACAATTACGTAACTTATATCAATCGATAACGTTAACTAAAATCGCGTAATTAAACACCCGTCAAGGGCATTAAAGTAATTTCATACCTTAGCATGGAGGGTGTAAATGATTTTATCATCTGTAGTGGTGTAGCCTCCCTTCACTATCTCAGCTCCTCCATCCTCTACTATCCGAATGATTTCAGAAAATGGTATTTTTCTTTTGGAATTGCTCATCAAAAGCACTTTCAAACCGCCATCCAAATCGTGTACCTCCAACGTCGACTGTGGTATCCTTACACCGCCTTGGCAGCTAATGGACAATTGGTTTTCTTTGACATTACAACATGGGTTGTTTTTGTTGCTACCGTTAACATAGCTCAATGCTTCGTTCCTCTTGCCTTTCAATACTTCTATTCGCTTTCTTAAATGTTCGATGTAAGCAATCGAGTGATCAAACTGGCTCTCCTGAGTGAATAACTGCTGAAAAAAACTTTTTAGCGACATGAAATATGTTCATTATATATATCCTAGAGGATGAGCGTCCATTTTTGAAGTAATAATATATATGCTAATGTTTAGAACTAGTAATGTTGAGACGTCTACAACTGCCTCTACATCAGGTTTGGCCTTTAGGAGACATGAGTTGGCCTCTAAAATCAATAGTTCACGTCTAAACATCAATTAAGGGTATGGAGTTGGCGTTTAGACAAACGCCTCTAAGACTTTATGATTCGAATGTAAACCCTATTGATTAGACGCTTTGTCTTCTGAAGTCCATAACTATTAGACACAAAGTATGTTTATTTTTGCTTTTGTGATGGTCAAACGTCTATTTCTATGATTTTATATATACAAATTATATATGTAAATTTCAATATTAAACTTATTTACAAAAAGAATATAATATTGATATTCTTTGTATATTACAAAAAGAATATAATATTGATATTCTTTGTGTGTATATATATATATATATATAGAGACACACTATACGCACATTTATATGCATATTTATATGTATATGTGCGCGTTTTATATAGTTATTGAAAAAAAAATCAGATTGAACGAGGAGATAAAATATTAAAATTAAAGAAAGAGAACAAGTGATAAATAAATATAGGTTTCCATTCTACATAAACCTCTTATGTGGTTTTCCGTGATTCTCACACGTACATGCGTTATTGTCCATGTAAAGACCGCAACGTGCCCTATCTTAAAATAATGATCATATGTTAAGAGATATGTTAGAATAGTTATCTCTCCATAGTTTATTGTTCTTATGTCTTCATGTGCTAAGAGAGTCTAATATTAGCCTTTTAGATGACGATATATATGATTATAAATAATTTACAGAACATTCAACATCAAATATATATATTATTATGTTTCCACCTTCGAATTTTAGAATATTGATTCATGTCGATCAAAAACAAAGAAGAAGCTATGTTGATTGTTGTTGGGTCAATTAGAAGAGATCGAATACCTTAAAAGGTTGAGAGGACAACGAAGGAACGAGAGAGTTAAGCTTGAAGCAAAGTTTTTTCATGTGAGTTCTTCTATTTTTCTCTATTGTTTTACGGTCGATCTTCTTTGAGCCATCGTCGGATATCTGCATCATTCGAATATTATCCTTGATCGGATGTCTAATCAAGATAAGTTATCTTGATTGTAAGACTATAATTTTCTAGCCTAGATACATCTCTCTATATATAAAAACAGGAATAAGGGTCACATGATAGATCTATAGTTAGATCCCCACCTTAATGTCACATTTCTATCTAAGTCTTTTATGGCATATATATACAATAAATGAGTGGAGCCAGTTGGTCGGCTTCCATGTTTGATGGAGCTAGATTAAAATTCGAACACGATTCAACACATACAAGTGCACGTTAAAAACAATATTTTTGAAGTCTTTATAATATATGTGAGTTCGATTTTAGCATGAAAAAGATACTTGAGCTCGATTTGGAAGTTTATAATAGCTCAAAATTTGATCGTGTTTGATTAGAACACGACTATGTTCTATAAAACTAGGTAGCTTAATTAAAAAGAGATTACAAATACCTATAACCAGTGTTGTAAAAATCAGGATTAATCGGTGATTAATCGGCGATTAATCGCTAGTCGCTAGGTTACTGAATAATTTTTCGTTAATCAGTCCATTAATCGGTAGTCGGCCTAGTCGGAATTAGTCGGACCTAGTCGACCTAATCAGTATGCTGCTTACTCTCCACAAAAATTCATGTTAATTTAAAGAAAATCTTAATTAAAAAGAGATTATTAATACCCATAACCTAGTGGTATGCTGCTTGCTTTTCACAAAATTCATGTTAATTTAAAAAAAAATATATAATGAGAGGTTAGGTACTACTTTTTTTTTCAAGGTAAAATAATCTAATTTATTCCATAACTAAGAAAATTACATCAAGACAGCGGGCAAGCGGGCAACAAGCTGCGCCGCCACCCCTTTCTGAATAACAAATCCTAATCTACTAAAAACGTATCATTGCCCACCCGGAGCCGAGACACTACTATGAATCACCCGCTGGACCCTGGTCAGTAAACGGGTAGCCTCCGGTGCCAATGAGCCAAAAGTATCAATGGCCAAGGGTACAAAAACGTGTTGGTTCTCCTCGCAGGCTTTTGCATGTTTTTCTATCTTCTTTGCTTCTGCTTTCCGCACTGCTTACCCTGCTACAAAGCCACTATCCCTCAACCCAACTAGAGGAGATACACCCGTCAAGTCAACACAAGCATGCTTCCCCCTGCCCTACCAAAGACAAGGAGATTTGCTGGTCGTAGGGTGGATCTCCCTTCTGCTGGATCCGAGAGGAAGTTCACAGGGGCCTCCTTCTTGGCTGAGATCCTAGCCCGTCTTAAAATGTCCCACGGAATATCTCGAACCCAATCATGCTGATATTTGAAACCGGGTAACTCCTTACAATGAACCGCATGTTCCCCGTATTCATCCAAGTAGGGCTTACGGCAAATCGGACAGATTTCATCCTCCTTGTACATGGGGATCATCAAGCGATATTTAAGAATGGCCCTGTATTCAATAGCGGACATGCTTTGGCCCAGACCTTTGATCGGGATAACAGTCAGGAAATCTTGGGCGTAGGGACTTTGCAAGCATTCAATAACTGCCCTCTGCCAGGGGGACAGACCAGAAACTTCACCTAGGCTCTAAGCAATTTTGCCAAAAAGGGCATTCGCCAAAGTTTTCTGAGGCTTTGGGGGGGGTGTCCTTGTTAGAAAAACCGCCAATATCAAAACCTGGGAGATAGTCATTTACCTTTTTGAGGGCCTGCACGTAGTCCAAGTCTGCGCCGACAACCCCGCTATTCCATAGGATGTGGTCTTCAAGGTTCCAGGACTGAGCTCGTGACGCCACAAACGCATACATCCCGACATCTTTCGCGGAGAGGAGCCCTAATCCTCCCATACGCATTGGCAAAGACGCCATCCGCCACTGTAGGTCACCAAAGAAAGGCCCCCCACATACCACTATGTCTTCAATGGCTTCCCTTAGACCCTTGTCAAAACATGACACTGCTTCATCCATCATGCGGGTTGGCAGGTCCGTAACCCAAAAAGCAACTTGGAAACCCCCATACAAGACCTGAGCAAGAGGAGTTCACTATGGGGATCCCTAAGGCAAGGCAAGAGTTTCATAAGTTCAACCGCACGTGATGCTCTCCGCCTTGCCAATTCGCGGATAAAATAAGAGTCACGGCTAATGGCCCCTCCGACGAGCTTCGCCCCCTTTTCTGGCCTACCAATCCCACTGGGAAAAAGCCCGTCCCGAAGTTTCACCCCATTACAAGACGGCCAAAAAACCTCTGTTTTCTTAATATTAAGCTGAAGCCCCAAGGATGGCCCCTCCAGCCGGATAATGTCTAAGGCTTTAGCAACTTCGGTAGCATCACCAATAATCGTCCCATCGTCCAGGTACCATGCATGAAATGAGAGTTTACAGTTTTCTTTGTGACACCCGGCAAATTCTGGTTAACAACGTTGTCTAGATGAAAGTCTACCTTAGCGAGTCACGCGTATATTGCACTTAACTGGGTTAGTTAAGTAGGGTTATGGTTCGGGAACTATCGGTTTAGTCTAGAAGATCATTGGATGTTGGTCTAGAGGTTCGTTAGATGTCAGTCCTTAACCAAGTGTACAAATGGTGACGATTTGTAGGATCGTCAGGTCATACGGAACATACAAGTCTCGAGTCCCGGGAATTGGTGAACGAGTGTGAATATGTCTATTTGCAAGTGTTATGTGTTTACAATCATTATGTGACTTGTCGGTATGTGAATATGTGTTAACATATGTTAAAACGGGGTTTAACGCGCAAAATACCAGGAACCAGCCCCTATAGGCGATTAGGGGTGGCTAATCGCCTATAGGAGGGGCGATTGGGCAGGTTTATAGGCGATTGGGGGCCAAATGCATGAGGTTTCATGCGATTAGGCCCCAAATGCATGAAGTTACATGCGATTAGGACCCCTAATCGCGTGTAAATGCTGCACAATCGCTAGTTACGGGCTGGACGACTAAAAACGACTATAAATACCATACTTGACCTCCTAAACTTCATAATACAAACCCTAGTCGTCCCATAACCCGCCCCAACACACACACAACCTCTGGAACGCGATTTTTGATCAAAACACAAGGTTTCAAGCTTAATTCATCATCCTTTCACAAATCTAAGGTTTGGTTTCCATCCATGCAATCTTTATAAACGTTTTTATTCAATCCCTAATGGTCCAGACCTGTTTTAAAACGAAAAAGCTTTCTGAAAATCGTTAATAAGTGTTGTTAATCGGATTCTAACAATCATACATGTGTTATGTGTGTTTATGATTAATATCTAGGGTTTTTATGATTAAAGATGAGTGATTAACATGTTGTTAGGTTAGTTCAGAATAATATTGATGTCATGATTAATGAAATCTGAGTAATTGATTATTAGGGTTATAGTTATGCATGTTAATGTGGTGTTTCATGCTATGTGTATGGTGTTTGGATTACATGGTTGCATGCAGGGCTGATAATACGAGGCTAAACGAAGGATTTTGGTTTAAACATGTTTAGAATAGTTGTTGGGTTGATATTGGATGGTTACACACGTTCTGGATCTGATTTGGAGCGTTAAACGCGCGAAAAACCGGAACAACAAGGTTACAGGCGATTAGCAACCCTAATCGCCTATGTTAGAGGCGATTAGGAGGCCAATCGCCTATGTTTCATGCGAGTAGGGGCTAATTGCTAGTAGATACATGTCTTATGAGCTAATTGCTAGTAGATACATGTCTTATGACCTAAATGCTAGTAATTACATGTGGTATAGCCCCAAATGCTAGTAATTACATGTGGTATAGCCCTAAATGCTAGTAATTACATGTGGTATAGCCCTAATCGCCTATAATAGAGGCGATTAGCCTTCCTAAATGCTAGTTGACCAACCTAAATGCTAGTTGACTTTTCCTAATCGCGTGTACTGCTGCTGTAAGTGTAAATTAGCATTCCGAGACCCGATTTGACCTGTAGGAACATGCTAGGAACCCCGTAACATATCTAATAACTTGGTAACATATGTTTGGATGTAATTATGTGATACGTGAGCTATGTACTATAACCTGTTGTGCGTTAACGTATGTTAAGTGTGATTGCATGATTGTATGTTTGAGAGCGTAAACATAACACGGGGAAGTCTCGGGTCACCAATGGGATGTCGAGTCTTGTACTTTGGGTCAGTTAAACAGTCACGGTGTTTTCAAACGAACTTGGTTATGGTCTGGACATCTAGGGACTAATTAACCTGCGGGTTATTAGTCTAAGTGCTTGTAACTGTCATATGTTAGGTCGCCGCTTTACGGGACTAGCATAGCTGCTGAGTTATTCATATTACGAAGTAACGCAACTTAAGGTGAGTTTACGGCCCCTCTTTTAAACTGGTTTCACATTTTCGGGGGAGAAAACATGTGTTAAAACGATTATTTGGTAACTACTGTCATACTATGGGTTTCTATTGTGTACTACACGATCTTTGGAAGTCCCGGGGGGAACCATGAATGTGCGGGTTTGCACAACGGGGAAATGTGAATAGCGCTATTGGGAGTGACCAACCCCGCTCGTCGACTTGGAGGGTCGGCGGGTGCATATTGTCTCAAACAGGAACAACAGGTTTACTACATCGGGCACACATTTGGTTTACGAGTTAGTAATGGTTTTCCAATCGTGGTAGTAACAAAACATACGCCTAGCTAGCGTACACTGGTTTTCGATTTGTTATAGTATGGACAGGTTGACTTGGTACTTGGATTACAAACCTGTGAACTCACCAGCATTTTTGTGCTGACGTAAACTTTTACATGTTTTCTCAGGTCGCTAAGGTAGCACGACTGGACTAGGGCGCACGCGTCTGCACGGCATCTAGATAGGGTTGCATGGTTTTACAAACGTTGAACATTGGTTTACTATTGAATATTGTTTTGAATAAGCTTCCGCTGTAAACGGAATTTTAACATTGTTTTGAAATTGCATTATGTTCATTTTAGACTTGTTTATTGTGATCGTTGGTTTGGATCCTGGTTTGTCATGCGCCTCGCGGTAAAACTCCGCAAGTGGATTTTGAGGGTGTGACAGATTGGTATCAGAGCCAATGGTTATAGTGAACTAGGACTGCATGTAGAGTCTAGTCTATAGCTGAGTCGCACACACTAGACGATCACAGAGTACTAAACATTTTTGATGGATTATGTATGGGTTGTCGGGGTGTCTCTAAATCATTTGGTCTTCCTATGTTACATCATCCGTTCTATCTTAGGTCGGGTTACTTACTTTCTAGGCAGTGTAGTATATTGGAGTGAATCGTGTACTTTGAGATTTGTCCAAGGCTCGGACATCTCCCTTTCATACTCCAATAGAAACACTTGCCATAAACTACCGTAGTATTACGGTGTATAGCTAAGAGTCTATGTTCGGTGATTTGAACTTTGAACTAGGAGAACACTTGGAGGACCATGTAGAGCGGTTTATCATTTTGGGTGCACACAAAATCATAAACCGAAATGCATGAAAGCCCTGGTGAGCTCTGGGTTCGAATGGATAGTCCTGGATTGGATCTAGCTTGATCTTGTAAACATTAGTGGTTATCTTTAGCTGCGAAACTAAATTTTCTCGTTCTTTCTGCCAGAATCATGTCTGGAGTACGAGGAGGATGTGGAGGTGGTCGCAATGGTGGACGTGGTGGTGGTCGCGGTGGTGCTGGTGGTCGTGGAGGTATTAACCTATCGCAGGATGATCTGAATAACTTGCTCCAAGCTGCCTTCCAGTTAGGGCACAACGGTGGTGGTAAGTTGATTTATCCATTTTCTTTGCCTCATTGGTGAACCTTGTTTACATTCTTCGTGGTTCCTCATGCGTTTCATTTCAGGTGGTCCTGTTAACCCACCCCCACCTATGTGTACCTACAAGATGTTTCGGGATTGTAAGCCTCAGGAATTCTCTGGCACTGAGGGTGCGGTGAGCTTGCTTAGGTGGCTGGAGAAAGTGGAGTCAGTGTTTCTGATGTGTAACTGTCTCCCAGAAGATCGGGTTAAGTATGCTGCTGCGTTATTCCAGGATGTTGCTTTGACCTGGTGGAATAACATCACCCAGAATATGGGTATTGGGGAGGCGTATGCTATGCCTTGGGAAAACTTTGTTCAACTGTTGAAGCGAGAGTACTGTCCGAGGGAAGAGGTGCAGAAGTTAGAGCACGAGGTGTGGAACCTCAAGATGTCTGGGTCTGAAATTGAGAAGTATACTGTGAGGCGTAATGAGTTGGCAGTGTTGTGTCCCGATCTGCATGTGCCAGAATATAGGAAGATTGAGCATTATATCTCGGGGTTAGTGCCAGAAATCGCAGGGTTGGTAGCTGCGGGAAATCATCCTACATACTCGGAGGTGGTCCGATCGGCTCACAGGATGACCAACTTGAAGGTGAATGAGGGTATTTTGCCTGCTAAGGGTTCGACTGTTAAGGCCCCAGAGAACAACAAGCGCAAGTGGGATAATGAGGGGAAGGGATCTAGGCCAGCACAGCAGAGTAAGAGGTTCGATAATGGGGGTTCTTCTTCTTCGGGTAACAAGCAGGGTGGTTATGCGGGAAAACTGCCCAAATGTAACAAGTGTGGACGTCATCATCAAGGGAACTGCGACAGTAACCGTTGTCATCGCTGCCAGCGAATTGGGCATTTTGCTAAAGATTGTCGGGCTACACTTCCATCGACTCAGGCCCCAAGCAATACCCTGGCTCCTACTGCTCAGGGAACAACAGGAAGACAGGGATGTTACAACTGTGGTGAGACCGGTCATTACAAGAAGGATTGCCCGAAACTGAAGCAGGGCGGGAACAACGGTAAGGGAAACAACGGGGGCGGCGGCAGGAATGCACGTGCCTTCGTCATTGGAGCCGCTGAGGCTAGACAGGATCCTGACACAGTTACCAGTACGTTCCTTCTCAATAACCGTTCTGTTAGTGTGTTATTTGATTCTGGTGCCGACAAGAGTTTTGTATCCATGGAAGTTAGTCGACTGCTAGATGTAGTACCCGTACCATTAGAGACTAAGTATATTATTGAGTTGGCTGACGGTAAAAAGATTGAAGCTACTAGTATCCTTCGGGAGTGTCAATTAGAGTTGTCGGGTTTATCGTTCCCCATCGACCTTATGCCGGTACCTTTGGGTAGTTTTGACGTTGTTGTAGGCATGGATTGGTTGTCCCTGTATCGCGCGGAGATTGTTTGTTACGACAAGATTATCCAGATTCCTCTCCCTGATGGAGAATTCCTTTCTGTGTACGGTATCAAGGGTGGTGTTCCGCTAAATATCATCTCTAGCATGAAAGCCCTTAAGTGTCTTCGAAAGGGTTACTCGGCCGTTTTGGCACTTTTATCTGTTTCCTCTAGCGATGAGAAGAAGATCGACGATATTCCTGTTGTACGCGAGTTTCCTGAGGTATTTCCTGATGATTTATCTGGTCTTCCTCCCCATCGTCAGGTCGAGTTTGGTATTGATCTTGTACCAGGGGCTGCTCCTATTGCTCGGGCCCCCTACCGTCTTGCACCTCCCGAGATGCAGGAATTGTCTAGTCAGTTACAGGAACTCTTGGACAAGGGTTTCATTAGGCCGAGTTCTTCCCCTTGGGGAGCCCCGATTCTATTCGTCAAGAAGAAGGATGGAAGTTTCCGATTGTGTGTGGACTACAGAGAACTGAACAAATTGACCGTCAAGAACCGTTATCCTCTTCCACGTATTGATGATCTATTCGACCAGCTCCAGGGTTCTAGTTACTATTCCAAGATTGACTTGAGGTCCGGTTATCACCAGTTGCGGGTAAGGGAAGCTGACGTTGCAAAGACTGCCTTTCGTACACGTTATGGCCATTATGAGTTCTTGGCCATGCCTTTCGGTCTTACAAACGCACCGGCGGTTTTCATGGATTTGATGAACCGCGTTTGCAAACCATATCTTGACAAGTTCGTCATCGTGTTTATTGACGACATCTTGATTTACTCTAAGGACAAGACCGAACACGAGGAACATCTGCGGTTAGTTTTGGAACTTTTGCGACGGGAACAACTTTACGCTAAGTTCTCAAAGTGTGACTTTTGGTTACGCGAAGTCCAATTCCTAGGACATGTGGTAAACGAACTGGGAATTCATGTCGATCCAGCTAAGATCGAAGCGATTAAGGACTGGGAAGCACCAAAGACGCCAACTGAGGTGCGGCAATTCCTAGGTCTTGCGGGTTACTATCGTCGTTTCATTCAGGGGTTCTCGAAGATCGCTCAACCCCTCACCACTCTCACACAGAAGGATAGAAAATTCGACTGGGGTGAACCACAAGAGTCGGCATTTCAAGAACTGAAGTCTAAACTTTGTTCTGCTCCTATTTTGTCTTTACCTGAAGGCCCTGATGATTTCGTTGTTTACTGTGATGCCTCTATTCATGGTCTCGGTTGCGTGTTGATGCAACGCGAGAAAGTGATTGCGTATGCTTCTCGTCAACTCAAGGTGCACGAGAAGAACTACACCACCCATGACTTGGAGTTGGGTGCAGTGATATTCGCGTTGAAAATTTGGAGACATTACTTGTACGGTACCAAATGCACCATCTACACCGATCACAAGAGTCTTCAACATATTTTCGACCAACAACATTTGAACATACGGCAGCGTCGTTGGATTGAACTCCTGAACGACTATGATTGTGCCATTAAGTACCATCCTGGCAAGGCGAATGTTGTAGCAGACGCCTTGAGCAGGAAGGAATCAACTAAACCTCGTCGCGTTCGGGCGTTGCAGCTCACCATTCATTCATCCCTACCTGATCAACTCCGTTCTGCCCAGTTAGAAGCTTTGAAGGAGGAAAACCTTAAAGCTGAAACTATGCACGGTGCCGACAAGCACCTCGAGCGAAGGCCTGATGGCCTGCACTACTTCGCAGAACGCATATGGGTTCCTTTATTTGGGGGACTACGGGAGCTTGTCCTAGATGAGTCTCATAAGTCCCGATATTCTATTCATCCTGGTTCGGATAAGATGTACCAAGATCTGAAGGTGTTGTACTGGTGGCCAAACATGAGGTCGGATATAGCTTCATACGTGAGTAAGTGCTTGACTTGTGCTAAGGTCAAGGTGGAATACCAGAAACCGTCGGGTCTCTTGCAACAACCTAAAATTCCAGAGTGGAAATGGGAACGGATTACAATGGATTTTGTCACGCAACTTCCTAAGTCACCGAGCGGGAATGATAAGATATGGGTGATTGTTGATCGGTTGACAAAATCAGCCCATTTTCTCGCTATTAAAGAGACTGACACCATGGATCGTTTGGCTCGTCTTTATCTGAAGGAAGTTGTTTCTAAGCACGGGGTGCCGGTTTCTATTATTTCGGATCGTGATTCCCATTTTACTTCTCACTTCTGGAAGTCTTTGCACAAGGCTTTGGGTACCCAACTAGACATGAGTACAGCTTATCACCCACAGACTGACGGTCAGAGTGAGCGCACGATTCAAACTTTGGAAGACATGCTGCGGGCATGTGTAATCGATTTTGGCAAGGGTTGGGAAGCTCATCTACCGTTAGTAGAATTCTCGTACAACAACGGTTATCACACGAGCATCAAGGCGGCTCCGTTCGAGGCACTGTACGGACGGAAATGTCGTTCTCCTCTTTGTTGGGCTGAAGTGGGTGAGAGTCAACTCACTGGGCCTGAGCTAGTGTACGAAACTTCGGAAAAGATCGTACAGATTCGTAACCGGTTGACAGCGGCACGGGACCGGCAAAAGAGTTATGCCGATCAGCGTCGCAAACCATTGGAATTCCAAGTTGATGACAAAGTACTTCTGAAAGTTTCACCGTGGAAGGGCGTCATACGCTTTGGGAAGCGTGGCAAACTCAATCCGCGGTATGTCGGCCCATTTACGATCCTGGAACGGATTGGACCAGTGGCATATCGTCTTGATTTACCGACGGAGCTCGGTAACGTACATAACGTCTTCCATGTGTCCAACTTGAAGAAGTGTCTGGCTGACGAGTCTCTCATTGTTCCACTGGAAGAGATCAAGGTTGATGATCGTCTTCGGATTGTGGAAGAACCTGTGGAGATCCTTGATTACAAGATTCGTAGCCTACGTCACAGCAAGATTCGCATCGTTACGGTTCGGTGGAACTCGAACCGAGGACCAGAGTACACTTGGGAACGGGAGGATCAGATGAAGTCTAAATATCCTCATCTATTTCCTAAGGAAGCGTTCGAGTCGAGATATGTCTCTTCTGCGGCTAAATGAATCTCGGGGCGAGATTCCTTTTAACGTGGGGATGATGTGACAACTCGGGTAAATCTCTCTTTTGGTTTCTATCTTTTGTTTGTTCCCTTCGTTATTTCTTTTGTTCTTTTGTTACTTGCGCAATTTTCGGGACGAAAATTCTTTTAACGTGGGGATGATGTGACACCCGGCAAATTCTGGTTAACAACGTTGTCTAGATGAAAGTCTACCTTAGCGAGTCACGCGTATATTGCACTTAACTGGGTTAGTTAAGTAGGGTTATGGTTCGGGAACTATCGGTTTAGTCTAGAAGATCATTGGATGTTGGTCTAGAGGTTCGTTAGATGTCAGTCCTTAACCAAGTGTACAAATGGTGACGATTTGTAGGATCGTCAGGTCATACGGAACATACAAGTCTCGAGTCCCGGGAATTGGTGAACGAGTGTGAATATGTCTATTTGCAAGTGTTATGTGTTTACAATCATTATGTGACTTGTCGGTATGTGAATATGTGTTAACATATGTTAAAACGGGGTTTAACGCGCAAAATACCAGGAACCAGCCCCTATAGGCGATTAGGGGTGGCTAATCGCCTATAGGAGGGGCGATTGGGCAGGTTTATAGGCGATTGGGGGCCAAATGCATGAGGTTTCATGCGATTAGGCCCCAAATGCATGAAGTTACATGCGATTAGGACCCCTAATCGCGTGTAAATGCTGCACAATCGCTAGTTACGGGCTGGACGACTAAAAACGACTATAAATACCATACTTGACCTCCTAAACTTCATAATACAAACCCTAGTCGTCCCATAACCCGCCCCAACACACACACAACCTCTGGAACGCGATTTTTGATCAAAACACAAGGTTTCAAGCTTAATTCATCATCCTTTCACAAATCTAAGGTTTGGTTTCCATCCATGCAATCTTTATAAACGTTTTTATTCAATCCCTAATGGTCCAGACCTGTTTTAAAACGAAAAAGCTTTCTGAAAATCGTTAATAAGTGTTGTTAATCGGATTCTAACAATCATACATGTGTTATGTGTGTTTATGATTAATATCTAGGGTTTTTATGATTAAAGATGAGTGATTAACATGTTGTTAGGTTAGTTCAGAATAATATTGATGTCATGATTAATGAAATCTGAGTAATTGATTATTAGGGTTATAGTTATGCATGTTAATGTGGTGTTTCATGCTATGTGTATGGTGTTTGGATTACATGGTTGCATGCAGGGCTGATAATACGAGGCTAAACGAAGGATTTTGGTTTAAACATGTTTAGAATAGTTGTTGGGTTGATATTGGATGGTTACACACGTTCTGGATCTGATTTGGAGCGTTAAACGCGCGAAAAACCGGAACAACAAGGTTACAGGCGATTAGCAACCCTAATCGCCTATGTTAGAGGCGATTAGGAGGCCAATCGCCTATGTTTCATGCGAGTAGGGGCTAATTGCTAGTAGATACATGTCTTATGAGCTAATTGCTAGTAGATACATGTCTTATGACCTAAATGCTAGTAATTACATGTGGTATAGCCCCAAATGCTAGTAATTACATGTGGTATAGCCCTAAATGCTAGTAATTACATGTGGTATAGCCCTAATCGCCTATAATAGAGGCGATTAGCCTTCCTAAATGCTAGTTGACCAACCTAAATGCTAGTTGACTTTTCCTAATCGCGTGTACTGCTGCTGTAAGTGTAAATTAGCATTCCGAGACCCGATTTGACCTGTAGGAACATGCTAGGAACCCCGTAACATATCTAATAACTTGGTAACATATGTTTGGATGTAATTATGTGATACGTGAGCTATGTACTATAACCTGTTGTGCGTTAACGTATGTTAAGTGTGATTGCATGATTGTATGTTTGAGAGCGTAAACATAACACGGGGAAGTCTCGGGTCACCAATGGGATGTCGAGTCTTGTACTTTGGGTCAGTTAAACAGTCACGGTGTTTTCAAACGAACTTGGTTATGGTCTGGACATCTAGGGACTAATTAACCTGCGGGTTATTAGTCTAAGTGCTTGTAACTGTCATATGTTAGGTCGCCGCTTTACGGGACTAGCATAGCTGCTGAGTTATTCATATTGTGAGCGTTGGAATTTATCTAAAACAGGATTATATGATCATACAAGTCACAAATCTAGGTGCGGAAACCCTAGATCTGAACAAATTGATAAGATACAAATCACGACACAATCAAGATCATTTTCAATATCATTTTCATAGATTAACTTCAATCAATAAGCATTTACAACTGTTTATGTTAATCTAGAATCACAAAGACAATCTCTCAAAAACACTCCTAAACCTGAACTGAACCTGGACACAAATGACAACACTCTTACATAATCAAAAACTCAAAAACTATATATAGGCTCTGCACATTCGCCCCTTACAGATGGTCGAATGTGAGGTTTTTCCACATTCGCCCACTGCAAGTGGTCGAATGTGTTCTTCAGTTCTTGTCCATTTTACCTTCGTCCACTTCAGTTCTACCTTCGCCCAATTCTGTTTCACCTTCGCCCAGATAATCTACATTCGCCCCTTCTGAATCTCCTTCGGCTATCTACTAACACATGTTAATCAAGTATATCCAATCCTTAGTCGCAAAATGCATCAACAAACTCCCCCTCGACTATTGATTGGATAGTTTTCTCTGATAGTCCATCGTCTTGTTCATCAGCTTTATTCTGAGCTGCTTCTTCTGCTCAGAAGTCATTGGCGGCTCGAATGTTTTCTTCACTGGCTTTGACACATTAGCAATCTTCACAGTCTTGCCAAGTTTACCCTCCAAGTTGCTTCCAGCATTTATATCATATGCAAAACAAACTCCCACAACTTGAGTATACTTTCTCGCTTGAGCAAAGTCGTTAGGTTCATAGTATATCGGATTGTAGAACAACATGATGATGTCTTCGAAAGTGCAGTTTATCAGCCACATAGGATCAAATACATGAACATGCTTGTATTTATCCTTTCCATCCCTTAATACAATCACTGCTTCTGCCTTCCTCCAATCGTAATACCAGAATATGAAATCAGCACTGAAATGCTGTGGCATTGGCATCAATGGTATCTTTCTCATCACATTTGGTGCTTTATATATCAACGTCACACGCTTCATATTGGTTTGAGGATCAATATCCCTATGCTCTTTTCTTCTGGGATATTGAGGCTTGAACCTGTTCCATCTTGTGCGACTTTCCCAAACTAATTTGTCTGCACACCAACCGACATGCGATCCATTTACCTCGGCTCCTGACATTGGGAATCTGCATAAGTCTCTCACCGCCCAGTACGGTAGAGTAAGCAAATCACAGAATCTGTTGAAATACAGAATTCCGGTTTCCCATTTCGCAGCAATACACTTCAGTCTGCCTAGATAAGTCCACCCAAGAGCTCTGCCTTTGAATTTGGCATTATGAAATCGATAAAAGTTACCTTGAGCTTCAGGTTTAGGTCGGTTCTCATCCATCTCCTTCAACTTCTTCAGATAATTCTTCAACTCATCAGACTGGTTAGAAGAATCTTTCTTTTCATTACCAAACACCTTCTCAACAAACTCTTCGCTTCTTTTCTTCGCTTTTTGTTTCGCTGACTTGTTTGGTATCTCTGTGAAGTCAGGAAATACTTCATTCTCATCTTCTTTTCTGAAATACTGGGGAAACTCTTCATGAGTAATATCTTCTATTTCAACTTCATTGTTTTCTGGAGTCTGCACATCATCTGAATGACTTCCCATATCCTTTTCAGGAATATCAGGAATCGATTCATCCATCATAAACTCCTCAAACGTCTTTCCTACTCTCTGTGCGAGACCATCTAAAATTTCTTTCGCCACAGATGCAGGTAGTTCCCCTTCTTCCAGATCTGGATCTTCATATTCCAGCTCATATCTCAGATCATCAGTCTGGAATATTTCAGCGAAGCATCCAGTGAACTCAATGGTCCACTCTCTCTTCTCTAACATATTCTTGTATATCTGTTTAGCATCATCAGACAGAGATCTCACCTTTTCGTTCCAGAAGATACTTTCATCCGAATCTACATTCCCACCTTTCTTCTTGGAACTCGATTCTCCAGTATCTTTCTTCTTCTGTGGTGTTCTCTTCTCATAACTATACTTAGAAGTATCATCTCCTCCTTCATGATCACTTCCACTGCTAAACTCATCACCTTTCTTTTTCCCTGTACCTTCAGCATCATCATCATCATCATTGTTGTTGTCATCATCATCATCATCATCATTGTCATCATCACTTTTATCCGATCCATCATCATCCTCATCATCATCATCTTCTTTCTCTGATTCAGAATACTCATAATCAACTTTCTGCTCATCTTCTTCTTCATCTTCTTCACCCTCTTTCAACTGGGGTGCTCTGCTATACAACTCTTCAATCAAACCACAAAGGCGTTTGTTTTCCTTCTTCAATTCTTTGTTATCAGCCTTGATCAGTTTGATCTTGCTCTTGTTTCTTTCACATTTCCTCTCAAGCTTCTCATTCTTTGCTTCAATCAGTTTAATCTTATCATTAATATCATCCTGATTAGATTTTGAAGCAACTACAATTTGGAGCATCTTCTCCTCATTCTGCTTGAACTTAGTAATCTCAGCTTGTTGAGCAATCAACATCTTCATCATGTCCTCCATCTTCTTATTAACTTGTTTCATGACATCATCATCAACAGTCACTTTCTTTGACTTTGATCTGGAGGGCTCAACTTCAACAGCTTTCTCCTTTTGAGGCTTCCTAAACATATCGAGCACTTTATCCATATCGATATTGAACTGATCAATTGGTAAAGTCTCTGCCTCTTTCGCTTTCTTCTGTTTCTTGGCAACTGGTGAAGATAGCTTAGAAGGTGTTCCAGCATCAGGTAATCTTTTTCCCTTCAACAACTGAGCCAACTCCTTCTCTCTCAGTTCTTTCACACTAGACTTCTTTGCCATAGTCTTTTGTTTCTTTGTCTTCTTTGGCAAATTCACAACTACTGTATCTCCAACACTCAATTCAGCTAAATCAACTCCCAAACCTTCATCTTCAACTGATTTCCTTCTTCTCTCAGACTCTTCAATCGACTGATTCAAGGATTCAGACTCACCAACCATAGTGGCCTTACGTTTGGTGGTCCTTACGTTCTCGTCATCAGAATCCCACTGTTCATCAACCTCAGTCTCTTCCGAATCTACAGACTCTTCATCCACCAAACCCGATCCTTTCTTCGCCGTCGATTTCTTTCTAGCAGCCTGTTGCTTTGTGCTTCCCTGATCAATAGCCTTTCCTTTGCCCTTCCCTTTGGCTCCAGGATTGACTACTTGACGCTTCCGCTTAGTGCTTGAATCAGCATACACTAAGGGATCATCATTGTCTGAGTCACTATCATCATGTCTTGCTTTGTTCTTGCCAGGATCAGTGTAATCCGGACGAGCCAAAGCGCCAAACAATCTCCTGTTAGGTGGTTTCTCATTATCAGCTACACCTTTGTAACCTTTCATCCTCATCAAGGTTCTAATATTCATGTGATCTTGACCTAGGATCATAGTCGGATCCTTTTTCAACATTGGATACTTGTAATCAAAGATCATCATTAGAAACCTCGGATACAACATGAACTTCTTAAACTTTATACCCTTCAGCATCTCCAACATGTGGTCAAGAATCATCCCAGAAACATTAAATGGTTTGTTGAGTGTCAACGCAACCATTAATGAACTCAAACTCTTTCTCATCACGTCATAACCACCACTCACACAACCAAAGACATGAATCAGAACATGTGCAAAGTACTTGTACTGCACTCCCAGCTTCCCCTTATACATCGATCCGTCAGTGATAGGACCTTTGTATTTCATCCTTAAGAAGCACGCCTTCTGTTCTGTCCAAGATAACTCCCTGGGATCCTCACTGTCTTCGAACTTAATCTGTAATGCCTCCCGAATGTCAGCTTCAGTCAAGAACATCTCCATCTCCTGAATCTTGCTCTTGATGATGGTCTGATTCTCCCAGTAGTCATACTTAGCGTTCTGGTAAAAATCTTCAATAATGTCCTTATAAATGATGGTTGGTGTGGCTAGAGCATGTACAATCCTGCTCCTCTTCAGAAAATCAATAATCCCAGTAAACTCCGTGTTCTTCTCAACGTCTCCTAGATACGCGCAACAGTTGTGCGATCGTTCGAAAGGCCAACTGCTCGGAGTAGATGTTTCTGCTACTGGTACTGATTCTTGAACTGTGATCTCTGCTGGAGTCTCAACATTCACTGCTGGTGATTCAATATTCTCGGGTTTTTCAGCCATCTGCACATGAAAATCAATAAAACGCGTCAAAACACAAAAACGACAAATTATAAAAATTTTGGTCAAAAATATCCTGCACATTCGCCCATTTTAAACTGGTCGAATGTGAGAATAAATGGTCGAATGTGAAATTATATGGACGAAAGTGAACATGGTCTTGATTAAAAGTCACATTCGTCCGTTTTTATGTTCATTCGCCCAAACATCTCCACTTTCGCCCGTTTTATAACAGCCGAATGTGAAAAGTTTACCCCCAAATTTTAAAATTTTGCCATTTATGTTTTTAACTTGTAATTTTGAATCTAATGTATGCTAATAATGCCGATTAACACTCATCTATTTCCAATTTTGTCAAAACATCAGTTTTCATTGGTTTTTAAATGGAATTAGGGTTCATTTGTGTACAATCGATCAAATCAACATCTAACTATGTTATAAACCTAATTCCTTCCACAATCTCCCCCTAAAACCTATGAAAATTGATCGGCAATCAAAATCAAACATCAAACATCATCAAAAATCCCAAAACTGAAAACCCTATGTCGTGTTCTTAAAACAATCAGTTCTGGTCTGATTCGATGTCCATTACCTGCAAGATGAGTCTTAAAATGATGAGTAGTGATCAGGGAACAAATCAGTGAGTTAATAAAAACAAAAGCAACAAGGTCTTGGTATGACAGAATTTTTTAAAAATATCAGAATGAAAAGTTCGAAGGTGACAGGTCTATTTATAGAGGTTCACGTTCGCCCGAATGAAATGGTCGAAAGTGGGTTAATTCCACATTCGCCCCTAGTTAAAGACCCGAATGTGAAACTGCTCCACCTTCGCCCCTATTTAAAGACCCGAAGGTGGATACTTGTACCCGGAAGTGGAATATACACCCGAAAGTGAAATTTCCACCTTCGCCCAAAACAAAAACGGTCGAACTTGAAGATTTTTCCACATTCGACCCAATTAAGGGGCGAATGTGAAATGGAAAAATCTGAAAAATTCGCCAAATCACGAATTCGAATCCCGTTCAACATTTTTCAATCCGTTAAGCTTCCAAAACTCAAATTTTCACATTTTGAATGTTACAAAGACCAGATGGTGTTATCAAATCTCAGAAATTGACCATCAAGCATCCCCGGATATCAAAAATAAAGCAGAAATGCAAATCTTTTGGATTTTCTGAAATTTATATCAAAACACACCTAAAATCTTTTTGGATTTTGTAACTTTTTGACAATAAAAGTAAAATGCGACAAAGTAAAATGCATCAAAGTAAATGAAAACAATAAACATTTTGTGATTTCCGGTAAGAGGATCATATCAGTTTTCTGAGAAATCTGAACACAGCGTTGATCTGGTTCAATATTATCATTAGAAACAATATGTGACACGGTAATTGCTGATATTGTTGTCCACATAAGCTCACATGCAGACAATTACGCAATGCTTTAAAATGATACGAATTAGATGTATTTGACTAACACATTGTGGTTCCCACACACACGACATACTCCCGTATCAAGAAGTAATCTGCACAAAGACTCATTGTAAAGCGTGATTATGCTTTCATCGTCTGTAATTGTACAAGATATAATGCATAGAGGTATACAGGTCAGCAAATTAATGCAGCAAAGTAACATATGCACCATACCAGGTTGAGGACTGATATTAATCATGATTTGCATCAATGATCAATACGATATTATAGATAATCTTTGATCATCATATAACATGGAAAGTTCCTCAATTCGGTAACTTTAGGTTTTGGCATAAAGCTCTTTTATAAAGACATCCTGTCTGATCTAGGTCCGTAATGACTTACAGCAGAAGATCAGATAGACTATCTCCAGACAACTAATAACATAACAACCCTAAACCTCCGAGTTTTGTACAAACACCCTATCAAACGAAATTACGGTACTAAGACCATATGCCCATGAGGTGTTCATCCACAAACGCGTAGTTTGTTATGTTTGTATCACTAATGCACGCAATATAAAGTCTACGAAGCCTATCAGCATATCACACGTAATCAACATACGTCTCATTAAAACTATACAATTCTTTAGCCTGTGTCAGATCCCCACTGATGTACTATCATTTCCTCTTTTTATCCAGGAAATCATTTTGGGTTTTTCTAATTTTTTAGGTATTTTGAAAATTTTTCAATGTTTTTGGTTTTTCTGATAAAATGACTCCCCCTAAAATAAAGAACATATTTTTGGGTTTTTAATTTTTCTGAAAAACAAAACAAAACAAAATTTGAAAGAAACAATCCACTTGAAAGCATCAACTTCTTTGAGGATTAAACAACCCCCTCGAAAGCATCAACTTCTTTGAGGATTATGATAGTAAAGAGAAATTCCCAATTAGCAAAGAGAAATTCCCAATTAGCAAAAATTTAAAACTAAAACTAAAAACGAAAAATGATAAACCGAGGAGCCGATTAGTCCTGTTTTTCCTTTATATTGTTTACTTTCAAAAGATATTCAAAGCGGGATCTGTCAAAAGCTTTAGTAAACAAATCTGCACGTTGGTAGTCAGTATGGATTTTGACCATGTCAATCAATTCCTTAGCATAACAGTCACGGATAAAATGATATTTAATCCGGATATGTTTAGCTTTAGAATGATTTTCAGTATTTTTAGTTAATGCAATTGCGGCTTCGTTGTCACAGTGTATAGGGGTTTTAAGAAACTGCAAACCGTAATCGACCATCTGTTGTTGGATCCAGAGCACTTGCGAACAGCAGCTCGAGGCTGAAATGTACTCGGCTTCACATGTAGACAGTGCGACGGAAGTCTGTTTCTTGCATTGCCAGGTAATTAACCTGCTCCCTAAAAACTGGCAACCGGCTGTTGTTGATTTGCTGTCTTTGTCACAGCCGCCCCAATCTGCATCACTAAAAGCAATAAAATCAAAATCATCATCATTAGGGTACCAAAGTCCTTTTGATGGACAACCCTTCAGATATCGAAGGATACGCTTGACCGCCGTCAAATGACTTTGTTTCGGCTTCGATTGATATCGCGCACAGAGACACGTTGCATACATAATATCTGGTCGAGACGCTGTCAAATACATCAGAGATCCGATGATTGCTCTGTATGTAAATGGGTCTGTCAGCTCCCCCTTAGCGTCCACTCCAATCCCGTGATTGGGTTGTATCGGGGTATCCATCGGCTTAGAGTCCTCCATCTGGAATCGGCTCAAGATGTCGGCTACGTATTTCGTCTGGTGAATGAAGATCCCGTCGGGTCTTTGATCCACCTGTAAGCCGAGGAAAAACTGCATTTCTCCCATAGCGCTCATTTCGAACTTCTCCTGCATAACAGTTTCAAATTCCCTGCACAAGAGTTCGTTAGTTGAACCAAATATAATATCATCAACGTAAATCTGTACGAGAAGCAAGTCATCTCCCGTCTTCTTCGTAAAGAGGGTACAATCGACGAGGCCGCGCTTGAATCCTTTGGAGATGAGGTATGTACTTAGCTCCTCGTACCACTGTCTTGGAGCCTGGTGCAAACCATATAAAGCTTTGTTCAGCACGTAGACCTTGTCCCGGTGGATTGGGTCCTCAAAGCCCGGTGGTTGCCCGACATAAACCTCCTCCTTGACTTTACCATACAGAAATGCGCTCTTGACGTCCATTTGATAGACTTTAAATTTCTTATACGAAGCAAACGCAAGGAACATCCGAATAGCTTCGATTCGTGCTACTGGTGCATAGATTTCGTTGTAATCAATTCCTTCGATTTGATGGAAACCCTGCACAACCAATCTGGCTTTGTTCCTTACAATAACTCCACGATCATCCTTTTTGCACTTAAACACCCACTTAGTGCCTATTTTCTTTCTTCCCGGCGGCAAATCTGTGAGCGTCCAGACTCCCAATTTCTGGAATTGCAATAACTCTTCCTGCATTGCCTCAACCCAGGCATCTTCTTGCAAAGCGTCTTTGTATGTCCTTGGCTCTACCTGCGACACATAACATGCAAACGACCAATCATTTTGGTCACCAGATTTCTGAATTTTGGCATACAATGCTAAGGCACCAAAACTCTCTGGCGAATTCACACTTTTAAGCTGCCCTCTGGTCATCACTCCACTACCAGGATCACCGATTACTTGCTCCAGCGGGTGAATACGATGAATCCGAGATTCCGGATTAACAGGTACAATCACTCCCGTCTGAGCAGTCAAGTTCTCTACAGCATCCTGATCATTACCCGTGTTAGACGATGAAGCAATGTCTGGATTTGGAGTTGGGTTCACAGTTTGCTCTTCTAAGTCTTCTGCATTTTCAAGAACAGCTTCTTCAAATTGTTCATCTTCAGATTCTGAAGTGTCTAATGAAGTTGAAGCTTCTTGAAACAACTCTTCTTCTTGTGTAGGAGCACTGGTATCACTAGAAGCTGGTGGGGGGTTTACGGTGATTGGACGCATCAGCGGTGAAGTTGCTGCGTTTTCACACTCGTAAAGTAATCTGATCACAGCTTCTTCAACCAGGCTATCTAGGTTGAATGATTCAAAGAAATCTTTGTAATCAAACATCCAATCAGGGCCCGTGCCTTGCAAATTTTGTGTGTATCGTTGAACTTCCACGTTTGCCCAATCCTCCACTTGACGAGTTCGCTTGTTGAATACCCGTTTGAGCGGGGTTGCATATCCAACAAAATATCCCTCTTCAGCTTTCGGACTAAACTTCTCGCTTGGATTCAACATCGTACATGGCGCCCCAAATGGTTCTAGATACTCTAGATTGGGCTTTCGTCGGTGTAACAGCTCATAAGATGTTTTTCCAAACTTCTTCACTGTCAAAACCCGATTTAATGTGTAATTGGCTGCATAAATCGCCTCGTTCCAGAACATTACTGGAAGATTTGAGTCAGCGAGCATTGTTCTAGCAGCCTCAATCAGAGTCCTATTCTTTCTTTCAGCAACACCGTTCTGTTGCGGGGTATACGGAGCTGAATATTCATGATGTATCCCTTTGCTTTCACAAAGTTCATCCATCTTTGCATTTTTAAACTCCGTCCCGTTGTCACTCCTGATCCTTTTTATCTTCAAGTTGTAGATATTCTCCAGCCGAGTGAACAGAACTTGTAAGTTGGTAAAAGTGTCGCTTTTGTTCTTCAAACACATCACCCATGAAAATCGTGAATAGTCATCAGTGACAACTAAACAATAGAGCTCTCCAAGATGACTTTTGCGCTTGACCGGTCCAAAAAGGTCCATGTGCAATCGCTCAAGCGGCATCTCAACAGAGTTAACTTTCTTCACTTTATGGGATTGTTTGTGTTGTTTGCCTTTCATGCAGCTCACACACTTGTCGTTCAGATGGAAATGTTTCACGTTTACTCCATCGACAAGTCCATTTCTCACTAACTGATTCATTTTCCTCAGATGAATGTGCCCCATTCTGCGGTGCCACATTATCGATTCTTTTTTCGGTCGCCTTGGATAGAAAGCATGTTATCTGTCCCTGTGATGTCATCGCCTTGGACATATCAAGAATATAAAGATTGTTGACTCGAGGTGCCATCAACATAACCCACTCCTTTGGAATCTTGAAGCCCGGTTTGAGGATGTAGCAGGATTTGTCATCAAAATGCACAGAAAATTGTTTGTCGCATATTTGACTGACGCTCAACAGATTATAGTCTATCTGCTTGACATAAGATATCCGCTCGAAAGTCACAATCCCGTTACTCACGCTTCCTTCCATCGTTATATATCCTCCTTTATTTCCCGCGAACGCAACATATCCTCCATTAATATTCTTCACATCGAACAGCAACGCCAAATCCCCCGTCATGTGGCCTGAAGCTCCACTATCAACAATCCAGAGACTGCTAATAGGGCCAACTGAAGCTCCCTGCACACAAAAAGTAGACAATTAGTTCTTTCGGGGGACCCAAGCCTGAGTCTTGGGCCTTTGAACTTTGGCTTTCAAAGAATCATTCTCAATGACTTTTTCAACAACTTTTTGTTTAGAATCAACCGTTTTCTGATTTTTCAAAACAGTTTCACTTTTCTCACTTACCTTTGACGTAGAGGCTCCTGGAGAACCATTAGGTGTCCAAGATTGTTCAGACCTTTTGAGAATAGGGATTTGAGATTTTGGTTTCTCAATAGGTTTCTGAACATTGTTACTAAAAGTAACTTTCTTAGCAACCTTATCTGAATGAACAGACTTAGGTCCAACATTTGACTTGACAATTGGTTTTTGTGGAACCTTTTGTCTATCAGCTGTTGTGTTCACCACTGGTTTTCTCCAAGATTGTTCCATTGCAATCCGATTCCTCCGATCATAATGAAATGGACGGTTGTTCCTCATTTGAAAATTGTTTTGATTATGAAAATGTTGTTGTTGAGGAACAGTCCGTCTATGCGGTGGGACATAATGATCGATCGGCTTTTCATGGAATTCTTAACCTCAACCTCATGTCTTTTGTGCCTTACATATGGACACTGAGCAAGTAAATGCCCGCGTTCTCCACATTTAAAGCATTTTCTATATTCCTCAAACACATAATGAGCATTTGGTGAAGCAAATGATCTTACAGGAAATTGATCATTATATTGTTGATTTCTTAAACTCTCAGGAAGTGGTCCTTTCGAGTAAGAAGGTTCATGAAAACCATTTGCTTTATCATCTGGTCGAATAAACTCAGTGACATGAATTTTTGGCTCTTGAGGAACTTCTGAAAACAGTTTCTTTAAAATTTCTGGTGGAATTTCATTGGTTCTCTCATGTTTTGGAAACCAAATTGTGCTTTCTTGCCAGATTTTATCAAGTTTAGAATAGTTAACATTTTTAATCGGAAATTCCTCATCAGCAATGATTTTATCGGATCCTTCCATCCGATAAAACACCTTTACAGGTTTGTCACTTGGTTCATTCAGCTCATTCTTTTCAATCACATTCTTAACATCATTCTTTTTCTTAACATCAAACTTTTCAGACTTCTTATCACGAATAGCTTTTGCCATCGGATTAACATGATCAGATGGTGATACTGGTTCAGTAGTAATGATGTGATTTTCTTTTGGAATCTCACATTCATTAACAGATTTATCACTACCAGTATCATCATTATCTGAGTCTGAACTATCACTCTCAGCATAAACACCCTCATTGTTCAAGCCCAAAATCGGTCTCACATCAGAATATGGATCACCAATACTTGAAGTATTAGATTCCATTTCTGACGATGAGTCTGATTTCACCGAACTCTCCAGTATAACTTGATGATAGTTATGGTTCTCAAAAAGAACCGGAGATGGTACAGACTTGTAATTGGTGGTGTTATCATCAATGATATGATCCACGACATAAGCAACATTTTTATAACTTTCCAGTTTCTTGTTAACTTTTTCAGCAAAGCATTTAATGGCAGCCATTTCCAACTTGGTGTTTTCAATTTCATTGATGTAGTTATTTATGGCCAATTGTTTCAATGACAAAGTGTTTTTCAAGTCAGAAATGTCCTTTTTATAGCCATCTAACACTTTGTTAAAAGCATTTAACTCTTTGCGAGTAGATTGACAGTTTTGAATAGCACTATCACGTGAAATTCGGAGTTGTTTATTCTCCTCTGTCAACCTATCACAAGTCCCACAGTATTTATCACTCATGACATCAGTGCTAGATTCAGAACTTACAGGTTTTGGCGGTTCGGTCATGGCCATCAAAGCAAAATGAGCTTCCTTTCCAGTGAAAAACTTTGAGTAGTCGATCTTGGTGAAAGCATCATCAGCTATACACGACTTCCTCGTCATCAAAAAGTCAGCTTCTGCCAGCAACTGGTCAATATCATCATCCAAAGAATCAACACTTCCCTCTGTGTCTGATTCGCTCTCAGAATCTGAATAGACTGATTTACACTCCTCGGGAACATCAGAAACTGAATCAATCACCATCCCAGAACTCTTCTCCTCAGCCTTAACCTCAACAGGTTCACTCTCCACTTCCATCTCAGTCTCAGAATCATCACTTTCACTCTCCTCAGTTTCTTTCTTCTCATCAACTGCCACCGACTCTTCCAAATCAACCTGATAAGCAACGCATGCCACATTCCCACCAGTAGTCACTTCCTCAACTCCTATTTGCATACCCGACCAGTCAAACCTCTCATCTTGTTGAGTCACCAAAGCTTGGTTCTGACTCGCATTCTGTTGAGTCTCAGTAGGTGTAGTGATAGGTACAACTGTTCGGTTTGGGTGATTAGGAGATTGGTTTTGAATCTGGTGTTGAGTGTTTGGTTGTCTGTTTTGGTTGTTAAAGTTTCGGTTTTGGTAGTTGTTGTTGTTTTGGTAAGAAACTTGGTTCTGTTGACGGTTCTGGTAATTTGCATTGAAAGGGTTTCGATTACCTTGTTTAGGTGGCTGGGTGCATTCCCGTTTGAAGTGTCCTTTCTCTCCACAATTAAAACATGTAACCTTCTCCTTGTTGAAACCATAGGTTGTGTTGGGAGAAGTTGCCAAGTCAGTTCTTCCAGTTTTCTCTATGAACTCTGTTGCTCTCCTCATTATACTCGCAAAAGCCCATTGAATGTCAATGAGTTCCATCTCTTCCTTGTCTATTTGTGCGTAGTCTTCGTTGGTCAAGTTGTTGTTCCCAATCTGACTAGCAACCAAACCATTGTAGGATGAAACCATTGCAGAGACTAATGCAATGTGTTGCTGAGCAACCTCCACAGTCACATTTCCTAAGTTGGATGTATCCAAAACCACCGGTTGTTTATGTTGAGTAACTTGGTTTGATGGTTGTTGTGTTTGGTTAGCAGTGTAAAAACTTGCTTGTTGCATTGGAGAGACTGGTGAAATGTAGGAAGTATATTGTGGTGGTGTGTATGATGGTTGTGAGTAGGAATTGTATTGTGGTGGTGTGTAGTTGGTGGTTGGTTTTGATGAATCCATGACATTGGAAATACATGCAACATGTGGTGCAACGCTTCCAGAGCTCGAGTTTCCAGCTGAAACTGAAGTACCTCCAAAATACAGACTTGGATTCTGAGGAATCTGTGACCTCCTAGCTTTCCTCCTATCCTCCAGCTCTTTGTTCTCCAGCTTCTCAATAAACTCTGAAATGGTCCAGAATTGATAAGCATCCTTCTCTCTGAGTACCTCCACATGCTGATCCCATTGTGGTGGTAAAGCATCTGCAAACTTATCCACCTGCTTAGTCATTGGAATCTGTACACCATAGCTAGACAATTCAGACAATAAATGCATATATCTCGGAGTTAGTTCTTTTAAAGTTTCATTATTAATGAAAGAAAAATTATCAAACTCTTTAACCAATTCCTCCATTCTCAGACTCCTGGTCTTCTCATTTCCATCATGCTTCCTCTTCAGCTTATCCCAAAGCTGCTTTGACGTAGTACATGTCCCGAACTGATGCAACAGGTCACTTGTGATCGCCTGTGTCAGTTGAGAGAACGCCTTCTTCTCCACCACGTATTTCTTCTTTTCATCCTCAGTCAAGCTCTCCAGAGGAATCAACTCACCGGTATTCTCCAGAATCGGTGCTGTGTATCCTTTAACGATCATGCTCCATGCCTCAGCTCCTTCAACTCCCATGCCCTCCAGATGGATCTTGAACATGGTGTGCCACTGGTTGTACTCTTGCATATCCATGAGCTTAGGTGGCCGAGTTCCACTACCTGTAGACAAATCCTTAATCAAGGTAGAGATAGCATTAGTGGTTTGAGTATTTACCGCCGCTGCAGCTACTCCCCAATAATCTGATTGTAGTGCCGGATGTGCTACATTCTGAGGCATCGTGCTCGTTGTTGTCATGTAGTTATGTGGTTGTGAGGATTGCGTGTTCGTCTTTTGAGCTGCCACTGTCCATGGGTCCATTGTCTGCTGTTGTGGTTGTGTTGGTGCTGATCCCGAAGTAGTTTGAAAACGCCACATGATCACAATCTGAAAATCTCAACACTTAGAAAATTTTTCAGCAAAAATCCTAGGTTCGCCCAAAAACTAGTATGTTCGTCCAAATTCTTTCACTTTCGTCCAAACTGTCACACTCTCGTCCTTTTGATCTCACTTTCGTCCAAACAGTGTCAGCCGAAGGTGAAAATGACCAGAATGTAAAACAAATCAACACACTTTCCACTTTCGTCCGAAGCAAAACGGTCGAATGTAGAATGTTATACCCGAAAGTGAAAAATTCTAAACAATTTTCAGGTTCGTCCACTCAAACACTCAGGTTCGCCCACTTTTATGCACGTTCGACCACCACAACTCTTTCCACTTTCCACTATCACACTTTCCACTTTCGCCCTAAATGACCAGAATGTAAATCACACTATCACACTTTCCACTTTTCGCCCTAAATGAAACGGTCGAATGTGGAACTTTATACCCGAATGTGAAAAGTTTCTAGACAAATTTTCAGATTCGACCACTTTTTCTTCAGGTTCGCCCACTTTTAGTCAGATTCGCCCACAACACTCAGTCCAGGTTCCAGGTTCGCCCAATATCAGCAGATCTCATTTTTGAAAAATGGTTATTGTTTGAAAAACGGTTATATTGATCTCAGATTTTCAAAAGTTCATGGATTTGAATGATCTTATCAGGTTATGTTTCGGATTTGATTTGGAACAAACTTTAAGTCTTGGAAAACTTGAATTCGACCACAAATTCACCTTTAAATCGATCAAAACTATGTTTTTAAAAGTTTTTGTAAAAACAGATGATAATGTGTCTAAAACATGTCCAAATCAACTCTGATCTTATCAAACTTGTTGTTGTATGATCCTCTTGGCTCTGATACCACTTTAGTGAGCGTTGGAATTTATCTAAAACAGGATTATATGATCATACAAGTCACAAATCTAGGTGCGGAAACCCTAGATCTGAACAAATTGATAAGATACAAATCACGACACAATCAAGATCATTTTCAATATCATTTTCATAGATTAACTTCAATCAATAAGCATTTACAACTGTTTATGTTAATCTAGAATCACAAAGACAATCTCTCAAAAACACTCCTAAACCTGAACTGAACCTGGACACAAATGACAACACTCTTACATAATCAAAAACTCAAAAACTATATATAGGCTCTGCACATTCGCCCCTTACAGATGGTCGAATGTGAGGTTTTTCCACATTCGCCCACTGCAAGTGGTCGAATGTGTTCTTCAGTTCTTGTCCATTTTACCTTCGTCCCACTTCAGTTCTACCTTCGCCCAATTCTGTTTCACCTTCGCCCAATAATCTACATTCGCCCCTTCTGAATCTCCTTCGGCTATCTACTAACACATGTTAATCAAGTATATCCAATCCTTAGTCGCAAAATGCATCAACACATATTACGAAGTAACGCAACTTAAGGTGAGTTTACGGCCCCTCTTTTAAACTGGTTTCACATTTTCGGGGGAGAAAACATGTGTTAAAACGATTATTTGGTAACTACTGTCATACTATGGGTTTCTATTGTGTACTACACGATCTTTGGAAGTCCCGGGGGAACCATGAATGTGCGGGTTTGCACAACGGGGAAATGTGAATAGCGCATTGGGAATGACCAACCCCGCTCGTCCCGCTTGGAGGGTCGCGGTGCATATTGTCTCAAACAGGAACAACATAGAACAACAGGTTTACTACATCGGGCACACATTTGTTTACGAGTTAGTAATGGTTTTCCAATCGTGGTAGTAACAAAACATACGCCTAGCTAGCGTACACTGGTTTTCGATTTGTTATAGTATGGACAGTTGACTTGGTACTTGGATTACAAACCTGTGAACTCACCAGCATTTTTGTGCTGACGTAAACTTTTACATGTTTCTCAGGTCGCTAAGGTAGCACGACTGGACTAGGGCGCACGTGTCTGCACGGCATCTAGATAGGTTGCATGGTTTTACAAACGTTGAACATTGGTTTACTATTGAATATTGTTTTGAATAAGCTTCCGCTGTAAACGGGAATTTTAACATTGTTTTGAAATTGCATTATGTTCATTTTAGACTTGTTTATTGTGATCGTTGGTTTGGATCCTGGTTTGTCATGCGCCTCGCGGTAAAACTCCGCAAGTGGATTTTGAGGGTGTGACATTCTTGTACCCTGAGAACCATAGGGTGTAAAGCAAGGGCGAAAAGGAGGGGACCTAAAGGGTCCCCTTGCTGAACCCCCGTAGTAGCCCCTATACAATCATTACCAACGTACAACCTAGCTGGCTAGGCATATAAGAACCGGACCCATGATAGATAGACGGGCAATGTTGATGAACTTCTTGAAGAGGGTAGTGCGGTCGATCATATTAAACGTGTTCGAAAAATCCACCGTGAGCATAGCCAAAGACCCGTCCGCATAGAAGGAGCTTAGGAACCTTTCGCGCTGTGAAGCACCGCCTCCGCCCCATTGGGAGTTCCCACCCCAAATTGAAAGTCCCCAAGATACTTAGCCATTTCCTTCCCAACCTTCCTCATAGCCACTTTAGAAACTAATATTGTAACATTTCGCATTTAACTATTTATACGTTACGGATTAAAACGACAAGCCCTATTATTTTGGTGATATTTTGAACCCCTATACATGATAATTATATCTATAGGTGTATAATATATATATATAATAATAATAATAATAATAATAATAATAATAATAATAATAATAATAATACATAAAAACAAAAGTGTATTAGTTGTTTAGTATAGTTAACCCAACCCAACAATGGCCCAATCAGTCAGGCCCAGCCCAACAGCCCACGAGCCCCTCACCCTCCCCTTCATTTCCCTGTTAAAAAAAAAGGGATGTTTCCCCCATGATTCGAACCGGCGACCAACCAACACCCACACAGACGCATGACCAACTGAGCCACACTTGCATTTGATTTCATTCCTATTCATTTTATATATATACACGTATTACTCTGATTCCTTTTTGTCTTCCTGCTCGTCGAACTGCAACAGCAGATGTTTATATTTTTTTATTTTATTCTATTCCTTCTCTTCTTCTGATTTAAACTCGTAATTAACCACGGGTTTGACTTGGACACGTGATTTTCGGCCATCAACACACCCTATGATCATCAATTATCATTCAATTGCTTCCATTATAATCAAAAACGCGTCTCCCAATTTAAAACTTGTCAAACTTACCAATTAAGCAATCTGAACATCCACACTATAAATTGATGATCAGCGAGCCTTCACAACTCGCTCACAATCATTTCTCCACCTCCAATTCTCCACAATAATCACTCTGTCTTATCCTTAATCGTTGTTTGACTTTTAACTTGACCATTCAATCGAACACGATACTACACTGTAAGTACAAATGTTTTTGTTGGGTTTTGATCTTCGGGATACACACAATGATAACCCTATGGTTAATTGGGTTATCATTGTGTAATCTGTCCGATTGAAAATTTCTAGGGTTCATATTTTATAATTTGGGGATAAACTAGTTTTGGCATAGAATATTTATATAATATTAATCAGGATTAATCACAACCACTGGCCTAGGCCAAGTGGTTGTGACCCTGACCTGCAACTGAAAGGGCCTGGGTTCGAGTCCCTCTGACCGTTTTTGGCATTTTTCCTTTTCTTTTCTTTTTTTTAGTAAACAATATAATTATATATATATATTAATTCTTTTAATCATTTAAATTCTTTTTAAAATACCTAAACTATTTTATAAATTCTAAAAAAATTATAATTACTTAATCTGATATAATAGTGTTATTTACAATTTTTATTTTCAGAAATTCTTTTATTTAATATTTATAATAATTAAATCATTTTTATACTATTATATTTATAAAAATCCATTATTATATCAAAACAGTATTATAAATTCCCCAAAAATTATCCTAAGTTTTTATAACATTAAGCTTTTCAGAAATGATTTTTATTTCTGAAAAATCATTTATTTAATATTTTAATCAATTTTTGTTAATTTAATCATAATTAAATCATATTAAATCCAATTTTCATCATTTTTGCACCAAAATTTTATACAAATTATTTTTAATCATTTAAAACAGAATTATGATTTTTAAAATAAGATTTCTTTAATTTTAGTATTTTGAATATTAAAGTTAATAATTGGCTATTTATAAATAAATAGATTTAAAAATCTATTTTAAATGAGATAATTTTATAAAAATTATTTTATTGCTTCAAACACTTTAATGTGCTCATTCAAAATTCAAATTTTATAAAAAGACTATTTTTCATTAATTATCCAATTTTCTTTATTTAATTAACATTTTTAAATTAAATTTAACAATTGATTATCCCCAAATCGAAACCCTAGGATACACATATTAGTTATATAGACTTAGACTTATTATATATTACCTCATTATAGGGTAATATTTGGAATCACTTTGGGCAACACAATTATCATATCTTTTCAACAAGTTAACAATTGCTAAGGTGAGTTTACATAGCCCTTTTCTCTATTTTCACTATTTTTGGGTGAAACATGTTTAAAACATTTTTTTACTCATATTTACTTGTGATGCAATTACATCATCATTCTATCATTTGACTGTAACAAAAAGACACAGTACAATCATTAACAATGATCAAGCCGCCTGTTTTAGATTATAGCGCTATAGGTCTGACAAACCATCCCACCCGCATAGACTCAGGGATGATCGATAACAGTAACAACATTTAACTAACTTGCGAGTTAGTCATCAGTCGACACAAGGTTTGGTTGTACAAAGACGCATTGTTGCATGTCGGTATCATACTCTATCATCATACAACCCTGAGTGTTGTACAAACTATTGTTATCAACTAATTCTCAAAAAACCTATGTAATTCTCACCAACTTTTGTTGACCCAAAATATTTTCAACTTTACATGTTTCAGGTTGTACTTGCTTGAAGATTTGCTTGAAGATGTGTGCATAGTTTATTCAATTTGATGTACGAATTCTTGTAGAACAATTGTATGTAATATATTTAAAGCAATTAATGAAACTTATTATTTCTCCATGAGCTACTGAACAATCATCAATACGTGGCACCCCGATGTTTCCGCCATCGGTTGGGGTGTTACAGATTGTATCAGAGCCATGGTTATAGGGAATTAGTTATTAGAAAAATAATCTAGTCTATAACCATAGGATTTAACCAGTACTTGCTTCTTTTGTTTGCTATACTCTACCTCCCTCCTACTTCACATCCCTACTTTCATCCTTACAAGAAGGTTGCTCTCCATCAGTGGATCTACTCATAGACTAATAGGACAAAATCCCCAGGTTTAACCTGAACCACCTTGAGATCTCGTCGAAGTTCTAGATTTTAATAACGAACACGTGCAATCTGGAAGGGTGAACGCCTGTATTCTGAGTCTTCTGTCTAGGCTGGCATTGCGCATATATCCCAATCAGACGAGGGACCCGGATGCCTACCTGGGAATTCTCGGATGAGTGTTCACTTATAGGCTAAAGCATGTCTTCATATGTTATTAGAATTTAGAATCCTTGATAAGTCAACGTTTTCGTTTATTCGTTTTAATTAATGAATAAATGATTACATCCTTTATATAATCTCATTCATTTCATGTGTCTATTACAGATCATGCCTCCACGTCGCAGCACTCGCAACAGCAATGGTGAGAACCACGAAGAAGGTGGTGACAACCATAACCATGGACCAAGTTCCTAACCACAACAACAATGGTGTCGATGCTCAACTGGCTGCGATCATTTCTCAACAAATGGCGCAACAAATCGCAACTCTGGTTCCCAATTTACTCGCTCAGGTCATCCAATTGAACGGCAACGGGAATGGTCACAACAACGGAAACGGGAATGGCAATGGAAATGGACCCCAAGCCTGCACCCTGAAGCATTTCAACTCTTGTAACCCTCCAAAATTTAGTGGTGAAGAAGGAGCTACAGGACTCCTCCAATGGTTTGAGGGTATTGAAAATACCTTCATCAACAGTGAGTGCCCAAACAACTTCAAGGTTCGTTACGCCATGAGTGTTCTCCATAAACGAGCACTCACATGGTGGAATGAAGAAAAGCGTACTCGTGGGGCCGAAGTTGCTCTTGCTATGACATGGGAACAAGTCAAGGAGGTCATGAAGGAAGAGTTTTGTCCTCGCAATGAAGTTAAGAAACTTGAGGATGAATTCCACACCCTTGCTCAGGATAGTGGGGAAAACCTTGCTTATAATACCCGCTTTCACGAGCTCAGTCTGTTATTGCCTCATAAAGTCACTCCCCTGTCGGTAGCCATCGAGAAGTACATCGTGGTCTGCCCATGCAAATCCAGGATACGGTGTGGGAAGGAATCCTGCCACCTTGGAGGAAGCCAAACGTTTAGCAGCTACCTTAACTGATAATCACGTAAAGAACGGGACCTTAGTTCGGAAAGGTAATAAAACAAGTATTGTAGCCGCGGTAACCACTGAGAACCAGAAACGTAAAACCAGGGATCCTGATGCAAACCTCACTCCACAAGCTTCTAACAAGAAACCTTATACAGGAAACCATCCATTGTGCAACACATGCAACCGACATCATCCCACTGCTTCAGCATGTCGCTTGTGCACCAATTGTGGTAGGTATGGCCATCTAGTTAATACATGTCGCGAGACCCCAAATCCTAATGCCAACCAACCCATCAACCCTGCTCTGGCTGCTAATCCTAATCGATACAACTATGGTCAATGCTATGATGTGGAGACCCAAATCACTTCCGTAACCGATGCCCTAAACTGAACAGAGATCAAGACCCTCCAGCTACTTAAAGCCTTACCATTTGAATAATGTCCACTTTCCCTTTTATTTCCATGTATTGCACTTTTGATTCAAATAATAAATCATAACATTTGTGTGCATGCTTGTTTGAATGAGAACTAATTGTTATATCTATACTTGCTTATTTGTACAACAATTAGTTAACTACCAAACAACCACTTAACGATTGGTAGAGGTCATCATGTCATTCCAACAGTCGGAGAGGCCCTACCACCTGAACGACTGACGGAGACTATCAGACCTGCTTAACAATTGGTAAAGTCATAAAAGGACACAAAACCCTAACATAAGGTAAATTGGTAATTACGGTCCGGAACGTAATCATGAATTTACAGGTACGTTAAGGTAGTGTGAAATTTTATCAAGGTTTTCGGTAGTTGGCCAATTGTAACCCTGGTTTTCCCTTAACTTCGGGACGAAGTTCCTAAAAGTAGGGGAGACTGTAACATTTCGCATTTAACTATTTATACGTTACGGATTAAAACGACAAGCCCTATTATTTTTGGTGATATTTTGAACCCCTATACATGATAATTATATCTATAGGTGTATATATATATATATATAATAATAATAATAATAATAATAATAATAATAATAATAATAATACATAAAAACAAAAGTGTATTAGTTGTTTAGTATAGTTAACCCAACCCAACAATGGCCCAATCAGTCAGGCCCAGCCCAACAGCCCACGAGCCCCTCACCCTCCCCTTCATTTCCCTGTTAAAAAAAAAGGGATGTTTCCCCCATGATTCGAACCGGCGACCAACCAACACCCACACAGACGCATGACCAACTGAGCCACACTTGCATTTGATTTCATTCCTATTCATTTTATATATATACACGTATTACTCTGATTCCTTTTTGTCTTCCTGCTCGTCGAACTGCAACAGCAGATGTTTTATATTTTTTTATTTTATTCTTTTCCTTCTCTTCTGATTTAAAACTCGTAATTAACCACGGGTTTGACTTGGACACGTGATTTTCGGCCATCAACACACCCTATGATCATCAATTATCATTCAATTGCTTCCATTATAATCAAAAACGCGTCTCCCATTTAAAACTTGGTCAAACTTACCAATTAAGCAATCTGAACATCCACACTATAAATTGATGATCAGCGAGCCTTCACAACTCGCTCACAATCATTTCTCCACCTCCAATTCTCCACAATAATCACTCTGTTCTTATCCTTAATCGTTGTTTGACTTTTTAACTTGACCATTCAATCGAACACGATACTACACTGTAAGTACAATGTTTTTGTTGGGTTTTGATCTTCGGATACACACAATGATAACCCTATGGTTAATTGGTTATCATTGTGTAATCTGTCCGATTGAAAATTCTAGGTTCATATTTATAATTTGGGGATAAACTAGTTTTGGCATAGAATATTTATATAATTTTAATCAGGATTAATCACAACCACTGGCCTAGGCCAAGTGGTTGTGACCCTGACCTGCAACTGAAAGGGCCTGGGTTCGAGTCCCTCTGACCGGTTTTTGGCATTTTTCCTTTTCTTTTCTTTTTTTTAGTAAACAATATAATTATATATATATATTAATTCTTTTAATCATTTAAATTCTTTTTAAAATACCTAAACTATTTTATAAATTCTAAAAAAATTATAATTACTTAATCTGATATAATAGTGTTATTTACAATTTTTATTTTTCAGAAATTCTTTTATTTAATATTTATAATAATTAAATCATTTTTATACTATTATATTTATAAAAATCCATTATTATATCAAAACAGTATTATTAAATTCCCCAAAAATTATCCTAAGTTTTTATAACATTAAGCTTTTCAGAAATGATTTTTATTTCTGAAAAATCATTTATTTAATATTTTAATCAATTTTTGTTAGATTTAATCATAATTAAATCATATTAAATCCAATTTTCATCATTTTTGCACCAAAATTTTATACAAATTATTTTTAATCATTTAAAACAGAATTATGATTTTTAAAATAAGATTTCTTTAATTTTAGTATTTTTGAATATTAAAGTTAATAATTGGCTATTTATAAATAAATAGATTTAAAAATCTATTTTAAATGAGATAATTTTATAAAAATTATTTTATTGCTTCAAACACTTTAATGTGCTCATTCAAAATTCAAATTTTATAAAAAGACTATTTTTCATTAATTATCCAATTTTCTTTATTTAATTAACATTTTTAAATTAAATTTAACAATTGATTATCCCCAAATCGAAACCCTAGGATACACATATTAGTTATATAGACTTAGACTTATTATATATTACCTCATTATAGGGTAATATTTGGAATCACTTTGGGCAACACAATTATCATATCTTTTCAACAAGTTAACAATTGCTAAGGTGAGTTTACATAGCCCCTTTTCTCTATTTTCACTATTTTTGGGGTGAAACATGTTTAAACATTTTTTTACTCATATTTACTTGTGATGCAATTACATCATCATTCTATCATTTGACTGTAACAAAAAGACACAGTACAATCATTAACAATGATCAAGCCGCCTGTTTAGATTATAGCGCTATAGGTCTGACAAACCCATCCCACCCGCATAGACTCAGGGATGATCGATAACAGTAACAACATTTAACTAACTTGCGAGTTAGTCATCAGTCGACACAAGGTTTGGTTGTACAAAGACGCATTGTTGCATGTCGGTATCATACTCTATCATCATACAACCCTGAGTGTTGTACAAACTATTGTTATCAACTAATTCTCAAAAAACCTATGTAATTCTCACCAACTTTTGTTGACCCAAAATATTTTCAACTTTACATGTTTCAGGTTGTACTTGCTTGAAGATTTGCTTGAAGATGTGTGCATAGTTTATTCAATTTGATGTACGAATTCTTGTAGAACAATTGTATGTAATATATTTAAAGCAATTAATGAAACTTATTATTTCTCCATGAGCTACTGAACAATCATCAATACGTGGCACCCCGATGTTTCCGCCATCGGTTGGGGTTTACAAATATGCGCCAAATGGCACCTACTGCAATGGGCCGAATCCCGTTATCAAGTTTCAACAAAGGGTAAGGGGCGAAGAAATGAATTCAGCTAGAACCCTTGGGCACAAACCCCCTAGCCAAAGGTTGACGACTTCAGTAATAACTGAGAGCAACCCCGTGAAAGTCACTAACCCTTCTCCAGTAAGAACGTCTAGCAAATGTTGGGCCCTCAAACCGTCCCTCCCACGGGAAGTCCCTTTAGGGAAAGATCGGAGACATCCAAGCACACAATCCATATCCACAATAAGGGCAGGCATGACAACAGAGTTGGTGGGTAAGGACGGAGGAGGCATCACCGGATGTTTGTCAATAAGGGCTTTCATGGTGGCGTCCCCAAAAGGAGCAACCCCACTGGAACACAGCACCATGACAGCAGCTGTGAAGTGGTCGTCCCTAACTTTTCTTAGGCATTGTTTGACATTGGGGCTCTCTTCAGAAGGCTCAATCCCCCTTACATCTTGGGTAAAGAAAACACCTTCCCTCTCGCTATCAAAAAGGGAAGAAACCAAATCTGCAAACCCAGAACCGTCTTTCCACATAGAAAGCGCTTGCAGGATGCTACTACACTGCAATGATTTCCTATTCCCAGACCTCCGCTCCTGCTTAGTAGACGGTTTGACCACCCGCAGGGTACACCTCGGCAACAAAAGCAATTTGACCCAACTTTCTACAGACCCTGGAGAGGCCACCACCTTGCGTAAGGCACTAGTCAAAGCTTGGGCAAACGCCAATCGACAGCTCGGGGGAATGCTCTTGACAGTTTGAATGGGTAGAGAGAAAACCTTTACTAGGAGGGATAATTCCCCGACAACCCTCCCTGAAGGGCCCGATTCCATATCAACGGTCACATAATGAGGTTTCTGAACCCCAACAATGAAATCATCCACCTCCCCTGTAGTCGCAGAGAAGGAAAAGACATCATCAGCGCCGTGATTACACCTTTTGCTAAGAGCATGCATCACCATGCACCTCCCACATAGCCATTTGGCCCCATCTTGAAGGGCGCCCCCAACATCCATAAAAAGGTCCAAGTCCTGAGATATTGCATCTCTCAAGGATGTCTCCCGATTTTCAGTCTTGAAATGCAGACTCTGCATGTGCTCGAGAAGGCGTAAAAACCCTGAAGACCCGGTTTACCATCTTTACACTCATGAAGATGCCTGAAGGGGCATGCTCTAAGCCCACTGCTTGAGCCAGGGCCAGAACCTCCTTGTTTACCGATCCGATCCCTTTTATTAGGAGCCATAAACACATCAAAACCAACTCAAATAAAAAGCAAGAAAAACCTAAGGGACCCCTACTCGAGGCGAGGTGGGCAATATAAACAATAAACACAAGGACTTAAAACCCCAGGAAGTCAACACGATAGTAGAGGGGGAGCAACCAACAATTGCTCACCTCCTACCCGTTAACCACAACAAACCTATTACGCCATCATACTATATTACTATATTATAATAATAATAATAATAATAATAATAATAATAATAATAGGGAAAATGGGAAATAAGAGTGTAACAAACAAGTCACAAGAAGAAAGGTACATAAGCAAAAACGGTCGAAAGAACAGGGAGGAGAAAAGGTCGAACCGGAAAGGTCAAACGGTTCGAAAAGGTCGAACAGAAAGGTCAAACAGGTCGAATGGGTCAACTGGGAAGGGTCGAACGGGAAAAAAAACTCAGATGTGTTTGGAGGTAGGATCAAACGGCCTCAATTAATTTGAAATGGAGCCGTTAGGGGAGGAGTGGGGTTTGGTGAGCAGAGGTGTGGGTTGGGATTTGGTGATGGTGGGTCAGGGCGGGTTGCAGGTGGTGATTATGGTGATGGAGGAGGACAACGGAGGAGGTGGATGGTGGTGTTAGGCTGTGACGAGTGGTTGTGGGTTGGTTGTAGGTGGTGACGGAGGAGGTGGATGGATGGTGTTAGGTGGTGACGAGTGGTTGTGGGTTGGTTGTAGGTGGCGACGGAGGAGGTGGAAGAGGTGGAGGGAGGAGGACGACAGAGGAGGTGGTTGTGGGTTCACGGAGGAGGTCTGTTCGGGTGGATTATGAGTTAAAATAAAATAGAAAAAAAATATCTACATAATCATAGTTTTGTAACAAAAAAAACTAATATCTAGTAACATTCATCAATAAATTTTACTAATAGAGTCTTAATGTCGATAAAAACTTTCGTTGTCGTTAAAGACACCACAGTATAGGCTCTAGATCGACCAAACTCCGTGCAACAAACAAATTCGTCTCAAGATGATAGTTGCATTAAATTTGTAACGGTTTGACATTTACATTTTTTTTTTTTTTTTGAAAATTAACTTTCATTAAACAAAATGTCAACACCACCGGCCACCTATTTCCAAGGAGGAAAAAAGAGGCCGGAAACCACAAAATTACATTACATCACACGCACACCATCTATCCCAATCTACGACACCGCCTTTAAATATATGTTTATACCATAAAAACTCCAAGGCCTTGATATCCGCAATTATCTCAACGACCTTCGGCTCCTTACTAGAAAAAATAGTTCCGTTCCGCGCCTTCCAGATCCTCCAACAAGCAATTATAATAATCCCGTGAAGCACCATCTTCTTATTCCAAGTTATGTCACTCCTCTGATGCCATTCCACCAAGTCATTAACATGAAACAAAAACGTACCTAGAATCTTGCACCACGTCGATATACCTTGCCAGACACCTGCTACGAACCTGCAACCTGTCAGAAGGTGCTCAATGGACTCTTCACTACCCTCACACCAATTGCAATGGAGATTATCTAGCCAAATGCCTCTTCTCCTCAAAGCCACCTTCGTAGGTAAACGATCCAAAAACACTCTCCACGTTAAAATATTACATTTAATAGGAGCCCACTTACTCCACGTGAACCCAAAGCAACTTGTATTATTGTTAACCGTACCACGTAACCACTTCTTTAAATCTGCCATTGTGAACCCGATATTATCACCAATACACCAGACCCACGAATCTTGGTTTTCTTGATTTCCTTGAAGATGCAAGTCAAAAATCAACCTTTCTACTTGATGCTTGTCTTCGATTTCTTCCACAAAACTAGGAGGGCACCTCCAATCCCAAAACATTCCACAACATTATTATTAAATCGTAATCGATCTCTAACCAATATCTGTTTATTTCTCTCGAGCATAAATAAAGCTGGTTACTTGTCTTTTAACGGCTCATCACAAACCCACGCGTCTAACCAAAACCGGATTTGCTTCCCATCACCATATTTACCCCTAATCATCGTATTAAATCCAACGCCTTGAACTTTATATTTATTCCAAAACGTCACACAATTCTTCCACACACCGATTTTAGCATTATTGACCGGCGCAACTCCCCAACTACGACCGTTACCATGAATGGATACTACAACTCTCCTCCAAAGTGCATGTTGTTCTGTATAAAACCTCCACAACTATTTACCTAGCAAAGCCACATTATTAACATCCAACCGAGCTAACCCCAAACCACCATCACGAATGGGTTTTGTGACAACTTCCCACGCCACCCAACTCATCTTCCTTACCTCATCCGAGCCGCCCCATAGGAAACGCCTAATGAGAGCTTCCAATGTATTAATGACTTTTACCGGTGCTTTGAACATAGAAAAATAATAGGAAAAATCACGAGAATAGCCCTTTGACCGTTTGAAATACGAGAATAGCCCCCTGGAGATATCTCTTTGGAGACGGTTCACATTTCCCAAGCCGTCTGAGCCGTCTCCCGAGACGCCTTGGTTCCCAGCCAATAGAACAACGACACGTCTCCGGTGACGTCTCTAGAGACGTCTTTTCAGGCTTTGAAAACTTCTCCGGTGACGTTTTCGGAGACGTCTTTTTTTAACAAATCATGAAAATAAAATAAAATAACGGTGCAATAATTATTCAGTGGATTCAAATAAGCATAAACTATTCATTCGATTAATAAAAGATAAATTTAAATACATAAACATTACAAACTTAATAGAAAAACTAAACATAGGCTACGCGTTAAGACGGTGCCTCATCATTTGCCAAGAAGACACATGTTTGAATTCTTTGCGTTGTTTGGATTCATACTCTTTTTTGGTATATCTGATGGCCACGTCTTCGGGCATATATGAAGGTACCGCTCGAAGTGTTCGATAGTGGTAACCGTTGAAGAGTTGACACTTGGTGTTCAAGTCATTCCACTTACGGCTAAGTGAATCGATGGTTCGGTTAGAGCCTCCTACCAACCAATTGTATTCATTCAAAATTCGGTACCACTTGTTTGTCGGGTGTGGGCTTTCTTCGACAAGTTGCTAGGCTGATACTAGGGCGATTTCTTTTTCCTCCGTCCAACGACTTGTTGCAATTTTCTTTTGTATGTAGGAGACGGTTTTTAGGGTGGTGGTAGAGGAGGAGTCGGACGAAGTTAGGGACGGAGAATGGGAAGGAGGTATAGTATATAAAGAGAGGAGACGTCTCGGGAATCATGGGGGACGTGGAAAACTAAACCGTCGAACAAGACACCGGAGACGTCTTGGGACTCACGGAGACGTCAAACAAGACACCTGAGACATCTCGGGAATCACGAGACGACACCGGAGACGTCTCAGGACTCATGAATGGAGACGTGTTGTTGTTCTGTTGGCTGGGAACCAACGCGTCTCGGGAGACGGCTCAGACGGCTTGGGAAACGTAAACCGTCTCCAAAGAGACGTCTCCGGGGGCTATTCTCGTAAATCAAATGGTCAAAGGGCTATTCTCGTGGTTTTCTATGTAGGCAGACTATCAATGACCGATTTAATTAAAGTGACCCGGCCACCAATAGATAAAGTGTTGTAGTAGTGATAGATCGAGTAAAGAAATTCAAATAAATGAATAAGAATTTATACCTCCTTGACGACCACCATTATAGCCATATTGATCAACTATTTAAACGTGTTTAAAAGTAATAAGTATGTACAAATGAAATATCATCTAGTCATAACTCTTAAGGATAATAAATATAACAAGTTTACGTCACCTGCATATTTTGACAAGATGTTGGGATGTTGATTATGAAAGTTTATGAGATCCCTTTTGTTTTTCCTTTTATAAAAGCCCTTCTTAGCTGTTTAATTTGCTAATAATAAATGCACCATTTTTTATTAAAGGAATTTCTATTAATATTTTTTATTTGAGGAAATAGTATGGGTGGTTATATAAACACCCCCCACTTCTATTTCCACCCCCCCCCCCCCCCAAAGCGCCTTGCTTTGCCCTAAGCGAGGCGCTTTGGTTACTTTTTTAACTACCTCGGTCCGAGGTAAGTTATTCTGATTTGACCCCAGGCGCCTCGCTTTGGCCTAAGCGAGGCGCTTGGAATCCAGCTTTTATTTTTGTTGTATTTTTTGTGTTTTGAATTGGTTTTTAATTTTTTTAATTTATTAATATAATTATTGTAAAAAAAATTATAAAAATTAAAAAACAAAATAATAACCACAAACTTTTATCGACATTGCTCCAACATAGCTAATCATTGCTCCAACTCAACTCAACAAGACATTTAAGCCGAAGACACTTTCCATCCAACATAGGGATTGCTCCAACTCAACTCAACAAGACAATTAAGCCGAATACACTTTCCATCCAACACAGGGATTGCTCCAACTCAACTCAACAAGAACATTGTGGATGAGGATTGTTTACCTTCCCATTGATTTCAAGTATGTTGCCTTCATCTGTAACACCTCGAAGTGTTACGTGTCCCTTTAACGGGTCGGGTCGGACCTGACCACCCGATTATTCAATTAAATATTCAAGTTTGAATCTCGCGGTAAACCGTTTCAACCGAATATATAGATAATAATTATTAAGATTTTATTATCCCGGTTAAACGCTCATTACCTGCTATTTAATCGTTGCCAGACGTCCTTTATTTTGTTATTATACCTATTACCAAACATCACGAGTTCCAGATATTATCCCCGTAGCCAAACACCCTCTATTTTTATTCTCCTATATAACCACCCCTCTCTCTTGTCCCTCGCTCTCTCTCTCTCTGTGTGCGATACACACAAAGTGTGTGTGTGAATTATGAAAGCTCTGACCAGGAAGCCTTGGACCGGAGAAATATGGCCGGCTTCTGCCGCCTCCAACCTCCGGTCATCACCACCACCGCCGCCGTGCGCATCTTCTTCTCCGGTAAGAATCCCTCTCCCTTCTCCTTGCTTCTGATAACAACTGGCAACCCTTCCTGTCCGATGAACTCCAACCCGATAACCTTTCCTATTCGTCCCTCTGTTTCAGTTAATAAACCGGACAGCCACCGGAGCCGGTGACTGTCCTCAGAAACCTCCCTTGTTGGCTCTCTGTACCGGATAAACGAATCAGACAGTCACCAGTTACGGTGACTGTCACCGCTGAACCCTGTTCTTCTATCTCTGATGTGAACTGTTTGAACCCCAATTGTTAGACCCTTTCTTAGATGATTCCGGTACCTTTTCATCGGATAATATTTACGCACACACACACATCGATATGTGTGTGTGGTGCCGGGTTATTAACAGGAAGTACCATGGCCGATTATTGTATGATATATGTTCTTCAATCCATAAGCTATAATGGATGATTGAGCCTTCCCTTGTGCTTTGATAATTAGACAGTCACCAAGATCCGGTGACTGTCGTCGTATGTCGAATCCTCTCCGCTTTATGAACCGATTATGGTTGTTTATTGGGTATAATTATTAACATATTGTATGTTGATTATTGTAAGGTACCAATACGGATGACGGGTCCGACACCCGGTTAAATCCCGGTCAACTCCCGATTATGTTCCGATAATAATTCGGTAAGATTCGGTCACTATTTCCTATTGGTTGATTGGTCACGATCTTATAATCTATTATTAACACGGTGATTATATTGATTACGAGGTACCGATCATTGATTTGGAAGGATACGAGTCGTCGCCGAGTCGACTCAGTGACTCGGTCAACACCCGAATAGAACCCGGTCCAATAAGCTAGACGAGGAATATTATTAGAATTATACGAATATATATATAATACGGATAACGTACGGACTTGATAATAATAATAAGAGAATAATAAACATATATAAAATATATATGTTTATATATAAGATTCGATATATAAAACGATATACTAGACTCGGGTAAGTTCGTGTCTAGAGTTCTTTAGGTTCGCGTGCCAAGCTGTAAAGGCCAGCTTTATGTCTTTTTGCCTAGATGACCAAACCCGGAGTTTAGGACTATCTAATATATACTGAATTCTATATATATAAATTATATATATGATATATATCTAAGTATTACAATCTAACAAGTCCCACGCGTAAAACGTATCCATATATATATGAAATATAATTGTAATAAGAAGACTAGCTGAAGATTAACGCAAACATGTGAGTATCGTGAACTCCCCACTTTTACTGTTTTATTAAGTGTTTTCGGGGAAATACATGTCATTTATAAGTAAACATAATAATGCTTTACACAAAAGAATCATTATTAATAAAAGTTATATAAAGGGGGTAATAGAAACAACAAGGACAGTACTGGACGGTATCGCCATTTCCTTTCTTGTCCAACCAGAGGACAAGAACCAGCTTTACCCGAGTAGAGGGTAGAAATAATTATATTTATCACAAGCAGAGTGATACCATAGATAGGAATGGCAACTCATAGAATATAATCGGAATAATAGACATATAATCGAATTAATAGAATATATTTTCCCCTCCAGAATTAGAATTGTAAAGCATATTTATAAAAGATTGTTATAAAAGAATTATAAATAAACGAACTGGCCATTCACTTTATAAAATACACGACCTCACCAACTTTATGTTGACAGAAACTATTTTTGACATGTGTTCAGGTAACCCAACGGATATGATGACGTGGATCCTGGAAGACTAAAAGACTGTTATTACCCTGGATTCCGCTGTGTAGCTCCGATAACCCGACCCGACGACCCGGCCACATCAGCCAGGGTTGTTACATCATCGTTGACAGATATCTCTCTGACAACAACTAAATGTTACTTGCTTGCCTGAACATTTTGAAAATAGCGATGGATGATATCGATCAAATTGCCAGAGGGTCATTGGTCTTCAGAGTTTCCAGCCTTTAAGACGACACTTCTAGGAGATTCATGAAGATATTCATCAAGACCTTTTGCAGAGGGTCACTATTCATATATAAAGAACATTAACTAACCAATTGCCAAAGGGTCACTATTCATCAGAGTTTCCAACCACTACGAAATTTATCTACTCATAGTGGTGTGGTCTACCATTTTGCTTATGATCCAACACCAAATCTCATTATCTGTCAACGATGAAGGCAACCTGAAAACAACTGGATGGTTGGTAGCTCTTGGTAAGATCATTATGGATGAGGATTGTTTACCTTCCCATTAATTTCAAGTATGTTGCCTTCATCGTTGACAGATATCTCTCTGACAAAAACTGAAGGCAACCTGGAACTAGGTGATGGCCATACCAACGTGAGGGTAGTCCATTGGTATTAATGGCAAAGTGATTGTAAGGGAAGAAGAAGAGAATGTTATATAATGTGGCAGAGAATGATCAGGTGTGATTAGTTTCTTTCCAGCAAGATATGTTGCCTTCATACATTTACGGAGGTTTGCCAGAGGGTCATTGGTCTTTAGAGTTTCCAACCCCTAATACATTCATCAACAAAGACCATCTCTTTGTTAGTCACCCTCATAGGGAAATCTACTCTCACACTTATGCGCAGATCAAAGGATATTCATGTGAGAATGCATAGTACAAAATTCTTTTGACAAACGTCTGGCTGATATCTAGGTGCTGGAATTGTTTACCTTCCCATTGATTTCAAGTATGTTTGCCTTCATCGTTGACAGATATCTCTCGAACAACAACTTAATTTTACCAATTAAACCCCACCTTCTATTTAAAGCTAGGTGCTTCGGGTCAAATCATACGAGGTGGCATAATTTTACCTTCCCATTGATTTCAAGTATGTTTGCCTTCATCGTTGATGGATGATATCAAAAAAGACCATCTCTTTGTTAGTCACCCTCATAGGGAAATCTACTCTCACACTTATGCGTAGATCAAGGAAAATGTTTACCTTCCCATTAATTTAAGTCGGATCGGCGATTTTGTTTACCCTCCCATTGATCAGAGAGATTTAAGCTAATCAAACTCATATCTCAAGCCGGTTTGCTATAGGACTGGCACCCTGTATGACCCAATTGAAATGACACATGCAAAATGTAATGTCATGCAAAATGTAATGACATGCACAATGTGTATTTCAAAATTGAAAAAGATTGTGGAATGAAACCAATCACTAAGTTAAGGATATCACTCCCAGCTTAGTGTTTAAGTTCCTTTTTGAAAGAAATACTCTTTGAGGTGTGGATGTCACTCCTATCTTAAAGATATATTCCTAAGATAAATAACATATAGAGGAGTGAAACTAATCACCAAGGTATGGATGTCACTCCTAACTTGGTGATATCGTTTCGTTTGTGAAATACGAGTATCTTCTTCTCTAAACAAAACACCGAAAGAATAACGAGAAAGAATCATAGCGAAAATATCTTGAAAGAAAATAATAGGATAAAGAGAAATAAACACGAGAGGACACATAAATGTAAGCTTAGTTATAGACTAGGCTAAAAGGCATTCTAATAACCTAATTCCCTATAACCATGGCTCTGATACCAATCTGTAACACCCCAACCGATGGCGGAATCATCGAGGTGTCACGTAGTGACGATTGTTCAAAAGCACATGGTACTAAAATGTAAATATATTATTGAATAATTTAAATTGTCTTACATAGATGAAATGGGAAAAATACAAAAGTCTGAATGAAACATGAAATTTGAAATAACTTATTAAAAGCAAGCACTAAAATCCAATGCTATGGAACTAAGATCAAACTGCACCTGAAACATGTACAAAATAGGTTTTGTCAACATAAGAAATGTTGGTGAGCATTCCTAGTTTTAATATATATAGTAAGTTGGAAAAAATGGTATACAATTCAAGTGCAAAGCTACAGTGCAATTATGTAAACTATGTATCATACAAAAGCCAATGATGTTGTAGCCTAGTGGTTGCAATGGAGGTGGGAAGGTTTACCCACTTTGTGGGGTTCCTGCCCTGGGAGGTCACAGGTTCGAATCCCACTCATAGTAGGGTTATTCTGAAATGAGGGGCTGGACCTTAGGGGGGGCCCGGGGACCGGACCTGAGGGTGCGGGGCTTCGTTATGGGTGGTACCGTTGGCCGTTCAAAAAAAAAAAAAAAAAAAAAAAAAAAAAAAAAAAAAAAAAAAAAAAAAAAAAAAAAAAAAAAAATGTATCATACAAATGAGCGAAATCAATCCTGTGACTGTATAAATGTACTAGAATGAACGGCGGTGTACTTATCCAATAAATGGATAATAACTTAACAATGACCATGGATTCTCTGATGAAAAAGGGGGAGAATCACCTAGGTGGGTTGTCAATCCAATAGCGCTATCCAATGTTAAGGTCGGCTTGTACATGGTTAATGATTTCACTAAGTACAAATGTATTCTACATGTAATGTCTAAGCATAAAGCACGTATGTAAGCAAAATGCACAATGTACTAGAATTGTATTGTAAAAATGTGAACTTGTATGTGTATTTTGTATAAATGTACATGTAACACCCCAAAAGTGAATAAAGACAAAAAAAGGGATAGGAAATATTCACTTTCGCCAAATGACTAGATGACTAAACGAGCGTGAAAATGCGAGCAATCCAAAGATTCAACAACAAAACTAGTCCAATTTAGAAGAAAAGAAAATGGATAGGAAAAATATCAAGCTTCCAATTCACCAATTACAAGAGCTTATAATCAAAGCTTCAAATGTAGAAGTAATATACTCTAGAAGAAAGGTATGAGGGAGAGTTTAATCGAATTGAAACATTCGATTTAGAGGTGCAAAGTGTAATGGGTCATAGGTGGGTTTTTATACTAGTTTTGGATTCAATTAGGCTTTAAAATTGGTCAACACAATAAAGTAAGGTTTTAAGATGAATTGACTATTTGACTAGGACTTTGACTAGGACTTTGACTGAGACTTTGACTAGGACTTTTGACTAGGACTTTGACTGGAACTTTGACTGTTTGACTGTCTTAGCGGACCGCGAGGGCTAAAAAAATAATTTTTCTAATTTAATCAATTTTAAGTTATAGACTTGTTTCCTTCTGTTTCTAAGTTGTTTTAGGACCTAAAATTAAGGGTTTTGAGTATCAAGGTCTGAAACATATGTGCTCGGGTGTAGATGTGAGTATAACACGTGCATACTTTTACTTATAAAAATTATAAGTTTTATTAAATTGTGAATTTTGGTCCTATTAAAATACGAGGGTTAAAAATGAAAATTTTTGAAATAGTTGAGGAACCAATAATGCACATTTATGAAAAGTGAAGGGTGCAGGTTGTCACAATTTGGCAATTGGTTACTTAATGTTCTTTATATATATATATATGAATAATGACTCTCTGGCAAACCTACATCTGTTTTGAATTTGTTGCTTTATAAAGTGTTCGATGTCACTGTGAGTAGATACATTTCGTTGAATAGTGACTTTTTAATGTTTTTTATATATGAATACTTTCTACCTTTGTTATGAATTAGTATATAGAGAGCAAACCGACGAACATCATTCAAAAATTTAAACTTACCGCTAACCTTTGCGCCGTCATCAACTACAGCAAACCGACGATCTTCCTCCACGGCACTCCTAATAGGCCTCTCTTTATTTCACCGTACGATTTAAGGTTCCAGTTTTGTTTTTGTTGCTTTTTAATAATAAGTTTTGTGTTTATCAAACCCTGACGTCTGAAAATATGGATCTAGTTGTTTGATCGGTTAGTGGATACCATTGATCAGAGAGATTTAAGCTAATCAAACTCATATCTCAATCTGGTACAAGTTATGTTGGAGCAATGATTTATTATTATTATTTTATTTATTTTTATTTTATTTATGTTTTGAGGGTGTAATGATGATGATGGTTATGATTTGACAAACGATTTTTGAAAGTATCAAGATTCGGAAATTAGTAAACATTACGAAACATGTCAAACAGAGACCGGAAGTCCAGCATGTCGATTAGACATGCAAAAATCGTGTTTTGAAAAAATATGGGTATCGACTGTATAGTCGGAGCACCACGTACAATGATTCATTTTAAATACTTGTTATTGATTAAAAATTAATTTTAATTCATTTTAAAATGTTTTTAGTTGTTCCCAATACAACAAAATTCGTTTGAGGCATTACGAATCATTTATTACTCGTTTGTGTGTTTTGATTGAAACATCCGAGTGAATAAATGGGGCCAACAGTATTTACAAGTTGCTAAATATAGCAAGATGCTGTTTTCGATGACAATAAATTAGTGGGTGGTACTTGGTAATGAGTGGTGTCAAGACGATTTGTGGCCGAGGGATATCCTAAGATGATATGATATCATGAAAAATATAAGGCTCGTGATCATTGTGTTGTCAATTTCCATAGTACTATGTAACTTGCTGTTTTAGCTGTCCTTTAAACATGTATTATATTTTATAAACAACTTTTGCTTTTCTTTTTAAAATTTTAAACATACACATTTCTTAAATTTTATGTAACTTGGCAATATGCAACTTTGGGTAAACTTATTTCCCCTCCTTATAACTTATTAATTTCTCAAGAGGTTAATAAAGAGAAAATTAGTGTTTGGATAATGATTTAAAAATGAGTTTTTATGCTTTGAAAAGGAGATAAATTAGAAGTTAAAATTGTGACTTTTTAATTAAGGAGAAAAATAGTTATCTTAATGTAATTTTCTTTGTCCTGGAATGAAAAAAACATAAAAAGTGAAAAAAAAATAGTTATTTCACTCTCAATCTAACAGAAAGTGGACGAGAGTTGGTACGGCATAGACTTGATTGAGTAATGTTAGAGACCACTAGGAATCAAGGTTCCCAATTTCAAAATAGGGGCTCACGGTCAACAGATTAGATATAACTATATAGACTCAAATTGTAGTTAACTCAAAATAAAATATAGTTAACTAGATTCACTTTTACGACTTTGCGTTGGAGTTGTATCTTAGAAATTATGGTTTTTGGTCGTGTTCGCAAGAATATGACACATTGAACCCAACGCAAAAAGATTTTTTTTTTTTATATGAGCTTAAAGAGAATGTGTATGTTCAAACTTCTTTAATATGTGGTTTGGGAATGTGGTAGTAAAAGCTATCAAATTTGTCAAACCAAATTTTGAACTATTTGTTGGGTATATCATATTATCATATGTCTTCAAAACCTTTGAAGTGTCGAATCATATACCTAGGGATGTAACTTCTTTTTTGTTTCCTTAATCTTGAAGATGAATGACTAACACTCTAGTTATTAGAGATTTTAGACCTATTAGCTAGTCTAACTCTATCTATAAAATTTCGGCTAAAATCATCGCAAACCATTTTCAAAGAGTGATATCTATGATGGTATGTGACAACATTTATACTAATGAACATAGAAGTATACTTGACCAGTTGACCATACAAGCATTTAAATCGTCGCTTTATATATAATACCCTTCAAAGGTTAGTGAAATATTAATCAAACACTATAAAGCTTTTAAATGTTAAAAGGTATGGAACTACGTTCCCATATACAGTGGCGCAGCTCTTATGGGCCATATAAATATATAGGGTTAGGATCAAATACACAGTGAAAGAAAAATAGGAAGTCGTAGGAAGGGTATCAAACGGACTCCGATTGAACTCATTCAAGCGGCATTGGAATCGTCTTATCGAACCCTACATCGTTAGTTTTTAGGTCTTCATTTTTTTGGGGTTTTAGCTTGTAGTTTTTAGAATATGCGTTATATCATTATGTCTTTTATGTACCATTGTGTCTTTTTCTTATTTTCATCGTTGTGTCATTTTTTCAATTCATTGTGTCTTTTTTCTTCAGCATTGTGTTATATTTTTTGGCACTGTGTTATATTTTGTGGCTCATTGTGTCATATTTGATGATCTATTGTGTTTTTTGTATCCTTCTCACCCTTCTCATTTTTTGTAGCCTTTCTAAATATATAATTTAAAGAAGATCGTTGTTGTGATTTAAAAGTTATAATGATAAGACTGTGTAATGGAGACTTTAAATTTAAAACCTCCTTCAATGATTGGTCTACGTGACACAAGAGTCACCATGGGACCTTAAAATGAAATAAGGCTTAGTGGTTGGTTTTAAATTTAAGACCCCCATTATTATTTTATTATATTTTTTAAATTTTAAAAAATAATAACATGAGAGAGAGACATTGGGGAGAGTGAGGTGGACAAATCTGATTGGTTTTTTGATTTCCTTCATCGAGCGCTAAATCTTTAAGGCCCCCAACCATTTTTAAAATTTAAGCCCCCCCCCCCCCTAACGGTGTTTGGTGCGCTAAAAATGATTTAAGGCCCCTTTTCACGCCTCACTACGGATGGTCTAAACATGTGTAATGTAGCTCGTGAACTATCATCAGCTTTGTGATAAGCATGTAATTAACTATACATGTCGATCTTAAAAAAAATAAAAATAAAAATAAAAACTTAAAACTATACATAACACACAAAGTTGCCGATCAAAAAAAAAACACACAAAGTTATGATCGTCAACCTATGGAAATTAATTTTGAAGGGTTTGTATTACCTCATTCTAGCTCGATTCGGGCAATTAATACTGTAAAAAAGTTAATCCCTATATAGGATTTTTTTTTTTTTTTTTTTTTTAAATATGCCCCATGATTTATAGACCATGTTCGGTAGGCCTCCTCGGACCTTTCCAAAGACGCCACTGACCCAAGTCAATTATAAAAAAAAAAAAAAAAAAAAAAGACAAAAAAAAAGATGTTGTAAAGTAGAAGTAAAAACCTAGGGTCGTAAATTTATGTCAATTCACTTTTAAGGGTTTGTATTACCTAATCTTACTCCTAAATGAATGTTATTAATGGGTTGGGTTATTCTACAAAGGCTACAAAAAATGAGAAGGGTGAGAAGGATACAAAAAACACAATAGATCATCAAATATGACACAATGAGCCACAAAATATAACACAGTGCCAAAAAATATAACACAATGCTGAAGAAAAAAGACACAATGAATTGAAAAAATGACACAACGATGAAAATAAGAAAAAGACACAATCTATTAATATATATAAAAGAATTGAACATTGCTGACGTGGCGTGCAATGGTGCCTTTAACCTCTCCATGAAATTGCCACGTGTCATCATAATTGAAATATTTTAGTATTTTTGAATTATTTCCTTTTTAATTAAATTGAGTTATTTTAGGAAAAAATAATTTAAAAATAAATTTAAAATTTTCTCTCTCATGTATCCTCCCATAATTTTTAAACGTTTATATCTTTTAGATACGAGATTTTTTAAAGAAAAAAATTACACCAAATTAACGAGCGTTTTATTATCTTTCCAACAAGTACCATACTGCTATATAAAAACGGAGAAAAAATCGACTATTTTTTGTAGGGTTTCATTCATACAGGAAAAAAACACACAAAGTGTTCATGTTATTCATTAATCATGTTTTTTCTTTTAAACCAGGTTCTTATCTACGATGTTGAAAATCAACCCAATCGCCATGTTATCATTGGAATTTTACTAGGTATACTTCATCAAGAGAGGCTAGGAGAAAGAATTGCGCAACACGACAACACATGGTGTCACCTTATAGCAAGGTTATTTTTTTATTTATTTAATTACAAGAGTAATAATTATTACTATTAGTATTAGTATTATTAGAATGGTTATATTTTTCAACCCCGTGACGCTCTCGGGATGACTTGATAGTTGCTGACGTGGCGTTCAATGGTGGTCTCAACCATCTCTTGATTATGCCACGTGGCATAATGAGATGCAATGGTTACAACCTCCAACTTAAGTGTTTGTTTAGTTGATTAGGTTAGGAATTATAAGAGTCATTAGAATGTGAGAAATTAAAGAGATGTGATGAGTTTTTGAATAGTTGTAGCTTACTTAAGTGATTCTTTAGATGATTACTGATTAGGTTTTAGATTAAGGAATATGAGTTATTACTGATTAGAATACTATGAACATGCAATGATTGAGAGATTTTGTGGTTAGTTAACTTGAGCCATTTGCAATAGGTTATCACGTAAAATAAGATTTTTCAACCCCGGGACCCTCCCGGGGTAATAAGCTAGTGGTACATAAAGGACATAATGATATAACGTATATTCTAAAAAACTACAAGCTAAAACCCCAAAAAAACGAACACCTAAAAACTAACGACGTAGGGTTCGATAAGACGATTCCAATGCCACTTGAATGAGTTCAATCAGAGTCCGTTTGATACCCTTCCTACAACTTCCTATTTTTCTTTCACTGTGTATTTGATCATAACCCTGTTAATTGTATCAAAAAGTTGATCTATTCCGGACACATTTATTAGATGGTACGATCAATATTAAATTTAATCCCACAAAACTCGCTTCTTAATTTGCCGTATATATCATCGATCATCATCGACGATTGAAGCTTTATTTATGTGATGATACCATGCAAACTACCAATCAACATCAAACTGTACACATATGAGTCAAGTTATTCTACACAGTGTAACAAAAATAAGAAGGGTGAGAAGGATACAAAAAACACAATAGATCATGAAATATGACACAATGAGCCACAAAATATAACACAGTGTCAAAAAAAATAACACAATGCTGAAGAAAAAAGACACAATGAATTGAAAAAATGACACAATGATGAAAATTAGAAAAAGACACAATGGTACATAAAGGCACAATGATATAACGTATATTCTAAAAACTACAAGTTAAAACCCCAAAAAACGAAGACCTAAAAACTTACATCGTAGGGTTCGATAAGACGGTTCCAATGCCGCTTAAATGAGTTCAATCGGAGTCCGTTTGATACCCTTCCTACGACTTCATATTTTTCTTTCACTGTGTATTTAATCCTAACCCCATATGTGTAATGCTTTTTTACTTAGAACTTCTCCAGGAATAATTATACAGTTTCCTTTTTTTTATTATACACATGTGTATTGTGTGTATATAACGAATGCTATGAGGTGGTCCTGATATGTACCAAACTGTACTATACCTTCAATTTTTTTAATTAAGAAAACAAAAATGGCATAGCATACCATAGTATAATCAACATACAAGTGGTTAAATCAATTTAAAAGCTATTTAGATGGAAAAAAAAAAGTGTAAAAACCACAATTAAAAAATATATTTAACTACTCGCCATTGTCTTTGTTTGTTGTTCCATTCAATGTTTTAAAAATCGGTTTTTAAATCATACCGGATTTGGCGTAAAAATAGTTCAACCGGTTGAACCGGGTTGTATCGGGTGGTTCAACCGGATTGGCTTGTTAATTCTACGAATCCATCAATTACAACATGAACTCAAAATATAATCTAAAAGTGAATGATTACATATTAAAAGATAATCCAAAAGTTATTCCATATAAAGAATAATCCAAAAGTATTCAATTTTTAACAAAATTCTTTTAAATGAAAGTGTACGCTATGTCCAAGCCATTGGAGTATTGAATACATCAAGTTCACAATTCTTAAAAGATGAAATTCACTATCAACGCCTTCCTCAAAATCTAGAGCATAACTATTTTTCATCTCCTACATTATACATAAGAAGTTTTAGTAGAAAATAACAAACATAATATACTTAAATTACGAAAGATAAGTAACATATATAACAAGTAATAGCATGTTTGAGGAACCGATTCGTGCTCTTCCTCACCAAACATGTTATCTATATCATTACTATGAAGTTCTTCTTGCTTTTATTGAACCGCAAAAAATCAATAGTCCAAAACCCAAAATTTTACTCTGTGTTGGTACCAGTATAAAGGTTCAAACCGGTATACCGTATTTTACCGGCGGTACGAACTTGATACCGTTTCGCCTTTATACTGGGGTGTTTCGTACCGGGCTCACATCCGAAAAACGGTATTACTGGTATAACCGGCCGGTACGTACCGGTTTTTAAAACATTGGTTCCATTATACTCATCAGTCATCACCAACTTTATCTGTTGTCGTCGCCTCCTTATCAGCTACACATCTTTTTAGTGGACAGGTTTTTGAATCGTGTCCCTGAACCATTTTATTAGAGAAATTACATTTTCACTTGTGGCTTATGTCCAAGGCTTGATACCAAACCACATCGAGTCGGGGGTCTCACTGGAAGCAACCTCTCTATTCTTAGGGGTAGAGGTAAGGCTATCTACATCCCACCCTCCTCAGACCCTACCTTAGCTTTGCTATAGGTGGGATTAACTGAGTATGATGATGATGATGACGACTTGGTCTTATTACTCTTTTTCTTTGCCTTTTTCTCCAGCCCCTATTATGTGTCTATGTTTACAACAACCTTTGTTCCATATTCCTTCAACAAAATCATATACCTCGTAATATGATGAACCTTTAACACGCTTTATTTTTAATACGAGCATTGCGTCATATAACTTTAATGTTTGATCGACGAGATGTTGAAGTCTTTGAATCGACGGATGTGTCAGCATCTCGAGACTTAGGTGTAATCGCGTTACGCCTTCCTGTATTTTTTGTTGTCCCCCAACGCGTTCCAAATCTAGCACTTTCAGTGTAGTCCTCATACATTATAATAGCTTTATCCAACAATCAAAACCTAGCTCTGACGTAGGGTTTTAAATCATTTGATACATTTGGGCACCAGTACCTTATACCATTAGGTGATTTGTATACATTACAAGCAATTGATTCTACATAAAAAAGAAAAAAAAAAAAAAAAAAAAAGAAGAAAACATGTATAAAACGTTAAATACAGAAAAGTACTATAAATTATAATATGTTTTCTATAAACTGCATGTACCGTATTACAATGAAAAATACAAGAATGACAGTCATTGTATGTATAATGAAAAAAAAAAACAACACATAATACAACAAGAATGCAAATTTTCAAAACCCAAGGAATAACCAAAGGTTACTATAAGAATAATAAAAAAAGAAAAAAGTAATGTACATATATGTAAAAAATAAATAAATAAATAAAAGATTGCTATAAGAATGATATAAAGATAACTACAGTGTTTAAAGGCGCGCAACACTAAGCCATGTTGTTATTTATTATGAAATCATATATAATTATTACTAAAAAAATGTTTGGACTTTTAAAAAAAAACCCTTGCTCTTCCCAATTTTTGAACCTAAAACCTCAAACAATACAAATGCACCACATTTTTTTTTTTTTTAACGGCCAACCAAACTTTTATTTCCGACACACTAGCAAGACACTAGCATTCAAAATAACACAACCGAATACAGAGTCCGTGTCCTTATACAATATCTAAAACAGCCCCAAAGGAAGAAAAACAAAACATAAATGCTACACTACAGCCGTGAACTAGATTTGCCCATCTTGCACGTGTCGAAACTTTGCCATGCTTCCCATGTCATGTTCCCCATTGTTGCCCGATTCCTGATCCACAAAAACTCATAACCTTTATCTCATCAACGATCGCCTGAACCGAAGGCTCTTTATGACTGAAAGCAACTTCATTTCTAGCTCGCCAAACGCTCCAAAAGGTAGTTAAGACCACCGCATACAGCGTCTCTTTCTGTCGATGTACCACATGAATGAAAAAAAAATCGAGCCGCCACTTGCCCTTCACATGTTTCAAACCTAAGACCTCAAACAATAGAAATGCACCACAAACCACTTCACCACTAAGCCATGTCGTTATTTATTATGAAATCATATATAATTATTACTAAAAAATGTTTGGACCTTTATAAAAAAAAAAAAAAAAAAAAAAAAAAAAAAAAAAAAAAAAAACCTTATCCTTCCAATGTTTTGAAGCTAAGATCTCAAACAATACAAATGCACCACAAACCACTTCACCACCAAGCTTTATTGTAATTTATTATGAAATCATATATATATTTATTAATTAATAATAAATGTTTGAAAAAGAAGGAAAAGCCGAAAAATAAAAAAGAAAGTTGTAAAAGTCAAATGCATTTATTGTTTTCACTGTTCAATTTCTTCTTCTATAAATATACTTATTATTATTATATTACATTATTATTATTATAATATACTACAATTAAATGATGTACATCAATTTCAATATAATCATTCATTTATTTTACACATTTTTTTTATTGTACCAAACTGTCGTTTCATAAAACACCAGGACGTAAACAACGTTGCCCAATTCGTTCCCAAACGACCAATTAAATATGAATATCCAATGAAGATGATCATGAATCTAAAAAGACACATAACACTCATCAATAAGAAACGAACTTAATTGATTAACTGTGATTAACTATATAGGAAGAAGATATTAGAGTCGGACTTTAGAAATCTTTAGGAACTTAGCATGCGTAGGGTCTAACATTGAAAGACTAATAGATTCTAATATAGAAACAACTCAATAATGTTTATGTTAGTTTCTCATATATAGGATTACTTTATTTTTGGTAAGAAATCTAAGTTTTCTTATATCTAGGCATCAATGAAACTTTGTTAGGGGTATAATTATATTTTAAGGAGACAAGTTGTGATAAAGTAGTGTCATGTACAAGAGATGTACATGACACTACTTAAGGTGTGATGGTTTACCTCTTCAGAGGTTCCCGCCCGAGGTTGGTCATAGATTTGATTCTCGTCCATAAAAAAAATTATACCCATTAATGTTGAAAGGGCTCAACGTGTTGGAAGACTCGAACTTGTGACCCAGAGGTTGTTAGGACTAGGATTTCATCATTGAACTATGCCTTTAAAAAATGTACAAGAGATGTAATTTTTAGGTAAGATCAAAATTGTCATTCCCTCACCTCTTGAAACTTTTGAAAGTTATAATTATGACACTAAATGCTCTCACTGATCTTTTAGTTCTCTAGGAACTCTATATGATAAGTTTAAGCGATGCGCGTGAACGAGAATATTTCGATTATACATATGTGTATAATATCAAACATATATGTATGATACTTACTTTTCGAATTCCAACTCGTATGTACATTAGAAAAACATGTTATTATCCACAATATTCCTTTCTATACAAGTATGTGCAACAATTTCTACACATTTGCATATAAATGTACAATATTAAATTTTATAGTTTTAGAAATGTATATACATATATGATATATGTAAAATGCAAATATATATATATATATATATGGTCAAGTTATCCTACACAGTGTAACGATGCATTTGGTTTTAGTAATTTAAAAAGATATCAATTTTTCCGGTGCCAAAAACTTGATGTGTCGACTCCAAAACATTGGTTTGGGGAAAACGACTGATTTTTACTAAACCTTTTACAAGTTTTAAAAATTATAAAGTAAATGATAGTCACTCAGAAACTAAAACCAACACATATGCAAAGAACCTGACGTGTATAGTATAGCTTCTAGGGCAAATACCGATTATCGTATTCCAGAGAACACACATTCCCCTACTCAACTTGTCATTGAGTAACTGATCGGGCTTAAAAAGAAAAATAAAACGGAGGGCTTCTAAGAAAAATGGTTTTAAAAGGGGTTTTGGATTTGATAAATAAAAGGATAAAATAGTAGAGATAGCGCGAATATGCACATCTCGGGGCACTCCGTATAAGTAGTTAAATTTATTATTAGAATTAATATTAAGATTAATTATTTGTGAGGAGGACGAGAGTGTGCTTGAAGTGTTGACTCCTTGATATGGAAACAGGGCCACTAATGAGTAGTATGCTTAACCTCCCAATGCGCGCCTGCATGAAGGTACACCGACTGAGCCCTGCTTGTAGCAGACTTCCCAAACCGCGGTCAAGTCTCCGGTCCTCAAACTCATCTTCTTCTTGTAATGGAGGCTTGATTTCGACCTGGAACATCTTACACCTCCTTTAGCTCTCGCTTTCCTTGCCGAAGGATCTCTTCTTACAGTCAATCCTGGCGACATCGTATCCCCTAAGTAGGTTAACGATCATAAAGACCGAATGATCTCTCTTACAGTCAGCCTAGGCAACATGTATCCCCAATGGTTAACGGATTCATACTAGCGAGACCTAGATATAGAACTCTTGTTTTATTTATCTTCAAATGTGACACTTTAATATTTATTTATCACTTAAATATAAAGTTGGTTTAATGATAGATGACTTAATAAACCCAACCCATAACCTCCCGAGCTGAATGAAACCCTTGACAAAGGTAGAACATAATCCTAAAGGTGTGCAATCCGAAGATCACTGGTGCACCTGTAGGGAATCCGCCCTTTACCAAGAAGATCATTCAATCATCTGGTAAGTACAGAAATGTGTCTCTCAGATCTAGTCCACTTCAGAAGCCATTGCTTAGAACCCGGTTTGGATATCAAAAGCCTGAAGGATCTGTCTCACTACCGGTTTCCTCGCCTTGGATTTAGCTCGGGACTACCAGAAGCTGATTAAACCTCTAGTTAGTTTATTAATTAAGTTAGGCTTGATTTTAGTTTATTAAGTTAATCACCAATTGAACTTATCACAAGATAAATAAACAAGAATTAGAAAGGAGATAACACAACAAATAACTAAAAACAAACTAATAATAATAATAATAATAATAATAAAAGTCTACAAATCGAAGTGGGTTCGGGAATTATAGAAAGATGCAACCATAAGAATAATCAACACATGAACATGGTTGCTCATAGATAAGCCTTCGATCTCCTAGTGCTATGTATCTAGTATCATCCTCACGACCCTCGATGTTTATTGCATATGCTACTCTACGATCCCATGCTTGGCCAAGTTGATCAAGGTAGGACGAGGCCTAACCTTGGTGAGTGAGTTGGGATGGCCCTAAGGCCTCCCACAGGACCCCAAGATCTCTGGAAGATGCTTGGAAGTCGACCCAAGATGGCTCAAGACTAGAAGGAATGGGATAGGATGGGATGTCCCAAATGGTGGAGTTAAGCTTGCTATTTATAGGCCTGCCAGGGCAAGCACGAGCATGCCTAATGGAGTGGCACGGCCTAGCCAGAACCCCCCGTACGTTCTGTTTGTTGCAGCTCTGTATGTTTGTACTTTTTATCTCAAGCACGGGCGTGCCATGTGGTCCAGCTAGATTTCTTGTCTCCCAAGTTGGTTGCGTTGTCTTTTAGCGTGGAAGGCCTCCCGTGCAAGTGTGCATGGGCGTGCTGAGTCTATACCAGGCTGGTTTTTATCACTGTTTATGTCCCGGGAGGGTCTTCAAACATACAGGGAACATGCTACAAGTCTTGTATCCTCAGGAATCTCCAGTTTTTGTCTGTTTTTGCCCGAAAATCTCTTGTTTCCGGCTTGGAGCTTCAGTTTCCTGAGAAACACAAATAGGAATGAATTAAGCACCCAAAATCAGTAATTTAAGCCCAATTCTATCCTATTATGAAACTGATTATGCATGTTTATATGTTAATTTTGTGATACATCACAATACCCCACACTTAGACTATTGCTTGTCCTCAAGCAATCAAACACAAGTACACCTAAGGCAGACTGTAATTAACAAACCCTCAATCCATTTATTTATTTAATGAAAAATAAGATTGCATGGCATGCCTACTTAACCCCTCGATTATGCTCAAACCTATACCTGCTCACAATGTTCACTCATCACTCGGGTTTATCATTTTAGTGAGTTTTTGGGGGTGAACACTCAAGTCTGTACCAAAGTCAACACAAGTCGTAGGCTTGTATGCATATCAAGTCCTCGTCTCTAAACCGACTAACTAGGATAAATCAAGAGGACTTTTATTCGGGTTGTAGTGTAGGGGTGTAAAAGAAAAGACAACTACTTTTTTTTAACTATCTATAAAAGGGAATGAGTCACCGAATCACGAAAGACCATCACGGCTGAGAGGATGAAGAATCAGTAAGACGTGCAGAAGGGCGGTAGTGGCGTGCAATGTTTTCAGCAGCGATCTCTAAGAGGAGTCTGGTGTTTATTCCAAGATCCTTCAGCATTGCTATCTCGCTCTTCACAGTGTAGTCAATGTTGCTTCGTTTCCTGACTTTGCGCTCGGCTCGGTATCGAATAGCGCCCTCATGGATCAACATCATGTACTCAAACTGCGAGTAAGTCGAATTCTTGCTGCACTTGCCCTCATGAGACCAATGTCCACACTTGATGCATTTATCATACCGGTTGGCCCGTCTTTTTGCAGCACTCTTTTGTAGATGCATATGCAGAGGATATAAGACTAAGGTTTATACTGGCTTGTCAATCCTCTTTGACCCTACATCCCCTTTTTGTTCTCCAACGGTCCGCATGCGGTCGACCCCCGCAGCTACCTCCACACGAATGCTTCCTTTAAGAGAAATCACTTGGCATGAACTACAATAATTTATTAGTAACGAAAAAAAGATAAAAACAAGCTACTCGTCCTAATTCCGAGAGGGCATACCTGGCGGTTAGAAAATAAAAGTGAACGATCATACCTGAGGGTCCTCGATTGCTTTTCTTACCGTATGCACCAACCTCTCAACTTATTCTTCATCAGGCTAGCCCGTAAATACTACTTTAACCAGATTCAATCCTGCAATTTAAGATTTTTGAGATTGATAAGGAAACATGCTAGAGGTGATGATAAGTCACGCCACACCACTTGGAGTTTCCTGGATCCAAATTCACTATGTGCAAGTAGTGAAGAAGTCAGTCACCCCGACACACCACAAGTGGTTTGCCGAAATAATGCCACTTCTTCCTAGTGAAGTGATCATTCAAGTGATACGCTTTACCCCATGAGTCGTGAACAAGTTCAGCCATTGAGGGGCTATCACTCGTGAACAGTGGCATCAGAGATATTACCACTTCCTTTTCTGAGTTGTCACGCCCTTCTTGCACCTCTTCATCCATCACTCCACTTTCGCCCATGTTTTCTTCAATCTTGTCCGCACCTGCTTCCTCTCATTGTACTTCCAATACCCTTGTTCTTGCTTCGTCTTCCATTGTGAATTTCGTCAAGAGATAGTTTTTGACTATCTCGAGATTTTTCGTAAACTTCTCCAAATCAATGATAGGCTCGGGTTCGTACTTAGAGAAAGGATTCAGTGGCAAAAATGGTGGTGAATTTTCACGGGGGGGTATTTTTCTTCAAAATATGAGAAAGTTGAAGAATCAAAAAGTGGGATTATATGAGAGTGTGGAAATGATGACAGATTATATGGAGGTTGTAGAGGCGGAGGTGGTTCAGGTGAATATTGAGAAGGTTCACAAGGTAAGACTCAAAAGTGGAAAGACAAGGAGAAATATATTCCTCGCATTTATGGGGGTAAGAAGGTCCACCGCAATAACTACATGGGAGAATACAAAATAAGTAGTCTTCACAACTGTGGGGAAAAGGAGGTCCGCCACAATAGTCACATCCTTGTTGAACGTGCATCCCTTACTTGAATTATTTATCTTTATAAAAGTGATTGGCCTATTATTAACTGTGCGGCAGTATAATAATGGAAGAAGATAAAGACCGTCTGCTTCCAACACGGGTTCACCAATCCTTGGTCTGCGCCAAAGCCAACACATAGACAATGAGGCTAAGTCGCATAACCAAGACTTGTCTTATCACTAGGACCAAGTATAAATACCGTACCGACCCTAAGTGAGATTTTGATAGCCGAGGATTAAGCCACAAAGTGTGTGTATTTCTACCCAAAAATGGGCTAATCACTACACGTGGAGTTAGGTTAGCTTTCAAGTGCATGGCTGTTACACACCATGGGTACACTCATAAGTCCCTCCACTTTCTATCAAAACACCCACAAGACCAAATACTAAGTGTTAGTTTTAATTAATTCAACAAACAAAGTTTAAGGTAGAAAGAATTGAAGAAGAACATAAAACACCACTTAATAAATAAAAACTATGTAATTCATTACCAAAGAAGTATTCACCCTAGCAACACTCAAGAATCCTAGCCAATGATTGGCATTACAACATGCACTCTAAGTTGGTTGTTCAATGAACATATAGTAGTGGTTGTTTGGAGGATGAAAGAGGATTTTTGGGATGATTTGTAGTGATTTCTCTCAAGATCTCACTCAAGTAGTGTTTATGGAGTGATCATATGCTCCAAAGTTCACTTACTAGACCCCCAAGATGGCTGATGAGTGAGAGAAACTCAAGTGGAATGGGATGCTTCAAAATGTGGGGTGGAGGCCTCTATTTATAGGCAAATCAGCTCAAGCACGCCCATGCTCAAGACCTGGCACGGCCATGCTCGACAACAGTACTGTTGCAGAGTCATTTCACGCAGAATGTCCCTTTTTGTGTCTTGCACGGTCGTGCCACTACATGTGGCATGCCCGTGCTTCCTCCCTTTTGTACCATCGCTGTCAGTTTGGTCGGTTCGAAGCCTTGGGGAACACGTTTCAATTAAGCCTTCGGGTGGAGGCCTCTATTTATAGGCAAATCAGCTCAAGCACGCCCATGCTCAAGACCTGGCACGCCCATGCTCGACAACAGGTACTGTTGCAGAGTCATTTCGCGACGAATGTCCCTTTTTGTGTCTTGCACGGCCGTGCCACTACATGTGGCTGCCCGTGCTTCCTCCCTTTTATACCATCGCTGTCAGTTTGGTCGGTTCGAAGCCTTGGGGAACACATTTCAATTAAGCACGCCCGTGCCTTAGTGTATGGCACGCCGGTGCACATCTCCAAAGCAGATTTTTGAGCTCTGTTGACTTGGAAATGTTGACTTGTTGACCCGGAACAGTTGCACGGCTGTGAGCATGGTCATGCCGCACATGGCAGAGCTTCAAGTCTTCAATTTTTCGTCTGTTAGTGCCGTCTTGTGCTGGTTTTTCACTTCTTTTCACCTCCGGACCTCTGATCCTGCAATTATCAACAAAAAAAAAAAAGATAAATCATGATAAAACAGAGATAAAAGCACGATTTTGAGTAAACACCATGTTGACCAGCTAAAGGGTGATCAGCTTCGAAGAAGAGGATCATGAAAACATCTTGGATCCACATCATGATGGTTTGGTAATCACTCTTTATATTTCCAACCATTTTGTTCGCAGGATACTCGTAGATGGAGGAAACCCAGTCAACATAATTCAACTGGAAGCTTTGAAAAGGATAAACATCCCTGAAACTGAAATAGTTTCAAAGTCATCCATCCTGGTTGGTTTCAGTGGGGAAACCAAGAGCAAAGTTGGAGAAATCAAATTACCAATATATGTCAAGGGGATAAATTCTATACAACGTTTTTGTGTCATAGATTCTCTATCTTGCTATAATGTCATCCTAGGTAGGCCATGTATACATGACATAAAGGCAGTCTCATCGACATATCATCAATGTGTGAAACTACCCACTCCTTCGGGAGTTGTGAAAGTAAACAACGATCAACAAGAAGCTAAGGATTGCTGCACAACGTCGATGAAGGCATCATCCTAATCGAGACAAGCATAACAATTAAAGCAGGATGTACGTGATATCCTCAGGATGATAAAGAGCATGCTGATCAGGATGTAAAGGCAGTATGCCTCGATGAAGAAAATAAGGATATCACTGTGCAAATCGGTAAGAACATCCCTCCAGATATTGAACAATCCTTAATTTCTTTTTTGAAATGCAGGATGTCAACATTCGCATGGAAACATGAGGATATGACATCCATTTCCTCTTCCACATATCGATTCGATGGTGGATGCCACAGCAGGCCATGAAATGTTAACCTTCATGGATGCATCCTCAGGATTTCAACAAATCCAGATGGAACCAGAAGACCGGGAGGATACTGCATTCATGACACCATCAGGTATTTATTGTGATATTGCCATGCCCTTTGGACTAAAAAATGCATGTGCAACATATCAAAGGTTGGTAAATATGATGTTCAAAGATAAGATTAGGGACACAATGGAGGTGTACATCGACGACTTGGTGATCAAATCCAAAAAGGTAGAGAACCATCCTCAGGATCTCAAAGAAGCCTTTGACATTCTGGATGCATACAACATGAAGTTGAATCCAGCAAAATGTCACTTTGGAGTTGGTGCTGGCAAATTTCTTGGATACTTAGTAACCAAGAGGGGCATAGAAGCCAGTCCAGAACAAATTAAAGTCATCCTAGATTTAAAATCTCCAACAAATATCAAGGACGTGCAAAGGTTGACTGGCTGAATAGCCCTAAACAGATTCATTGCAAAGTCCTCGGAAAAAATGCAAAGAATTCTACGACATCCTGAAAAAGAACAAGAAAATTTGACTGGGGACATAAGCATGAGAAGCATTGCAAAAATTGAAAGAATATCTTGCAGCAGCTCCACTCCTGATGAAGCCTGGGGATGGTGAGCCCATCTCGTTATATCTTGCAGTTTCTGGAAATGTAATCAGTGCAGTCTTGGTAATAAACTTCGAAGGACAACGACATCCTGTATATTATGTAAGTAAAACTCTATTGGGTGCAGAAACCAGGTACCCACATCTTGAAAAACTTATTTTAGCTTTAATAATGGCATCTACCAAGTTGAGGCATTATTTTGAAACACATAGGATTCATGTTCAAACTAATTATCCTATTAAAAAATGTACTTAGAAACCAGAAATATCAGGAAGGATGGCAAAATGGTAAGTAAAATTAAGTGCCTTTGATTTGGTATACAGTGGCGAAGGTTTGTAGGGGGAGGGGCGGCCGAACCCCCCGGATTTTCGCGTAGAAGTTCCGATTATATAGCATCCGTATAGAAAATTTTGAAAATATAGGGTTTCCACCCCCCGAAACTGGTTTTCGACCCCCCGAAACCAGTGACTTCCGACCCCCCGAACCTTCGGGTCAAGCTTCGCCATTGTTGGTATATGAACCTAGAAATGCAATAAAATCAGAGGCTCTAGCTGATTTTGTGGCTGATTTCAGTAGTGACATCCTAAAGAGAAGTAGAAAAAGAAGTACAACAATTAAATGAAAAATATGGAAAAATAGTTTTTATACACTGATGGTGCTTCGAATGTAAGAGGTGCAGGCATAGGAATACTACTAAAATCGCCACAAGGGGACATAATATCCCATGCAATTAGATGTGCATTTCAAACAACCAATAATGAAGCTGAATATGAAGCTCTCATTGCTGGTTTGCATCTTGCTAAGGATATGCATATTGTAAATCTAGAAGTATTTGTTGATTCCTTGTTAATTACTAACCATTTTAGTGGCTCTTATGCAGTTAAAGGTCAAAAATTAGCCATTTACCTTGAAATAGTTAAAAAATTAGCATCTTCCTTTGTAGAATTTACATTAACACAGGTACCCAGGAAAGAAAATGTTGAAGCTGATGCCTTGGCTAATCTAGGATCCTCATTGAATCTACCAGAATGATCCAAAATTTCAATCATCCACATCTTGAAACCTGCGACTGAAGTGTTACATCCTGAGGATGACACAGTCTTTTCTACTCAGGATCTGGATGATTCATCTTGGATGACCCCTATAGTGAAGTATCTTAAGGATGGTGACATTCCTGATGGAGAAAATGCTATGGCTTTCAGGATGAAGGTATCAAAATTTGTTATTATAAATGATATATTGTATAGAAAATCTCTTGCAGGTCAATATTTAAGATGTCTCGGCAATGAGGAAGCTAAAGAAGTTCTCAAAGACATCCATGAAGGAGATTGTGGAAACCATACAGGAGAAAGAACTTTATATTCAAAGACTCTAAGGGCAGGATACTAAAGGCTGAACATGAAGAAGGATGCCATGTTGCATTCTCAGAAATGTGATGCATGTCAAAGACATAACAACATCCTACACCAGCCTGCTGAATCATTGCGTCCTATTATCTCACCATGGCCTTTCATTAAATGGGGGATGGACATAGTGGGAAAGGTGTTTATGTTAGTAATGACTGATTACTGTTCCAAGTGGATAGAAGATGAAGCCTTTGTACAAGTTAGAGACAAGGAAGTAGTATCCTTCATCAAGAGGAACATCCTGACCAGATTTGGTGTTCCAGCTGGGGGATCAAGATGATTACCTCAACACCTATCCATCCTCAAGCTAATGGACAAGCAGAGTCTTCCAATAAAATCATTGTCAACAATCTGAAGAAAAAGTTAGGTCAAAAGAAAGGAAAATGGGCAGAAGAACTTCCATTTGTGTTATGGGCTGACAGGACAACTTCCAAGAATGCAACTGGCCAAACACCTTTTTCTTAGGTCTTTGGTGCAGAAGCCATGCTTCCAACAGAGATGGTGTTGCCCACTACTAGGAAACATCTTTAGGATGCAACTTCAAACTCAGAAGCCTTGCTGCAGGATCTCAAATTGGTAGATGAACTTAGAGATGTTGCTAGGTTAAGGATGGCAGCTTACCAACAATGGAAAGCAAAGCCTTACAATAAGAGTATAAGGATCCGAAGATTTCAAGTAGGTGACTTGGTTCTAAGAAAAGCTTTTCAGAATACTACAAATCCAAGTGATGGTAAGTTAGCACCTAAATGGGAAGGTCCATACTTAATTGATTCCGAGGCTAGTAAAGGAGCATATTGGCTATCCACTATGGAAGGTGACATCTTCTCAAGGTCTTGGAATGCAATCCATTTAAAATATTTATCACACATGAGGTATGAAGTTGTATATATTTATTTTCATATTATTTATATATGCCACAACTAAACATGGACTAGAAATAGTCCATCCTGAGAATTTTACAAAACCATCCTGAAGATGGAGCTTTGAAGATGATGCGTTTGGTTTTAGCAATAAAAAGATGTCAATTTCCCTGGTGCCAAAAACTTTGATTTAACAATCCCAAAACAGTGGTTTAGGGGAAAAGACTGATTTTACTAAAGCTCAATTACAAAGTTTTAAATTTATAAAGTAAACAATATTTACTTCGAAAACTAAAACCAACACATAGGCAGAGAACCTGGCGTGCATAATATAGTTTCGGTGGTAAGTATTGAGTATCGTATTCCAAGGTTCACACTTTCCCATACTCAACCATTCATCAATTGAGCGATCGGGTTTTAAAAAGGAAAAATAAAACGGAGGGGTTCTTTAAAAAGAGTTTTAAAAAGGTTTTGTTTTATAAAAGCTAAGGTGGGATAAAATAGTAGATAGATATGCACATCTCGGGACCCTTCGCCTAAGTAGTTAAGTTTACTATTATAATTAATAATTTATTATAGTTAATTGCGTGGAAGACGAGAGTGATCTTGAAGTGTCGACTCCTTGATAGAGAAGCGAAGGCGACTACTAAGTAGAATGCTAAACCTCTCCAGCGTGCGTCCACCTAGGGTACTTCGCCAGGGCCTCGCGTATAGCGGGCTCCTCGAACCGCGGTCAAGTCTTCGGGTCTTCTAAATTATCATCTTCTTAAATTTGAGGCTTTACTCCGGCTAGGTACATCGTACACCTCACCTAAGTTCTCGCGTTCCGTATCGAAGAGTCTCTTTATCCTGGCAACCACGTATCCCCATTGGTTAACGGTCAAAGCCGAAAGATCTCTCTTACAATTGTCACAGGAAGGTGGCCTCTCCATTGGTTAATGGTGTTGTACTAACGAGAACTAGATTAAAGAACCTTTATTTTATTTATCCTAGTGACACTTTACAGGCCTGATAAAGTTGGTGAAAGATGACTTAATTACCCAACCCATAACCTCCCGAGCTGAATGAAGTCCTTTACAAAGGCGGTCCCTAACCCTACAGGCGTATGATACAAAAGAGATCACTGGTGCGCCCATAGGTGAACCATCCTTAGCCAAGAAAATCACTCAACCATCTGGTATGAACCAGAAATGTGTCACTCAGATCTGGTCCACTTCAGAAGCCATTGCTTAGAACCCGGTTTGGATATCAGAAGCCCGAAGGATCTGTCTCACTACCGGTTTCCTTGCCTTGAATCTAGCTCGGGACTACCAGAAGCTGATTATACCATTGATTAATTAAGTTAAAGTTGTTATTAAGTTATTCATCATTCAAACCTGTGACCAAGATAAACAAATAAAGATTAGAAGAAGATAACACAACAAATAACTAAAATTAACTACTATTAATAATGATAAAAGTCTACGAATCTAAGCGGGTTCGTAAGTACAAGAAAGATACAACCATAGAAATGATCAACACAAGGATCGTGGCTACTCATAGACAAGCTCTTCATCTTCCAAGTGATATGTATTGTCTCATGATCCTCATGAACCTCGATGTTTTATTGCATAACTACTCTACGATCCTCTTCTTGTGTAACACCCTAAACCGTTCTAACAAGAAGCACGCATCGGAAATACGAACCAGAAAATTTCTTCTTTTTAAAACACACTTAAATGTTGGAAATCCAATTTTTATGACATATCACAAGCATCACATATTGCAATCACTCTTATTACATTTAGATATCACGTTTATAAATGACTATGAGACTACATCCCCCGTACAATCCGCTTCCTTTATCTCGATCTTAAATCCATTGCCTGCTTAAGACTCGGTTAACCTGCACCCACACACACATACAATTTTTACATTAGATAAGTAAGTGACTGAAGCAATAATTAAACAAGTATGATTAGTATGTAGCGCAACATAATGATCATTCATCATGCTTCCACAGTTTGCTTCCAACTCCTTTAATCCATTGCCTGCTTAAGACTCAGTTAACCTGCACCCACACACGCATACAATTTTTACATTAGATAAGTAAGTGACTGAAGCAATAATTAAACAAGTATGATTAGTATGTAGCGCAACATAATGATCATTCATCATGCTTCCACAGTTTGCTTCCAACTCCTTTCGTTTAATCTAAATCCCATTCCGGGTTTGTATGCATCCACGCTTGTGCTTTCATCTACCTCATCCTCGAAACCTGTACAATCTTTAGACACATCGTAAGCCAAGTCATCATTCAATTTTTTGTTCTTGTTCCCACTTATAAGATTAATTAGAACTTACAATTCAGCCCCTTCATGTTTGCAACATGGTCACTTTTGTCATAACTTACCTTCATTCTATTTGACAAAGTCTTTTAACTAGATAAACTAACCTAGTTAATTATTTCATGTAATAATATATTAAACTCGTATTTTGGGGCGTTACATCTTGGCCAACCTAATCAAGGCAAGTCGAAGCCTAACTATTGTGGGATGTTAGGAGGACCAGAAGGCCTCCCAAAGGACCCTAAGATCTCTGAAAGAAGCTTGGTAGTCGGCCCAAGAGAGCACAAGAAGGGATGAACAAATGGTGGGGGTTGGCTTCCTATTTATTGACCTCCAGGGGCTGCACGGCCATACCAATGTGTGTCAAGGGCATGCTCACTGTCTCACGTACGTTCTGTTGCTGCATGGCAGACTCTTGTTTGTCCTTTTTGTCTGAGCACGGGTGTGCACACGTATGTGGCACGGGCGTGCATTAGTTGTCTGTCTTGATTTATGGCTCTCTAAGTTTGCTGCGTTGTTCTCTCGCGTACTGGACCTTCGTGCAGGTGTGCGTGGGTGTGCTTGGTCACTCCGGGAATGATTTTAGTGTTGTTTAAGTCCCGGGATTGTCTTCAAAACATATAGTGAACCGGCTGATAGTCTCGTATCTTCAGGAATCTCCTGTTTTAGTCTGTTTTTGCTCGAAAATCCTTTATTTCCGCTTTGGAGTTCCATTTTCCTGCAAAATACCAATAGGAACGAATTAAGTATTAAATCTTACAATATTACCTTAATTTTACCCTCTTATGAGACTGTTTATGCCCGTTTTATGTGATAACTTTTTGAGTTATCAGAAGACTAGGGGGTAGGGTGTCAATCGTGTCGGGTTGATGGGTTGGCGGGTTGATGGGTTGAAATGTGCAACCCGAACCCGACCCATATTATTATTCGTGTCAAATATTTCAACCCTAACCCAACCCACATAAAATCCGGGTCAACCCGGAGACGACCCGTTTAACCCATATTTTTAAATGAGTAATACATGTTCATGAGTTATAAGCGGGTTGTTGGGTTGTAAGCGGATTATCAATAAAATGTTTAATGGTGAGTATATAAGTGTGATAAATAAATAATACAGTGTGCCAAAAATAACACAATTATAACTAACCATGTACATAGAAATGGAAAAAGAAAAACAAAAATATAATATATTTTTTTTCTAAATACTTAAACGGGTTAATGGGTCAACCCATTTTATATATGTGTCAACCCGAACCCGACCCATTTTTTTAAACGGGTCGTGTTAGTTGACCCAAATCTATTTTTTTTCGTGTCGAGTTCGGGTCGGTTTTCGGGTCGTGTCAATAATTGCCGCCCCTACTAGGGGGTTGGCCACCCTCTCCTACGTTAAGGTATCTTATACCTTACTAAGGTTTAAAAGTTTTCATCTTTCACATTGGGTTATCTAACCCCTCATGGAGCGCACGTTATTCGTGTATATCTTCAGGATGGTGGGACTAGTTCATGTAAAAGTGGCTGACAATTTCATCATTTTTTTGAGTATACATTGAATCCCCAAGGTTTAGGCATTTTTCAATGTCTCTTTCTTGTATTTGGCCTAGTCGCGAGTTGGCCTAGTCGCCAGTCATCCTTAAGCTATCACCCTAGTTCATTTTTGGTCATGTTGCCAGTTATCCTCAAGATATCACATCAGAATGGGTTTAATCCCAGTTTCTATAAGGCCTTGTCGCCAGAATGTTATCTTTATATACCTTTTACAGGTTATTCTTAAGTACAATCATCATAAGAGAAAGATATCTTTAAGTCTATCTTATTGGTATAACAGACTAAACACTGTGGACATCCTAAGTATGATGAAAAATATCATAAGGATAATCAGGAGAAATCCTGAAAAATATCCTAAGGATGTAACAGAAATTGTATATTGGGGACATACTCAGAATATTATTGCTAACACATTTCTCTTGTCAGGGAACTTAAAGGCAATAGTGCTTAAAGACTTACTCTCATAACTTTGCTATTCTATGTTTGTATTGCAGGATAATAAATAAAGAAACATAAGGATGTAGCGTCAAAAAAGTTACCATATTATTTATTTATTTATTTATTTATTTATCAAAGGATGTCAACCCCTAGCTTCATCCTAAACCAGGAATCATCTGCCAGGAGTCAACATCTATAGTCTTGGTCAAGGAAAGATTTGAGGCTTCATCTTGAAAACCAAGATCCCTCCACCCCAAACCTTTCATTGTTTAGCATGCAAAATTTTAAAAGTGTTTAGATTGTTTACAAACCATACTACCACAAATCACTACCACAAAAAGATTAAAAAAAAATGGGCTCCAGCCTAGTCTTTACATCCTTCATCGCCCACAGAAGCCTCCACCTCCTTTGCCACCTTCACCACATCCACCCCAGCCTGGCCTCCAGCATCCTTAGGTGCATCTTCAGGAACTTCAAGAGAAAAAGGATCATACAGAACCTCTTTCCCGTCCAAGCTCTTGATTTTGTCCTGCCAAGCCTGGACATCCCACTCCTCTTTATTGAAATTAGGATCTTAGTCCTGCAGTGCTATCTTGACCCTAGCTTGTAACATGAAAATGGTGATAGACTTGAGGAGGTCCATCCCTGTATTCCTCCAGTTCCTTATGATGCCCCTCCATGATTTCAGCCTTCTCGGATTTCACCTTCTTTAGCTCAGCCTCTATCTTGGATAGCTTGCCCTCAAATTGTTTCCCCTTAGCAAGGGAAGATTTCTTTGCATTCTCTAAGGATGTCTTGGTATCATTAAGCTCGTTGGCAAGATCATCTAGGGACTTCAATAAATGCTCATGTCTCTGCCAAAGAAAGAAAACAGGTAAATATATATTATCCTTAATCATTACTCTAACATAATTTTTTAAGATAACATTATACCTAGAGAGTAAAGTGGGAAATCCTAGCTAAGATATCCTCATCACCAAGGCCTTCAAATGGAGAAACTTCTTCTCCTGAAGTAGCAGCAATCTTCCTCTTCTTAGAGGATGACTAAACTTTGGGTTTAGGGGGAGGAGGAGGACTAATCATCCTGGAGTTGGATGGAGAGGTGATCTTGGCAGCTGTTGGTGGTGAAAATCCTCAGGATGATTTTACCTCACATCCCCGGTGTAGCATCCTCAAAATGCTGAAGGGATCAACTGACTTCAGGATGTAACAATATTTCAACATGTGTGCATCCTGAGAATGGACTAACGAATTACCTTTTTTATATGTGATTGCAGGTACAACTAAGTTATAATATGGATACATAAGTACTTTCCAACGTCTATATTATTACACTCATTCAAAGGAGTCAAAGATTGAAGAGTAACTCATATAAACCAAAGGCTAATATCGAAGATGGAGTCAAAGTTGTAACCAATACTCATTAAATATCGGCGAAGAATAAGGAAACAGCTGGGACAACGACTATATTTAGCTGAAACTCACCCAACGTTCACCTGAAAAACATTGAAGGAACTTAACTACATAGCGGATCTTATGGGATACATTATTTACTTCCTTGTATTATATAAATGGTAATGATGGACGAGTATAGGACACATTTCTTTCACTAGAGCTATACACACACACTCAGCTACTTAGAATACTCACGTATCATTGTAATATTAGATCACTCGTCCACTCATTCATCCAAAGTTGTAATCCATTTTACCACATTAATATTAACAAACAAGGCAGGGGCCTAGTCTCCTCCCGAGGTTTTATGCCGGCGATCTATCATTGATCAAGGGCTTTCCTCGTACATCGAGTGTTGTTTCTTTACTGCATTTTACTTACAATTCTCTATCTTAGAATAATTCACATTTCTGCCTGACAGTTACATCCTCAGGATATAACTGTTCATCCTCAATTTTCTCATCACCATCCCGAGCATAGTTGTCAATTCATAGTATATTTATATTAACAAATCACCATCCTGAGAATAACACTTAGTTTTTATCAAACTAGCACTCTACCTCACTTTAACTAATTTGGAAAACAAGATTATTTTTAATAGATATTTTTTTACCAAAACAATTTGGCGCCCACCATGGGGCAAGTGGTGCTATTTTAACAAAACACTTTGTTAAAACTTTTTTCCAAAACAACTTACTTTACAGAATTTTGACAACTATGTCTTCCTCAAAAAAATCTGTTTCCTCATCCATGCCATCCACAACCTTTGCCAAAAATACGACACTGCCACCTCCACCTACATTTCCAAGAAGTTCTACTTCTCAAATCCCACCTAGACCATCAATGGGGGCATCTGGATCTACTCCACCTATTTATGTGTCAAATGATGAACTCCTCTCTATGTTTGCATTAATGAAAGATCAGATACAACAACAACAAGACACAAACCGGATGCTGATAAGAGAAATACAATCTCTCAAGTCATCCTCAAGAAGGCCAACTGAAGACATGGGGACACCATTGCAGCCCAGGGCGTTGGATTTTAATTCTGGTATCTCTGGGGGCGTGCATCAAGGAGATTTTATCCCCATGAGCACTGGATTCTCTGCTCCTAAAACGACCACTACACCCAGGATGACAACTACTAGGGATCCAGGATATACACTGTGCCATCCCAAGGATATAACAATAACGGTAACAATTTAAGTTCCGGTACTTATACTGCTAATGATGTTGCTTCTTTGCAGGATACAGGTATAAGTCCACAGCTAGCAAGGGAGCTACAGAAAATTAAGGATATGGTGTCGAGTGTACAAGGGATAGTACAACATATCCCCGAAGTATCCTCAACGAGTCATAGGGTGTCTCGATTTGCACCTCCTATATGTGATGTGGAGATCCCGAAGCGGTTTCAAACTCCTAGCATGAAGCTATATGATGGATCTATATATCCTGAGAAGCATGTAGCTCAATATACAGAAAGGATGGAGATAAATCCAATTCCTGCTAACCTCAAGGAAGCATGTCTATGCAAGGGATTTGGCTCAACTCTTACTGGTCCAGCCTTAAAATGGCTCCTAAGTGTTCCTCCATACTCAATTACTTCTTTTGCACACTTGATTAATATGTTTAATAATCAGTTTTCTTGCAGTCGAACATTCGAACGTTTGACAAGTGACCTATACAGGGTAACTCAACCACAGGGGGAATCACTAAGAGAATATATTACAAGGTTTGGAAAAGAAGCACTTGGCATCCCGAACTTGGATGCCACGACGGCGGTACAAGCATTCAAGATGGGGCTGCAAAGAGATTCACCATTCTACCAAGAACTGGTGATGAATCCTTGTAGAAACTTGGATGAAGTCAGAAACAGGGCTCTAAAGTTCATCCGACTCGAGGATGACAAGAAAATTCAAGAGAGGATGGAATCATCCTTAAGATATAACCATCCTAATCGAAAATCCACTCCCACATACGAGCCGAACAGGCATAAACCGTATGCTAGGCCTGACAATAAAAAGGTCAATGTAGTAGAGGATAACGATGAGGATGAATGTCCTAAATTATCAGATTACTGTTTTTCTGTGGATGTTACAAGTTTAATGTATGCCATGAAGGACCTCGGGGATAAAGCAAGGTAGCCTTAGAAGGATAACAAGGCAGCTTGGAAAGACAAATCGAAGTGGTGTGCCTTCCACGAAGATTTCGGTCACATCACCGAAGATTGTATTGCCCTAAGGAAAGAGATTGCATATCTTCTTAGAAAGGGTCACCTCAAGGATCTTCTAGACAAGAAGAAATCAAGGGTTCAGGATGGCACCACCATCCCAGAAAGAGTAGCATCCCCACCTAAGGATGCTGGTATAATTAACTTCATTTTAGGAGGGTCAGACATTTGTGGAACCTCATATTCAGCTGCTAAAAGGCATGCAAGAGAAACAAAATCAGAAAAAGGAGAGCGACGCACAAGAACTACTATCCTAACGACCTCTAAAGTGATCAGCTTTGAGGAAGAAGACAGAGAAAATATCCTTGACCCTCATCATGATGGTTTAGTTATAACTTTATATTGCTAATCACTTTGTTCGCATGATCCTTGTAGATGGTGGAAGCTCAGTAAATATAATCCAACTAGAAGCTTTGAAAAGAATGAATATCCCGGAAACTGAAATAGTTTCCAGATCTTCAGTCCTAGTGGGCTTCAGTGGAGAAACTAAAAGTACAGTAGGAGACATCAAGCTACCAGTGTATGTAGAAGGAGTGAATTTTATCCAAAGATTCTGTGTGATAGATTCCCTATCCTGCTATAATGTCATCTTAGGGAGACCCTGGATACATGACATGAAGGCAGTTCCTTCAACATATCACCAGTGTATAAAGCTACCTACACCTGGGGAGTTGTCAAAGTCAATAGTGATCAACAAGAAGCCAAGGATTGTTATACAACATCGATGAAGGCTTTATCACGACAAGCGTAGAAATTACAGAAGGATGCACAGTGCCATCCTCATGATGTCAAGGCACATCCTGATCAGGATGTAAAGGCTGTTTGCCTTGATGACAATAACAAGGATATCACTGTGCTAATTGGTAAGAATATTCCTCATGACATTGAACAATCACTAATTTCATTTCTTAAATGCAGGATGTCTACCTTTGCATGGAAGCACGAAGATATGACTGGAATCTCTAAGGATGTCATTACCCATAAGCTTGAGATCGATAAGAGCTTCAAACCCATCCAGCAGAAACGAAGAAAGTTTGCTCCAGAAAGAAATATCATAATACAGGAAGAAGTGGATAGGCTGCTCAAATCCAAGATGATAAGGGAAGTAAAATTCCCAAGATGGCTTGCAAACGTAGTGGTGGTTCAAAAGAAAAATGGGAAATGGAGAGTGTGTGTAGACTATACAGACCTCAATAAAGCCTGTCCTAAAGACCCATTCCCATTACAACATATAGATTCGATGGTGGATGCTACAGCAGGCCACGAAATGCTGACATTCATGAATGCATCCTCAGGATTCCAACAGATTCAAATGGAACCAGACGACCAAGAGGATACAGCATTCATGACCCCATCAGGTATATATTGTCATATAGCTGTGCCGTTTGGACTAAAGAATGCAGGTGCAACCTACCAAAGGCTAGTGAATATGATGTTCAAGGAAAAGATTGGGGACACAATGGAAGTATACATTGATGACATGATGGTTAAATCCAAGAAGGCAGAGAACCATCTTCAGGATCTTAAGGAGGAATTTGACATCCTGGATGCCTACAATATGAAGTTAAATCCGTCAAAATGTCACTTTAGAGTTGGTGCTGGAAAGTTTCTTGGATATCTAGTTACCAAAAGAGGGATAGATGCTAATCCCGAACAAATAAAAGCCATCCTTGATCTCAAATCTCCAAGGAATATCAAGGATGTACAAAGGCTGACAGGCAGGATAGCAGGCTTAAACAGATTCATCTCAAAATCCTCAGAGAAGTGTAAAGAATTTTATGATATCCTGAAGAAAAATAGTAAATTCGACTAGGGACAGAGACATGAAGAAGCTGAAGGAGTATCTTGCAGCAGCCCCACTCTTAATGAAACCTGAGGATGGAGAACCTCTAAAGCTATACCTTGCAGTTTCTGGGAATGCAATAAGTGCAGTGTTGGTAAGAGACTTCGAAGGGGAACAACATCCTGTCTACTATGTAAGTAAAACTCTACTAGATGCTGAGACTAGGTATTCTCATCTCGAAAAACTTGTTTTAGCCTTAATAATGGCATCTACTAAGTTAAGGCATTATTTTGAAACACGTAGGATACACGTACAAACTAACTATCCCATTAAAAATGTACTTAGAAAACCAGAAATGTCAGGAAGAATGGCTAAATGGTCAGTTAAATTAAGTCCCTTTGACTTAGTAAATGAGCCTAGAAATGCAATCAAATCTCAGGCTCTAGCAGATTTTGTGGCTGATTTCAGTAGTGACATCCTGAGTGAAGTAGAATCTGAAGTTCAACAATTAAAAGAAAATTTAGAAAAGTGGACTTTATATACTGATGGTGCTTCAAATGCAAAAGGAACAGGTTTAGGAATACTACTAAAATCGCCACAAGGGGACAAAATACCCCATGCTATTAGATGTGCATTTCAAACAACCAATAATGAGGCAGAATATGAAGCTCTCATTGCCGGTTTACAACTTGCTAAAGACATGCATATTATTAATATTGAACTATTTGTTGATTCTTTGTTGATTGCTAATCATTTTTAATGGATTTTATGCAGTAAAGGGTCAAAAGTTAGCTGTTTATTTCGAAAAAGTTAAAAATTTATCAACTTCTTTTGTAGAATTTTCACTAACACAGGTACCTAGAGAAGAAAATGTTGAAGCTGATGCTTTAGCAAATCTGGGATCCTCCTTAAATTTACCTGAAGGATCTAAGATTCCCATCATCCACATCCTGAAACCAGCAATTGAAGAGTGGCATCCTGAGGATAATAGAGCACATCCTGAGGATATCACTAAGCATCCTGAAGATAAAACGGTGCATCCTGAGGATATCACTGTTTTAGCCACTCAGATTCAAGACGATCCATCTTGGATGACTCCTATAGTAAAATATCTACAAGAAGATGTCATCCTAGAAGGAGAAAATGCAAAGGCTTTCAGGATGAAGGTAACAAAATTTATTATTATAGACAATGTTTTGTATAGAAAATCTCTTGCAGGTCCATATTTGAGGTATCTCAACAAGGAAGAAGCAAACGAAGTACTCAAAGATATCCACGAAGGAGACTGTGGAAATCACACAGGAGGAAAATCTCTTTACTCAAAGGTCTTAAGAACAGGATACTATTGGCCAACTATGAAGAAGGATGCTATGCAATATTCTCAAAAGTGTGATCCATGTCAAAGACATAGCAACATCCTTCATCAACCTGCTGAACCATTACATCCTATTATTTCACCTTGGCCCTTCATGAAATGGGGGATGGATATAGTAGGAAAGTTACCCGTAGCTCCTGGTGGAAAGGTGTTTATATTGGTAATGACTGATTACTTCTCAAAATGGATCGAAACTGAAGCATTCGTACAAGTCAGGGACAAGGAAGTGGTCTCGTTCAACAAGAGAAACATCCTAACAAGATTTGGAGTACCAGCTGAGATCATATGTGACAACGGTTCTCAATTCATCAGCAAAAGAACGACTGACTTTTGTGAAAGCTGGGGAATCAAGATGATAACTTCAACACCAGTCCATCCTCAGGCTAATGGACAGGCAGAATCCTCAAATAAAATTATTGTCAACAATTTGAAGAAGAAGCTTGGGGAGAAGAAAGGGAAATGAGCAGAAGAACTTCCATTTGTACTTTGGGCGGGTATAACTACTTCCAAGAATGCAACTAGTCAAACACCTTTCTCTTTGGTCTTTGGAACGGAAGCAATGCTACCTACAGAGATGGTCATGCCTACAGCCAAGAAGCATCTTCGGGATGCTACTACCAACTCAGAAACATTATTGCAAGATTTGGAAGCAGTGGACGAACTCAGGGATGCTGCTAAATTAAGGATGGCAGCTCATCAATAAAGGATTGCTAAAGCCTAAAACAAAAATATAAGGATAAGAAGATTTCAAGAAAGAGATTTGGTACTAAGGAAAGCCTTCCAAAATACAACAAAACCAAGTGATGGAAATCTAGCTCCTAAATGGGAAGGACCATACTTAATAGATTCCGAAGCTGGCAAAGGAGCATATTGGCTATCGACCATGAAGGAGAAATTCTACCAAGGTCTTGGAATGCTATTCACCTAAAATATTACCATGCCTAGGGATGCATGTGACTGATCTCTCTTAAAGAGAAACTATAGTCCGAATCACTGATGGGATGAAGGTGAAGGCTGATAGAGATGAATCATCTCCATATGTAAGTATTCTTAACCTATTTTGATCGTTTATTTTAACTAAAATAGTCCATTCCAAGAATTTTGCAGTACCATCCTAAAGATGGAACATTTTGAAGACTAGAGGGATGGCCACCCTCTCCTTCGTTAAGGTGTCCGACACCTTCCTAAGGTTTAAAGGTTTTCACCTTTCTCATTGGGTTAGCAACCCCGCCTGGTGCGCACGTTGTTCATGTATATTTTCAGGATGGTGGGACCAGTCCATGTAAAAGTGGCTGACAATTTCATCATTTTTTAGATATATATTGAACTCTTAAGGTTTAGACATTTTTCAATATCTCTTACGTATTTGGCCTAGTCGCCAAGGCCTTGTCACCAGTTATTCCTAAGATATTACAATAGGCCTTGTCGCCAGATATTCTCAAGATGCTACATGTCGGTTTTTCACCAAGTTACTCTAAATGGGCTAGACCCCAGTTCACTTAAAGGCCTAGTCGCCAGTATAATAACAATGTTTGCCTTTATACAGGTTATTGTTAAACTTTCCTTGAAAAGGGAAAAAATCTCAAAGTCTATCTTGAAGATATTATACTGGGGACATCCTCAGAATAACAAAGACCATCCTGAGGAAGATAAGGAAAGAAAAACTGGAGACATCCTCAAGATAGTATTATCATGAATGTCCTTAAGAACTTCTTTAGCTTCCTCCTTGTTGAGACATCTTAAATATGGACCTGCAAGAGATTTTCTATACAATATATCGTTTAAGATGACAAATTTTGATACCTTCATCCTGAAAGACCTAGCATTTTCTCCATCAGGGATGTCACCATCCGCAACTCAGAAACCCCAAAAATGACTCAGATGAAGTTTTGAAGATCTCGTGGGTCCCACAAGAGTGGAGCACACCCCTTATGTCAGTGCCATGTCCCATGCTAGTAAGATATCAAAGATGTTGTGAACACATCATCGAGGCATGAGTCGTGCCCAATCACCCAGCTCTACCTATAAATTGACGCCTTTTCGACCCACTTCCATTGCTCAATTTTCCCTATTACACTCTATTTCTACTCCTTTCTATTTTATTTTTGTATTCCATATATTGAAAGAACTAAGGTTAATTAATTTCCAATCTTATGATGATTATTATGATCAAATCAAGTTTGTAAATGAACAGTTCTAATTCCATGAGTGACTAAAGTGTGATACCCCGCAATTTCAGGTTCTCACTTTAACTAAACTCTAGTTACGCTCCTTGCATTATACTTAACTAGGGATAGATAGATAGGACACACGTTGCACAGTTATAGGTTAATAACTGCATGAAGTGGTAATTCGGGGAATTACCATACTGTACACATGATTAGTGAACCTCGGACGTTGGTGAATAACGAACTTATGTGTCTCTGTGATATTTGATGAACTTATGTGAAAACCATACGTGATTGTGTGAACCTAAACCGAATACGTTAATAAAAATCACTAAAAGTGGAGCATGAGGTTGATTAGGGTCTTAACGCATGGGGTTGCACTTGTTACGGTCCGAAATAACGAAAACGTCGAAGGATAAACGCGTCGGGTGACGAAACGGGACAATCACGCGGGCCTCGGGCCTGTGAGCGGCCGCTCGGCTCGAAGGTGACTGACGGGTCTAAACCGCCTTAAAATCCTATTTAAGCATCCTTAACCCCCATGCAACCCCTAAACTCAACCCTAATCGCCCCCTTACTGCCCCACGTGAAATATTAACCCTAAAGCTCCTGCTAAGGCTCTAGATCATCAATTGGGAAGCTCCAAAGGCGCACGGTTGATCGAATCGAAGAGCCAAGGGTATAATCTTTGATTCCTTGCACTTTTATCTTGTGTTTTTATTATAAAAATCATGTAACAAAGTTTGTCCAGGTCTGAGAGTTTTTAATAATCATTAAAACATGAAGTTTTTGAAGAATAAACGGATCAAACATAATAATAAACAATTAGTAACATCATAGGATACTTGTTGCGCAAGTTATTGATGTTTTGGTCTTTAAAGTTGTGATCTTTGCATGATTAGTGGTAGAATCTGATCAAAATAAGTGTTAGGGATGTTTGGGAATGATGATTGATGTTTTTTGATTGTTTCTATGCACACGGTAGTCGATTAAAGTATGATTTAGGCGAAACTAAAATCTGGACAGAATGATTAGACAAACTTGTAGGGGCTGTAACTCAACCTTAACATAATGATTTTGGTATTTTCTTTGCATGGTTGAGTCACACATGGTCTTAGCTTTTCATAATGAGTAAAATCAAGTATTTTGGACGTCGGTTGAGTCGTTTTTTTGGAATTATCATTGAAAATAGGTCAGGTCAGAATTTCAGGTATCAAACTGAGTCAACTTTGAAACATCATAACTCAAGTTTTATTAAGAGTTGGGTTGTGAAATTTTTACAGAAGGTTAATATTGGAGTAATATAAGTTTTCCAAGTGGATTCATCCCGTTTGGATGAATACCCAATTTTTGGGAAATTATCTACCAAACTGACCTGTTAGGAAGGTTTTCTGAACATAGCTGAATTAGACGAATTTTAATTATTTTTTTGTTTGGATTTAAGACAAAACAAAAATAGGTATTGTTGAGTGAATCCCAAAGAAAATTCAGTAAAAATTTGGGAGGTTAACTCACTGATTTTCTATTTTAAATAAATTCGTTTTGATGGCGCACAATCTGTCCTGAAAACACAGATTGTGTATTATGTGCTTATGTGATTAATTGAGGTCTTAAGTTGTATGAAATTGATGTGTAACTAAACGTATACTTGTATAAGACACATATGGGACACGAAGACTAATTTTAATCAACACATTCACCAACGAGTCCGTAGGGTTTACTATTGCATGTAGAATCACTAGGCGTCACATATACACTTTTGAACGTTTAAAACGCCTTGGACAAACGAGTTATGTGGTGTAATGATATTACGCCTATACTCACTTAGTGACACTATTATTAGGGTGTCGGTAGCATACTTTACTTGCGGTTCGGATTTCTTTTGCTTGCACGTTAAGGTGAGTTTCACTACTCTTTTGCTCAAAAGCATGCGTCTCAGGTATGGGACAACTTACTTAACGTTTTTCTGGTCCGGTTTGGGACTACTACACATCCCGGGTTTTGGGATACTATGACTCCTTGTGTGGGTCGGGTTTGCTAGTTTCACACTCTGTGTCCTTGATGAACTAAACTACACTCTATCACGGAAGTCCTTCACTATTTACCGAATGAGTTGCCGGGTGGCAAGCGGGTTACTAGTTAATAGCGCTATTAGGTTTGACAAACCTCACACCGTGCTGGGAGCCGGGCGTGAACTACGACCTTAGATTTTATCATTGTTGATAGGCAATGATGGGAGGCAAAAACCAGCTCGCGGGGCGAGTGCATCGTTCAAATAGCAATTCGGTATATCCTTGTTTAGTTATCATGAATGGGTTAGCTACCCTTGGCATACGCTGAACTAGTGGTACTTGGTTCTTGGTTTTGGTTGTTGATTACTACTTTTGGGTTTGGGAAAAACCTAACTACTGTTTCTTGGTTTGGGAAACCTACACTTTTACTTACCTTACTTTGTGAACTCACCAACTTTATGTTGACACACGATAGCATGCTTTTGCAGGTCTCTAGGTTCGGAGCACGATAGGACATGCATCATTGTGTCATGGGTTGTGGACATTATTTAACTTATACTTTACTTTGCATTCAACGGTTTTATTTTGGGCGCGTTGTTTTGCGCATGAACTTAAATGGTTATGTTTGATTTACGCTTCCGCAACTTCACTGAACTTTTTGGTAAACACTAAACGTGATTTTCAATAACGAACTAAATGGTTTGGGCATTTAGAGTCGTTCTTATGACTTATGGCTATGGGATCCTGGTATGTCACGCACCTCGCGGTATAAACCCCGCAGTGGAAATTTGAGGGTGTGACATAAAGTTCTTTCGACCATGTGGCAAACAACCCCTTGATGAGGACTTAACTAAACGGGTTATGGATTAACGAGGGGCATGCATAATGGGAATGACTTCAAGTAATAATTACCATATTGAAAGTGCGTTTTCCATATCCTTAAAAACATATCATTAACCTTGTGCTTGTTGACTTAAGCATTCATGTTTTCTATGTCTAAATAGCAATAACATGTTAATTGCTTGAAAGAGGGGTAGAGGTTATGGCTCTGGACTTCGGGTTTGGTAAATTATTGCCTTAGCGTGGTGGCAAAATCTAAGTGCTAAGGGATTGATTTATTACACCCTTTATTACCCTTATGAAGAGAGCCATAGTGATCTAAACCCCAATGATGAATAGTCGCCTTCCTGCTTCTCTTCAAAGTTATGGGTTCGATTCTGACCTTGTAGGTCGGTCGCTTGGCTGTTTCCTTTCAATATGGTTGAGATGTGACCAGGGACGAAGGATAAGAAGGGCCAGGGGTGGCCCCGGCCCCCCTGTTTTCTGGCGCAGTGGTATAAATATGTGATTTTCATAGGTAAATTGAGTCGGGGTTGAGTTCGGCCCCCGCCGATTTGCCACTACCGATCGAAAAAAATTGAGTCCGGCCCCACCGATTCTGAAACCAAGCTTCGCCACTGGATGTGACGGCGCCATCAAGAGGGTCCCACTAATTTATCATTAACACGCATAACTCTTTACTAGGTCTTAAATGAAAGACTTTTTACTATTGTCTCGCAGAGCATTCAGAACAACTTTCTTAGGGATGTGGTGTTTTCTTAAATAAACTTTCGGAAATCTATAACCAACTTAGTTAAATGTGCCATCAAAGGGGGACAAAAGCCCAAGTGGCCATTTCTTAATCTGATTTCAAAACCATCTATCTTTTGTTATTTATTTATTATTATGTTCTTTTTTATGAAAATCTACAAGAACCCTACTCTTATGGCTTGACTAGATATTAATAACAATTCAGTACTAAGATCTCTTATATCCTTGGACGACCTCGGTATCTACTACAATAATGATGGGCGCACGTGCTCCAACGTAATGTTTTGAGTGATTGTATCTTATCATGTTTTACACATCTAAGTCTTGATTATGTGCGAATATCTATCAAAAGTAACTATTATTTATATACACTCCACACTACCGTAACTTTGCATTTTCCACAAAAATGGAAAAATTGCTAGATGTTAGGTGATTTGTATCTATGTTTTGACAGTACAATATATAGGGTAAGGTTTTATAGAAAACCTTAAAAATTTGAGGAAACCTACTAAACCCCATGACAACCATTGATCAAGCATGATCAATGGTTATGATTAATGGTCCTACCTTCTAATTAAAATAATATACACAAATTCACTAAATTACAAAAATAAGGGCAATAAGGTAATCTTTATTTTCTAAAAAACATATTTAAAAAAAGTTGATTTGACACTTGTCAAGTCATCTCTCTCCTACTTTATGACACTCTTTCCCACAAAAGAATATAATATGTGTTAGTATTATGATACAAAAACCAGACCTTGTATAAGGCATCACTAACATGTGTTAACATGCATATGCTAAAAGAACATAAAAATGAACACAGAAAATGTATATTTATTTAAGAAAATGATAAAAAAAAAAAAAAAAAGATCTTAACAATCAACAATAAAACGTATAAAAAAAACGTTCATACAAACATAATTATTTGTGAATGATAAAAAAACTATCCTAACAACATTAAAAAGATCTTACTATGCTTCATTCTTGATACCCATCTTCATCTTTATCACAAACATCTCTTCACCTACAAAAGGGATAACACGTGTTAGTTAGGCTGTCCAAAACACATAATGAGACATCACTAACATGTGTTAGCATATTCTAACATATGTTTTTCTAAAAATAACGTATATCATATAAACCCTAACATATGTTAGTTAGGCATATACTAACATGTGTTAGCCTCACTGACACATGTTAATTGACACCTAACACATGTCAATGGGGATAGATTCATCAGTAAGACACCAATACAAGCATGTGTTAGCATCTTAATTGAACCCTTACACATCAGTAAGCACCAATACAAAAAATCAAACCTTCACCAAAATCAAACCTTTACTTTAATATATACAAACACATACATTTTTATAAAACTACTCTAAATATATACATATTTACATATAAACAATCCAGTTATATTTTGAAAAAAAATTAGTTTTTTTTTTATTTTTCTAATTAGAACATTTTTATTCTATGATTAAATAAATATTTACATGCAAATTTAACTAATTTTATAAAAAATTTTAATTATACAAATATTTATAATTATATAAATAAACAACACTGGATTTTTTAGGTGGTTGTCTTCAACCTCAAAAGCAGGGGTCGTACCAGGTGGCCTCCGGCCGTTTTTCATACTCAATAAAAATCTATAATCAGTTCAAACAAAAACCAAAAATTATTTCAACCTAAAACCTAATTAAACCTAAAAATAAAAAAAACTAAAAAATTCAAAAATACTTATAGGTTGTGGTGATAAGGACGACAATAATGGTGGTGAATGGTTCTGTGATCATCGTTGATGATGTTGGTGGTGGTTGTTTCGATGGTGGGATCGACGGTTGTGGTGATGTTCGACGATGATGATGGTCGATGGTTGTTGCAGAAATTAATGATGATGGACGATGATGATGGTGGTTAACGGTGGTGAGGCGTGATGGTTGATGGTGGTTGTTTAAATTTAGGGTGTAAATGAGAGAGGAGGAAGGTGGTGGTTGTATGAGAGAGAGAGAGAGATAGAGAGAGAGAGAGAGAAAGAAGTGATATTATTTCTTTATATATGGGTGGGAAAGATTCAAAATTTGGAAAAAAAATGGGGGAAAATAGTAAAAGACACTAATGACATTGATAATATTATATAAAAGAAATCAAGATGGGTGATGTGGCCAAATGTAGGTCAAGTATTGGGTTTTCTAAAGTTTCCTCAAAATTCAAGGTTTTCTCTCAATACTTCCCATATATATATATATATATATATATATATATATATATATATATATATATATATATATATATATATATATATATATATATAGGGGAAGGTTAGAATAAAAACCCATAAATTTGAAGAAACCCACTAAACTTTGTTATAGCCATTGATCAAACTAGATCAATGGTCCACAATGATTCATATTTTTTTTAATTTAAATTTAATAGATTTAATTTAGTAGATGACAAAAAAAGGGAAATAAGGTCAATTGACTTTTTTGAAAAAGCATCTTTGAAAAGTTGACCTGACACCCGTCACATCATCTATCTCCTACTTTTTGTGCACATTGTCATAAGTCTGTGAAGACCCGTGTTATATATGTAACATGTGTAGTGTTGCATATGTTAAAATTGCACATACTATGGTCTCATATGTGATGCCTTGTTGCATACGTTAAAATTAATAACAACTATCATACATATTGTTACATGTGTTAGAGTTGTTATAAAACACATAGAATGTATAAATCAATTAAAAACATTACAGATCAAAAACATTTAAATGTACACAAGAATGTTTCTTACAAATGACAACAAAACATTCAAATAGTAAACATATGAAACAGATGCTAAAAACAATAAAAATAGTCATTACAATCAACAAATTCTAAAAAAAAAAAAAAAAACTATCATAATAAAAAAAATTTGCCTATACTTTATTCTTGATAATCATCTTCATCTTTAATGCAAAAAATATATCCACCTGCAAAAAGAAAACAAAATCATCAATTTACATGTAAGCCCACCCCCTGTCTTAACATATGTTAACCATCTGGATTAAAAAAAAAAAACATACGAAACAGATACAAACATACATTCCATTCAAGAGTTTTTCCCAAATACTTCCTCTATAATATGCATTACATTCGTGATAAGTGACTTTTATATTGATTAACATATGCAACTAGTGTTGGAAGTAAACATTGTTTGATCTACTTAGTTTTTTTTTTTAAGGCGTTTGATCTACTTAGTTATCAAGATTATCAACTTAACCTAGGAGGAAGGTCATAAAATCATTGTTTGATCAATTGTTTGATCCAAACACCAATAATATCATACTTTTTCAGTGTTTATTTCCATAAAATCATTTCCTCTATTACTTATCGAACATATGCAAATTGTAACATATGAAACAACTGAAAATTACAACATAACCTTCACATCAAACTAAACAAACAAAATCCACCCTTTGTAACATGTTAACTTGTATGATTTGTGAAAAAATAGATTTAAAAAAAAAAATATTTAAGAAAAAAGATACAATGTTACATATGGAACAACATACTTCATATTTTAAGTCACACACATCTATAGAGTCCAAATTAGGCCCAAATCATATAAATAACAAATTCATCAAATTGCACATTATTCTTCAGCCAAAAACAGCCAAAAAACTTAAAAAAAATAAAATAAAAAATTCACAATATATCCGAGTAAAAAAAAGCTAAAATCCTTATAACCACAAAACCAAAAATTCATCAAATTCAACATATCATTCATCACAATAGACATAAAAAAACATTTTATTTGACCCACATTTTAATTTGTTGCAGCAAGAACAAAGAATTTACAAAACTGACCTAAAATCCATTCATCACAGTTTACATAAAAAAAATTGGAAAGAAAACCAATATGGCGATAATTAACTAATCAAGAGAAACAACAATATAATAAAAATAGAATGAGCGGTACTTACTAACTAACATGTGTGCAGACGAAACAAAGTTTATGTTTAAAAAAAATATACAAATAACACACAACTCACAGGAAAGATGGTGTGTATATATATATATATTAATATATACATACGGCCTCATATATATACACATCAAATCAATAATGAAATGATTAACAAGCTTGACATTAAAATACCAAATCTGGCCTTTATTTTCTTGCTCATTCCTGCCAATGGAGTAAAGCCTACAAAAAAAGCGACATGAGTATTTCTTGAAAACCTAGAAAAAAAATAGCTTCAGCTCAAATGATTAAGTGGTTTAATATGTGTGGATATGGTTAGATCCATGGAGACGATGGTGGATGACGATGGATGGAGGATGGAGACGGTGGTAGATCGATAGAGGAGATGTAAGTGAAACAATTCTGATTGTTAGATAGAGAGAGAGAGAGAGAAAGTGTGTGTGTGTGTGAGAGAGAGAGAGAGAGAGAGAGAGATCTTGTTTATATAGGATGGAGAATAAAAGATTCAAATTTTTAAATGGGGGGGGAGATAAAATGACTAATATACCACTCAAGACATAAAATAATATATTTACTAATAGGTGATGTGGAACAATCAGGACCATTAGATGGGTTTGTGGGAGTTTCTTCAAATTTTTAGGCTTCTTCCCAATACTTCCTCTATATATATATATATATATATATATATATATATATTGAACTGCAAGGAATGTGTTGGATCAGTTTCTTATTTAACAGTTCTTATTATGAACACTTGTTTATAATATATCAAAGTAATTTGCACATCGGAATAAATGTAAGTGTTCAAGTTAAAGTTTCACTTTTAACCGGAGTTATTACTCCCCCTTGATGTATGAACTAAAGCAGTAAACGAGAATCAAAACAGTTAATGAATAAAACAGTAAATGCTTTAAATGATTCTCAATATATTGGAAATATTAACTACACAAGGACTGTCTAAAATAGTGGGATGAACCCATCTATTTATAGACTGGAAGTATACGTACAAGAGAAGTATTAAAGCAATATAATAATACAAATACTACAACGGGATGTAGCATTGGTACTTGAACAAAGACTTTAACAAAAAGTAATAAAGTATTAAACTACTGAATTATAAGGCGGTGGGAAGCTTCCAACAGAACAGCTGATGAGAGACAAACTTCTGATGAGTGTTCTTCAGAAGTTTGGTCTTTAGTAGTTCTTTAGAGAAGTGTCTGGTTTGTCTTCAGAACTTCTGAACATTGTTCTTCAGCACTTGTCTTCAGCTTCTTCAGTACTTGTAATCTTCTTCTTCAGCAGTTTCCTATACTTGGCAAAATCTTGCAGAATCTGATTAAGACTAAGGTATCAAAAGTGGCTTTATCAATCCTCTTTGTCCTTACAATCTCCCCCTGGATTGATGAAGCCAAAACCTTATCCAATCCTTATATATATATATATATATATATATATATATGGGGAAAGTTAATTTGAGAACACATGTATTTCGTGCGAACCGCGAGAACGCTATCTAAAACCATTCAAATTCAAAATTTCTTTTTACACTTGTCTTTATTACTAAAATAAAATCTCAAAAACACAATTTACGCGTAAAAATTCAAACGTATATGAAAATAAATTGTTTTTACACATGTGTAAATTTGTTGTTTATACATGTGTAAACTGTTTCATTTACACGTGTGTAAAAAGTTAATTTTAGAGTGTTTTTTGCAAGAAAATATGGATTATTTGGAAAGAAAAATCATTTTTTTAATGTTATATTTCAATTATAATTAGGTTTCCATTGAAAAAAATTGATTTTGGTTGGTTTTCTCATTTGTTCTCACGGTTCTCGCAATATTTAGCGTTCTCAAGATAACCATCCCATATATATATATATAGGAGAAAGTTAGAATAAAAATCCAAGAAATTTGAAGAAACCCACTAAACCTTGTTATAGCCATTGATCAAACTAGATCAATGGTCCACAATAATTCATGTTTTTTTTAATTTAAATTTAATAGATTTAATTGAGTAGATGAAAAAAGGGCAATAAGGTCAATTGACTTTTCTGAAAAAGCATCTTTGAAAAGTTGACCTGACACCCGTCACATCATCTCTCTCCTACTTTTTGTGCACATTATCATAAGTCTATGAAGACCCGTGTTACATATGTAACATGTGTAGTGTTGCATACGTTAAAATTGCACATACTCTGGTCTCATATGTGATGTATTGTTGCATACGTTAGAATTAATAACAACTATCAGACATGTTGTTACATGTGTTTGAGTTGTTATAAAACACATTGAATGTATAAATCAATTAAAAACTTTACAGATACAAAACATTCAAATAGTAACATATGATACAGATGCTAAAAACAATAAAAACAGTCATTACAATCAACAAATTCTAAAAAAAAAAAAACTACCATAATAAAAAAAATTGTCTATACTTCATTCTTGATAATCATCTTCATCTTTAATGCAAAAAATATATCCACCTGTAAAAAGAAAACAAAATCATCAATTTACATGTAAGCCCACCCCCTGTCTTAACATATGTTAACCATCTAGATTAAAAAAACATACGAAACAGATACAAACATACATTCCATTCAAGAGTTTTTCCCCAAATACTTCCTCTATAATATGCATTACGTTCGTGATAGGTGACTTTTATATTGATTGACATATGCAACTAGTGTTGAAAGTAAACATTGTTTGATCCATTTAGTTATCAAGATTATCAACTTAACCTAGGAGGAAGGTCATAAAATCATTGTTTGATCAATTGGTTGATCCAAACACCAATAATATCACACTTTTTCAGTGTTTCTTTCCATAAAATCATTTCCTCTATTACTTATCGAACATATGCAAACTGTAACATATGAAACAATTGAAAATTACAACATAACCTTCACGTCAAACTAAACAAACAAAATCCAACCTTTGTAACATGTTAACTGGTATGATTTGTGAAAAATAGATTAAAAAAAGGAAAATATTTAAGAAAAAAGATACAGTGTTACATATGGAACAACATACTTCATATTTTAATTCACAAATATCTATAGAGTCCAAATTAGGCCCAAATCATATAATAACAAATTCATCAAATTACACATTATTCTTCAGCCAAAAACAACCAAAAAACTTAAAAAAATAAAATAAAAAATTCACAATATATCCGAGTAAAAAAAGCTAAAATCCTCATAACCAAAAAACCAAAAATTCATCAAATTCAACATATCATTCATCACAATAGACTTAAAAAAACATTTTATTTGACCCACATTTAAATTTGTTGCCGGAAGAACAAATAATTTACAAAACTGACCTAAAATCCATTCATCACAGTTGACATAAAACACACTTTTTTTGGAAAGAAAACCAATATGGTGATAATTAACTAATTAAGAGAAACAACAATATAATAAAAAATAGAATGAGCGGGTACTTACTAACTAACATGTGTGCAGACAAAACAAAGTTTATGTTTTAAAAAAACATATACAAATGACACACAACTCACAGGAAAGATGGTGTGTGTATATATATATATATATATATTAATATATATATATATATATATGGACTCATTTATATACACATCAAATAAATAATGAAAAGATTAACAAGCTTGACATTTAAAATACCAAATTTGACCTTTATTTTCTTGCTCCTTCTTGCCAATGGAGTAAAGCAACAAAAAAAGCGACATGATTATTTCTTGAAAACCCTACAAACAAATAGCTTCAACTCAAATGATTAGGTGGTTTAATATGTGTAGATATGGTTAGAACCATGGAGACGGTGGTGGATGACGGTGGATGGAGGATGGAGACGGTGATGGATCGACGGAGGAGATGTAGGTGAAACAATTCTGATTGTTGGATAGAGAGAAGAGAGAGAAAGGGGGAGAGAGAGAGAGAGAGAGTGTGTGTGTGTGTGTGTGTGTGTGTGTGTGTGTGTGTGTGTGTGTTGTGTGTGTGTGTGTGTGTATGTTTGAGATCTTGCTTATATAGGATGGAGAATAAAATATTCAAATTTTTAAATGAGGGGAAAGATAAAATGACTAATATACCCCTCAAGACATAAAATAATATATATACTAATGGGTGATGTGAAACAATCAGGACCATTATATGGGTTTGTGTGAGTTTCTTCAAATTTTTAGGTTTCTTCCCAATACTTCCTATATATATATATATATATATATATATATATATATATATAGGGTTAGGATAATATGAGAACTCACCCAAGTTGTAAGAACTAGAGAACTCTTGTGGACCATTGATCTTGATGATCAATGGTTGAGATCAAAATGATGTGAGTTTTGTCTTTACTTGATTAATAAGTATTTTTTTAATATGTTGAAGTACATTTAGGGGTATTTAGATAAAAACCCAATAAAGAGAAGATTTAATATAATATTATGTTATTTTTTATTCCATTATTAAAAACAATCATATTTATTAAATTTTATTTTATTATTTTAATTAAATAATTTACTTTTTTTAAAAATATATTTTAAAACAAAAAAAACGTGCAGTTTTTGTCATCTCCTCCTCGTTTTTACACTGGTGTAATTATTTATACCAGTGTAAATCTGCCATACACAAAGTTTTACAAAAAATACACTAGTGTAAAAAAAACCAAAACAAACATATATGATAAGGATGATTTCCATTCATATTTACACTGGTGTAACCTGGTGTTTACACCAGTGTTTTCTTACATAAAAACGTCTATACATTGATATTTACACTGGTGTAAAACTGATGTTTACACCAGTGTTTTCTTACAACATACTACACATTTATATTTACACTGATGTAAACTGATGTTTACCCCAGTGTTTTCTTACAACATACTACACCATCATCGTCATCTTCAAAGCATCATCTCCTTAAAACCAAAAAAAAAAATCATCTTCTTCACCCCGTAACATCCCCTGACAAAAAACCCCAAAATTTTCAAAACATAAAAACCCTATCTTTTTCACAATAATATCATTAATGATAATAAATGTATTAATAATAATAATAATAATAATAAACAATAATAACATAAATAATAATAATAATAACAGAAAAAATAATAATAATAACAGAAAATAATAATAATAATAATAATAATAATAATAACAATAACATATAATAATAATAATAATAATAAAAACATACTAGTGTCCCATCGTCGTCTTCACCGGTCGTCTTCATCATCATCACCACCATCGACCATCGTGACCCACCACCCCTCAAACCACCGTGAACCACCACCCAAAAACCCCTCTACACCCGTCCTCAGCCTCAAACCATCCCAGATCTGCAACCACCTCAGCCTCAACCACTTCTAAAAACCCACCACAATCCCCCCCCCCCCCCCACCACCACCACCACCATCGTCGAGCACCATCAAACACCTCAGCCTCAACCACCTCTAAAAACCCACCGGCATTGTCGACCTCCGTTGGTGTCCCTCCACTGTTGTCCTCTGCAAAACCCATCACCACCATCGCCCCCCCCCCCCCCTGCACCGTCTCCACTGTCGTCCTCTACAAAACCCACCTGCAACCCATCGGACCCCGTAACCACCCGTCCACCCCTCAACCATCAGATCCACCTGCAAAAACCATCATCGGACCCCTCAACACACCCGTCGACCCATCCCCAACCCATCGGGCCTCCTCCCCTGTCACCATCATCAGTTCTTCTTCTTTTAGAGAGAGAGGGAGAGAGAAAGAAACTGATGTGTGTGTGTGTGAGAGAGAGAGAGAGAGAGAGATAGAGAGAGAGGGAGAGTGTGTGTTTGAAGTATTATTATGATTATTATTATTATTATTATTATTATTATTATTATTATTATTATTATTATTATTTAAAAGGGGTTACTTGGGGTGGGGGTGGGGTGGGGTGAGGTGTTATTACTAAATTACCCATGATAATTAGGGCTGCAAACGAACCGAACGAACACGAACAAGGCATTGTTCGTGTTCGTTTGTTAAGGAAAATATGTGTTCACGAACAGTTCATGAACACTTACCGAACGAGATTTTTTGTTCGTGTTCGTTTGTTAAGAAATCACTCATGTCCGTGTTTGTTTGTGTTTGTTTGTTAAATTCGTTCATGAACGCACAGGAACACAAACGGACATTCATGAACACAAGCAAGTGCTTATGAACACAAATGAACACAAACGAACATAAAAAAGTGTTCATGAACGAAAACAAACACAAACACAAACGGACATATATTAACTTTCTTATAAAATCGAATTCACATACATATATTTACTCATATAAATAGTTTATTTATTAATTTGGGTAAAATAAATAAAAGTAAAAGAATATCAAGACAAATTATGAAAATTAAAAACCTTATTAAACTATCGAACACAAACGAACATGTTACCGAACGTTCACGAACATAAACGAACGAGGTCTCTGTTCATGTTCGTTCGTTTAACTAAACGAACGGAATTTTTTGTTCGTGTTCGTTCCTTTATTAAACGAACGAACTTCCCGCCGAACGGTTCATGAACTGTTCGCTGAAAGTTCAGTTCGTTTGCAGCCCTAATGATAATTATGTATAAAAGTCTTCCTTACCCCTAGTTAAAAAAATACAAAATATTATAAAAATGATTATGTGTTACTTGATGATTGGTCTAGAGGAGTTCTCTAGTTCTCATAACTTAGGTAGGTTCTCATATTATCTCATTCATATATATATATAGGGGATGGTTCTAGAGTAAAACTCAAATATTTGAGGAAACTCTATAAACCTTACCACAACCATTGATCAAGCATGATCAATGGTTATGAAGCATGGTCCCACCTTCTCTCTCCATCTTGACTTTAATACTAGAGTTTAAATGATATTATATTAGGAAAAGGGTATAAAGGTAAAATAGATTCACCTTCTCTCTCTATCTTGTCGCATTCTCTCTCCACCTTTTCATCTTCTCTCTCTGCCTTTTCTCTCTCCACCTTTTCTCTCTCCACCTTCTCCCTCCTACTTTTTTCTCTACCACTTATTTCATATATTAATTTAAAGATCCAGATTTATTAATAACATATGCCACCGAGCCCTTTAACACATGTTACTTGGTCTCTTCAAACAAACCCATTTCACAGACATCACTAACACGTGTAACTGGTTCAAATAATTATCACGTTAATTTTGGACTAGTATAACAACATAAAAGAACACATGTATATAAAAATTTATTGCAATCGACATTGAGTGTAACAAATTAATTTCATATACAACTAAACAATTAAAAAGATGATACAAAACTATCATAAACTAACAAAAACACATGAAACTTAAAATTATCCTTCATTCTTTAATAGTCGTCTTCGACGTTGTGCTTCATTCCTTATTAGGCATCTTCATCTTCATGTTTCAATCCTTAGCACTCCATCTCTAGTCGATCCTTGTGCGGAGTAGCCGGCTTGAACTCCGGTGGTTGTTCATAGAACCTCCTACATTAATTATTTTTAACATGTGTTAGCATCACTAGAAAATGTTAACTGGGTCAATTTGGGTGTTAATTGGACATATACTTACATGTGTTAGCATCACTAACACACGTTAATTGAACCCTAACACGTGTTAGTTAGGCATATACTAACAGGTGTTAGCATCAGTGACACATGTTAATTGAACCCTAACAAATGTCAACTGTAATAGATTCATCAGTAGGCACCATATACACCCTTTTTAGTATCACTAACACATGTTAATTGAACCCTAACACATGTCAATTGGGATAGATGCATCAGTAGGCACCAATACAAACATGTGCTAGAATCAGTAACATGTGCTAATTGAACACTGGCACATTAGTAAGAACCAATACAAATATTCAAAACCTTCACCAAAATCAAACCTTACTTTAATATATACAAATACATACATTTTATGAAAAGATATAAACAGTCAAGTTATATTTGAAAAAAAAAATTAGTGATATACCAAGTTATATTATGCAATAAAAACACATTACCCCAAGAAACAAAAAAAAAAGTTAATTAAACTATTAGAAACAAATTAAAAGTATACCAAGAAAAAATAAAACCCATTTGCTATTTAACACATGTTAGTTAAACCCTAACACATGTTAATTGAGATTGATTCAGCTCCTAATTCAGAACTAACAGACCTTAAACAAAAAAAAATATGCAATAAAAACACATTTACCCAATTCAAAAAATATGATCTTTTTAACATCCAATCTAACATAAACAAAAAATTAATAATAAAAAAAATCAAAAAGGTTGACATAAGTTTTTTTTTTTTCATTTAAGCATTTGATCAAATACTTGGTGTGCAAACAAACTATCCCCAAAACTGTTTTTATATTATAAAATCATTATCACACAAAGCTAATAAAAATGTAAAAATGAAACCATATTTTAATAATAATAATAATAATAATAATAAGCTACAAGATTCAGATTGCAATTCTGATAATCAAATTCAACACACAAAGCTAATAAAAATGTAAAAATGAAACAATACCTGCAAGTTTAGTGATGACGGAACAGAGTGAAGAAGGAGATGAATACATGACATAACCAGCAACTTCTTCATTGATTTACAAGTAGAGCAAACCACTGTTCCTTTTCTTTAACTCGTCATCGAAAGATCGTGCGAGTGATTCGTGTTTGGGGAAGATCTTCTTCTCTAGCTTCACTATTTCGTCCACTACTTTAGCCCAGCTTGTTGACTTCCTCACGATGATGGTGGTGGTTAGTATGGTTGATGGTAATGTGGCGGTGGTGGCTGCTCATGGTGGTGAGAGGATAGGTTGAGAGAGATATGATGGTGAGAGAATGAGAAATGATGAGAGAGAAGGTGTATTATATAGGGAGGGGGAAATTATTCAAACTTGAAAAGGGGGGAATGATAAAATTACTTAAATAACCTTGATAATATAATATTAATGGGTGATGTGGACAAATATGAGCCAAGTATTGGGTTTGCTAAAGTTTACTCATTTTAGAGGGTTTTCTATGGATACTTCCCCTATATATATATAGGAAAAAGATCAAATAGGAACCAAGAGCCTAGTTAGAAACTTAGGAACCAATCTGAGCCATTCATCTTTGATCTTGATCTAGGGGGTAATTATGTAATTAGACAATTAAATATTATATTTTAATTTAATTAAAAGTTTTATATGTGGTAGCTAATTATCTTCCTGCAATTAATATGCAAGTTTTTTTTGACTTTCCTTAAATCTCTCAACCTATTATCATCTCTAATCCCAAATAAAAAAAAACACGTTCGATTGAATTCGATTGAATCGAAATAACTTCCAGTCGAATTCAGAAGATTTAAATTGATTGAATTGAAAAAACTTTCGATTTAAAACAATCTAAAATCGGCCAACGATTCAGATTTCCAAGTTATGGATAATAATTCTATACATGAAAACATTGAATCACAATCTCATGTGATTAAAGATCATGAAACACAATCACAAGCTTTGTTTCTAAATAGTGTTGAAAATCAAGGTATTTATATATTGTTTTTATTTTTTTAATTGTTTTTCGTGCGAGAATCACGTTTTTTTGTGATTTCTATTTGTATTAGCCTTATAGTGTGGTTTATTATTGATTTGCAAAATAGTTGTTTTGTATTCTGTAAGTCATATTTTACGCACAGAATTGGAATGAGTAAAGAGTTATACACTGGTGTATCATATATAGTTATTGGGGTTGTACAGATGCAATAAGATTTGTTCTTAGTTTCTTAGTTTCTTAGTTGTTATACACCAGTGTATAACAACAAATCTATTAATTATTATACACAAGTGTATTATAGGTGGTAAAAGACGTTATAATAAACTGATAGTATTTTGTTTGACGTTAAATATACACAGGTGTATATTCACTATAAAAAATAGAATGTGCAGTATGACACAGCCTGTGTGTTACTCAATATACACAAGTGTACCGTATATGAGTTGTAGCATGTCTAACTATATTTTTTAAATATTGTAAATGTATATCTGTGTTGATGATAAATGAAAAAAACCAATATACACCAATGTATATCTGTGTTGATGATGTTGAATGATGATGAATGAAAAAACGAATATACACCAATGTATATCTTGTGTTGGTGATGATGATGAATGAAAAAAACGAATATACACCAATGTACACTGTTGTATATATACCAAGATATAATTTTAATAGTATATACAATAAATACGTTTGAGTATACCATAAACACTAATTTGTTGTTTCTAAATATACATAAGTTTCTTATTAATTGCCTAATAAATGATATTGAACAAAAGACATTAATAACCCTTTATTAAAATAACAATTAATTAAAGTTTTACTTATTTACAATCATGTCATTGAAGATGGATGGCTCAGATTGGTTCCTATAGTTCCTACTTAAGGGTTGGTTCCTATTTGAACCATACCCTATATATATATATATATATATATATATATATATATATATATATAGGTAGAGGATCCGGTAGGAAAATTGTTTTGTGTAAGAAGTGTAGGAAGTATTTTCAACCATCAGATCAAATCTGATTAAATCTTTAGATGAAGGGCATTATAGACTTTTGTCTATTTTTTTTATTTATTACAAACCCACTAAATTAGCAACTAACATCTAGATATTTATGAAGATTAATCATCCTAAATTAACTAATTATTCATTAGTTTTCATAAGAATCATAAGATATTCATATCAAATAAGTTTATCAATACCCAAAAACTTGTTCTATTCTTCAAACATATAACCCATCTCTATCACTTTTTCGATTATTCAAGTCATAGCAGAAGGTTAACATTAGGAGTGTTTTATAATAACGTCAGGAGTGTTTTATAATGAAAGAGAAACTAGTATGCATTAATAAGGAATGTTTTATAATATCATCGGGAGTGTTTTATAATAACATCATTAGGGTTTTATATTGAAACTAAACACAGTAGAAGTGTTTTAACATATATGAATCATGTTTAGTAAAAAAACACTATTATTTGGTTAGATCAGCAAAAAAAAAAAGAAAAAGAAAAAAAGAAAACACTATTACTTTAAACCCACTATTATAGAAGATGAAGAATAACCGGTGCAAAGAAGGTTTTGTGGTTCTATTTGTTTTTTTCTTTTTAGAAAATGAACAAGTTTGAATGTATGAGAGAGATCATAATCACTAATAATATTTAAGATTGAAATTAAGATGAGAGAGAGAGGGGGCATGATTTAAGGGTGAGAGTCAAATGGTTTCTATATCAAAATACAAGAAATGACATTACTACCCTCATTTAAAACACATATTGGACCATTATACCCTTAATTATTAAAATATAATTAGTAGACTTTTAACAATCCCAAACTTTTAATCTCAACCATCCATTTCTAGATCAAATGGTTGAAAACACTTCCTACACTTCCTACACAAATCAATTTTCCTACAGGAACCTTACCCATATATATATATATATATATATATATATATATATATATATATATTGAACTGCAAGAAACGACGTGCTAATCACTGTGACATCGGGCACTGTGGTCAAGGTCAACTACTCGACGGCCGCCAGCCCCTTAGCTCTCCAAGATGCGCGGAAAACTCAACCCCCGCCCACCCGAAGGGACAATAGTGGAATAATCTGTAAAACCTCGTCTTCCATCCAAGTTGAACCGGCGACACCCGTATTCACTCTTCATTTGGATGCAGCAGAAAATAATAAGAAGAGTGGGAATCAAACCTGAGTCACAAGTAACACTAAGTATTTCTCTAACAACTCTACCGTTAATTCATTGGCTTTTGACTTTACTATATAATTGTTTATAGTCTGGACCCCTTAAGTTTTCTTGCATGTACGCACCAAAGGAAACAATTATATAAAATTTTGTTTTTAGCTATATTTAATCGCACGCAGGGGCGGACCTAATGAAGAAGCAGGTGCCGCATCCGTTGCGGCTCAACTTCGCGCATGTAGTGAAAAATTAGTGGAAAATTTGTTTTTTTTATGAAATTTGGAAAACGTTGCTACTAAAATGAAAAAAAAGAAAAATGTTACTACTGAAAAACATTTCTATATCCGCCACTGATCACACGGGGCAGATTATGGTTTTAATGCATATCTATTATTAATTTAGAACTGTATCATTTGATTTCCATCAACACTTTGGCGGGTCAAATTTCGGTAGGTGAAACTTCTCAATGATGAAATGGCTGATGACTTTAAAAAACAGGGGTAATAGCACAATGCTATTATCAGAGCACATGTAACAGTTTTAGGCTGTTGTACTTTTGAAAACAGACAGGCTCATCTGGGTGGCCAGAAATACGTTTAAATGACCTCTGTCGAAACAAAAGCGTCAACCATCTCTTGTTTTTGTTTTCTGTTTATTTTTCTTTGCACTCTATGTATAATTTTTAGGCTTTCTTTATAACATGTTTGTAATTTTCTTTTACATTTATGTTTCTTACTTCTGTTTAATGTTTAATAAAATATTATGTTGTTTCATTTTTTGAACGGTTATCGTACAACCTATTGGGGTGGAGGGTATCCTTGCCTCCCATGTCATAACTCATAACCACTCTCTCATCTACATCACATCCGTTTTTCCCACTAATAATCTTCTACTTGACAAATCATCAGAAATGTTACACGCTTCGTACGCTTTCAATGTCACAACCAATTTATAATTAAATTTAAACTAACTAAATTTGTGATGGGTTAATTTCGAAAATGGTCCTACTTTATCTCACCTCTCACTCAAGGTTTCATCGGCACACACTGACCGCACAAACCGAACACAACATGCTGAACCTTAGTTGTCGAGCTCCACGGTAGGCATGTTGCCGATTCACAGGATGTTGTGTGCGTGTGTTTGCCGAATGGATATATACTGTGTACCCTTAGTGAGTTTTTGTTTCATGTGATAAATTTGTGGATGAACCACCCAATAGCTATAGCTCTTTTGTCATTATCTTCATTTTTTCTTATGTAAATCGTAATTTGAGACAACTTTTATAGCTCTTTTGTCATTATCTTCATTTTTCTTATGTAAATCGTAATTTGAGACAACTTCTATAGCTCTTTTGTCATTATCTTCATTTTTCATATGTTAAATTATGTAAGTCATTGTTTAATTGTAGATTATTTCAATGCACGAATAAGAAGTGGTTATTGAATCCCATCATATGATCAATTATTGGTTTTATTCGGTAGCTTAAGAACTATGGCTTTAATCGAGCCGAGCCAGGTCAGGTTGAGGTTGAGCTCGAGCTCGAATTTAAACGAGCTAGTTTGGCTTTCCTTGTTTATGTTATTGAGCTGAAAAGTCAAGCTCGGTTTGTAAAAGGTTTGAGCCGGCTCGTTGATCTTTTCTTGTTTTTTATAAATTTTTTTGTACAGTTATGAATAACATAAACAACCAAAAATTACACACAAATTATTTTTTAATTAAAGACAGAAAGGATATTATATGTGCATAATTTATGTTTTTTCTCAAATCTTTTTATATGTTATTTGATTAACTAAACTTAAAATGTTAACAATTGACTCTCTCCCACATATTTTTTTTTATTTTAAGAAAAATTACAAAATCGTCCTTTATGTTTACGAAAATCGCGTATTTAAATTTAGATAGTTGGGCGTCGGATTTTGCAGGGTTTCGTGGTAGTTGTCGGATTTGTGGGGTTTCGTGGTGGCAGGTGTTGGTAGGGTAGGGTTAATATTGAAAATAGTAATTTGACATTTTATAATAAAGACACTTGAGACAACTTCTATAGCTCATTGTCATTATCTTCATTTTTCTTACACCATATGGAGTGAAAGGGGGGAGGGGCATAAAGCGTCATGTGGTACTTATGAGGCCTGTGTTTGAAATGTGAAAAACTGAAAATTATGGAGAGTGGAAGGGGGAGAGGGGGAAGGAATAATATTATTGTGTGTAAGATTTAAAAAAAAAAAAAAAAAAAAGACAAACCAATCAACAAGTGCCACCTGGATTCACCACCTGCCCCACGCCGGTGGGATTTCTCCCGCCCAAGGGGTCCCCCCCCCCCTCCCACATTTATGTAAAAACTGTATTCATTATTAGTTATAGATTATTTCAATGCACGAATAAGAAGTGGTTATTGAATCCCATCATATGATCAATTATTGTTTTTATTCGGTAGGTTTAGAACTAGGGCTTTAATCGAGCTGAGCCGAGTCAGGTTGAGATTGAGTTCGAGCTTGAGGTCAAATTTAAACGAGTCAGTTTGGCTTGCCTCGTTTTTTTATTAAGCTGAAAAGTCAAGCTCGATTTGTAAAAAGTTCAAGCTGGCTCGTTAAACTTTTTTTATTTTTATAATTTTGGTATAGTTATGAATAACATAAACAACAAAATTACACATAATTATTTTCTAATTAAAGACAGAAAGGATATTATATGTATAATTTTTGTTTTTTCTCAAATCTTTTTATATGTTAGTTGATTAACTAAAGTTAAAATGTTAACAATTCACTCTGTCTCACGTATTTTTTTATTATTATATATATTATTTTACTAATGGTTTAGGCTTTAGGGTGTTATACTTTATGCATTAGGAGTATATTGTGTATTAGAGGATAGTAGTTATAGGTTTACTGGTTGTACAACTTTTAGGTTTAAAATGCCTACTTCACTCTCTTTCTACTCTCTCCTTTGTATCACCACCGGCGTCTGGGACATCTTCTCCACCACGCTAACATCGCCACTGGTGTGTGGGGGTTTAAAAGACTTAAACTTCTTTTCTTTTAAAAATGACAAGTTCCTAGTGGAAATGTCAAAAGTGGGTGAAAAATGACATTAAGTCAAAAACAGTGGTATGAGACACTTTCAAGTTTTAAATTTATAGTCTAAAATGATAGTTGCTTAACGTTGTGAACCACCACACAATAGGCAAGTGTATCGATCGTGAGCAATATAGAAATGGGCGAGTACCGAGTATCGAATCCAATGACATGATTTTTACTACTCAGCTTCCTAAAAATTACTAAAACAGTCTTAAAGTAAAAGAAGGAAAGTAGAAGAGATATGTAAACTGTAAGAGAAATCAATAACAAAACAAAGGTGTTGCTTCAGGATTTGATGTTTCCTGGTATGAAATAATAGTAGACTCTTGTTTAAGTGGTGTGTTCAAGATGCGCATTACCGCATAACTATAAAAACGATTTGTGTTCTTAATGTTATTGTGAGGGTCTCGCTGCCCCGGTAAGCTCACATCTCAACAGTGAGGGGCGGATCAACCAAGATTATGTGCACCCAACCCTAGAAAACCCACCACCCAAGGTTGCGATATTGACATTTAACCATTAGTTTCTTTTATGAATAACTTGTCGGCGGCCGGAGCATGACCGAACAAGCTACCACTTTACATCATAGGAGAGTCGTGCCTATCCCGCTCACGCTTATCCCTTACTTGAATTAATTAACTTTTCAAATAGTGATTGGCCTATTACTAATTGTGCGGCAATATAGTAATGGAAGAAAATAAAGACTGTTCTGTTCCAACATGGGTTCACCAATTCTTCGTATGCGCCAAAGCTATCACATAGACCATGAAGCTAAGTCACATAACCAAGTCTTGGCTTATCACTAGGACCAAGTATAAAGATCGTATCGACCCTAAGTGAGATTTTTATAGTAGAGGATTAAGCCACAAAATGCGTATATTTTTATCCACAAATGGGCTAATCACTGCACGTGGAATTAGGTTAACTTACAAGTGTACGGGTTTTTACACACCGAGGGTACACTCATAAGTCCATCCACTTCCTATCAAAACACCCACAAGACCAAATACTAGGTGATTAATTAGTTAATTCGCCAAACAAAGAAGTAGTAGAAAAAATTATTAAGAACACAAAACACCACTTTAAACAAAAATAAACTATTTATTTCATACCAAGTTCCATCATCACCCTAGCAACACCAAGAGAAATCTAGCCTAGCATGGTTGATACAACAAGCTTACAAGGTTGGTTTTATGTACAAAAGATGGTGAGGGTTGTATGGATATTTCTAGTGGTTTTGGGTGATTTCGGGTTATTTCTCTCTCAGATGTGGTGTTTATGGAGTGATCCCAAGCTCCAAAGGACACCTAAAAGTCCCGTCCCAAAGATGGCTAATAGTTTGTGTAGCAGGTAAAATACAAACCAACGCTTAATAGATTATTAGCTTCTCGGTTAAGAATATCTTTAAAAGGAATGAATTTGAAACCATACTCAACACCTTCCCAACCCTTAACATGTTTGACAGTTGTACAACGAAAAAAATTGATTTTATATTCATGTGCTATAAGTTTGTAGAGGTTCTTGTTTTCACCGACACCAAATTTAGATATCACCACCACAGCATCTTCTTCAAGTTGACTGTCAAAACATTGTATCAAAGGTCCCTTAATAGAATCTTGAATCTTATCAACCTGCAAATAACCATAAAGAAAACATCATTACCTGCTCATCGATAAATACAAAGCACAAAGTATTAAGAAAAGAGCACGTGTTCCAGAATAAAAAAAAAACAAGATATAAACGTTACCTGCTCATCGATGAATATCACCTCCATCTTATAACTTTGATTCCACTTTCGTATGATTCGAGCCTTCATGTTTCACATATCTTTAGTTGGATTCAGATCACGAATAAAACTAAGATTGTTTTTAGCATTGTCCATTGACATTGACATGGTTTTAAAGATATGTTTTAAGAGGGAAATTTGAAAAACTTTGTTTATAAAATTCAAAGTTGATATTACGAATGGCTGAATTTGTTATGTGCTTATGAGGAATATGATTATATACTTGCAGCATAACAAACAGACTCTGTTGAGGCCAACAGTGGTAAATTTAACTAACCCACATATTTTTCTGGATATTTTAAACTGATTAATGACATCATTTTTCGTATCACACAGACATTATTGGCTTATCTCTATGCTTAACAACTCAGCTTTCTTATGTCACTCAACTCTATTATAGTAACTCTTATATTATAGTAAGTATAGATATAGATAGGTAGATATGGATGTTTTTTTATTTTTTATTTTTTTTTTTCCATGTACTTCTTTTGTTTTTTTAAAAGCCAACCAAAACTTTTTATTAAAAAAAACGTAGACTACAAACCGTTAGCCTGTTTACACCAAAGAAATATAGCCATCAAGTATACAACTTAACATGTACTTTTGTTATATGACGTCGTTTGTCAACTATTGTTTTGATCCTTAATGTCACGAATTTGTTTTAAAGCTAATGCTAATTATCTTTCATGACTTTAATGCACAAAGTAACGAAGAATATTATTGTTTTTATCAAAAAATGCTATGTGTTCATCAAGGTTTGGTATATCGAAACCCAATACATATTTAAGTAGTCTATACAATAGTTTCAATAATTGAATTGCCATAACAAGTTTTCCAATCATATACTAGAAACCGAATTAAGACTTTATAACTCAACCACACCTAGGCTCAAACCCTAATAGAACCTGTATATCTAGTTAAACTACTAACAGGTTGTTCGGTTTGCATATTCGATCACTTCCATCAAAAACAAGACTGCCTCGACCTAATTACCTTTATCGGGTGTCAAGATTATTTTTAACCGAACCTCCGTTATGGATATTGAGTCATGGAAATGTCCTTTGGCGGCTTTAGACCACATGCCTTTGTTAACATGTGTTTCATTTAACATTTTGATTGATTTGTGTGTGTATTCACATTCATGTGGTGAAGAAATTAAAGATTGAAACTTACAATAAAAAGAACATAAAATAAAACTAGCAAATCAGTCCATCTATCCAGCCATAACGGTGGAGTGGCCTTTGTTCACTTTATGTGATCAAGGGTTCGATCCTCATTCTCAACATTTATGGTTTGGATATTTCGCCAAGTGATGGTTAAGCCTACTCTCTTCAGATGGGTCAGGTTCGATTCTGATGGCCCCCGGTTTTCTACTACCGTGTATTTACTCCAGAGAGGTTTGCCTCTTGTGGAGGTTGCAACATCTGTCAAGTGGTAGGTACCGAGAAATTTTCTGGGTGGAAGCCTTAGTGCCCCTTATACGTAGCCTCGACTTGCTTGTAGGCCGGCCACTCTCGCGTCAGCGTGGGCCCGGTTAAGACAACTTAGTCTGACCATTGTAGAGTGACTAAGCCGGGATCCCCTTCTGATGGTTGTGATGATCTCTGCCACGACATAGAAAAATCGCCTAAAAAAAAAAAGCAAATCAGTCCATCTAAAACAATGGGATAGTTAAAGCCCATAGGCCCAATGCTAACCGGACCACTGTGTTCTTTATGGCATGATCTTTAAGATTACATAAAAATTAAAAAGTCGTCCAATTCTTATTGTTGTTAGTTGGACTTGTCAACCTTCGACTCATACAAAATATTTAGCCTTCAAGGGAATAAGTATTTGATTTCCCTTTAGCATAGTCTTGCTTCGGGTCTTCAACCAATTTTCATACCGTAGCTTTCGAAGGTCACCTGCCTAACACATGCTACGATTTTCTAGATCCCGTTTCGTAGCATGGTATTGATGGGATCTTCGAAAACAGGTTCTCATGATTGCGAAAAGAATATATTTCTTGAAGATATGATCAAGAGTATAAGTGACAAGTCAGTTATAAAACTGTGTTTAAATTAATGGTTCAAGAAGGAAACAAATAAATAAAACAGTATTTGTGTCGAAAGTCACTATTTAACAAGGTTTTCAGAACCGGACCGGACGTTGAACCGGACCCCCGGCCGGTTCACCGGTTCGACCGGTCCGACCGGTTCGACCGGTTCGACGAGCCGGCCAAAAAAACAAAAAAAATTAAAAAAAATTAAAAAAATTAAAAAAATCCGGTCCGACCGGTCCGGTTTCCGGTCCGACCGGCCGGTTTTCCGGTCCGACCGGCCGGTTCACCGGTTCAACCCCGGTTCGTTGCAATTCCGGTCCGACTACCCGAACCGGACCGGTCCAGGCCCCGGAGCCCGGTCCGACCGGTCCGACCGGCCGGTCCGGTCCGGTTTTCAAAACAATGCTATTTAAAATGCATAAAACCTCTTGAATTGTCTTGCAATTTTTAAAAGTTAGATTAGCATTAATTATCAATAACATACTTTTTTCTAGAACATGTGTAGTGGGAAAAGGAAAAACATAAGCTCCTGTTTCTGATTGGTCCACATGACAGTTGAGTCAGCATGGGGCTTGAAATGAAAATAGGGTGTAGTGGTGAGGTGAAAATTTGGGGCGCTAATTTAGAAAGGAAAAAAAAAACCAAACCTGAATATACATCTCCTTCCTCTTCACCACCACAAAGCCTCCACTTACACAACAACCACCCAACACCACCGGCGCCACATCCACCACACAAAACCACCACCACCAACCGCCACTGCCACAAACACCATCCAAAACCACCACCACCAACCGCAACTGAAACAACCACCATCACCTTCACCGGCACCACCGTAAACCACCATCTTTCTTCTTCTTCCCAAACAAACACCATCATCTCCACTGGTTTTGTGTTGTGTGTGTGTGTGTGTGTGTGTGTGTGTGTGTGTGTGTGTGTGTGTAGGTAAAGGATATATTGGAAACCCTTGTTATAGTGAAAACTTTGGAAACTCTAACTTCCCGAGCTTTTTTTTATATGAAAATTTTAGGGTATGTAATATACATGATTTTAAGCATTTTGAGCCAAAAAATCAAAAAAGCGCCGAGTACTTTTTTTTTAAAAAAAAATAAATAAATTTTCGGGTAACACATTGTTAACACATGTTAATTTCGCTTAACATGCGTTACCCGAAAACTTCTTTTTTTTTTTAAAGTGCTCGGCGCTTTTTGATTTTTTTTTTTTTTTTTTGGCTCAAAATGCTTAAAATCATGTATATTACATGCCCTAAAATTTTCAGGCCCTAAAAAGCTCGGGAAGTCAGAGTTTCCAGAGTTTTCTATATAAGGAGGGTTTTCTATGGATCCCTACCCTCTATATATATATATATATATATATATATAGAAAACCTCAAAAATTTGAGTAAACTCAATAAACCCCATCACAACCATTGATCAAGCATGATCAATGATTGTGATTCATGGTCCCACCTTTTGGCCCACATTCTTATTAAAATATTACTAATAAAGTACAAAAAGGGTATAAAGGTAAAATGGATGCACCTTCTCTCTCCATCTTGTCACATTCTCTCTCCACCTTTTTATCTTCTCTTTCCACCTTTTCTCTCTCCACCTTCTCTCTCCTACTTTTTTCTCTACCACTTATTTCATATATTAATTTAAAGATCCAAATTTATTAATAACGTATGTCACACGAGCCCTTTAACACATGTTAGTTGTTCTCTCCAAACAAACTTCTTTCACACACATCATTGACACGTGTTATTGGTTCAGATAATTATCACGATAATTTTGGACTAGTATATCAACATAAAAGAAAACATGTATATAAAAATTTATTGCAATCAACATTGAGTGTAACAAATTAATTTCATATAAATCTAAACAATTAAAAAGATGATACAAAACTATCATAAACTAACATAAAAAAAACACATTATGCTTCATTCTTTAATAGTCGTCATCGGCGTTATGCTTCATTCCTTATTAGGCATCTTCAGCTTCATGTTTCAATCCTTAGCACTAAATCTTTAGTCAATCCTTGTGCGGAGTAGCCGGCTTGAACTCCGGTGGTTATTCATAGACCCTCATACATTAATTATTTTTAACATGTGTTAGCATCACTAGAAAATGTTTACTAGGTCAATTTGGGTGCTAATTGAACCCTAACACGTGTTAGTTGGGCATATACTAACAGGTGTTAGCATCAGTGACACATGTTAATTGAACCCTAACACATATCAACTGGAATAGATTCATCAGTAGGCACCATATACACACCTGTGTTAGTATCATTAACATATGTTAAGTGAACCCTAACACATATCAATTGGGATAGATTCATCAGTAGGCACCAATACAGACATGTGCTAGAATCACTAACATGTGTTAACTAAATAGATATACTAAGAAAATGAAAAAAAAACATTTGCTAATTAAACCCTAACACATGTCAATTGCTATTTAACACATGTTAATTAAACCCTAACACATGTTAATTGAGATAGATTCAGCTCCTAATTCAGAACTAACAGACCTTAAACAAAAAAAAAAATATGCAATAAAAAACACATTTACCCAATTCAAAAAATATGATCTTTTTAACATCCAATCTAACATAAACAAAAACTAATAATAAAAAAATCAAAAAGGTTGACATAAGTTTTTTTTTTTTCCATTTAAGCATTTGATCAAATACTTGGTGTGCAAACAAACTATCCCCAAAACTGTTTTTATACTATAAAATCATTATCCCCATTAACAACTTTATGATTCAAATCAAGCTAAGGTTGCCACATATCCTTAACTGTTACAAATTTGAACATATCTACATCTACACTTCTACACTATATAATAAAAGAAAACACATGAGGTACACATGGCACTCCCTCGTGAGTTCTCTAATTAATATAATTAATATAATAAAATCAAATATATTTATATTAATTGATTTGAAAAATCATAATATAAATACATTAATAATCATAGTTGTAACAGAAATCATTAAAAACGAATTTAATGATTTCTGTTATTAATATAAATACTAACCAATTAAAAATTATTTAAACATTAGTGATTCTTTTTTATATAACATATTTATATGTTATTAACTTTAAATTTAAATCATGTACCTTAAATAAACCTATTTATAAAATTTTGATCTTTTATTCTACGTTTAAAACTATGTTTGTTATGATCTTTGACAAATGATTATTAAGTTTTTTATTATTTTGGTCATTGTTTTATATGTTAGATATGCTCAGCAAGTACATACTAATTCTAGATGTTTAAAAGAGTTCAAAAGTCAAATAAGCAAATTAATACACAATGTAATTGGTTAAGCTTTTTTGTTAGACTTTCATATTGTTGTAAACAAATAAATAAAGTAAACCAATCAACATTAATTTATTGCTATCTATATTAATAAAAGACAACACATGGAATACTAAGAACTCCCTCATAAAGCCTCTCATTTTTTTATTTAAAATAATACATTTATTTTAGTTTGTTTCTTTATTTAAAAATAATTATTTTTAATTTTTATTACTTAAAACTATAACTATTAATTTAATTATCAAAATTTAGTTCAATATATATATATATATATATATATTGAACTATATATATACTATGTCTTTGTAAATTAATTAATATGATTATATTTTAATACAAAATTAGAAAAAAATTACTAGACATGATTTGAAAATATTTATTAGCTAATAGAGGCAAATATTATTAAAAAATATTCATTTTTTTAAGATAGCATATTTATATATTATTAAATTTAAATTTAAATCGTGAACGTTAATTAACCTATTTTTTAATATGTGGTCTTTCACTCTAAGTTTAAAACTATATTTCTTATAGTGTTCTGAACAAACAAAATAAAACAAATCAATCCACATTAATTAAATATTTGATTAATTAAAACTAAATATGCTTAGCTATTTTCGTATTATAATAGCTTGATATATAAATTACATTTTATATATGAATAATCATTGTTTGAAATTTTCATTGATTGTATTGTTTCAAGTTACTTTAACATAGAAATACAATATCTAAGTGGCAACAGTCTTTTCATTAGTAATTCGTTTTAGCTTCATTTTCACGCTATTAAATCACGAAATCCTTTTTTTTATAATTACAGTCATGTTGAACCAATAAATGGCATTATGTTTAAGGACCTTGATGTTAGAAAAAAATGATTATACACTCAAGGTTAGAAATATCTTAGCTTTGCAAGAAACTTGATGTCAAATCCAAATTAACGATACTCAATTGGGATTGTTTAACGGATGAGAAGATATTTTTAAATTAATTTCATTTTTTACATCTTAGCCTAAACAAATTTATCTTATTACTTTTGATTTTTTTTTGTTGTACCTGCAGTCTACAAGGTAACAGCCACAGCATGAAAAATATATGTTGAAAATTTTGGAAATAGTTTTATGTAAATATGAATGTCTTTACAAGAAATTATTTAGGGGCTGATGAATATTTAATATTTTTCGGTTGTAAAGGCAATTTTATTTATTTTAAATATAACATGTAATCTAATTTTTCTTAATTATATTTTTAATTATATATATAATATATATAATTTAAATTGTTCAACCCGTGTATCACACGGGTACATAACCTAGTTATTAATATTATAACTTCATGGGACATCAATAATTTATATAATCTTCACATACAAGAACCCACACTTAAAAAAATCATAACTTTTAGCACTTTTGCAGTGTTTGGATTGTTTTTAAAATATACAAACAACAAACAACAAACAACAAACCTCTGTTCTTAGAAGCTTATCTTTTGATCTTAACAGATAAATCCAACACCAAAAGATGACAAAGCTTCTAAAACCACACAATTAATTATTAAAAAAATAATTAAAAAAATCACAATCATTGTCAAAAACGGTGCAAATTGTTTTGTTTCAACAAACCCAGAATAAAAATCTAAACTTAATAGTTTCAATGGTTGCAAAGCAGAATTAGGGGTTGGATCCAATATCATTGTTTCTTTATTGAAAGTATAAAATAAAACCCATAGAATGGAAAAAAAAAAAAAGGAGATAGTAAAACGAACCTGGATCGAATAGAAGATAACCTCACGATGATGGTGGTGGTTAGTGTGGTCGATGGTGGTGTGGCGGTGGTGGCTGCTCATGGTGGTGAGAGGATAGGTTGAGAGAGATATGATGGTGAGAGAATGAGAAATGATGAGAGAGAAGATGTATTATATAGGGATGGGGGGAATGATAATATAATATTAATGGGTGATGTGGACAAATATGAGCCAAGTATTAGGTTTGCTAAAGTTTACTCATTTTAGAGGGTTTTCTATGGATACTTTCCCTATCTATCTGTACATATAATAAATCAAAGCTATTTTAATGAGATGTCATAATATTATGTAATCTCTCTTTTAAGAGATGCCACATAGGATGTGATGTGGCAACTCTAGACCAATTAAAAAAAAAGAAATAAATATAGTTTAAATATGATTTAACATAATCTATTAAATAACTAATCTACTAAATTTAAATATTAAAACTTTATTATTTTTTCTCTCATGTTTCCTCTCATAACTTTTAAACTTTAATATCTTTTATATACGAGATTTTATATAGTACCATAGTGCTATATAAAAAACGGAGAAAAAAAAACGACTATTTTTTGTAACCCGACAGGTATTGTGTCAGGTTTGGAATTAATTTAAAAAAAATTGTGGGTTTGGGTCGGGCTTGAGATTAGGTGATACCCGACCCATTACCTTTTTTTATATTAGAATGGGATAACTTATGACACAGATTTGTTTAAAATAATAATAATAATAATAATATTTCATTAATCATATATTGGCAAGTCATTAGTTATGTTGTCATATTAGATATTTTATTATGTCATATTAGATATTTCAATTCGGGACGCTCTCCAACAGGTAATTGCTATATAGATGTCATTTTTATAGTTTAGATACTTTTAATTTTATTCACTTTACTTAGATTTTTCAACCCGGGACACTCCCGGGGTATAAGCTAGTCTATATATATAAAAGAAAACGTATATGCTGGCGTGGCGTGCAATGGAGGCCTCAACCTTCCCTTAAGAGTGCCACGTGGCATCATAATGGAGAGTTTTTGGTGTTTTTGAATTGTTTCCTTTTTTAATTAAATTGAGTTATTTTAGGAAAAAATAATTTAAAAATAAATTTAAAATTTTTTCTCTCATATTTTCTCCCATAATTTTTAAACATTTATATCTTTTATATACGGGATTTTTTAAAGAAAAAAATTACACCAAATTAGCGAGCGTTTTATTATCTTTCTAACGAGTACCATAATGCTATATAAAAAACGGAGAAAAAATCGACTATTTTTTGTGGTGTTTTGTTCACAAAATGTTCATGTTATCACGTAAAATTAAATTTTGTGGGGAATATGAGTTATTACTGATTAGAATACTATGAACATGCAATGATTGAGAGATTTTGTGGTTAGTTAACTTGAGCCATTTGCAATAGGTTATCACGTAAAATTAGTTTTTTCAACCCTAGGACCCTCCCGGGGTAATCAGCTAGTGTGTGTATATATATATATATATATATATATATATATATATATATATATATATATATATATATAGATTGAAGTTAGGGGAGATGAGGTGTCCACATTGTATTGGTTGATCAAGTTTGTATTCCAGCGTTATGTTTATAACGCTTCCGGTTGGTTTAGCCTCATAGCGCCCCCTATGTGCCGGTGTTACCAGCGTGATTTTTTGTTTGGCGCCCCCGATAACGCTCCACCACACATGGTCTTAGTATTTTTTTTTTTCAACTATGGTTTTAAAAACCAAACCAGAATTGGACCGCCTGAGGTTGAGCCAGCCGGTTGTAGAACCAAGATAATGGTTGGATCTGAATTTCAAGACCACAAGATATCATGGCAGGAACAAGAGCTGAACGACGACACTAGCGTTGTTTCAACATGTTGTGTTGTATACTTTTATACCGTTCATAACATAATCCCTGCTTTTTATACCAGTTTTACAAGTGAACCAGCGAACGGCTTGTACTCGGAACACATTGTATTTAACACATACCCAAACCTGATAGCTACAAAGATATTACCCGTCGCGAACATCTGTTAATGTTATAATGATATAAATATGTTCCAATGAAGAATGAGCACCATATATAGGTTCAAAGAAAATATGATAACAAGCAATATATAATAACTAGTTAAGAGCCCGCGCTTCGCTGCGGGTTTTGAGTTGCCCAACGTATTAGTGGTTCATTGGTCAGAATCACATTTAGGAAGTACACAACGGTTGATCCGGCTAGACCTTTACAAAATGCCAACACCTTTTATCTATCATATTCTAACACACAATTGCCTACTCAACATTTGTGTATAAGTAAGAATAGCTTTCATATTTTAGTACCTGCTTTAACCACAAAATATGGGGATATTATAGTATCACGTTCATGATGAAATGAATCGAGACTCGATAGCTAACCTTCAAGTTATTTCTAAACTTTGAAGTTGAGGACATAAGAAACACATGCGGCACTTAACCAAAACCATTATATAAACCTATTTGTTATGATTATAACATAGATATATCTCTAAAACAAACATCATTTAATTTTATAGGAAGCCATATATAACATTAACAAAACAAAATTGAACACTAATGTCAAAACGATTTCAAGTGAGCTTAAACCTGGTGTGTGAAAGCTTTGAGTTTCATCTGTTCTAAAGTATGTCTGAAAGTTAATGGAGTCAACACCAACCGTATATTGAAGGCTAATATTTATATTTTTTAGTTAAGCCTTTAGGCTGGTAAACACGTGACCCGCCTCATGGTTCATGAGCAAGGAACCCTTCTGACTTGCTTAAACCTCCCTGCAAATCAAAGGAAAAAAAATAGCAACTATATAGTTTATAAAACACAAATAACATATATGATAAACAAAATTAAAAAAAAAAAACAGAAAAGAACAAAATTGAAACTAATAATTGTTTAATTTATACAACACAGAATTTGGTATTCATCTAGCCTCCTTTAAATCTACCAAGATACAAAACACTAATCAGTGGCGGAGGTATGTATTTTGGGACGTAGTCCCGGGACAGCAGTCTTTTTCAGTTGTGTATATATATATGTATACATAGTTTTTCGAGTGACATCAATGTTTTTTTATGGTGACTATATTAGACCCAACCCAATTTCAGTTAAATGAGCTCAACTCTAATTTTTAAATAGACTAGTGGTGGTGCCCGCGCGTTGCGGCGGGTTCGTTACACGTAAAGAACTTAATTAGCATCAGTTTGGTTTGTTACGGTTTTAACACTCGGTATAGTGACTAAAATAAGAAACTAAAAATATAAGTTTGGTTCATTACCAGTATCGGCATACGCTATAACAACCAAAAAAGAAAACCACAGAAGATAAAGTCGCAATATGAGAAAAATGATACCTAGACATGTTCGCTTAGTTGCCACGATACAAAAAGTGGGTTGTCTAAATGATACACTTTCTTCTTACTTTAATTCGCCACTATCATTCACGCTATATGCCATATATTTTTCATTTTTGCGTGCAACATTCCTGGTTTCAATACCACAAACTGAAGCTTTCGTTCGCATGAAAATTCCAATAAGTGGTTAACCGTCTTGGTTCCATTTCAGTAAACATAAGCTAATTTTTACATCACAAAATGAGTTGATGTGTTCACATCGAAACACGCAGACGGTTTATAATTTTTTTCCTGCAAAATGAGTGGTCGGATGTCCGTAGTCAAAAGCAAGAAGTTCATTTCTTTACTGTATGTTATAGTCGGAGTATATGCTTCGTTTAGTGTCGCTAATTCTGTTTTAGCCTAAAATCAGCATGTAAGTGCCTTTCTTATAAATCTGATCCAGATAAAACATAAAAAAAGTTAGGCCATAACAAATAGAAGAAATTATGATAACATTAACATTAAATTAGAGTTCATGTTAGAGAAAATAAATGAATATAAAATAGTTATCATTTTACCTGCATATTGACCCGCTAATTGCACAAACTCCTTACATTGTCCATTTTTTTTTTTTTTTTGAGGGGGGTTGGTTTGTTTTAATATGCAACTTATAGTAGCCCACATAGTGAGTTTTATTCACATAAACAATATCTTAAATTCATATATAAAACAATTTCAACTACAGAGTTCAATTGGAAATCTTATATAATAAACATTTCTATATATATAGAGATCTACATATAAAAAGTCCCCATACGAAAAAAAAACATATGACAACATCCTACTTATTAATATAGAATCCTTGCATATCAGTTGACTTACTCATCTACAGATATTCAAGATATTTGTTTAAAATTTGTACACAATCCACTTTCTTACACATATACATATGTATAGCTAGTACACATCATTGTTATGTAAAAAAAAATCTTCATAAATCAACATATGTAACTTTGAATTGGGAACTAACCATTACATGATAAGTAATAATGTAAGATCACTAAAGCATTTCACCTTGCAGTACATGGTTAGTAAAGCATTTTACCTTGTAGTCCATGGTTTGTATCAAGCATTTCACCAACTTAAATTGAATCTCTTACCCATTATGATGACTTTTTGTCTTCATATCCTCTCTAGTTTTCTTGTTCGATTAACATCACCTTTATTATATGCTTTAATATAAATAAAACACAATCAATGAATAATTGATTAGGAGAGCTCTTCATATGGCCTAAGAGGGAAGATGAATGAGTTAGGGGTACTATAGGAATGATATTTTAGCTTTTAACTAAAAACAAAATATAAAATTACTCTACTAACCCTCTAAGTGTCTTAATTGTCCTCAATATCCCTATAATACCCTTATGAAATAAGCTTTATTCTCTTATACATGTTGCTTTAAAAATTGTACCAATGTCAAAATTCCAATATGGTACATCACTCCTCCTTTATAATGTATTATAGAATTATAGATAAAAATATAACCTTTTACAAGCCCATTCCAATATTTAGCCCATTAGGGGGGAATGAGCACTTATAGGATTCACTTTTCACTTAACTGATTTCAACCAATCATGCACTGTCACATCACTTCACTACACTTTTTTGGAGGCGGCACTCCACTGATTCTTTTATTTATTTTTATTTAAATTCAAATCTTAATCTTTGTTTTTTTTTAATTCACACGGTTTAACCACCAAACGGTCAGATTTCTCATACACCGTAGGGGTTCAGGGGGGCTCATAAGACCATCGAATTTATATTATGTTTTTTTTTTAATTTTTAATGACGATTTTTTTATTGTATAATATTTTTATTATGTGATCAACCTTACTTGACCCGAACCATCAAACCGATCCACCCGAAAATATTAACGTCCGGTTCTACAAAATTAGAATGTCTAAAATAGTGACATCATTGGAAAAAATTTCTGAATCCGCCACTGACACTAATGATCCAACTATGTTGAGTAGAGCTAATTAATTCAAAAACAAATTTAAGTGATTGCCCTTTTGCTTCAAGTGATAATAAGAACCTTAATCAAGATAAAGGTGAAATCAAATCTTCATGGATCCATACATCGATCCAAAAACCCACCAAAAAAAATTATGAACGAAAAGTGGGATTGAGTAAATATACCTTTCCGTCGTATTTCCCACCAGTCGTGGGTTTCATCGAAACGCTAAAAAAACCACCACCGTTCTGCGGCATGTTCCTCCGCCGGCGTTCAAAGTTGCCCAGCCCCTTTACATATAACGTAAACACTTAAGAAACCATCGCGATTTTGGCATCAAAGATCGATTAAAGATGGTATGACCGGAAGACGAAACTGAAATGGTTTATCTTACCTCTACGTCACCGACTCCTCCAGTCACCGGAACGACTACCATCATCACCGTCGAAGTCACCCGTCCGACCGTCACAGCTACCATCCACTGCCGAAACCTCTGACGTCATCCGTTATCCTCACCCATCAGCGTCGTCTTCGTTAACGACCATCACCGTCATATCCCTCGACTCTTAGAAACCATTACTATCGTAGGGTCGTCATTCCAACGGTTTCCTTGTTCCTCTTATATTTTTGTATAGTTTGTTGGACTTATGGTTAAAGAAATTTAAGGATATAACTTGTGATGGAAAAAGATGGAAAAGGATTTTGATGGAAGAGTATGGAAAAGAAGATGATGTTGGTGTCTCTGTGAGAAAGACAGAAAGCAGGTGAAGGAAGCATTTAGAATAAAATAATACAGAATTGGGGAGCCTGGAACGTAGGATCAAAAATGAACGGCCAAGATGTGCGCACTATTCATAAGGCAAGACAAGTTTTAATTATATATAGAATAATTAAGCTTCTTTCTTGCTTGTAGTTTCAGCTAGCCTGAAAAGTTTATAAAACTAATTATATTTTCAGTGCTCTAACATCTTGATTCTCTCAAGATTTTGCATATGTTTATTAACATCCTCTGATTGGAGAGCACCAGAAACAATCTTTAGATGTTCAAATTTCAATTCTTCACACTTCAATGCTGCAGATTTACATGCCCTAATGTTCCCTGATTCACGGAAATGGTAAAAATAAAATGACTAAAACGTCAAATAACAAATGATTGTCTTCCCGGTATGCTTTATCCCAAACAGGTCAAATAAAAAATGACTAAAAGGAAACGGGTCAAAAGCATGACATTTTAAGGATAATGTATGTGCAGCCCTCCCAGTTATTCAACGTATTTCGTTAAGGCAACCTATATTAGGACGCTAGTTTATAGACCATCAAAGCATGTATCCATTTCCGTTTAAACCAGTTGCAGCCAACAACATGCTATATTGACGAAAACACCTTTATAAGTTTATAAAAGACTACAATGTTACACAATAATATGTGACACTTCATCAAAGGTATTTTTGGCTTTTCAAAAAATTTAAGGTCATTTCCATCATCACTCATCACATGCTTTGGCTGAAATTGGTAAAGAAAATGAAACCACATACATACTTGAGTGGCCAACAAGGTGGCCTCCGCATATATTATCCCTATTTTAATGCGTGAAACCTACTAAATCGCTTTATTATTATTTTAAAAATATATTTTTTTGTAATTATATGTAACACAAAAGTGTTGATACAAAATATATGTACAAAAGAGTTTTGTTGGGTCTACCCAACCGGCCAACCCAACCTGCATTTTTTTACCAGAACCAAAACCACCCGATTTGATCCAAATCATTTGACACGTATCCCAGCCCGGTTCGCCCACCCATTTTAGCACCTCTACTCAGTACTCACCACTAAGGTCCAATAAGTTGAAAACCACAGGGCAATTTCCTACGCATCTGACCATGGTAACTGCTGCCCAAACTTTTTGATGTTCATCCCTTGAAGATCTGATAATGCATACTTTGGTGATATGGTTAACATATTTAACTGCACAGCAATACATCTATATTAGTACTCCAAGCATCAAACAGGATATCAATTGTCCATATGCAAAAATTATTTACAGAATAAAAGAACATAGAAATCATGTTATTAACATAAATGTTTAAATGTTTAATCACCTTGGAAAGATCCTAGCGATGCGGCAAGACCACACTCGCCAAAGTTGATAAGAATGCTGTCTTTGATTGCTTTTGATATGTTATGTTGGCTAAGAACAATGGGATCGTCCCTTGAAATAATATCTTTATTTGGGTCCACAAATACCTCCATCACCATGTATCTATTTTTAAATCCAACCATTATGATTTCTCGGTTTTTTAATCCTACAAAAAACAAAGAGTTTAAGTTAAGCTACAAATAGGAAAATGATGAGTTAAAAACGAACCCTTTAACTGACTATCATTGCATCAAGTGTTCTAATTTGTTGTAGAAAGAAGTAAAATAATATCTAACTATTTGTTTTAAGCAAATTCATAAGCTTTCAAAACGGTTTTTGTAACATCTTGCCTCTCACACCAACCAATAGTGTTCATTTACACACACGAAGCAAACGGAATTGTTTTCAGTTGCCCAAGTGTATATGAGGTCACCGATCATGGGATTAACCGTAGAGTTCTCCTCTCATCTACATCCAACACCCCCAAGTCGTGGTGATGGTATTTAAAGTTAGGCCTAGAGGTGCAAACGAGAGGAGCCGCTCGCGAGCTACTCGAGACCGGCTCGATAAAAAGCACAAAACAAGCTGATCCTTGTCGAGCCCGAGCCAAGCTTGAGCCTAAAACAAAGCTCCTTTATTTATCGAGCCCGAGCTTGAGCATGGCATGTGAAGCTCGTCGAGCCAAACCTTAGTGTAATATTAGTTTTATTAATATTTAATAACATTTACCCCCATTTAAACTTGTTTAGTAAGCAAGCCGAGCCGAGCTTATTTAAACTTGTTTATGAGCTGAGCCCAAGCCTGAAAATAAGCTTGTTTGGTAAATGACTCTATCCCAAGCTTCACTTATCGAGCTTGAACGGCTCACGACCCTAACAAACCCATTATTTAAAGGGGAATTGGATTTTAATAACCCAAACTATTTGACATTGGCCATTGGCACCCTCAACTAAAAAATTGGCTATATATAACCTGAATTATTGACTTATTGGAATCTAGCACCTAACTAACTGACGCCGTTAGTTGGGTTGCTGACGTGGCATAAGTTGCTGACGTGGCACACTGATGTGGCACAAGTTGCTGACGTGGCACGCTGATGCATGCACACGTGGATTGACATGTCAGCATGCCATGTCAGCAAATCTTGCCACGTCAGCGAACACACTAACGGTGTTAGTGATTTAACCGTTAGTGGGTGTTAGATTCCAATAAGTCAATAGTTGAGGTTATATATGGCCAATTTTTCAGTTGAGAGTGCCAGTGGCCAATTTCAAATAGTTCAGGTTATTAAAATCCAATTCCCCTTATTTAAATAGTTTTATTTAATATATTAACTATATATTTATATAACAATAAAGGAGTTAACCCCAGCTTGAGCTCTAATAAGTTAATTGAGCTCGGGCTCGGCTCATTAAACATAAACTTTGCATACGGAATACAACAAACTAACAAAGTAACAAACATTGTATTCAAATAACCAAACATAAACTTTTCTAACAAGTTCCAATTTCTTGAAAAAAGAAAAAAGAAGACTAATCCGTGGACAGTTAAACATACATGGACTCATAGAGGCATAACAACAAACACTTGGTGTGCTTAAGTAACCCTAATTCAAAAAACAAGATACATTACCTTTTTTAGTTAGACTCGTTGAAGAATAAAGATTTGGGCTATAAAGGGTGGTCGGACTTCAAAGGGTTCCAGGCGGACGGCCGGCGGTGTAGAGTATGGACAGGGGCGGAGCAACGGTGGTTGTCTGGTGGGCAGTATTGACAAACACTGGTTGTTTGATTTGGAAAAGAGAGGGGTTTTAGGCTTTTAGGAAGTGGGCTTAGAGATTATGGGATGGGAAGTTGGGTTAATATTAATTGGGTTAAATTGAGGGTGGAGGGAGTGGATGTGGGTACCAGTGTACCACCCGCGGTCTAACACTCATCAGATACGATATTACTCATCATTCAACGGTTCACAAGTCTCCCTATCCGTTGTGGGTAGCGAGCGAGTCTGGTGCTCACCCCCAGCCCTACGCGCACAACCGTGACGCGAGCACAGGCGATGGTCAGTGACAGATCCAAGATATTTTTCCTATGAATTCCCTTTTTTCGGTGGTCAAAGGCTCACAGTCAAACCTTACAATTTTAGAGACGGGTCGGTCGGGTCAGGCCAAATTTCTCACAAGTAAGAGCATTCACAACCCATGCCCCATTCCCTCCCTCATTCTTAAAATTTAAGAAAATGTTAAAAAAAGATAAATCTTTTTATATAATTCAATTACTAAACGTTTAAATAAGTGTTGGGCTGTTAATTCAATTATTACATATCTGGGCCTAATGTGTTTTTGAGTTGTACAGGTTAAGGTGGGCTTGGCTTGCTGGGCTTTGGTATATGAAAGATTGTGGGCTTTTGTTGTGACCGTTAGATTAATTGAACGGTTGAGATTGTGGGCGTTTGTTACGAGCTGGAGAAGCTTCTGGATATTGATATAAAAGGCCTCTGCCTTCTCTCTCATCCATTCATTCTTGATATTTTTCTTGTTTTTTGTTTCAGTCTCTCTCGTCTGTTAGTCTCAAGTTTTTCTAGGGTTTGTACGTCTGTAAGTCTTTGTTATTATTTCGTCTTGTTATTCTAACTGATCTTAGTGATCAGTTAACTCTGAGATATTATATCTCCTTTAAGGATTCAGCTGATTTGGCTGGATTCTAGGGTTTGGGGGGTGTTTTTTGGTTTGGGTAATAATAAGATTTTCATCGTCGTTTTGTCGCTATATCGTTGTTATGGTTGTGTTGTTCATTTAGATTCTTTAGATCTGTTTGTATTACGTTTTTCTACATGGTATCAGAGCCTAAGGCTCGTGATATTGTGGTCTGTTATTAGTCTTCCGCTGTCAGTTGTATTGCTTGGATCTGATCTTTTAAGATCTGGTTCATGCATGGTCAGATCTGTTAAAACTCTTGACAGATCTAAGTATTTTTGTCTTGGTTTTTGTGTTTTAGATCTCATCTAGTTAATAGGTGTTGATCTGAATCTGGTTCTCAGTAGATCTTATCTTCTTGATAGATTTGGTCTATTGATTACTTTGTAGTGTTATTTGTCTTGTATTACTGGTTGTTTCAGATCTTGGGAAAGCTGTCTTGGTTGCTGGATTTGGAGGAGTATTTTTTGTTTGCTTCAATTGCTCCTGTAACTCTGTACCCTAAGTGAAGGTACAGGTTACAGGGTTGGCGAACCCTAACTTGGGTCCCCCCCCCTCGGTGAGATCGTTCTGTAACTCTTTCATTATTGATTTGTCTGTCTGTTGTGTCTAGAAGTCATTGGCCGGGTTAGGGTGGACCGGTATTGATTGAGTTTTGTGTTTTTCTGTCTTTGGTTGTCTGTCATAGGTATATATATATATATATATATATATATATATATATACTATACTAGATAATAAAAGACTCATGTGTTAAGATCTGGGTGGGCACCTTTTGAGTGATGAACCCACTATCTGAACACTGACACAGTTTCGTCTTCTTAGGGTTTGCATTTCTGGTTTGTTTGTGTTGTTAGCTATTGCTAACTGAGTTGTGTTCTTGTTTGTCTTGCTGCTTGTTGGTCTTCTTGTGTGTTAATTGTTAATGTAGGAACCTTAATTAGTAAACTGGATATAGGTGACCCATTATATATTCATCCTAGTGACACCAGTACCTTGACCATAATTAGTTTAAAGTTAAAAGGAACTGAAAACTATAAAGTGTGGTCTAATGCAATGAAATTGGCTCTTGAAACTAAAAACAAATATGGTTTTATTGATGGTACAACTGTTAGACCTACTGATGATGAAGTTTTAGAAAAACAATGGGATAGGTGCAATTCTGTGGTCTTGTCTTGGTTGTTGAATTCTGTTAGTGAAGAATTGTACCTTGGTCAAGTGTTTTCCAAATTTGCTAGGGATGTTTGGTTAGATTTGAGAGAAACATATGATAAGGTGGATGGGTCAGTGGTGTTTAACTTGCATCAAAACATTTGTTCTATGAGTCAAAATGGTAGCATAGTGTCTGAATATTACCACAAATTAAATACAATGTGGAAACAATTTGATTCAATAGTTCAGCTACCTGCATGTACTTGTGAGGCTTCAAAAGAGTTTAATAGTTTTAGTAGTCTAATAAAACTAATGCAGTTTTTAATGGGTCTTGACGAAATTTATCAACCTGTTAGAACAAATCTTTTGTTGCAAGACCCATTGCCTAGTGTCAAACATGCTTTTGCAATAGTATCTAGGGAGGAATCACATAGGAAGTCTAACAGTAATGGAAAAGGAACTAGTGTGTCTTTCTTTACTAAAACTAACAATCAGGGAAATAATAGGAGGGTGGTTAATATGGGGCCTAATCCAAATTTGAAGTGTACACATTGTAATAGAATAGGTCACACTGTTGACAGATGTTATGAGATTGTTGGTTATCCACCAGACTTTAAGAAAAAACCTGTTACTCAAAATTTTAGAAATAACAACACTGGTAACAGGTTTGGTGGAAAACCAACAGTGTCTAATAATAATGTATGTGCTTCCACAACTGCTCCTGTGTCTCCTTTTACATCTGAACAGATTAATAAGCTGATGAGTTTAATAAGTGAGAAACCAGCAACAGATCCTCAAAGTTCAAATGTGGGAGGTGAGTTTGTTGTTGTAACTGGGTTTTCAAGTATGTTTGTCTTAAATAAACTGTCTTCTGTGTTCAAAAATGTTTCATGTTGTTCTAGTCTGGTTAAGTATGCTTTGCTGTTTGGGTGGATAATGGACTCTGGGGCTAATCAACATATGGTAGGTTTAGATAAATATATGGTTAATTGTGTTGATGTGTCTAAACTAAACCTAGAAGTCAAACATCCTAATGGAACTCATGCTAAAGTAACAAAGATAGGAGATATAAAACTTGCTGATGGAGTTATATTGACTAATGTGTTCTTTATACCTGATTACTGTGTGAATCTTGTGTCTGTACATAAGCTTGCTAAGGATAATAAACTAGATGTATTGTTTAATGAACACAAGTGTTGTATTCAGGATTCCAAATCAAGGAAAATCCTGGTGACTGGTAGGCAGCAAGATGGTCTATATTTTGTAGGCAACAATGTGAGTGTTAGTAATCTGTGTTTTAACAGTGTTAGTGAACATGGGCTTTGGCATAGTATGTTAGGTCACCCTTCCAGTCAAGTCCTAGCTGTGTTAAAGGATTCTTTAAACATTAGTGAGTCTGAGTCTAGCCCTTGTGATGTTTGTCATAAGGCTAAACAGGTCAGAGTACCTTTCCTTCTTAGTGACCACAAAACCAGTAATGTAGGGGACCTTGTACATCTTGATGTATGGGGGCCTTACAGGGTCACTAGCAGGAAGGATACAAGTATTTTTTAACTGTTGTTGATGATTACTCAAGGTCAGTATGGGTTTATATGTTAAAAGGAAAAGGTGAGGTCTTTGAAAACTTAGTAAATTTCTATGAGTTAGTAAAAACACAATTTTCTAAATGTATAAAAGTTTTCAGAAGTGATAACGGGTCTGAGTTTGTTAATAGGCAAATGACTGATTTCTGTAATAAGAAAGGTATTCTTCATCAAACGTCATGTGTTTACACTCCACAACAAAATGGTGTTGTGGAGAGCAAACACAGACATCTCCTAAACACAGCTAGAGCTTAACTTTTTCAAAGCAATGTTCCTCTAAGATTCTGGTATGAATGTGTTCTTACTGCTTCATATCTTATTAACAGGATTCCTTCGTCTGTTTTAGGAGGTAAGAGTCCGTATGAGTTAATACATGGGTTCCCCCAACGCTTAGTCACCTTAAAAATTTTGGTTGTTTATGCTTTAAAACCATTCTGAATGAGTCTGATAAAATGTTTAGTAGAGCTGATAAAAGTGTTATGCTTGGATATTCTTTTTTGAAAAAAGGTTATAAGATTTATTGTTTAGAAACAAAAGAAATTGAGTTTTCAAGAGACGTCAAATTTTATGAAAACATATATCCTTTTAAAACTGAGTTTAAAGAACCTGTTTTTGGAGACTTAAACCATGTTAATTTTTTTGACTGTGTTGAAACCAAAATTTTTGAAGGTGACAATGTTACTTCTCGTAACACAAATCTTCCCGATGATGAAGGGGGAACTGCTAGTTGTGACAACCTGCACCCTTCACTTTTCATAAATGTGCATAATTGGTTCCTCAACTATTTCAAAATTTTCATTTTTAACCCTCATATTTTAATAGGACCAAAATTCACAATTTAATAAAACTTATAATTTTTATAAGTAAAAGTATGCACGTTTTATACTCACATCTACACCCGAGCACGCATGTTTCAGACCTTGATACTCAAAGACCTTAATTTTCAGTCCTAAAACAACTTAGAAACAAAAGGAAACAAGTCTAGAACTTAAAATTGATTAAATTAAAAAATTATTTTTTTAGCCCTCACGGTCCGCTGAGACAGTCAAACAGTCAAAGTCCCAGTCAAAGTCCTAGTCAAAGTCTCAGTCAAAATCCTAGTCAAAGTCTCAGTCAAAATCCTAGTCAAAGTCCTAGTCAAATAGTCAATTCATCTTAGAACCTTACTTTATTGTGTTGACCAATTTTAAAGCCTAATTGAATCCAAAACTAGTATAAAAACCCACCTATGACCCATTACACTTTGCACCTCTAAATCGATTGTTTCAATTCGATTAAACTCTCCCTCATACCTTTCTTCTAGAGTATATTACTTCTACATTTGAAGCTTTGATTATAAGCTCTTGTAATTGGCGAATTGGAAGCTTGATATTTTTCCTATTCGGTTTCTTTTCTTCTAAATTGGACTAGTTTCGTTGTTGAATCTTTGGATTGCTCGCATCTTCACGCTCGCTTAGTCATCTAGTCATTTGGCGAAAGTGAGTATTTCCTATCCCCTTTTTGCTTTTATTCATTTTTGGGGTGTTACATGTACACTTATACAAATTACAAATACAAGTTCACATTTTTATAATACAATTCTAGTACTATGTGCATTTGCTTACAAACGTGCTTTATGCTTAGACATTACATGTAGAATACATTTGTACTTAGTGAAATCATTAGCCATGTACAAGCCGACCTTAACATTGGATAGCGCTATTGGATTGACAACCCGCCTAGGTTGATTCTCCCCCTTTTTCATCGGAGAATCCGTGGTCATTGTTAAGTTATTATCCATTTATTGGATAAGTACACCGCCGTTCATTTAGTACATTATACAGTCACAAGATTGATTTCGCTCATTTGTATGTTACATAGTTTACATAATTGCACTGTAGCTTTGCACTTGAATTGTATACCATTTTTCCAACTTACTATATGTATTAAAACTAGGAATGCTCACCAACATTTCATATGTTGACAAAACTTATTTTGTACATGTTTCAGGTGCAGTTTGATCTTAGTTCCATAGCATTGGATTTTAGTGCATGCTTTTAATAATTTATTTCAAATTTCATGTTTTGTTCAAAGTTATGTATTTTTCCCATTTCATCCATGTAAGACAATTTAAATTATTCAATAATATATTTACATTTTAGTACCATATGCTTTTGAACAATCGTCACTACGTGACACCTCGATGATTCCGCCATCGGTTGGGGTGTTACACTAGTACTCATGACACTTCTCCTAAGGATGGTTTAGATGACTTTCCTAGAGCTACTAGTGAGGTAGATCACTCAAGTGATCAGCCACCTGGTAGTACTAGTGGCAAAGGGACTACCACCTCAGATGTTGAAGTGTCAAATGATGAGACTACAACTCCTGAGGGAAATAGGTCTAGTAACATCAGACACTCTAATAGAGAATTTGTGTTACCGAAAAAATTTAGTGATTATGTGTTAGATGGTAAAGTTAGGTATGGTCTTGATAAGGTTGTCAATTACTCGAATTTGTCATGTGAAAACATGTGTTTTGTGTCTAATATCAATAAAATTAGTGAACCAACATCTTACTATGAAGCCTCTAAGGATCCAAGGTGGATAGAGGCTATGAATAGTGAGATGGAGGCGTTATATAGAAACCAAACTTGGACTGTCACCGATTTGCCACCTAATAGGAAGGCTATTGGGTGCAAATGGGTGTACAAAGTCAAGTTCAAATCCAACGGTGAAGTTGAGAGGTTTAAAGCTCGGTTGGTTGCAAAAGGTTACAACCAACGTGAGGGTATAGATTTTGGAGAAACGTTTTCTCCGGTTGTTAAGATGGTCACTGTAAGGAGTGTTATTAGTTTAGCCGTACAAAATGACTGGTCTTTATTTCAACTTGATATAAATAACACGTTTCTTTATGGGTCTATCAGCGAAGATGTCTATATGACACTTCCTGAAGGGTATAACTCGGGTAATGAGTCTAAGGTTTGCAAGTTGGTTAAGTCATTATATGGGCTAAAACAAGCTCCGAGGCAATGGAACGAGAAACTTGTAGATGTGTTGGTTAATATAGGATTTGTTCGTAGTGTTTGTGACTATTCGATGTTTGTTAAATCTGGTAATGGTGTCTTTGTTGTCCTACTTGTATACGTTGATGATATCGTTATCACCGGTAACAATGATAATGAGATCAGTAATGTAAAAAGGCTTCTGAAAGAAAGCTTTCAAATAAAGGATTTAGGAAAATTGAAGTATTTTTTGGGTATAGAGGTCTTATATTCTCAGGATGGGATCTGTTTAAACCAAAGAAAGTATTGCTTGGACTTGTTAAGTGAATTTGGTTATTTAGGTTGTAAACCGGTTAACTTTCCTATTGAACAAAATTACATTTTGACTATGAAAAATAGTAAGTCTGAAAAACTTCTTGATGATGTTACTGGATTTCAGAAATTAATAGGAAAATTAATTTACTTGTCTATAACTCGTCCTGATATTAGTTATACGGTGCAATTTTTGAGTCAGTTTATGCACAAACCTAGTGAAGCTATATTACGTGTTGCTTTAAGGTTGTTAAGATATCTTAAAGCTTCACTAGGTAAAGGTTTGTGGTTCAAAAAAAGTGATAAGTTTGAGTTGTCTGCCTATTCGGATGCAGACTGGGCTAAATGCCTTGTTACTCGAAAGTCTATTACCGGGTTTTGCGTTTTCTTAGGAGATAACCTTATCTCCTGGAAAAGTAAAAAACAAAGTGTTGTTTCTAGATCAACCGCAGAAGCCGAGTATAGAGCGATGTGCTCGACTACTTGTGAGCTGGTCTGGTTGTCTAATCTTATGTCCGAGTTAGGGGTTAAATCTAAGTTACCTTTAAGATTGTATTGTGATAGTAAGTCAGCGATATCTATCGCTGAGAACCCAGTCTTTCATGATCGGACAAAACATTTCAAAATAGATCTTCATTTTCTAAGGGAGAAAATCAATTGTGGTTTTGTCCAGGCTGTAAAGGTTGATACAAGTCAGCAAATAGCTGACATTTTTACGAAAGGCTTATATGGTGCACAACATGAGTTGTTGTGTGATAAGTTGGGATTAACAGATTTGTTTAGTAATTGAATTAAGGGGGAATGTTAAAAAAGATAAATCTTTTTATATAATTCAATTACTAAACGTTTAAATAAGTGTTGGGCTGTTAATTCAATTATTACATATCTGGGCCTAATGTGTTTTTGAGTTGTGCAGGTTAAGATGGGCTTGGCTTACTGGGCTTTGGTATATGAAAGATTGTGGGCTTTTGTTGTGACCGTTAGATTAATTGAACGGTTGAGATTGTGGGCGTTTGTTACGAGCTGGAGAAGCTTCTGGATATTGATATAAAAGGCCTCAGCCTTCTCTCTCATCCATTCATTCTTGATATTTTTTATTGTTTTTTGTTTCAGTCTCTCTCGTCTGTTAGTCTCAAGTTTTTCTAAGGTTTGTACGTCTGTAAGTCTTTGTTATTATTTCGTCTTGTTATTCTAACTGATCTTAGTGATCAGTTAACTCTGAGATATTATATATCCTTTAAGGATTCAGCTGATTTGGCTGGATTCTAGGGTTTGGGGGGTGTTTTTTGGTTTGGGTAATAATAAGATTTTCGTCGCCGTTTTGTCGCTATATCAATGTTATGGTTGTGTTGTTCATTTAGATTCTTTAGATCTGTTTGTATTACGTTTTTCTACAGAAAATCCCATAAAAACTCACTCCATCCCAACCCCTTTCCCCATACCCCATTTCTAAAATTTACAAAAAATCTATGTAGAGCCCTCATATATGGGGTCTTCCATACTTCCCCCATATCATTTAATAATAATAAAATAATACAAATGGAAGGTGAAGTGGTTTGATGTTGGTGGTAAAGAAAGAAAATAATAATAAAAAAAACTTATAGGGGATATGAATGAGGAATGTGATGTGAGAGAATTTGAAAAAGTGAGAGACAATTTTAGAAAACTAAAATTTTCCCTTAAATTATATGGTTGGAGATGGGGTACGGGCTGTGAATGCTCTAAGACATCAAAATAAATGCAAGAATCGTTCATGTTGGGTTCGACTGGACAACTCGTAAAGACACTGGTTTAATATCTATATGGTTTTAACGTTATTTTACTAATTTCGTGAAAATAACGTTAAAAACGACAGACGGTTAATCATGCATCATGTGGTGGCATGGATAACCAAAAGACAAAGGAGTACATGCACTAATCGGGTTTGTCCCGATTGCTAAGTGTTATGTGCCTTATGTCCAAGGCTTGATACCAAATCACATCGAGCCGGGGGTCTCACTGGAAGCAACCTCTCTATTCTTAAGGGTAGAGGTAAGGCTGTCTACATCTTACCATTCTCAGACCCTACCTTAGCTTTGCTATAGGTGGGATTAACTGAGTATGATGATGATGGTGACAACATGATGCTCGCACATCGTTTTTATAGCAAGAGCAAAATTCAGCCCTTTCAAAAAGGAACAAAACAACAGATATCCAACTTAACTTATTATTCCACAAGCATTTCAAATAAGTGATAGGTAAAATTAAAATATATGTATCAACATTAATTATTTATGAGTTTTGGTCAAATAAGGGCAGACGGAGCGCTACTAGAATTGGGCACGGGTACCCCACTATCAGCACGGTAACACCGCCGCCACCCATGCTGGTAGTGATCCCGTGAGCCAAATTCTGGTTCTAGTTAACGGGCTGGTACCCGTGATTTTTCTCTTTCTCTCTCCTGTTTGTCTCTATCTCTCTCTGATTGATTGTTGGTAAATAATCAGTGAAGCATTTCCTTAAAAAAATGTTTCAGTGAAATGACGTGGAAGTGTAGGATTGGTTAAAATCAGTGAAGTTTAAAAAACTTACGGGTAGTGTCCCGTCCACCCTAAGCAAGTGATAGGTAAATTTTAAAACAGAACAACAAAGATTTCAACTTAAATAGCACTTATGATTCTTCAAAAGGAACAAGCATGATCCAGATTCACAAAACAAACATTTAAATTAAAATGTGAAGTCTCATCTCTGTTTGGCAACATTACTCATTTTATCTAATTTGATTTCACATAATTATCATTCCATTAGGCATTAACATAATAATGAAAATTCATATTCACAAGATTTCAAAAACCACCAAATTCATATTTACAATTTGAAACTCATAAACATACTAACAAAATCATAGATTATAACTTATAGATAACTAGATAAGTAAAAGAAATTATAAATTTACCTCCTAAGTCCCAAATCCAAATCATGTTTTGAAACAATTAAATCATAATCATATAACAAGTTTCAACAAAGTAAAACACGACAATCAACAAATCAAGCAACAACTTTAGAAAATTGATTGAAGATATGTTACTTGAGAGAGATGATGGTCGATGGTGGACTGTGGTCGTGTGTGTTAACGGGATAAAGTGAGTTTTGGTCGTCGGTGTTCACCCCAGCCATAACAGGGTCAAGTGATCGGGTTACTTGAGAGTGAAATCGGTAGCTCGCGCCTGACAGCGGATAGTTACGGTATCAAAACCTTAATTTATTATTCTTTTAGTTAAAAATTATCCACTGAAATCATCATTGGTTGAAGCTCAATCTCAAACTATTTTCTAAAAACCAACTTCAACCTATTCAATAATTTTTTAAGTTTTTTTTAAACGATGATTTTTTTTAGTTTGGTTACCGCACTTTTCAAATTAGAGAGTCTCATTGTCCTAATTTAGCTAGACTGTGTTGTCTTAGAGGGTGTTTTGAATTGCTTTTGTAACTCTAAAAGTGCGTTTTAGTAAAAGCGCTTATTTAATTATCAGTTTTTCAAAACAAGTTTTAAAAAAGTATTTGTATTAGTTTTTTTTTTTTTTGAAAAGTCAATAAGCTGGTTTTTTAAAAAATGTAAAATGACCAAAAAGTGCAGATGTGTTGTGATGAATGCAAAGGGTGGGAGGGTCGATCTGTAATTTGTATTCCCAAAAAGGCAAGATTTTTGACTTTCTAAAACAAATTTTCCAACCATATTAAAAAGTCAAAACGAAAAGTGCTTTTGACAAAGCCAAACAACTCACTGACTCATTTACTTTTAGGAAAAAACAATAAGTCAATAAGTTGTTTCTCAACTAAATTCCAAACACCCTCTTAATCGGGCCACATTAGCTTCAAAATTTGGCTTGGACGTTCTTCCGAGAAACCATACCGCCGGCTACCACTTGACAGTCGTTATACCGTCACAAGATCAGAACTATCTGACGTAACACATGATGGGACGAAAACCCAGGTGGACTCGAGATTCGAATCCATACATATTTTTATGTGTATTTATTTCCTTCATATGTGCAAATCTATATATGAAAATCTATTATATATGAAAAAAAAAATACACCAAGAGGGAAATCCAAGTGGACTCAAGATTTGAGCTGACAACTTCATAAGAGCTAGCTGACTAGCTCCAATCCTTCATTGTTACAATCCACCACTGACACAAGACGGAATCGAACTTAGGTCTCCACTAAAAAACTCACACTTTCCTATCACTAAGCCATAAGTGAGGATATAACTTTAAGTTTCTAATCACTCTAAAATCCTATTCATTATATTTTCTTTAAGATTATACATCCAATCTCAAAGTTTACAATCATGTACAAAATCGGTTATAGGTCCTAAAAATGTATACCAATAACTAGGGGTGCAAATAAGCCGAGCAGCCCGCGAGCTTTGAAATGCTCCAACCAATCTGAGCTCAAGCTTAAACTCACATAAATTTTTGAGTTAATGACCAAAATTGTTCCTGAGGTTTGGTCAATTTTGCTACATCAGTCCAAAATCGAATTTTTTTACATCTGGGTCCTTCTGTTTTACATATTGTTGCTAAATTCGTCTCTGACACTAAACACAGTTAACTATTGTCGTTAACTCTGGGGTATTGTTGTCTTTTTAGCTGCCTTTCTTTTTTACATATAGGTATTTTTGTCTTCCGGGTGTATAAATAACCCTGTTTAAATTGGGTTTTAAAAAGAACAAAACCAAAAAGACAAAAATACCCACAAAGTTAACGATAATAGTTAACTGAGTTTAGTTTCAGGGACGAATTTGGCAATAAAATGTAAAACAGAAGAACCCAGATGTAAAAAGTTTCGATTTTGAACTGATGTAGCAAATTGGCCAAACCTCAGAAACGATTTTGACTATTAACTCTAAATTTTTCGTGCTTGAGTTCCGTCAGCTTGACTCGTTTGCACCGTGCAAATAACCATATCATTAAACTATACAAACCGGTCTCCCCTTTCGGACCCCACCGGTGGCCACATTAATTTTGTAATAACATATACAAACGACTATCGGATATTATCCGGAGATATTATCCACAAACCCACCATCACTATTCATTTCACATCTCCCACTCTCTTCAAACCCTAGAAAACCTCTTCTTCCTTTAAACTAATAATAATTCATCCAATCCATCACTAAACAAGCACAATCATGGCCCTAACGAACGCCTATTGGGCTACTGGAACCTCCGTCCCCAATATCCCCCAAACCAGACCACCTGTATCTTCATGTTTCGATTTATCCGTTGCTAAGAGGACATATAGCTTGAAATTTGTGTCTGGATCAAGTAATTCGTTTAAATCTTCATTGGTTAATACTAGCTGTCGTTGTGGTAGTAGTAATGGTAATGGTGTTGGGTCTGATCATGCCACGTCATCGGATTGGGATTGGAATAGGTGGAGTCGTTATTTTGAGGAAGTTGAGGTTGCTGAGCGTTCGGTTTCGCTTCTTCAGGTATAGCTTTGATGCGTACAGTTGATTGTTGTTGATGTTACTATGTTTGTGTTTTGAGTAATTGATGTTTGTTATTGTTTTTAGTGAAATGGTTGTGATGTATGGCTAGGGTTTTGGAAATTAGAAGCTTATAGTTATAGCTCACTGAAATGATTAATTTAGGGGTTGTTTGGTAGCCTCTTAATGAGTCTGTTACCTCTGTGTTTGGTTCACTTAAAAGACACCTCTTAGTGAGTAAGTTTTTAGAAACATGATGACTAATTCAGTTAGAGGCTGCCTGTTAATCGGTCAGGCCTCTAATGGCTCAGCACCCTTAGTCTGATAATGTTGGGATTAGTGTGAGTTTTTTATGCTAGTATAGGATATAGTCAGGGGTGCATTTAAGACAAATGACCAAAGTTTCACCACACATGTGTTTTTTCTTATAAAATGTTTCTAGGTTCTAAGTTGATACGATGAAATATTACCATTTTGAACTTGGATTATATTATCTGTGTGCCAAACACCAAATTTGGATTGGATTGGAATTGGAATAGATGGAGTGGTGGACTTACCACACATGTGTTTTTTCTTATAAAATGTTAATCGGTCAGGCCTCTTAATGGCTCAGCACCCTTAGTCTGTTCTGTTGTTTTGTTAATACAGTCTAATAGTATTGTTATTCGGTGTGTGATTTGTGCTATAGCGTATTAGTATATCATTTTCATTTATTTAAGTTGTATGGATCTTGTTCTATTGTACTAGACCGTAGTAGAATGCTAGCATAGAGTATAGCCAATAGTGCATTGATATGTTCGGTTCACATGAGAGATACTGAGCCATAAGGAATGCCAGACCTCAAATATCACCAACCGTTTTGGGGTGCAATGGCTGTGGATGGAGAACTCCACAGTTAAACGTATTTGAGTGGGGGTAATTCCAGGATGGGTGACCTCCTAGGAAGGTTTACTCGGGAAACTAAAAGCAAATATTCACTCCTTATAAACAAAACTGATGTAATTGGTTGGTATGAGAGACCTAATGTTACATATTTATAATATGTTTTTTTTATTAATTCTAAGGGGACAACATGGAAAAGGGACACATGGTTGATCAACTCACTGACTAATTTAGCATTTCAAATTTGGATGATATTTACTATGCACAATACATTGGATGATTTGGTATAGGCTACTTCACTTTTTTTAAACAGTTGTTGTGCTTTGCAGTTTCAACTAGAAGAAGCGATAGAGAATGAAGATTTCCAGGAAGCTTCAAAGTTAAAAAAAGCTATAGCAGAAGCAACATCAAAGGACAGTGTTTCTGAGATTATGTCTGAATTGAAGGTCAGATACTCAGATCAGAGTTGACTTTGTAAGAACTAAGAAGGCTATGGATTTCTATGAATTGTAGGACTCATGGGTTATTTCTTGCAGAATGCAATACATGAAGAGCGTTATCATGAAGCTTCAAAGCTGTGTAAAAATACAGGAAGTGGGCTGGTAATATTATTGGATACATTAACAAGTAACATGCTTGTTCTGCTTGATATGTTCTAATGGTGGCAAGATGGTTGGGTTGGGTAACAAGTCAAAGAGGGCGTGGGTTGAAATGGTCAAATCAAACGTGCTGTTTTTGGTGTGGGGTTACCCTCAAAAACACTCTGGGTCTTTTTTTACTTCTGCAAATATTTAATGTGCCATGTATGATTACTAAAAACATTTTGAATAAAACAATCTGGGAGGTTGTCTACATTAAAATTAGTCTTCTTGCGAGTTTCAACCTTTTTGACTTGTTTGATTCATTTGACCTGTTCCCACTTAGCTATTCAGCCTATTCCTTTTTTAGTCTGATACATTTGACCTGTTTGAAATAAATTACAACTCAGATAGACAATTCATAGGTATATGGGTTGAAGTTGCCTCTATGATATTCATAGAAAGTTTAATTTTAATTTTTTATTATCCAAGGACAGGTGTTTATCGTCATTAATGAATGATCACCATAACATATTCAGGTTGGTTGGTGGGTGGGTTACTCAAAAGATTCCGATGATCCGTTTGGAAGACTCATACGCATAACACCTGGCGTAGGCAGATTTATTGGCAAAAGTTATAACCCAAGGTATGATATAGTGATGGGAAAGGAGAACACCGCAATTTGTATTGCATTTTGTTCACATAATATTTATTGATATCATTGGTAATATTTGTTTATTACAGACAATTGGTTTCTGCATCTCCTGGAACTCCTCTGTTTGAAATATTTGTGGTTAAAAAGCATGATGAGACATACACTATGCAGGTAACTTACGATTCAATTCTATCATTTGATCTGAAAACTGGGTCTTGGATAAACGATCTTGCATGGTGTAGGGATTGATATCGTAAATTCACACCACATGTGGCAATTTTGACCCCTTTACTAATAAACGGGTCGATTCAGATTATGTTTATTTTTTAGGGGTCAGATGGGTTAAACAAAAGTTAGCTAAAAGTTGATATAAGAACTGAAAATAAATGATCGTATATATGATATATGCTGCAAACAGTAAATTTAAGTAGGTGTTGTGAACATGTAAACAAGAAAATTTGTTTCTTTAATCCTTAACCTTCTCACATGAAACATAATTGCCCCCTTCTTTTATGATGCAAGCTTGCATGCAGCTAACAACACACCCCATTCACATTTTAGTAATCATATTCAACACATAAATCATTTATAAGAAGAACAAAAGGGTTTCTCATTATTCCGACCTGCTTCTACGGTTCTACTAGTATCCATATTACCCGTTTAGCCCGATTTATCGTGTGTATATTGTACATTGAGGGCTGATGCCTTACACTGATTTTAATTTTTATCTTGATAGGTGGTGTTCATGCAACGAGCTAAAGCAAGCAACTCGAAAGCGACCGGTTCATCCAGTTCTTCATCCACAGAAGGGACATCAATGAGTGATACTGAGAATGCATCTGTGATTGATGTAAAAGTGAATGAAGATAAACCCGGCAAAAATGATGAAAAAAGCATAAATTTTGAGGGTGACTCCGAGGACGGGTTAAAAAGTGTGATTAATTTTCTTAAAGCCAAAATTCCCGAACTAAAAATTAACGATTTTAAGGTTATGAAAGTCGATGTTGAACAAGCAGTTGAGGATAATGATACTGTTAATCAACTGATTCAAGAAGATGATGAAAAATCAACTTCAGATGAAGAATCTGAAGATGAAAGTACTGATTCAAATAATGATGAACCAGAAGATGGAAAAAAAGTAGAAATGAAACTTTTTGTTGGGGAGTTTTACACAGTAGAGATGATACACCTGCAAAAGATGAATTTGTGCGTGTTCCTGCTGAAATTGAAGAGATGGAAAATGACTCTTTTGTTCTTCATGTTCCTGTTAAGAGTCATAATGACAATGACGGTGAGGAAAGCATTGCATCTAAGGTCAAAATAGCTGCTATTGCTAGTCAAGGTGTTTCTGAATTGATGCCTCCTGATGTGGCTAAGGCATTATGGAGTTCTGATAAAGTTTCTAGAAAGGTAAGGGTAAATAGTTTATTTAGAGGGCGTAATTTTTATCAGCTTATAAATGAGTCGATTTGGTTTGTTTTTTGTTGGGTTAATCTTGACTAATAATGGGTCAACTAAAATGGGTTATAGAGTAACTCAAATAATGCATGTGAGTTTAAGTCAATAAGCAAATTTAGATTGTTTCTTTTGAATGTGTCAGTAGGTTGTCCGGGTATTAAGGAGTGTTAGTAGGTTTATAGTTTTTTTTTTTGAAAGGTTAATTTCTTTTTAAATCCTGTGGTCTGTGGGACTTGAACCCAAGACCTTCCACAACCTAGGTGTTTTAAAGGCTTTGCGTTTGCCAATGGACCACCACCCCATTGGTTAGTAGGTTTATAGTTAGTTTACTTTTGCTATTAGTATGTTGCATGTTGTTGCCTATATAAGGCTTATGTTTTATCAAATAAAGCACATCAGCTTTTATTTGTTTTCTCTCTACAAAAACTAGTGCAGATCTTTTCCTTTCAATACTTGTGAGTTTAGAGTGTGTTATCTTGGGCCTGAAACCAACATTTTTAATGTCAATTAGGTCGAGAAGAAATAGCTAAAAAGCGAATAGTCATAAGGGTTAAGGGGGTTGAAATCTATGCATACGACCTCCTAGTTCCTCTTATAGTATTTTTGTAAATATATACTTTTGTAATCTTAATCATCACATTTCTTTTAATAACTAATGGACAAAAAATGTTTGTGAGTTGACCCGACCTGTCCAAACACTGACTGAAAATGGCCTGAATTTCAAACTGAACCCATTCCCAACCTGCCTGAGTGGACCATATTTCCATTTTAGTTATGTTTAGTTATATTAGAGGTGGCAACATGGACAGGTTGGATTGATGGAGAAACTGGACAAATCTTTAATCTTTTGGTATGGGTTGGGTCTAGTTGGCCGAAAACTAATTCTGTCCAAAAGATGCAACTATTTATGAGAAGCAGTGTCATGTATGATTACAAAAAATATCATTAATTTATACAGTAATATAAGTTTATGAACATAATTTTTTACGAGGTTTTATGTGTTAAAAATTTACTTTGGGCAATTTTTGACCCATTCCAACCATTTCCTTTTTTTATTCCAAATGACCTGTTGTAAGTAAAACATATGCAAATGGCCAAAATGTATGCCTCTGGGTTTTATCATGAATTCATGATTTTTTTATATTCATAAGGTTCTTGATTTTGTGAACAAAATAATATTAAAGCTGTGCTGCATGCTATTTTTATCCAACAAATGTTCTTTTACATATTAATCCTTAGTCCTCACACATGTAGATTCATACATTTCCAAGCTTGTATGGTTTTTTTATTTGTTACTAACAAAAGCCCGATACTATAAATATTTAGGTCTCAAGAGATGTCCGTGAAATTGTCAAGTTTGCTGTTAGTCAAGCAAAGAAGCGGGAGAAATTATCAGAATATACAAATTTTAGTCGGATCACTACATCTAGAGGGGATTTAGATCCATTTGATGGTAAATCTCTTTCTGTCTCTTGGGTGTTTGGATGTGCTTTTGCTGTTTCAAGTTTTAATAACCAAATAACGATGGTGTTAATGTGGAATATTATAATTATTTTAGAAGCTAATATGTAAAGGGTTCTTCAACGAGTTTTGTTAGAGCTGGTTTGGAAGTGATTTTTGACTCTTAGATTATCAGTTTGTTAGAACTGGTATGAAACTGATTATCTAAACTTAGTTATTTGAAACATCAGAAAATAATCAGAAGCATTACATGTTCATTCAAACATTAAAAGTTGTTCCAAAATGCAAATACTTCTATCTCTATCTCCCCCACCCAAAAGAATTTAAAAGAATAAAAATAAATAAACAAAATAGAGAAGAATCTTTATTAAGATGGTTGTTTGGTTTCTTTATAGGCCTTTATGTTGGTGCGTTTGGCCCATATGGTACTGAGGTGGTACAGTTGAAGCGAAAATATGGCAACTGGAGTGGTGCAAATGATGTCGAGTTTTTTGAGTATGTTGAAGCTGTGAAAGTGACAGGCGATCTTAATGTTCCTGCAGGCCAGGTTAGTGGCTTTTCAACAACTTGCATTTTTCGTTTAGGGGTGGCAATGTATACCTAATTACTTATGAATGGTTCAATCTGGGTTGTGTTCTATCTTAAATGGGTGAAATTGAGTGATAGCTATAAGCGAGAACTGGTCAAACGGGTTAAAAGGCACCCGAATTTTGTATTTAAGGAATACAATGTTTTAGTTCTTTTCTAAGCAAAGATCCAGACAGTTATTGTTGTTGTAATCATATAAATTAACAAATTTATTTACACAAATCTGAAAATGGAGAAGTATTTGCGTGTCCACCCATCATGACCCGCCCATTTCGACTGGTTTAACCTACATGTTATGACAGGTTACCCAATCCCCTTACTCGTTCGTCATGCACCTTTGATATATTTAATCATGACAAGTCTAACATGATATTTTTCTTATCTTTAGGTGACATTCCGTGCTAAAATTGCAAAAGGGGGCTATTTTTCGAATCGTGGAATGTATCCAGATGAATTGGGAGTGGTAATTGTGCAAACATCTCTTCTCTATGTATTTCAACTTCACTTATAAATTTGATTAAGTTTTATCTGTATCAGGCCAAACGTCTAAACTCAAAATTTAGCTAGAAAGAAATTGGCTCAACGAAGTCAAGCAGATTGCCCAAACTGCATTTTTAATGCATAAAACCACCTAACTCATTTTATTCGAACTTATTGATTATTATCATGATAATACAGCTTTGTAATCACAAGTAACATTTTTTATAACTAAATACGGATTAAAAGTGTTTTGGGCCAACCCAACTAGTTTGGCCCATACAAAAGCTACCTGTTTTCACCCGTCACACATCCCACCAATTTTGCTATTTTTATTTGGAGGCAAAGGCTTGAATTAGGGATGAGCTCGGGACGGTATCGGTACCGAACCGATACCGATCCCGACAATACAGATACCGAAAAGTCCAAAAAACCAATACCGATACCGATACCGAACACATACGGTACGGTATCGGTTCGGTACCGGTATGGTATCGGTATTTTACCTTACAATACTGATACCATATCCCGTACCGATACCGATAATACCGAAACCGAAAATCCATAAATATGGGTACCGGTACCGATCCGAAACCCCTCGGTTCGGTATCGGTACGGCATCGGGATCGGGACGGGACGGGATCGGTATTCGGCCTTATATGCTCATCCCTAGCTTGAATCGTATTAGGTGATTGTGTTTGGGCACCGCATTGAGTTAACCTAAATACTTAATTGATGCGAACAGTGTGTAATTTAATGACTTGTTTCGTTAGGTTGCGAGTTACAAAGGTCAAGGTAGGATCGCTGAATTTGGGTTCAAAAATCCAAAGTGGGTCGAGGGTGAACTTCTCCAACTTAATGGCAAGGTAATACTCTTAGTCCTCCTAAATCATATCATTCAAAGATTAAACTTATCTAACTGTTAAAACTTTCTTCAGGGTATGGGACCATATGTCAAAGGCGCAGACCTTGGTTTCCTGTATGTCGTCCCTGAACAAAGCTTTCTTGTGCTATTCAACCGTTTGAGACTGCCAGAATAGCACCAGCAGCCCGCCACGATGCTAGATTTTGACGAGACGAGATCTTTGTTTCTCAAATAGGTCGGTCCCGACAACCATGTAACTATCAAAATATCTCCTTATCCCTCTAGTCATACACGTTAGCAAGCAGTATTATCAACATATAATTTCCATATAGAGAATGATAATTGTTGCCTTTAAAAAATGATTACTTAAGCTACATATGTGTTAAAAACTTGAAATATGAGTGCCATTTATGGGCCCCACCAGCTTATATAATAATCAGTGTTGCATTATTAGAGGTTCAATGATAGGTTTATTTCTTATTTGTTTTATTTATTTATTTAATTATCATATTCTTCATACCGCGTTCGCTTTGTATTCAGTTGGTTTTCATACCATATGTGTGCTATGTGTATGATTTTGCTTTTAGGGTTAAAAAGCATTAAAAAGCTAAAGGGGCAGGTTTTGTTGAACAAAGGATCTTTATAATAAAGTAGAATAAGTGGATGCTGATGGTATCTTTAATTGACAGATCAATAACAAATTCTGGGTTTGTTTTCATGATAACACTTGGGACCATGACATAAGCTTGATTGTGCCAATTTTCAAAATATTTTATTGTAAAATAGGTTTGATTTGTGTTATATTTTGTCTTGAAAGGGTTCCATTGTTCTCGTAACCAAACCAGACTTTCAAGTATGTCTGGGTTCGTCTACTCTAGTTTGGTCGAGTGGTATTGAACCGTCTTCATTTGGGCTCGGCAAACATTAGTTAAATCTATTAACTTAACCAGTATCCTTGCACCTTTTTTAGAAATTTAGATTATTATTGTAGTAGTATGTTCTTTTACCTTGTACAAAATAAATATCATGTATTAAGAGTAACATGTTGTGACTTCAGACTTGAACCTACTTCATTGTCAATTACTTGTAATTTACATGTGTTAATATATTATTATAAGATCTTGTGTGTGTGTGTGTGTGTGTGTGAGTGAGAGAGAGAGAGAGAGAGAGAGAGAGAGAGAGAGAGAGAGAGAGAGAGAGAATTTGGCTGGTTGAAGTAAAGGGAAAGAACAAAAGGTGGTGTATGTGTTCGCTTTTTAACTTGGGGAAAGCTTACTCCCAAAGTAAATGTTGGAACACTTTGTACTATGTAGTGGCATAACTTATTCAAGTCCTCCCTTTTCTTCATCTATAACTTATTCTCATGGGTTAACTGTTTAAAGTTGTCTCTTTTCTTCATCTATAACTTATTCTCGTGGGCTAACTGTTTAAAGTCTTCTAGCACATTTAAGGAAAATTAGATACCCTGACAACAAGGTTGTAAAAATCCCGATTAATCACCGACTAATCGTTGATTAATCGCTAGTCCTCACTTTACTGATGAATTTTGGGCTAATCACTCAATTAATCAGTGCCCGATTAATCACCGATTAATCAGACCAAATTAGTCCTAGTCAGACCTAAAAAACTCAAAATTAGGTTAAAAATGAATTCAAACGGATCAAAATGGAGCAAATCGATCAAATAAAACAAGTTCTTAACTAAAAATTGAATGATAATCCATGTTTTAGAAGCAAAATCGATGAAATTCCATCAACCCTAGTTGCGTGTGATGGTTCCTTACGATGAAAGAAGGAACGGGGAGGAAAAAGCGGGATATGGTGGACGATGGAGGCGATTTGGGTTATTTAAGTTTAGGTATTTTAATATTTAACCCCCTTCCATATTCTCTAGTTTATATTTGGCCCCTAAACTTCTAAATTTATACATATAAGCAAGGTTGTAAAAGGCGGGCTAGGCGTCGCCTAGTCCCTAGTCGGCCACCATTATCGGAATAAGCCCATAGGCGGAAATCTAGGCGTTTTGGACATTAGGCGGGTGATAGGCGGTTCTAGGCGGTGCTGGAAGGTGCTAGGCGGTGATGTTTTTGATGACAAGATGGAAGTCCGACGCTACATATCTTCACAGAGAAGAGAAGAAGAAAATGGTGAATGTGGTAGGGTTTTAACAATAATTTCAATAAACCCCCTCAAAAATCAAGCTCTACTACTTTTAATCCTTCAAATTCTAATCTTTTCTATTATAAAATTGAAATATTTAACACTCTAAATATTATTTATATTTCAAATATATATATTATTTATAATGTTATCCGGTTCGACGATCCGACCAATGAACCTTAACATATTTATGTGTATATAACTTAACATATTTTCAAAAAACACCTAAATTTGTGTATATAAATATAAAATACGTATAAAAATACCAAAACGCCTAATTCCGCCTAATTTCGCCTAGTCCCGCCTAGTCCCGACTAGTCCCTATGCTAGACCTCACCGCCTAGCGTCTAGCGCCTAGCGCCTTCTACAACCTTGCATATAAGGCATAAAATTAGCATTATATATGTATAACTTTAGAAATATATATATATATATATATGGTTAGGATACTTTGAAAACTCCTTTGAGTTGTGAGAACTAGAGAACTCTTCTAGACCATTGATCTTGTGCATCCAACGGATGAGATTTCATCTTTCCTTTGTTTTGTCTTTTTATGAGTTATTAACTCTATTTTGATTTTTTAATTAAAATAATAGGGGTAAAGGGTATTTAAGTAAAATACACCATGAGAGAGAATAAAACAATATAATATTATATTAATATTTTATTAAAAATATTAAAATATCATAATTTTTTTAACTTTATTTTATTTTTTAATTCATTAATTTTATTAAAACAAAAAATAACAAATATTCAAAATTCAAAATCTGTGCATCCATATCCCTGTACGAAAACTATTTACAATAGTGTAAAACCCAAAAAATAATATTTGAATTATTTACCCCAGTGTAAACTCGAAAATATACTTATAATCTTGAAAGCCATTGTATCTTTCCACCAGTGTAAAAACCAACAAAAACATCTACCAACAAAAACATCTATGCCAATTACACCAGTGTAAAAAAATGCCCCACAAAACATCAACAAAAACCATCTATACATTCGAAATTACACTAGTGTAAAATCTACCATACACAAAACTATTACAAACAAATACGCTAGTGTAAAAACCAAACAAACATCTATACATTCATATTACGCTAGTGTAAAATTTATACATTCGTATTACGCTAGTGTAAAAAATACATAGTACACCACGGTAAATGCCCCACAAAACATCAACAAAAAATGTATTACATCAATGTAAAACAACCAAACATTCTACAAAATTCATACTACAACCAAACATTCTACAAAATTCGTCAACAGAGCCATACCTGTTAAGATTCACACCCCCACCACCATTCACATCATCGTCGTCGTCTTCTATAAACCTAAAACCATCCAAACCAACACCACGGTCGTCGTCTTCTGTTCGTCACCATCCACGTCGTCTTCTGTTCGTCACCACCACCGTCACCATCCAGATCTGTTCGTCACCATCACAAGAATAAACCAAACAAGAATCAAATCCCCAAAACACTAGTGTAAAAAACCAAAACTATAAAAGATGATGGTGTGTTTTATTACATCAAACTTTCTATACATTTATACTTACACTTGTGGAACTAATCTTTTGAGGTGTATAAACTTATTATGACTGTTATGGACCATCATTATTATCAACCATATCTCTTATCCTAAATAAACTTATTATTGCGGAAGGGGTTATGGAGAGCTTACCATCATTGCTTTGAGATCAGATCTAAACCAATTAGGAACCCTTCTTTACCCCTAACCTACATAGTACCATCTATAACATTGTATTACACCACGGTAAATGCCCCACAAAAACATCAACAAAAACGTATTACATCAATGTAAAACAACCAAACATTCTACAAATTCATACTACACATTTTTAGATCCACAAATCTAAAATCAACTTTTACCATCACATATATTTTATTCATTTTTTTTTGTAAGAAAAAAAAAACTTGAAAGCATTCAAAGACGAAGACTAATTTATAGAGACCGAATGAAAAGATTGGAAAAATCAAAAAACAAGAAATTAAGATCACTTCCCTGTGAAGCTAAACATGTCTGAAAGCATTCAATCCTCAAAAGTGCCGACTACTCCTTCCACCGCCCACCACTAGAATAATAATAATAATAATAATAATAATAATAATAATAATAATAATAATAATAATAATAATAAAATCATCATCATCTTACCATCATCGATCATCTCCAGATCTTCTTCAAAACCATCCCCTGTTCATCATCGAAAAGTAGATCTTCTTCATTGTTACTGTGTCGGCTTCATCACCACAACCATCACCAAAAAACTTCGTCTCCTTCACCCCTCCACCCTCAACCCTCTGCAACGAACACCTTCTGTAACGAACACCCATTCAAACACCATCACCGTCTCCACCACCACCGTCTGAGCCACCACCACCCTTAACCGACCAGATCTGGCACCATCGAACACCCACCAGTCGAAATCCACCAACGAAAACCACCATCACCTCCGTGAAAAACACCACCATTCAGATCTGCAACCCCAGCCCCTGCAAAAACCAACCACCGTCGTCTTCCTTATTCTTCTTCTTCTTCTTCTTCTTCTTCTTCTTATTATTATTATTATTATTTAGAGAGAGAGAGAACAAGAGAGATACTGTATGTGTGTGTGTGTGTTTTAGAGAGAGAAACGAAGTGAGAGAGAGAGAGAGAGATGAGAGACTGATTTTAAGAGAGAGAAATGTATTTAAAGGTATATGGTGGGGTGTGGGTGGGGTGGGGTGGGGTAGGGGATGTGTTATTTGACTAAAATGCCCTCCATTATAATAATGTTAAGTGGCTTATGTGTCGCATTATTATTGGGTTAGGTGTAACACCCCGCCCCTCTCATCACCAATATTGTCCGCTTTGCCCATCCAGAGCTCACGGATTTGTTTTTGGTTGTCCAAGTGGAGACTTCCCAGGAGGTCACCCATCCTGAAATTTCTCCCACATGAGCACACTTAACTGTGGAGTTCTCCTCTCATCCACTAACATTAAGCCCCAAAACGCGTTGGTGATTTAAGAGGCAAGACATTACTTATGAACCAAGGATCTCTCCTGGCCACGGCCGATGTGGGATTTTCCTGGGGTGTCACATTCACCCCCCGTTAGAGTCTCATCGTCCCTGATGAGGTATGCACCCACCATCCCGAACGGCACAGGAGTGGCTCTGATACCATCTGTAACACCCCAACCGATGGCGGAAACATCGAGGTGTCACGTAGTGACGATTGCTCAATAGCTCATGGTACTAAAGTGTAAATTTGAATACATTGAATTAAATAGTTTATTACATTGAAAGGAAAAAAAATACAAAGTACAATGATTCTAAAGCGTCAAGTCTAACTAGATTACAATGAAATCAAAGCTTAAATATAAATCCAAAAGCTTAAAAGAAACGTCTCAATAATAACCTGAAACATGTACGAAAATAGTATATATCAATACAAAAATGTATTGGTGAGCATACCCTGTTTTGAATACATATAGTAGAAAAATGTTTCGCAATTCACGTGTTATACTGTCTACAATTTAGTGTTCAAGCTATGTACAAATGCTACCCAAAATCAAACCTTTCGTTCAATGAATCAAGAGTCACATATATATAGTATTCGCTCATAGTAGGCGATGAATAATCGTTCACACATAACAATAATTAAGTACTATTTATTGCTATGCTAGGCCGCCCAGCGGTTAATGATTCAGGTTATAAGTACACACTATCAGCGAATCAACAAGTAAAACACATACAAGAATTGCGATTGTGAATATAGAATAAACCATGATTAAGTGAATGAAGTAATAAGCGTACATGAGTCACCCAAAAGTGTAAAACATGAAAAAGGGGAAAGATATACTCACCTTAAGGCTTGCATAGATTCTAGAGTTCTTGATTTAAGTATGGGTGCTTAATGTTGTGACCCTTAAGACGGTCGGTCCGGAATTGGCAAAGTGTTATAATGTCTTTCTCAAAATTAGGACAACCTATATATAGATATTATTCGAGATTAGGATTGCGAAAATGAGTTGAGATGATTTGTGTTTATGGTATATTTTGTTTTAAGCACAAATACTAACTTCATATGATATAGTATAAACGTAAATTCTAAAAAGAATTATTTATAATAGTAATTCAAATTGACTAGTTATGTAAACAAAATAACAATATTAGCTAAAATTGAGTGACTTGCTCGTAAAGTTCCGAATAGGTGATTACAACAAACAAATATTTATTTATACATTAGTATGTAAAATAACATTAGTATAGTTTTGTGTCAATATAAAACTTAATATTTTATTTATACCAAAATAATAATAATAATAATAATAATAATAATAATAATAATAATAATATTTTTAACTTCTCAAACTTTGTATAAATAGATCTAGGATTACAATACTTGAGATATGATACAATTCATTTGCACAAACTATCATTTTAAACAATTTGTTAATATATGAATCTGTGGTTCGTTTAACAAAAGTGCAAATTCTTTTACTAAAAAAAAACTAGCAAAACTGTAAATATTTTAGGTGGCTCTTCCGAAGTCACCGTCTTTGTGTATTGGTTTAGTAAAAAAAACACGACTTAAAACGGAACTACAATTATTTTGGAATAATAAGAGAACATATTATCTTACTAACGACGGGTAACAATTATGCAATAAAGAAAATCTTAAGCTTGTACAAAGTTTCATGAATACCTTCAATCCAAGCAAGAAAAAGTGACCAAGATTCAAAGCGATTGTTGGACTTTCTAATATGATGATTCAAAGTCAAATAAATTGAAGCTTGGTAATGTACAAAGGATTTATATTTTTTTTTGTATGACTACACAAAACATAGGAGTCATTTATAGGGTATATATTTACATAAAAGATGTTTCAAGTATCCTCAATTTATTTCATTTCTTTAACTCTTTTTTATTAATATCATTCATGTTTTCATTAAATATATTAACATTCAAAGTTACTAATGTAACTTATAAGTAATTTATATATTTTGTATTAATCCAATTTTTTTTTTAAAAAAATATGAACATCATTCATAGCCCTTTTGTAATATATATACATACTAACAAAAAGATTAGTATAGTTTTATTGTTATTTTTTTTTTTGTCATATTAGGTCTTAAAGTTGTAATTAAAATAAAAATCACGAATGTTACAGAATACAAGACTGTAAATGTAGATGTAAGAAATAAGGGGACTAAAGTTGTAAAATGATAAAAGTGAAAGGGGCGGATGTCACATTAGGGGAGTTCTCAAGTTCTCGCAACTCATGGGAGTTTTCAAAATATCCGGATCCTATATATATATATATATATATATATATCCAATCCGATTAATCCTGATTAATCCCAGTTAATCCCTAGTCGGTACCCCACCGACTGACTAGCGTCTAGCGAGTTCTACAACACTGCCTGACAGTCTTATATCTTATAGCATGGTTGTAAAATTTTCATTCAATCTGTCTCTTAATTTACTCACGTGCCTTTATATCGAGTCAAAATGTTATGAAAGGGGTATAAAGTTTGAATGAATCGGTATGGAACATAAACCAAACCATAATCGAAAAATGCACGTATTTGGCTAAGCACACAAACACTTTATTAATGAAGACACTAAATCAAATCCTCATATACGATCACCCACACCGTAGTATTTATATAGCTAATCACATCTATTAGACTATAATTAGGATTTCATACATACAATCACCCACACCCACACCCACACCCACACTGCAGTATTTATATAGCTTATCACATCTATTGGACTATAATAAGGATTGTTCTATTAATTATCCTATAAACATGTAACCTAATACGTTTAGGATGTATAATAACGTGATAATTGACCAATTAAATAGGACATGATAATTACAACTATTTATTAATTCACATAATTGCCAATTTAGTCACTGAGGTTTGTCAAAAATTGTCACTTTCATCCAAATCTTTTTTTTTTTTTTTTTTGTCATTTGTGTCCTTGTGGTTTCATTTTTTTGCCATTTTAGTCATCTGCATTAACTTAGTTAACAAAATCCCAGTTAAGTCAGGGGCATTTTTGTCCATACACACCAAACGTTTTTCTTTAGCCATTTTCATCCAAAACCCTTTTATGTCTACTAACCCAATATGATAATCCTTTAAAAAAAACCACCAATATGATAATGCCATTAACAAACAAAAGAACCAAATATGAGATAACCCCTACAATTAAGCAAACAAACAGTCCCTCAATTACCCACCAACTAGTAGTCGGAATCATAACCATAGCCACCACCATACGAACCACCACCGCCACTGTCACAACCACCATATGAAAACACCACCACTGTCACTGTCATAACCACCATATGAACCCCCAGCAACGTCACTGTTGTAACACCGTACGGACCACCACCATCTTCATCATCATCATACCCACCGTACGGACCACCACCGTCTTCATCATCATCATACCCACCATACGAAGCATCGTTATCATCTTCATCAGTCACCATCGTCACCATCACCCCCTGCCACCGCCACAACCACCCCTCGCCACAGCCTCCCTCCACCATAACCGTCACCGTCTCTCTTTATCAGCATCGACATCAACATCCACCACAATCACCCCTAGTAATGAAACAAAAATGGGGACATCGATTTTTGATGAAATAGGACCTAATTCCCGTTTTTGTTCCAGGTTTGGGGTTGAAACCCTAGATATGATCCAAATTTGGGGTTAATATTTAGGTTGGGGTTGAAATCGATTGCAGATGCTGATGGTGGAGGTGGTGGTTGTGGGTGGTGATGGCTACACTAAGGTTTATAACGAGTAGGGGGTACGTTTGGTGAGTAGAAACTGATGGTGGATGTGGTGTGTTGGTGAACAACAGCTACATAACCTAAGATGCCCATGGCTGGAGAGAGAGAGAGAGAGAGAGAGAGAGAGAGAGAGAGAGGGGGGGGGGGGGTAATCAGTTTTTATTGGAAAAAGAAAAAAAGAAAAATACATATATATAATTATATATAGTATCTAAAAGAAAATCAAAATAAATTTAAAAAGGGTTTTGAATGAAAATGGCAAAAAGAAAAAGTTTGGTTTGTATGGACAAAAATGCCCCTGACTTAACTGGGGTTTTGTTAACTGAGTTAGTGCAGACTAAAATGACAAAAAAATAAAACCATATAGACACAGATGACAAAAAAAAAAAAAAAATTTTAAATGAAAGTGACAATTTTTGACAAACCTCAAGGACTAAATTAACAGTTGACTCATTAATAAACTATAACTAACCATTCTTGAACATTAGCACTGATGTGTTGGGTTTTAGTGACTTAAACTAGGGTGAGCATACGAAAATCGATAACCGAAAAAACCCAAAACCGAACCGATAACCGAACCGAAAATAACTGAAACAGAATTAATCGAACGGTTATGGTTAACATATGGCCAAAACCGAACCATTTGGTTACGGTTTCGGTTTTCCCTTCTTCCATAACCGAAATAACCGATAATTATATACTTAAGTATTTTTCATACATATATCCATGTATTTGGAACATATTTTCATGTATTTCCGATATATTTCATGTATCTTTCATATCTATGTATTTGAAATATATCTTTTGTGTAACTCATGTATTTTTCATGTATATCTATATATTTGAAGCATTTTTTATTTGTTTCCTCGGTATTTCATGTATTTTTTTGCGTTTTCATATATATATATATATATATATTTGTATATATATATATATTTGTATTCTTGAAAAAGATCCAAACACTTTACTAATTATTTTAAGTTTATAACTTTGCTCAAGTTTTATGTTTGGATATTAACCAAACATAATCAAAACCGAACCGATAACCGATATTTTAATCGAACCGACGTAGGCGGTCGGTTTTGGTTATTGTTTTTCCTAAAACCGAACTTCGGTTATCGGTTTCAGTTATATGTAAAAACCGAACCGAACCGACATTTGCTCACCCTACTTAAAACCTTTTCTTAAAAGAGTATTGGATTTAAATAATCCCAACTATTAGTAATTGGCCGCCACTAGTCCCAACTAAGAAAATGTGTGCCGGTGGTCCCAATTTTTAATATATTAGCCACCAACGGACTATGACTAGCAGAATACTAACTCATTTTTTAAATGGAACATATTTATTTTTAGTCATAGTCCGTTGGTGACCAATATGTTAAAAGGTGAGACCGTCAGCACATATTTTGCTAGTTGGGACTGGCTGTGGCCAATAGCTAATAGTTTGGATTATTTAAATCCAATACTCCTTTCTTAAAAATATCAAGTTCCCTAGGAAACGTACCAAAAAGCTTGATGTGTGTGGGTTTTAAGCGAAAAACTTTGGTGTGACACTTCAAGTTTTAAATTTATAAAATAAAACGATAGTTGCTTAACGTTTGAAAACCCCACACAATAGGCAAGTGTATCTATCAAGCGTAGTATAGAAATGAGCAAGTACTAAGTATCGAATTCAAGGACACGCTTTTTACTACTCAACTTCCTAAAAATTACTAAAAATGTGTTAAATGCTAAAAGAAACTTAAAGAGATATTTAAAATCGTGAGAGAAAACAATATCAAAACAAAGGTGGTGTTTCAGGAACTGTTCTTACTTGGTATGAGATAATAGTATACCTTTATTCAAGTGGTGTGTTTAAGAACTAAGCATAGCCACACTAGACTCTAAACGATTCATGTTCTTAAGACTATTGTAAGGGTCTTCCGTCCCGGTAAGCTCACTCTTAACCATGAGGGACGTATCACACAAGCTTGTCTTAACCCAACCCCAAAAGACAAATCTCCCAAAGTTGCGATATTGACATTCAATTACTCATTTAGTATCTTTTTTGGTTGGTTGGGTTTCGGGTATAACGCCATCATGAGTGCCTAAAGATACGTAATCGTGCTCGGGTTATTGAGGCATGGGCGAGACTTGTTGCATTTGCATTTGCCATGGATTTTGAGGGTGACTAAACACGCAAAACGACATTTGTTGCGTCGAGGGAGTATCGGATGTTGAGGAAAACACGAACGAGGCTTGCGTTGAGGGAGTAGCGTGTGTTGGGGAAAAATGGTTGCCTAGGATACATGGTAATTTGAGTGAAAATTTATAATTTTAGAAGTGAATGGATGTTATTTTGATAAAATGTTGTTTAAAAATGGTGGGGTTTAGCAGTTTAAATAAAAAAAGTTATTATTATTTTTTTTTAAATCCAAACATTGCCCAACGTATACAAACCCAACGGTTATAAAGTGGCTCTAGGAGGAAGGGGAGATTCCCCCATTGCCACAATTTCAAAACCAAGGGGTGTTCCCGACAGAGACGTGCCGAGATGGCACTCACTGATCTTCTTCCGTTGTCCACACCCCTAAGTATTAGACTATTAAATACTTTTTTCTTTTTAAATTAAAAATAGAACTTCCAAACCCTTTTTAAGAAGAGAGAACGCCAAAAACCCTTTTAAAAAGTGAGACCATCCAAACCCAACAATTTTTTTTATTTTTTTTCCCTCCACATCTTAAATCCCTCCCTTTTAAACCTTCACCCCTCCTCCCAATAACACTCCCCACTCACTCATTCACAATGGGCAACAATAACACTAACAAAACCACCAACACCCGCCACCACCCAACCACCACAAACAACGGTTCCATGTCCGACACCGACTACGAAGAATGCTACTCCCAACCCGACGACCACCCTCCTTCACCTCCATCCAACGCCCTCGTCCCGGTTCAAATACTAACCCTCCCACCATCACAACTTTCTTTATACCCTACCACCACGGACAATCCGGTCACGGAGTCACAAATATAAACCCTAGCGGCCGCGTAGGAGGAGACAGGAGAACACTAAGGCCAACGACAACGACAACGACGCCGTTGCCACCGGTGAGGAGAGTGAAGAGAGAGGTGGCGGTGGTGGAACGAGCGGGTTTAGGGTTTAGAGTTTTGGAATTGGTTTTGTGTTTGATTGCTTTTTCTGTTATGGTTTCTGATAAGACTCAGGGATGGAGTGGTGACTCGTTTGATCGGTATAGAGAGTATAGGTATGGTTTCGTGTTTTTTATAAATTTTGTTTTGGTGATTGGTTGGGTTTGGAATTAGTTGGATAGTTTGAGAAATTGGAAGTTAATTTTATTTTATTAGGGGTTTATATACTTAAGTTTTGAGGATTTATTTGGGGATTTATATACTAATTTGAGGGATTTGAAATTTTATTTTTGAAATTATTTGGATACTTTGAGCATGATTGCATAAGTCGTTAGGTGCTTTCAGGTCGGACAATTAGGGTGTTAGGAGTACTCGGCCTAGGTGGGGAATACATGGGAAGTACTCGGACATGATAAATTATAAAGAAATTAATTTTCGTGAACTTATATATATTTCAAGTATTATAAGTTTTCTAATACTTATAAAAAATTACATGAAAATCAAAAATTGATATTTACTCCTTGAAAAACAATATTCATTCTTTAAAATTAGTGACATAGGAATTAAGTTTGATTTATTTTTCAAGTCAAACTTCGTCCGAGTTGACCAACTAGATCCGATTTTAGCCAAGGTTGACCGCGTTTGATCGATTCTGATTAATTACGCGGAGTTGAGAAAAGTCGTCTCGGCACTCTATCTTTTAGCAATTACTCGATTTTACGACATTGACTTTGAGTAATTAGGGGTTAGTTTTAGGATAGTTTTATAGCTTTCACCAAATATACAGTATATGAATTTGCCTTCCAACATGCATATTTACACTAGTGGAAAGTTCTAATAAGATGAAAATGTTTTGTAAGTAAAAAAAGAATAAATGTAAACATGTATAAATTTTCCATTTAATAATTATATTTAAATTATTAATTTTTTAATTCTCTTAAACTAGTTAAATAAATGTAACTGGTAATTCAATTTTGAAATATATTATTTCAAAACAAACTAATGACATGTGAATAGGGCTGCAAACGAACTGAACTTTCAGCGAATAGTTTATGAACCGTTCGGCGGGGAAGTTCGTTTGTGTTCGTTCGTTTAATAAATGAACGAACACGAACAAAAAAATCCGTTCGTTTAGTTAAACGAACGAACATGAACAGAGGTCGCGTTCGTTCGTTTATGTTCGTGAACGTTCGGTGACGTGTTCGATAGTTTATTAAGGTTTTAAATTTTTATACTTCATTTATATTCTTTTATTTTTGATTTATTTTACCCAATAAATCTATTATTAATATATATAAAAGAATTGAACATTGCTGACGTGGCGTGCAATGATGCCTTCAACCTCTCCATGAAACTGCCACGTGGCATCATAATTGAAAGATTTTAGTGTTTTTGAATTATTTTCTTTTTTAATTAAATTGAGTTATTTTAGGAAAAAAGAATTTAAAAATAAATTAAAAATTTTCTCTCTCATGTTTCCTCCTATAATTTTTAAACGTTTATATATTTTATATACGAGATTTTTTAAAGAAAAAAATTACACCAAATTAACGAGCGTTTTATTATCTTTCCAACGAGTACCATAGTGCTATATAAAAAACGGAGAAAAAATCGACTATTTTTTGTGGGGTTTCGTGCATACAGGAAAAAAACACACAAAGTGTTCATGTTATTCATTAATCAGGTTTTTTCTTTTAAACTAGGTTCTTATCTACGATTTTGAAAATCAGCCCAATCGCCATGTTGTCATTGAAATTTTACTAGGTATACGTCATCAAGAGAAGCTAGGAGAAAGAATCGCGCAACACTGCAACATATGGTGTCACCTTATTTTTTATAAGTGATTCTTTACATGATTACTGATTAGGTTTTAGATTAGAATACCATTGCATGTTCATAAAAAATAGATTATCTACGGACCATCCCGGGGTAATCAGCTAGTAATATATATGAGGTAAATATTCAACTATATGATATCAATAAACCTTCTTTTTATATCCAATATACGTTTCTAGTACTAAGTATGTTTGGACAATTAGGTTATATTTTGGGTGGATCTAGCTAATGTCTTAATGCATGTGAATTCGATGTTATTCAAAAGTAAATATATGTCCGTTTGTGTTTGTTTCCGTTCATGAACACTTGTTTGTGTTCATTACTGTTCGTTTGTGTTCGTTTGCGTTCATGAACAAAATTAACAAACGAACACAAACGAACACGAACATGAATTTTGTCTTAACAAATGAACACGGACAAAAAATCTCGTTCGGTAAGTGTTCATGAACTGTTCGTGAACACATAATTTTCTTAACAAACGAACACGAACAAGGCCTTGTTCGTGTTCGTTCGGTTCGTTTGCAGCCCTACATGTGAACCAATATGATCTTCACAAGTGGAAACCAAAAGCCACTCGATCCTTCAAAGCCTCTCACTTAATTCTTTTTTACCGCAGCCAATTCTCAATAATTTTTTAACTTGATTTTTCATTTTGCATGCCAATTACTTCCAATATTGGATGATTAATTTGTTTTTCTTTTTGTCTATTCCGTGGTTTTTTTACAATTTTTTTCCTTTTATTATTTATTAAAATATAATATAATACTGTATCTTTGTATTTAGTTTATTCTTAATTCTTAGTTGTTTGAGGGCTTAAAGTTTTCTATAGAAGGCTTGGGTTCAATTCCCATTGGTTACATTTGGAGGACATTGGTGGATGGGAAATGAGGGATGACCCGGCCATTGGCTTGGGTTCGAGTCCTGATCCCGACCGGTTTTACCGATTATTTCACTGTCGTGCCTTCAGGCGGGTGAGTGGTCGGGTTTTCCCGGCAATTGGTGGCCCGGGTACTCTCGAGTACCTGATTCGCCCAAAGGGTGCCCGAGAGTGCTCGGAAATTGATTCGTTGGCCGTTAAAAAAAAACTATTGTTTCTCAATAGCTACCAAAATTTTTATTTCTTATTTAAATTAAGTAATTTTTTCTTTACAAAAGTAATAAATAAATAAACTAAAATAAAATAAAATAATAAATAATATTAAAAACCATTATTTTTTTATTTATCCTTTGGTCCCAAACCCCCAAAGAACAATTTTGCTTTTTCCCTCTCTCTCTCTCTCTCTCTCTCTCTCTCTCTCTCTCTCCACATTTCCTCCTTTTAAAACCTTCTGCCCTCCTTCCAATCCCCCTCCCCCTTCACCCTCATCCCCACCCCCACCATGGACAACAACAATAAAAACAACCACAACAATGACAACAGTAACAACAACAATATTAACACCACCACCCGCCACCACCACACCACAACAAACAACCGTTCAATGTCAGACACCGACTCCCAATACGACGAGTTCCACTCCCCACTCCGTTCCCCTCTCCAACAAGACGACCTCCCTACTTCATCCCCTTCCAAAGCCATCATCCCGGTCCCTTATCCCCCAACAAAACCGGTTCAGCCGCTAACCCGGCCGCCAACAGTATTATCCTACAACCTTGCCACAAGGGAGGAGCCGGTGACCGGAGTTACCAAGGTAAACCCTGGTAGTGGTGGTGGTGGTGGTGGTGAGGAGGGACAGGGAGGAGAGAGAAGGGTGAGGACAACGACGCCGTTGCCGCCGGCGAGGAGAGTGAAGAGAGAGGTGGCGGTGGAACGGGTCGGGTTAGGGTTTAGGGTAATGGAAGCGGTGTTGTGTTTGATTGCGTTTTCTGTTATGGTTTCTGATAAGACTCAGGGATGGAGTGGTGACTCCTTTGATCGGTATAAGGAGTATAGGTATGTCATTTTTTTTGTTATTAACAGTTGATTTGAAGCTAGTTGGATGCTTTGGGGATTAGTTTAGGGTTTTATATTGGATTTTAGGGATTTTTATACTTAATTGGGGATTTTGTATGCTAATTTTATGGATTTGGGATTTTGTTTTTGTTGAATTTGAAATTAATTGGATAGTTTGAGAAATTGGGGGTTAATTTTAGGGATTTATATGCTAAAGTTAGGGTTTTGTGGTAAGTGTTTGGAATTTATGTAAAATTTTTAGGGATATTTACTTAAATTTGGGGATTTGGGATTTGGAAATTTGTTAATAGTAATTAGGTGAATTTGAAATTAGTTGGATACATTGAGTAATTGGGGATTGGTTTTAGGGATTTGTATCAAAATTTGGGGATCTATATACTAGTTTTAGGGATTTAGGATTTGGAATTTTGTTGTATTAATTGGTTGAATATGTAATTAGTTGGATAGTTTGAGAAATTGGGGATTTTGTATGCTAATTTTAGGGTTTTGAAATTTGATTATTTGAGTTTTGTGTTGATTAGGTTGAACATTTTTGGTGGAAAGTAGAAAGGAAGTAAAGGATTTATTCTTTTTTTTTTTCATCAGATAAAGTTAGAGATGATCTGTGTAAATCAGGAAGACATATACTTTTTAAATGATTCCTCCATAAAAAATAAAATAAGATAAAGGGTGCTTGGATGTGTGAATATAAAAATGTTTTTCAGGAATCATTAGTCTGAATCTGATTTTGATAATTGGTTGCAATTTTTTTTTTTTTTTTGTTGTTGTTGCAGCAACTTATTGCTATTGCTTGAAATACTTTGGCTCTAAGTGTCGAAATAGGAATTTGATTCATCAAACGCGATGAAATGGGATAAACGGATTATCGCGTCTACAGATTACTTGGTGGCTTGTTGCCCGAGTCTGTTTTATTTGCTTACAATCTTCACCTTTATTTTTTTTTATTTTAAGACAAAAAAAATTAAAAATAAATAAATAAAATGGCATATTTACGGATCTTAATGTATTAATAATTTGACCCTTTAATGAGTTTTGTCCCAAACAGGTGTTATAAAGTTTAGTATTGTGGGGATCGGGTCAGTGACGCTATTTTTTAATGCTTACTTTCGCCTAAATCATTTTATTCAAAGATTCATATTATTATTCTGATAGTATTGCTTTTGTAATCATAGCAATAACACATTTTACCTACAAATGGGAAAAAAAATTGTTTGTGGGTCAACCCAGCCTGTTTCAACTTTACTAAATCTGTATTTTCAATGAGAATCTGTTTTGACCCATTACCTGACACGCTGGATCCACACATCTTACCAACTCTCAAAAGGAATCTGTTTAAACAATCATTTTTGCAGTCAGTTTCTTTCAAGTCTTGTAATGTAGTCATTACCGATTGTATTTTACTACTATCTAATTTCTTTCTGGTTACACAGGTATGTTGTGGCGGTTAATGCTATTGCTTTTGCATATGCCGCATTTCAAGCAATTGAGATGACGTATCGGTTAATTTATAAAAAACACATCGTCTCATTTTCTCTTCGCCCTGTCTTTGACTTCCTAATAGATCAGGCAAGTATCACTAGCGTATAATGCACAGATCCTTTTCTTTACACGTGATGATGTTGACCGTTTACCTTTACATGGGTTAATTTTGTTTGTGTTTTTAATCAAACTAGACAAATGGGTTGACCAGCATGCCCAAAGTCTAATCTTGATGAATAGAACCTTCTAAATAGTGTTATGATCATGAGCTATAGATAATATTTGTACAAATGTTTGTTAAGCATAATTAAGTAAATAACACATTTTATTAAAAAAAATTTTTTTTATAGAAAATAGATACACATGTATCTAACGGGCAAATGGGTTGATTTGCCCGTTACTTAATAATGGGTTGATTTGAGTTGTGTTTTGTATCAAACGGGCAAATGGGTCACATTTTAAGTTGACCCATTTACTTAATAATGGGTTGATTTGGGTTGTGTTTTGTATCAAACGGGCAAAAGGGTTGAGCCCGCCCAAAGTCTAGTCTTAATACCTATTGCGTGTTAACAATTTAACTCTTTTTAATAATGACCCATTGTAGCAATAACTTGTTTTGACATCCGCTCTGCCCATCTTGCCATCCGTACTTTTTATATTCTCGCATTTTACTAACCTATGTCATATTCGTCGATATAATATGCAGATATTGGCTTATCTTTTGATATCAGCATCATCTTCAGCAGCTACCAGAGTCGATGACTGGGTATCAAATTGGGGAAAAGATGACTTCACAGAAATGGCAACTGCTTCTATAGGAATGTCTTTTTTTAGCTTTTGTTGCATTTGCTGTTAGCTCTCTCATATCTGGTTACATTCTTTGTAATCAGAAATCTCTTTGATATACTATTTATGAGATAATGTATACATACATCATATAAGTATTGCGAAGGTTACACAAACCAAGGATATATTAGTCATTTCGCAGAAAAAAAAAACGATGCGAAGTGAAACAAAATGACACTTGGGTGGCATGGTTGTAACCTTTGTCATATTTTCTTATGGTGTATGTATACATTATCCCTTTAGTTATCCAGATATACTATCTCGTATATCTATCATCGGTATTTAAGTGACAAATGGCATGCTGATGGGAGGGGATTTCTTACAAATAATTGAGTATAAACAGGATGTACAGGAAAATGAAGAGGCAAAAATAATAAATGTGTAAAGAGTAGTTTTGGTTGTCACTTTGAGGTTGTAAAATGGGGTTGTTTAGTTGAAATAAAAACATATATTATTTGCATCTCAGTCTACTTGTTAATCTGCATTTGTTTACTAGATAGCGGTATATTAGCTGGGTTAGTCAAAATTGGTCAAAGAAGTATGTTGAGAGACGAATGAGAGGGATGCATCTTTTGGTTTAAATAAATGTTAATTGGTTGCAATTCCTTGTATGTCATGCATATGCATTATGTTTAGGCTTTTGAGACCTAAACTCTTGAACGTCTCAAGTTTTTGCGAACGCCCATTAGGCATCAGACGTTACCATTTAACCCATTGCTCCGTAAATTTGTTGAAGTATTTGATGGAGTGCTTGTCTTTTATTTTATGTAATGTAAATGGTAGTGTGTAAAATATGGAACATGTTTGTTTTTGTTTTTGGCGACGGTTCAGTATACTTTTGATATTATCAGTCGTAAACAATTTTCATTATTAACAACACATTCATAATATCATAAAAAGTCTGTATATGTATTGTTTTTTTTAATATTTTTTATTTTTTTTATCGTTTTTAGTATATAATGAGATTAAATACCGAACAGTATTTGCTTTCTGTCATTCACTTAAACTTTTAACGCCTGACCATTTCAGCCACTAAATTTTATGAACGAGCTATCATGACAAAGTTTCAATTATTGAAACAATCATGCCAAGAAACTATTAGAAAATATCTCCTACAGCTATATGATAGGTCATATCCAAAAAGGCTGGAACGAGGGCGTAGGAGGCGTGGGGCAGGGGTGAGGTTGGTGACGTGGCGCAATGGGATGGGCTCGTGGAAAGAGCCGTTTAGCGACGGCTAGAATTTAAAAAAAAAACAGTAATAAGTAAAATTTGTTATGACGCCCCATCCTAAACGTGTGTATCATAATCAATCATTTCTTTTATAACGTACAAAGTAATACATATATCTCGAGTAAACTTCATGACATTTTGTTCTAAGTCGAAAGAATGTTAGCTTCTTTTGATGTACCTATTGCTCAAATATGTTTAATTTTTCATCTTAAAAGAATTCATGACATCTTGTTCTAAGTAGAAAGAAATGGCTCATCAATATAAACGCAATGTAAGATATGTATTAATACGTTAACTATCAATAACGTATATGTGGCTTTTTAACATATAATCTGGGTCTTTTGGCTGACAATTTGGATCTCCATCATTAGAGAGGAGATTGCACATACGAGAAGGCGACTTAGAAGACATATACCACCTATTACATTCAATGAGGAGAGAGTTATCTCCCAGCCTCCCCTTTTCTTTGTCCGTGTGCCTGCCCGTTTTCGATTAGACTCCATTACGTTATTAGCTAGCAAGTGAGTTCGTTCGTTCCTGATTAGTGTAAACATATTCTCTAAAGTATACCATTTGGTTTTCATAGAGATCAAGTTCCAATTTAGTTGTTTTGGTGATTCATCATTTTACCTATATTGAAAAGGATTTGTGCCCTCCAATCAACTTACATTATTTAATAGAATTTGATGCTTACAAATTATGGTAATTATTTCACTATTCTAAGATGACGATGACCTATTGACCTTTACACTGTGTTCTCGAGTTTCATTAAAGGATGGAAGAGAAAGGATCTCCCTCCTCTTCCTTTCTCTCCAATTCCTTCCAAATTGGAAAGATTGAAAATCACACTAAAATCCTCCTTATTATCCCTCTCATTCCCTCCCTTTCCTTCCTATAAAAAACTCTGGAACACATTTTTTCCCCCACTTCCTTCCCAATCCTTTCTCTTCCATCCTTTAATGAAACTCTGGAACAAAGTGTTAAAGTGATCAAGAACAATTTAGTAAACTCATCATGTAGTTAATATAGACATACAATAGTGACCATGAATGTAGTTAATTCTACTTTTTTTTAACATTATAGTTTCATAGTTGTTGATGGATGATTACATAAAGTCTCCTAGAAAATGTATACTTCTTTTTTTCTTTTTTTTTAATTTAAACCCTTAATTAATCAACAATTTGCATATTTAAATAAGATTTAGATCACAATAATCATATTATTAGTAAACATACAACTTGATCATAACAGAACTTTAAAAAATATATTATTTTCCAAAGCATATACCCATATAACATATTATGTACATGTATTCCACAATAGGGTCTTGCCTCCATACACATTGTTTTTCGGTTAGATTCTTGTAGTTGATAAGATTAGCTCGGGACAAGGGGTAGACGGGTGGAGATGGTCTTGGACGCGGAGGTAGGTAGATGGTTTGGGACTTAAAGGGGATTATTCCTTCTTAGTTAAAAGTATTTGTGGACTTACTGATAGTATGTCTCTTCAGGATGTGGGTTGGCAAGTTTTTATGAATCGGTTGCCAAGTAGATCAAACTTAGTGGAATGGGGTATTGATATTCCGAGTCTTCTGTGTGTGATATGTGATGCGTTGGAGGAGTATGTGGATCATATTCTCGGTATTCGTGAGGTTGCACATGATTTTTGAGAATCGATTGTAGGGTTGATTGAACTTATGCCTCCGGTATCATTAATACCGGATTTGAGTGGGTTGCATAAACATAAGTAGCTATTGGTTCACAAGGTTTTCTAGATTAATTACGTGGTGGGTTATTTGAAGGTTTCGGGATGATAAGTTTTTTGATAGCCGAAAGGATGCAAATTTTTTATTCCATTTTAAGTTTTTTTTTTTTTTTTTTTTTTTTTTTTTTTTTTTTTAAGTATGGATCATGAATAAAAGTTGGAAAATTAATATTAGGGGCTGTTTGGTAGCCTCTTAATGATCATTCAAAGGCTACCTCTTAATGGTCCATAACCTCTTAATGGTTAAGAGGTAACCTTAAGTCTGAATGGTTAAGAGGCAACCATTTAGATGTTACCTCTTAACTGTCCATTCTTAAAATTACATCTTAACCATTAAGAGACTATCAACCATTCAGATGTAGCCTCTTAATGACCATTCAGCGGCTACCAAACAGCCCCTTAGTTGGATAAGTTGAGTACTTTTCATATAAAATGTTTGTTTCGTTGCTAGCTATTTTCTTGCAGTTTCTGTTCTATATATTCAGCAGCTAAAAAAACCTCAAGTAATTATAATTTAGGCTAAACACCTCGGTTGTAGGATGTCTTAGGTTCAAATCTCACAGGTCAACCATAGGATTAAAAAAAAAAAAAAGTGTTCAATTCCTTAATGGAAATATGTTAAAACATGGGCTAATACTTGTTGGGCTACCGTTCAAAAAAAAAAAAAAAAAAAATAGTTGGGCTAATTGATGGATCCTGAAAAGAAAAAAACACCACATTTACCATGAATGGTTTCAACATTTAATTTTATATATTTTCTTTTTTATTATGTATGTTTTCCGGTAATTTTTTTTTACAACGTCCCAGTGGTCTATGACACACATGGAGTGAGACGCGGTCCGAGTTCGAGACGGCGCCATAGCGCTTCAACCGACTTTCCATAACGGGGCCTTGCCAGGGTAAACTCGGGGCAGCCAGGAATCGAACTCCAGACCTCTACGAGGATTGGAAACACCTTTGGTGAAACCCACCCCACCTCAAACCAGTTGGCCTAGAGATCAGTGGCAATACATGGGTAATTAATTTCAACTTTTAATGATCATTTTTTACATCAAAAAGTCAATCGGGCTAATATACTTAAAACAGATTGTCCAGTTAAAATATAATATTAAAAAATCGATGATACCTAACAAAATTCAGCTGAATACCTTTGGTTTTTTTATGAAATATATATGATATTGTCGTTATAGCAAGGACTCGTACCACACATTGTACGTACTTGACGTGCATGTGGTGTCAATTATTCCTCTGGATCAAAATATATAGTTGTTTATTTAATATATAATTGTTTTATAAGTATGGAATTGTCGGTTTGTTTAATGATTAAGATTTAAGAGTTTAATTAGTCTCATTTAAAAAAAAAAAAAAAAGATATTACATAGAGCGGTGAATGTATATTGAACTTAAATTGAGAAAAGTAAATACACTTTTTATATATTTCATACAAATTTTTTTAAACAAGACAAATTATATTAAACCAAAAACAGCCAATTACAAGTGATACGTAGGTAAACGGACCACAAGTTGCGCCGCTACCCCTTTTTATATTGCAAAACCTACTCTGTTGAAAATAAAACATTGTCCCTTAGCAGCTGGAGAATTACTTTACATAATTTTCTTTATGCGATCGAGGAGCTTGATTGTTTACGGGGCCAACGCTCCAATCAAGTACAATGTAATAAGTACAATGTTTGAAAGACGAATATCTATGTTATCTTATTAAGGAGGGAGAGATGGCTAGGATTGTAATTTCACAACCATTTTAAGATGGCATATCAAGAGGCACAAGCATAAATCCCTAACTTTTACCATTTTCTTCCTATTGTGCCCCTATGTACAATATTTGATGGCATATTATAAGTCACTAATACAACTTGTATAATCCTCCCTATCCAAATAAGTAGTAATGTTGAAAGCAATTGTCTTTTTCAATTAGTTGCAAATCTTTAAAAAGTAGGGGTTGAAAGTCCTAAAAAAATAGAGGATACACACACACATACATGCATACATACATATAACTTCTACATTATTTTTTTTATTCATATTAAGGTTTGAATTATATCCCGCCTTATATTATTGACTCCGCGGCAACGCGCGGGTTCCCCACTAGTATTTAGTATATGTTTTATATATTCATATTTAAAGATGGGAAATAAAGAGAAAACCAGCTATGCTATGTACATGTTTGATTGATGACATGTTCGAAATTATTAAAGTTAATGACTTTTTAATATTCATTTCAGGGGAAATACATATAGAGAGATCGATTATTTAAACATTTAATTTATTTAATAATACATAAATCACCACGAATTACAGATATAATTAACTATTTATACAACTAGGTTATCTCGGGAGTGTCCCGGGATAGACAAATCCAATATGATGTGACAAAATATGTGTACAATAAAAGTAATATGCTGTTTTTTCAGAAAAAAATTGTAAAGAATTTGATAACAAATGATATGTCATGATGCTGATAGGCGATTCTAATGTGTAGAGTGAACATTTGTTAAAGAATGGCATACATGTTCAATCTTTATTATGGGTACACAATCAATCATCTTTTTATGTTTCCCGACTGTTTTCTTCACTTATACATAATTTAAGTATCTATTTCAATAATCACCACATAAAAAGTCGTTTTCTTTTTTCGTTTTTTGTATAGCACAATCGTACTCGTTGGAAAGATAATATTAAGTATCTATTTCAATAATCACCACATAAAAAGTCGTTTTCTTTTTTCGTTTTTTGTATAGCACAATCGTACTCGTTGGAAAGATAAAAAAATGCTCGTTAATTTGGGGTAATTGTTTTCCAAAACAATGTCATATAAAAAAGTTATCAGCGTTTGAAAAATATGGAGGAAAGTGCATCTGCCATGCACATAAGAGATAAATATATTTTTTTATTTTAAATCACTAATGACATGGCATGTCACATGACACACTCAAGGGGGAGTGTCACACCACGACAATGGCGGAAACACGTGGCGCGACGGTTCAAAGCATAAAGTCAAGGTTATTGCTAAACACAAGTAATTTAAGAAAATGGGTCATTTATTATGACGTCAAATCTTGTTCAAATATTACACAAAAGTAAATTGTTTTTAAGACAATCATAGAGGTTTCTCAAATATATCCCAAATGCCTTGGGAAATAAAAGTGAAACCCCGCAAAAGTTTGACGCCGCATTGGAGGATTCCTCGACCCAGCTTGCCCGGTTCTCCTTCATCTAATTACCTGAAAGATATGTTTAAAAGTTTCGTCAATATAGATATATTGGTGAGTTCACAGGTTTTTAGTTTCCAAAACTTGAATACTTGGGAAATACCATGTTATGACAATATATAGGAGTTGCAAGTTCCTATAACTCTACTTGAGACTATAATCAAACCAAGACGTATAAAATAAATATGCCCCGCTCCAAGTCGTTACTCGGTTTCCCACGACTTAAGTTCAGAATATATGCACCCCAGGCATAACCTAATGCATAATCGACGCTATCGATTAGGGGTGGGCCTTGTCAGGCACCAATAGTACTATTCAATATTCCTCCGGTTTCATTTCCCTGAATAAATGATTATAGAGGCGAGGACTCAACCCCGAGTGGCGGTCACACCTCAAGTAATAAATCCGTCAAACATTTTCCCTAACATATCTTTCCCCCGGAAAACGTAAAAATAGTTTAAAATGGGGCCGTGAAACTCACCTGAAAACTCTGTCTGGCTTACTAGGCGGATAGCAAAGATGGTCTCGCACCTACAAACGTCCTAGACGTATAAGTCACTATTCCTATAGTGCATGTGCCTTGGCAAGTTGTACACCCAACTCCCGACCACAAGTTATTCCAAATCCCGTTTAATTAAGCGTGTATCCTAGGTTTCGTTGGCGTTACATTACCCTTTGTGTTACAAGTTATATATTACTCTTGTTAATATTTTCTTAACTTGTATCTTATTATCATCGACTCGACTTCACTTAACATATAATTATTTTCCCATTTAAATAATTATACTTAAGATCGCATCGCTCGATATAATATATATTTCAACACTCGACCCGACTCACTTTGCCGCACATTTGTTTTCCCATTTAAACAAATATACTAAGATCTTGTCGTTCGATTGTATATTCTTAACACCCGATTCAACTTACCATACCGTATATTTATTTTCCCATTCAAATAAATATACTAGGATCTCGTTGGTACGGCATACACATATATATATCTTTGTCTTCTCGTCGCGGCTTTCCTTCCCACATATCTACTTTCCCATTAAGTAGATATACTAGAATTTTGCCGAGACGAGCGTACATATATATAAATGTGTAATTTTTCTTGTCAAGTATATACGTTTGTTTAACGTCTTATTTGTTTATGTCATGTGTTTCTCCCACGAATAATTCCTCCAACACTTAGGAAAGTGTTTATTAGTTTTCACCCATAATGTATATATATTTTACTTCTTAAAAATATATATTTTCTTATCTTGCCGCAATGGCATTTTTCTCATGTTTTGTCCGTGTATGGTTCGTCAACGCGTCTTAGTTCGATATCTTAACTCGATTAGTTAATTTTTCCAAGTTTTTCCCAACATGTGTTTTATAGAAATATTATCCATATTTCTTCCTCTTTTCACATGTTACTTGGATGGTTTAAAATACTTATGTATTTTTAACCCAACTTGTTAACTTAACTACAAAAATGTTTCCAACACTTTTATATTCCCATTTATATAAAAGTATTCATTTTTGTATAAGTTTCTCAAGTTTGTTTAATATTTTTATAAAATCTCTATTTTATAAAAATCCTTATGTTAATATAATCCATATTTTTATAACTTTCAAAAATATACTTTTATACAAAAATACCCAAGTATATCTACTAGTATTTACCAAAATCATCCTTAGAAATTTATTACTTACATTTTTGACACCAAACTTTCCATACTTGCATTTTTGGACTAATAGTTTCTAAAATATCCATTTTAGTCCTCTAACTTTCAAAGTTACAAGATTAGTCCCTTAACTTTCAAAAGTTGCATTTTTCCACTCTAACTTCCAAAGTTAACATTTTTCACTCAAAATAGTAGACTTTGAAGATTCAACTTTTTATTGGTAAGTTATTTTTGTATCAAAACACTTTTGTTAGTCTTATATTCCATATGTAAGACTACTTGTATGTGTGTTTTATGTATTTGCCCATTTTAACAAAATATCATTCTTCTAAGTAAGTTAACTTTAATTTTTCATTTTCCTTTATTCCTAATCTTCTAACATGTTCCATCATACATTATACCTTAGATGATCATAATAAGATGATTTAAAGTTAACATATTCAAGTTCATTCCACAATCTTAACCAAAACATCATCCTACTTAGTTTAAATGTAAACTTTATATATTTTCAAGATTATTACTTTATCATCATCAAATCCATGTTTTATTTACATATCTTTAATCATCTATTTTACACAAGTAAAACCTATTAAAGATTATGTTCAAACCACCTTTTAAACCCTTCATGTACAACTTGCTTCTAAGAACACATACATGAATAATAATAATAAAAAACAAGGTTAAGAAGCTTACTACTAGCACAAGGCTAGGGAAGACAAAACCTTTGATTTTGAGAGGGGTTTAGTGTGTTCTTCCTTAATGGTTAAGCTCCAAGCTTGAAACACACAATAGGGGTTTGGATGATGGATTGTTTTAAGTGATTTGGAGATGTAAAAACTTGAAAGAATGATGTGTATGGAGGGTGGGAAGCTCACGGCCAAAGAACAAGAAGAAGAGAAGTTGTTTTGCTTTGATATCCAATCTCTAACACATGTTATTTATAACCTTATCACATGTAATCTTCCATGGATTTTGTGATTATTACTAAAGATTCAAGAGATTTATGGAGTACAAAAATGATCTTGGATGGATGTGGAAATAGTGTGGTGGCCGTGGGTTTTGAAGGGACAAGGGAGAGTTTGTAATCTTTCCAAAATCTTTGATAATTATACTTAATCTTATACTTGGATTTTATACAAGACCTCTCACCCATGCATGCATACTAGTGTGATGATTAGCTAAGTGTTGTCTTGGATTTTTGTGGCCCTTGGCCGAAATTTACAAAAGGGGAGACAAAGGATTGCATGCTTTTGTACTTGTGTTTTCTTACACCTTTTGTCTCATGTATGCATGCTTTAATCCTAGGCTTTAGATTATAATTATAACCACACTTGCATGGATATAACAAGGCCATAAGGCCGGCCCCCATGTGGGTTTAAGTGGGGTCCACAACTTCAAATATTTACCCATTGTTTGTTATGTTTAATCCCCCGTCGTTCGGGTGTCGTTCGGGTATTTTTCGGGTTTTAATCACGCGTTATCCGGACATTAAAAATACCTTTAATAACCCTTAAATATAGTCTAATTTAAGCGTTGATTGGTTATTTAGGCCTTTGCCGGGTGAAATTATGAGTTATACGCGTATCGGGTGCGGTACGCGCATTTTATTCGTTACCGGGAGATTTGTACAAGACGTTTTCACTTATGGTTTTGGAGTTCCAAAACTCATTATATTTTATGAAACTACCCTTTATTTTATATCCTGGGTGTCCGGGATCCTTTTCGTTTATTTAATTATTACCGGGTAATTGCCAACATCCATACCGGATAGCTTATTCGCACATGATCCAATCATGCTTTACCATTAAACGTATGCATTCCTATGCACTATTTGGAAATTGCTATCTCCTAAGGCCTTGATAATTAAATCACACATAATTGCATTTAATTACGTTAATCATATATTAATTAATTTGTACGGAATTACCTTATTTTTGCCGGTTGTTACATTCTCCCCCCGTTAAGAGAATTCCGTCCCGGAATTCACTTCGAGTTCTCCGGTACAGGTGTCTTCTCGAATAGGGCGGGGTATTTTTGCTTCATCCGGTCCAGCCTTTCCCACGTGAACTCCGGTCCACGCTTGGCATTCCAGCGCACTTTAACCAATCTGATCTTGCTGCGCCTTAGTTTTTGGACCTTCCAATCAGTTACCTCGATTGGTTCTTCAACAAAATGTAACTTGTCGTCAACTTGGATTTCGTCTGCTGGAATGATGAGAGTTTCGTCGGATAGGCACTTTTTCAAATTTGACACATGAAACGTGTCGTGTATTCCACTAAGCTCTTGAGGCAACTTGAGCTTGTATGCCACTGTGCCTACCCTGGACAAGACTTCGAACGGTCCAATATATCGTGGTTCAGCTTTCCGCGCTTCCCAAAGCGCGCGACACCTTTCCAAGGTGACACTTTCAGTAGGACCCTGTCTCCGACTTGAAACTCTAAAGGCTTTCGCCTCATATCAGCATAGCTTTTCTGGCGATCCCGGGCCGCTTTGAGGCGTTCCCTTTATCAAAAAGACCTTATCCGTGGTCTCTTGAACAATTTCGGGCCCGGTGAGTTGTTTTTCTCCAACTTCCGCCCAACATAATGGCGATCGGCACTTGCGTCCATATAGAGCTTCAAACGGTGCGGCTTGAATGCTCGTATGATAACTGTTGTTATAAGAAAATTCTACCAATGGCAAGTGCGTGTCCCAATTACCTCCGAAATCGATCGCGCATGCCCGTAACATATCTTCCAAGGTCTGGATGGTTCGTTCACTTTGACCATCCCGTTTGGGGGTGATATGCGGTACTCATGTCGAGGCGAGTACCGAGGGCTTCATTTAAACTTTCCCAAAATCTGGAAGTGAAACGACTATCCTGATCGGAGATGATAGAAACAGGTACACCGTGTTTAGATACCACTTCCTTAATGTACAAACGGGTCAGTTTCTCCAACTTGTCCGTTTCGCGAATCGGAAGGAAGTGTGCAGATTTTGTCAATCGATCAACGATTACCCAGATCGTATCATGGCCGCTTGTTGTCCTAGGTAACTTGGTAATGAAATCCATGGTAATTCGTTCCCATTTCCATTCCGGTATTTCCGGTTGCTGGAGCAAACCGGAAGGTCTCTGGTGCTCAGCCTTGACCTTTGCGCAAGTCAAACATCGCGCAACATAGGCTGCTATATCCCTTTTGAAATTCGGCCACCAATAAAGTTCCTTCAAATCGTGGAACATCTTGTCTGCACCCGGGTGAACCGAATATCTAGAACTGTGAGCTTCGGCCAATACTAGCTCACGCAATCCACCATATACTGGAACCCAAATTCTATTCATGAAATACAGTGTCTGGTCCGCTTTTGGTTCCAGTGAATCAACCATCTTTCGTAACCTTTCACCTTTGACATTCTCGGTTTAAGGGCGTTAACTTGAGCTTCACGAATTCGTTCAGTCAGATTCGTGTGGATAGTCAGACCCAAAGCTCGAACACGCAATGGTTTAACCCGTTCTTTGCGGCTCAAGGCGTCGGCTACGACGTTCGCCTTACCGAGATGGTACTTTATCTCACAATCGTAATCGTTTAATAATTCGACCCATCGCCGTTGTCGCATGTTTAAATCCTTCTGATCAAAGATGTGTTGCAGACTCTTATGATCAGTGAAAATCGTGCACTTGGTTCCGTACAAATAGTGCCTCCATATCTTGAGAGCGAACACCACTACACCTAATTCCAAATCGTGTGTAGTGTAGTTCTTCTCATGGATTTTCAGTTGCCTGGAAGCGTATGCTATTACTTTTTCTCGCTGCATCAATACACAACCCAAACCTTGATGCGAGGCATCACAGTAAACCACAAAGTCTTCCGTGCCATCTGGAAGTGATAGTATCGGAGCGCTACATAACTTGTCTTTTAATAATTGGAATGCTGCCTCTTGCTTTTCCGTCCACTCGAATTTCTTATCCTTTTGGGTTAGCATGGTTAAAGCTTGTGCTATCTTTGAAAAGTTCTCGATGAACCTTCTGTAATAACCCGCAAGGCCAAGAAATTGTCGTACTTCGGTGGGAGTTCGAGGGGCTTCCCAATTTTTAATTGCCTCGATCTTGGCGGGATCGACGTGTATGCCCTTCTCGTTTACCACGTGGCCTAAAAAGTGAACTTCCCGAATCCAAAAGTCACACTTTGAGAATTTTGCGTAGAGCTTCTCTTTGCGTAATACCTCAAGAATTAACCGAAGGTGATTCTCATGGTCTTCTTTGGTGCGTGAATATATCAAAATATCGTCAATGAAGACTATGACGAATTTATCCAGGTATGGTTTACACACGCGGTTCATTAGGTCCATGAAAACCGCTGGTGCGTTGGTTAAGCCGAACGGCATTACCAAAAATTCATAGTGTCCATACCGGGTTCTGAAGGCCGTTTTTGGTACATCTTCTTCTTGTATACGCAACTGGTGATAGCCTGACCTCAAATCGATCTTGGAGTAATAGCTGGAACCTTGGAGCTGATCAAATAAATCGTCGATCCTGGGGAGAGGATAGCGATTCTTGATGGTTAGCTTGTTCAGCTCTCGATAGTCGATGCACATGCGAAATGTGCCATCCTTCTTCTTTACAAATAAGACGGGAGCTCCCCAAGGTGAGAAACTCGGTCTTATAAAACCTTTGTCCAATAATTCTTGTAGTTGGCTGGACAGTTCCTGCATCTCTGATGGAGCTAGGCGGTATGGCGATCGTGCCACAGGAGCAGCTCCGGGAATGAGGTCGATGCGGAACTCGACTTGTCGAGGTGGCGGCAACCCCGGCAAATCTTCTGGAAATACATCCGGAAAATCTCTGGCTACTGGAATGTCTTCCAACTTTCGCTCGTCGGCCTTCTTGTCCACTACGTGTGCCAAGAATGCGATAAGCCCTTTTCTTAGACACTTACGAGCCTTCATGCTTGAAATAATTCTTAGCGGCGTTCCGTGCCTTTCCCCTTGAATTGAGAGAGTTTCACCGCTTGCGAGGGGGGACTTGAATAACTTTATCGTTGCAAACCACAATGGCACGGTGCGCGGACAACCAGTCCATGCCGACAACGATGTCAAAACTTCCCAATACGACCGGCAAAAGATCAATCCCAAACTCGTGCCCACAGAGTTCTAATTTACAATCTTTCGCTACTTCTCTCGTTTCAATAGTTTTACCATTAGCCAGTTCTATAGAGTAGGGTGTATCTAGTTTGCTAGTTTTTAATCCAAGTAGCCTTTTAAACTCAATGGATACGAAGCTAAAGTCAGCACCGGTATCAAATAATACAGAGGCATAATGACCATTAAGAGGAAACGTACCAGTGACCACGTTGGGGTCTTGTCGTGCATCACCGGCTCCAATCACAAATGCCCGCCCGCGGCCTGGTTGTTGATCTTGGGGCAATCCTTTTTCCAATGATCTAGCGACCCGCATGCGAAGCATGGTCTAGCCCCTCCATTCTTCGGTGCTCCAGAACGGCATTCTTCAGTCTTGTGCCCTGTGCGGTGGCACTTCCCACAACTTAACCCATTGTTTCTTCCCTGATTTCCCTGTTTGTTACCATTACCACGTCCCGTGGCAACATATCCTTTTCCCTTCTTGTTTGAGCTACCCGACGCTCGGTCCCTTTTTCCTTCATCCCGTTTCCTTTTCCCGAATCTCGGCTTGTTACCCCTGGTCGTTCGACACAACAGCTGAGTTTGATCCCTGATTCTTGGCTTCTACACTGCTTGCCTCAGAAATTTTTAATCCCGAAACTTGTCGGATCAGTGTGCCCATGCGTATAGCATCTTCGGTGAGGCTTAGCGCAAGATCAATGGCTGCGCGCATGGTCGTAGGTTTAGAAGCAGTGACCATGCTGCGTATTTGCGGTGCTAAGCCGAACAAATAACGCTCAATTTTGTTGTTTTCAGGGGTGACCAACCGTGGCACTAATCTGGCAAGATCATGGAACCGAGACGTGTAACCAGTAACGTCCGCTCCCATCATAGTGAGGTTCCAGAACTCAGTTTCCAGTTTCTGTACCTCGCTCGCCGGGCGGTACTCAGCAATCATGAGTTCCTTCAGTTCTGTCCATGACAGGGAGTAAGCAGTGTCATCACCTAATGACTGGACTTGTCCATTCCACCACGTCAGTGCTTGGTCCAAGAACAAGTTGGTGGAATACATGACTGACTGACGTGGGGTACACCCACTGATACGAATAACTGCCTCGGTCTTTTCAAACCACTTGACCAGGCCAACTGATCCTTCCGTGCCGTTGAAATGATCGGCTTGCAGTCTAGGAAGGCTTTGAAGGTGCAGCCACGCTCTCGCGAGGCCGTTTCTGCATTAATAAAGTTGTATGTTATTATGGGATAGGAGTTTTAGGACATTCTCCATTGCTTTATCAATTATTTTCAACTTCTTACCAGTAGGGGGAGGTTTCTTGTCGGTCACTCCCAGTCAAATCACGTGATCTTTCGGAGCGAGCAGCTTCGTGCTCCGCGATCGCGCGGGCTATGCGTTCAGAAATCATGGTCTCAAGTTCGGCTGGTGTTGCGGGCAGTCCGTCTGCACCGCTGTTGCTTCTGGTGGCTGGTGCCATTTTCTTCAATAATAATTATCAAAGGTTAATTTGGCAAACATTTATACAACATAAAGCATAAATAACAAACCAGAATATGAACACAATAATCAACACCATGTCATCACACAACATACCAACACATCATACAAAAATAAATAGTAATCAACACAACATCACCACACAAATACACAAACCACAACATATGGAGTAAGCAATAATAATCATAGACAACAACATATTTCACCATAATAATAAGATTTTTCATTAATTTCAATAATACTAGTACAATGCTTGTTCATAATAACAAAATGGAGAATACATCTCTCATACAATACATTGTTTTTGAAATAAATAAAAACATCATATCATGTGCCGTAATACCCGTACGGCTAGGCAAAATGCAGACGAGTGTCATAACCCGTGCTGTACTACCATACGCTGCTACTATGTACATAAGCTGGTGATTCTTCCGGCATCCCTGATACATCCTCACTGTGGCGGTGGTGGCGGATACTGGTACTGCGCGTGCGTGCGCTACTGATCGTCATGCTGATCGACATGATACGCTCATACAAGAACTGTCGATGCGCAAAATGCGCATCCCCTGTAATACCACACTGAGCGTCCAGGCTCAGTAACTCCTCCGCATAATGCGCCAAAGCATCCCGTGCATCAATCATCCTCGTCCACATCAGACGGGTCTGCTGCTCTACCTGTGTTACGGTGCGCTGCACCGTGTCAGCGAGAGTCTGAAAGTCCCGCTCTAAGGTGATGGCAGTGGACCATGCTGGTCCAGACAAGGGTGTCATCCTAGGTGGCTGGGATGGGGTCCGGGTATATCTGGGTGTGCTGATGGGAATGGCCCAAAGGGGCTGGTATCGGTATGTGTGGTAGTAACGGGGTAAAACCTGGTGGTCTGAGGGTAAAGTGGGTGGCATCATGTAAGGGTCCCCTGCACCTAGAGGATACGGTGCAGGTGTCATGCTGGGAAGGGTGGGAATCGGTAAGGTCATGGCTACTGGGGTGGTGGTACAAGCTCGCTAATGGGGCTACTAGAGGCTCCGAAACAGTGGCCCACTCTGGAGTGGATACCACGACAGTGGGGGTAGGAGGCCCGCGCGGTGGCAAAGGGCTGCCAATACCTGCCCTGCGTAGCTCAGAGCTATCGGCGGGGCTACCCTCAAGTACATGTGCTGCTATGGGCTGGCCCCTCCTAAGGTGCGGGCTCAAGTGGTGCTGGTGGGGCTACGGGTCAGCAGGTGCCGTCCTCTATCATTGGAGCCACTGGCTCCCTCCTGAACAGCTGGGATCTCGGGTACCAGCATGTGCTCAACCGAGGCTACGGACTCGTCGTCAGAGTCATCAGATATCCACCCGTTCCTCCCACGGGAGATCGGCATGAGTCTCATGCCTGGAGGAATGTGGATGTGTGGTACAGGTGCTGGCTCATGCTCAACGTGAGCCTGTCTGTCGAACGGGAGACTCTACTGTCTCCGACTGGGCTGGGATCGGCCGGGACGGACCGACACAGCCTTCAGGGAAGTCCCTGATAGCTCGGATGGGGCGTGGGGCTAAAGGTGCGGCCGGTACAATAGGTAGCGGCGCGTCGACCACGGTGGGTGCCCAGTCAGGATCCTCGCTAGGATCCGTCTCGTCCGAGTCGTCATCTGAACCTCCCGCGACCGTTCTCTCCACGTCGTCGTCTCCGCATCAAGTACAACCAGCTCGACTGGCTCAGGCGGTGGTGCGGGGATGATCTGAATGCTGCTATCGTAACTGGGCGCTATGCTACCAGCGTCCGACATCCTGGCAAAAGAACCGTACATGTATATATATATGAATTAATTTAAATTAGATAGTTAAGGCGTACATTATCAGTATCCTTTCTAACCTCTAATACTACGTTAATGCATAACGATACCCCTGGCTAGCTTGGTCGGAATCTCCTCATGCCCAATGCTTCTTGAAAAATTACTTTATTTGCATTTTAGCAACTATGTAATATTTTTTTTGAAAACTTTATCTTTTTGAACCAAATCCGGTTATAGTCTAGTTTTTAAAGAAAATACTCTAGTTCACTATAACCTAGCTCTGATACCACTTTCTGTCACACCACGACAATGGCGGAAACACGTGGCGCGACGTTCAAAGCATAAAGTCAAGGTTATTGCTAAACACAAGTAATTTAAGAAAATGGTCATTTATTATGACGTCAAATCTTGTTCAAATATTACACAAAAGTAAATTGTTTTTAAGACAATCATAGAGGTTTCTCAAATATATCCCAAATGCCTTGGGAAATAAAAGTGAAACCCCGCAAAAGTTTGACGCCGCATTGGAGGATTCCTCGACCCAGCTTGCCCGGTTCTCCTTCATCTAATTACCTGAAAGATATGTTTAAAAGTTTCGTCAATATAAGATATAGTGGTGAGTTCACAGGTTTTTAGTTTCCAAAACTTGAATACTTGGGAAATACCAAGTTATGACAATATATAAGGAGTTGCAAGTTCCTATAACTCTACTTGAGACTATAATCAAACCAAGACGTATAAAATAAATATGCCCCGCTCCAAGTCGTTACTCGGTTTCCCACGACTTAAGTTCAGAATATATGCACCCCAGGCATAACCTAATGCATAATCGACGCTATCGATTAGGGGTGGGCCTTGTCAGGCACCAATAGTACTATTCAATATTCCTCCGGTTTTCATTTCCCTGAATAAATGATTATAGAGGCGAGGACTCAACCCGAGTGGCGGTCACACCTCAAGTAATAAATCCGTCAAACTTTTCCCTAACATATCTTCCCCCGGAAAACGTAAAAATAGTTTAAAATGGGGCCGTGAAACTCACCTGAAAACTCTGTCTGGCTTACTAGGCGGATAGCAAAGATGGTCTCGCACCTACAAACGTCCTAGACGTATAAGTCACTATTCCTATAGTGCATGTGCCTTGGCAAGTTGTACACCCAACTCCGACCACAAGTTATTCCAAATCCCGTTTAATTAAGCGCGTATCCTAGGTTCGTTGGCGTTACATTACCCTTTGTGTTACAAGTATATATTACTCTTGTTAATATTTCCTTAACTTGTATCTTATTATCATCGACTCGACTTCACTTAACATATAATTATTTTCCCATTTAAATAATTATACTTAAGATCGCATCGCTCGATATAATATATATTT